>OY728155.1:958775426-960025426 GCA_963277665.1 Viscum album
TATGAAAAATAAATTTTAAAATAATTGAACAAAAATATTGTTTTGGTAAAATATTACTAAGGTTTCCAAAATGTTGAACTTGGGGTTTAAACTATCAAAATAATATTTTAAATGAATTATTTAAACCCTTATATATATTCTGGTATACGTTTTTTTAATTTTTATGTAATATTTCATTGTTAATTTATAAAAAATACAATAATAATAATCAATAATGTTTTAATATTTACTTAAAATAAATTATTTCAGAAAAAATTTAATAATTCACCTTAATAAAAGTTTTATATGTGAAAATAAACAATGAAGTTATGATTTCATATTTCAAATTATAAAATTTATTAATTACACTTTTAGATAAAAAATATATATCAAAATGATTTTTTTTGAAAAGATTATCTTTTAAAACATTATGTTTAGTTAATCCAATTTTTTTTGTATTTATAGTTTATTACAACCTTTCTATATAACTGTGAATTCATTATTCTTAATTTTTTTAATAATGTCCATCTAATACAGGATGAAATATTTAGGTTTTATTTTTTATGTTGATCAAACTATCAAACACCTTAATTTAATTAATGTAATGATATATATTAAAATCACAGGATGTTACATTCTCCCCCATAAATAAATTATATTTTCACAATTTTTAATTATCACATTCCAGTGGAAAGATATTTTGGAATTTAAAATTTAATCATGACTCCAGATAAATCTCCAAAAGATATGTAATCATTTTTATAATATGGAAGTGCATATTACATATATTTCCCCTCATAATAGGCATATATGAAGATTCTTAATTATTTATTCAAAATTTCCCTCTATAGATAAACCTATAGTGATTATAGTGGCATTACTTCCAAAAATTAATTTTTATGATCCCATTACCAACCAAATAATAAATCAAAAATGGTAATGATACTTCATAATTAAATCAGATTAAATGATCTTATGAAAACTCAATCCTAAGATGTCTTCTCCAATGGCCCCTTCTTTTAAACCAATGACACGTTCACCTCTACTATAAAATAATGTGATCAAACTATATCTCATTTAATTTAATATATGTTTTCTATGTTTATATTCCTATTATGTTCTACAACCTAACTAGTCACATGTTACATCCTCAAGTACTATTTAACTCCCACATAATAGTTAATAAAGATCATATTATCAACCAATCTAAATCTCACAAGAGTGTATTTATAGGTTTTTATACCTAGGATCACTAATTTTTCATTGGGTAAAGAATGAGATAAAACCCATCCAACCTATTTCATGGTGATTAACCCAATGTTAGTCTATTCCACTATTGTGTCCACATGTTAGTATCCAAGAAGTGATGAAATTTCAAGGAAAATCACATAGTTAATTATTTTCTAAACTTTTAGCATTATATCACATACAAAGAAATTTATCTTATAAATATACCAAGTGTTTTAACTATTATTGTCTTCTCATAGTCCTAAAAAATAACCAAAATAGTCCATAAAAATTAAAAAACCTTGATCTCACACATACATTGGTACCCTAGACTTGCACTACCAGGTCTGATGCTAAGAATAAAATTATTAAACAGTGGGTTTAATACAATTTTATATTACCCAAGATAAAAATACTTATATTTGACATCATTTTCACAACCTAAATAAAAAATGTCACCATAATTTAACCATCCCAAAAATGTAAGGTTTAGTTTCTTTGAGTATTATCTATATATAAATTGTATTTTATGATACGTATGACCATTTCTCTATAATCAAACCACACTAGAACCCCATCATGATTAATTATAGGTTATACTCATTTTAACAACCCTGGGAATGGAAATATAATTATGGTTTAAGAACAAATTATCAGTGAGAGAAAACATATCATCATTTCATGAAGGATTAGATCATAGTAGATAAGAAAACTTGAGTGGAGTACATGAACGATGTTATCATTTTTTAGCGTAAGAATAAAATAGATATATTATATTATTATAATTCAAAATATGTCATTAGTATAATTATTATTTCATTTATATTTCATATATTCATTAATAATATCCATATTACCTTCAATCTAAAGTGTTTGTGGAAAAACAATCACATCACTATGTGAGGTGGTAGTTTACCGTATACTTGAGCAACATTATCTCTTCCCCCACAGAATGGAATTAAAAAATTTATACATGATATAATAACTCAATATGTAAAAATATTTTATTAATATTATATATATAATTTAAATATGTCATTACAACTAGTCGGGAGAGGTTTTGATGGAAATGAATGATGTCGATTCCTGAGGTGGGAGTCCATTATACACATGAATAGTGATTTTATATTACATTTGATGGAAGTGGTGATTGATTTAGGTTATTATATTAATATAATAACATATAATTATATATAATATACTATTTTTATTATTCTATTATAGTTGATTAATATTTCATGTTGGTCTAAGAACAAATAAAAAACACATAGTTATGAATTTAATATCTTCCAAGACCACCTCTTTATGATTAGTGAAAATGTATTCCAAGAATAGATCTTTGAACAACAAAATGATGCTAGGATAAATATATATAAGTATAGTAGTTTTTGGGAATTAATTTTACAAATCAAAATTGGAACAAGGTGGTAATAAGAGAGGTAAGTGGGTGGCATTTTATAAGTGTGGTGAGTGGCGCACTTGTAATTTTTTAAAATAAAATAGTATTCCCATGTTTCTCACTTTAAAAAAGTGTCCAGAATAGTGTATTATAGAGAATTATACTTTATAAGGTCTAAATAACTCCATAAAGTATATTTTAATCAAATGTTTAGTTCATTTTAACCCTTATATGTTTAGTTTAACACCTCAGTAGTCCCATATATTCCTTAACCATAATATATAATTTTAACTATTTTCATTGTTCATTATGCTCAAAAAATAAGTTTAACATATTAAAAAAATTAAAGTATTATTATTAAAAATATTTAATCTATTTTACCAAATTAAATTCCAAAAAGAGGATAAATTAAATATAAATAAAACCTGTAGATGTAAAGAAAAACTGGCTTTCAAGAAGTGTATTTTTCAAGAGAAAGATGATTTATATTCACTATATAAATAATATTAATCATTTTATGAATATAAGATAATAGTTATTGATATATAATTAACTAATTTAATTTAAAATTCTCCTCATTAGGTATTATTTTAATTAATTAAAAAAGAGAATCATTTTTCATTTGGGAACAATTTTTGGAAAAATCTCATTTTCAAACCCAAAAACAAACAAATATTAATATCCTATACGAAGTTGATTCAAAAAGAATTTTGGTGGATTAAATATAAATAAATATTACTTAGTTTAATTTAAATAATATTCAAAAAATAATGTTACTTTTAAATTTCTTAATTTATTGAAAATAATTTACTTTTTTTACAAGAATCTGTATTTTTCACTATTTACTAGAAAATCTATATTTTCTAAAAAATCCAAAAACATTATCAAATTTTTTTTTATTATGTATATTTAAAAAATTAATTTCATTTTATCAAATATATTTTCAATAAATTACAAAACTAAATATAATATTTTTCAATAAAAATAAATTAAAATATATTTTTAAAGAGAATATATTTTTGAAGAATAAAATTAAATTACTAAAATATTAATTGATTATTTTCTAAAAATTCATCAATAAAATATAGTGAGAATTAATTAATTAAATAAATAAATATATATATATATCATAAACTTGTTATTACTATTTATACCTTCCAATTTAAGGGCTAGTTTATAATTGTTATATATTTCACGAGTCGTTTACTCTCAGTGTTGCGTGTTGAATATGCTATAAAACATAGTTTTATTATATAAAATCTATTGGTGTTAAATACTTCATCACATTAATAAATTTATTCATATCAATTACTACTTTATATTGGTAATAAAATTTGGACATTTTAAAATGCATTTTTTGGGAAACCCATATCATTAATGGGTTAATAAAACATCATCGTGATAATAGAGAAAGGGATGTATTATAGTCATCTTTAATAACACATACTAGGTTTCCAAATATAAAATAAATAGTTGGGAAATGAATATTTGGACATGGAATAAAATCATAATGTATAAATAATGATAGATATTTATATTGATCATTAATAAAAAGAAATTGTAAGATCATGGGAATGTTAAAAAATACAAAACTATAAACCAAAGATGTTTGAAAAAGGCTATTGATATCATAAAAAATAATGGTAACATTACAAATTTTGTTACAAGATGATTTTCCTAGAATTACGGAATTTCATTACCATATAAACAATGAGAATAAGTAAATATACTTACATTATGAGTATAATTTCATACTTTAGTAAATTTCCACCAAAATATCATCTTTCTATTATTATTCAAGTTGATTTTTTCTTACCTAAAGTACTAAAATAATATATTAAAGCCCACAAAACCATAAATGGATGAATTTTTCACTCCTATATTTAGACATTTTCCAAATCCAAAATTTTAACACATGGTGGGATGTTTTCAATAATTATTAAACCATATTGTGATGAAATAATGAATTAATCTCTAAAATTCAATGGTAATAACCAAAGTTCATCCTAACTCATTCCTAACTATACTCAAAATTTAAAAGTGATATGACATTAACATTTATCTAATAAATTTCAGCTTACAATAGTAAACATTTGATAATATCCGTTTTAAATAACATTAATAACTTAGTCACTAAATCACTTTTCAATCACATGGTTATCTATATGATAACACTTATATTCCCATAATTACCAAAATTTCCAAAATCATATAAAACCTAAAGTTTATCAATACCATAAAACTTATATATCATGAATTTGAAAGAATACAATACATTAAACTAAATCTTTACATATTCTTCATCCAAATAAAGTATATCATAAAATATAATTAATGACTTTAAGATTCTAATGATTAAAACCTCAAAGTAGTGTCAAAGACATTGCAATTATGATCATACACAATATTATAAAATTATGATGATATAAATAACTCTAAAAATAACCTCAAATGAAAAAAACCTAATCTAAAGTTTTTTCTAAACCTTTCCTCTGATACCAAATACAATAACCACAAACCAGTCCAACCAGATTGGGTACTAAAATAAAAAACGTTATATTTCTAGATTTGATACTGATGAAGGTGACAAAAATTTTTATATCAAAAACATTAAAAATAAAAAAATTGATTCACTACTATTATCAATGACATTTTAGGATTACAATTTTATAGAATTATGAATAATTCATAAACAAACAATAACCATTTCTTTAAATGATTATTTATCCCATTTACCCACTTTTTATTATTTCACATTAAGTCATCATCATCATCCACATGAAATCCATATAAAAATAATTCATTCAGCATAATATTTGTTAACCCAGGGAAAAGGAAACACAATAAGGGTGAGATCCATTTCTCATTATGGATAAATATAATCATTAATAATTGAATTTCATCCATGAGAATAAGGAGTGCATAAGGGTATAGGGAAATAATCAGAGCACATGAGAAAATCAAAGAGGAACTTATTCCCTATCAATAACTAAATCAAAAATTGGGAAACATGGAATAAGGATTATTCAAAGGAAAGTTTCATAAGAATCAATAATCATTACCAATTTGATATCAATCTTGATTAAAAGAAACATTATAAACCAATAAAAATCCTAATGAAAACTTCTTGGTGTATTGGGTCATTATCAACCCTGAACCCTTATAGAACCCTTATAATTGGAATAACTATATAGAATACTTCCAATATAATTCTACATAGACGATAATCATTACCCAATGAAATGGATCTTGATTTGGGTTATCCCATTGTATAATCGATATCAGGTTCACCTTGTGGTACATGGGAGAACTCATCACATAATAATTTCTACAAACCTTAAATAAAGTACATAGATATTGGGTTTTATCATAAAATTCATAAAAATACTTACTATTCATATATTTACATGATTATACCATGGAAATGACATAGTTTTCCTAGAAATCTATTTGAAACATGATCAACATGTGTATGATAATTTAGTTCTATAAAATACATTTGAAACATGATTAACCTATTCAAAATAAATTAGATCCCTACCTATCACTTCGAGGCATGATTAACCCATGGAAAATAAATAGACTCCATAACAGTCTCTTTGAGACATGATTAACTAACAGAAAATAAATAGGTTCCATTAGAATTTTGAATCATAATCTACCAATGGAAAAGAAATGGGTTCCCTAAAAATCTCTTTGAAATATGATTAAACATGTAAATGAAGCATGTTCCCTAACAATATCATTTGAATATGATTAACCTTTTGAAAAGAAAATGGTTCCACAAAAATATACTTGAAACTTGATTAACCCATGTAAAATAAATAGTTTTTATATAAATCTCACTGAAACATGATTAAACTGGGAGAAATAAATAGGTTTTATAACATTCTATTTGAAACATGATTAACCAGCGGAAAATAAATGGGATCTATAACAATAGCATTGAAAAAAATCATAATATATCTTTAGAAATAATGAGGCTTTTAGAATTAAAAAATATACACATTATAGAATATGTAAAAAGGGTTTTTATACATTGATGAAGTTAAATACCATTAAAATATAAATATTTTTTTTCTAGGAAGATTAATTTTTCGTTTTATAATCAGTCTCAAAAACAAAAAATTCACCAAATGTTGAGAAAAAACTATTATTTGAAAATAAACATAGAAATATTTAATGTAAACATAATGTAAATTAATGTACATGATATAGGGAAATTCCAATGATGTGATAAATGGTGTAAATAAATATTATTTTCAAAACATTTTGAAAATTGGAGTCAAAATTGACCAATTTGGAAAATAATAGAAAATTTACTTTTTAAAAACATTTAAAAAAAGTAAAAGAGCATATAAAATGTATTTATGAAATAATTTTTTTTAGAAATAAATTTTTTTAAAACATTTTAGAAAACATTTTATATGGAAGAGAATGATACCCAATATAAAAGAAAAAAAATACAAGATCAGTATTACTTACAAATGAATTTCTTAATCATTATTCAATAAATAAAGTAGGAAATGGAAATTAAACCTGTTTACTACATTAGAATCCTGAGGATATTAAATATATGTGTTTCTAGAAAATAAGAGTAAATTATTGCCTTCAAAGGAACCTTGAATATAAACAATTTTGAAAGGAAGAAGATTTGAACATAATGTTATTGCCACTTGGGTAACTATTCAATAGTAAGACCCATGGAAGAATGACATAAAATGACATGTCAAACATAAAGAACATAATATGTTTCGTTATATAACATTTCAAATGGATATATATACACCTCATAAATGAATATTGGTTAATATCATAAACATATGTCTCAAGGAAATAGAATTTGAGATGAATAACCCTTACAAAAATCAGACAATAGAATTTTAGAATCAATCAATGAATCGATTATATGCATAAAATTTATTACCAAATAAACCTTTGGAAATAAAATATAATATAATAAAAATTCATTACACACATATTAATACAATATAAAATACCCGAAATAAGTAATATAACCCAATGAAAATAAATTGAGTTATTAAATTCTTTTCCATATGGTAACTTCCATGTCTTATCCACTATGATGAAATAATTAAAATTGAAACTAAAAAGACCAATATTAACTATATAATTATGATATTATATGTTAAAGGTGAATTATAATCACAATATAGTATAAAAAAGTGTTGAATATAACATATTTATCACAGAAGTAAAAAATTAGATGAGAAAACCCTTACATCGAGCCAAGAAATTCATTGTATGTTATTTAATTCATATATAATAAGCTTAAAAATAATTTTATTTATTATGATTATTTTACGGTTTTTATACCTTATATTTAAATTAGTTATTTAATTTAATTTTAATGGCATGTTTAAATATTTAATCCGGCAAGTCCATGTTGGGTGTTTTGAGGATGTTTGGTTCATTATTTCAATACATATTTTATGTGTTGGACATGGTCAAATTGGAATTTTATTTGAAAATATAAATAATAATAATTGAAAAATGGTTATATTTATTCTTAAATTATAATTTTCTAGTGAATGATGAATTTTCTTTGTAACACCCCAAGATTTCATAGTGTGTTATTTCTTCAAAATAATTCAATAACTTGCACTACACGCAACACCGAGTTCAATCTCACCATGACTTACCAAAAAAAAGCCATTCAAAATAGATTATGAATAGTATTAGATAAATTTTAAACTTTATATAATCCTTATAATTTTAGAATTCATATTATGATTTTCTTAGATATAATGCAAGAACAAATTCATTTTCAGTATTGCACTTTTATCAACTTTTAATAGTAAACCCTTTTTAAAGACAATATTTTAAACTTTTTGACTAAATGGGGACATCAAAAATTTAAAATGAAACATCCCAAGCTTCCACGGTATGCTTTCCTTTGAATAATACAGTAGTGTGTGTTGTACGCAACTTCGAGTTTAACACACACCACAACCGATCAAACGTGCCGTTATGAATAGTAATAACTAATTTTTGAAATTATATATATTTTATATTTTAAAATGGACTTCATTTTTGTATTCGGAGTGTCGAATTTACCCTAAGGTGAAATTTTGGTACTTTTCGGGTAACTTTAATTTTTTGATGAATAGTGAAAATTACTAAATTTTAATTAAAAACAACTTTTTTAATCAAAAAAATTAATAGTGATAAATTATGAATTTGAGTGGTTTTAATGTATATTTAGATTATATTTTTACCATTTAATACAATGTTTGTCATTGGACATAATTTCACAATTAAACCGAACATAAACAAGTATCAATCTTTTAATAGTTATTATCTCTTAAAAACACGCTTTTTGTTTTAACAACTGGAATTAATTTTAAATTAATTTCTTCCACTGCTATGTTTTGAATTTGGAAAAATGGATTCCATATTTGGAATCAGGATGTTCAAATTCTGTAAATAGGTAACTTTTATTTTTATACATTTTGAATAATTACTGCGGTAAATATTTTATTTACTATGGTTAAGGGTAAATACGGTAAATAAGGGTTAAAAAATAATATTATAATAATACTAAATTACCCTAAAACATATCCTAGCCTTATTGGTTGATACATGTTCGACTATAGGCATATTTGGGTCGATTTTGGGACCCCATGGAGCCACTTGTAGGTGATAGGGACACTTTATTTTAATTAAGTTCAAATGAATACAAAAATGACACAAGCATATATCTTTTAGAAAATTTTTTTTACATATGGTTATATATTTTGGAATTTCGACTATAAATATTCATTAGAAAGATAAAAAGATTTCCTACATAATGATATTTTATTTATAATTTTTAGACATTAAATAAGTAAATTGATTTATGACACAATGATGATGCAGTAATTCACATAATATTGAAAAGTTAAAATAATTGATATTATAAATACCAAAATAAATATAATTTGAGACTTTTTATGAATTAAAATAATTTTATAAGTTAATATTACATCTTAGTATTGATTTAATTAAATTATTTATAAGTAATAATTCTGTTATGAGTTTCACAAAAATCAACTAGAGAATAGTGTCAAAATTGACATAAAAGAGTTTTTAAAAACAATATTATATTATTAATTGATATTAAATTATTAAAAATCTAAGGCTCGGCCAAGAGACTAATATCATGATAGGTGTATCATTAATGGACCACTTAGGGGTCTCTTGGACGTATATGTTAAGTATATTAACCATATAATATAAAAATACAAAGAGACATTCTAAAAGTGAAACTAATTAACTTAGAGTTAATACTTAAAGATAAGGTTAATATAAGTTCCCAAACCTGTATAAATTATATTGGTTGAGTTTTTTTCGACCCATGCCCACCTTAACCGTTGAATAATAAACTTTGGAGTAAGTAGAAACTGAATATGAATTTATTATAAACTAATATTTCTAGCTTTTCCAAAGGTGCCCCTCAACCCTCTTATAAAAGGGCACTCTTACTTCTCAATTCTTCACACCTTCAAAGCCTTTTGGTTTGGCCAAAATCTGCCCAAATACTCTCCCAACGTCCCTAAATACAACCTAGAGGCCTTATTTGGACCAGAAATCCAACCTAAGGATCCCTTTTGATCAAATCAAAAGGAAGAACCAAAAGAAGAGGTAATGATTTCACCACTATTTTCCAAGTTCCTTTCTTCTTCCACTTCTTCTTCCTTTGTTGTTACCATTCTAAAATAATATCTCCAGTATCATATATATACTGTGATGTTATTATAAATATGTTACAAGCATATTCAGTATTCTATCCACCCTTTGAATAACATGTCACAATACATGCGTATGTACAGCTTACCATCTCCACGTCGTGGTGTAATTGTTATTCAATATATTATTATTTGGATGGGTATAATAATTATGTGTAACTCTTATAAATAATAAATATAACATGTTAATTATTCTGTATATATGATATAATATCCAATTATATATTATTTTAATATCAAAAGAATGATATTGTCGCTCATGCGTACGTACGGACTACCGTCTCCACGAACGCGATGAGATTCATTCTCCATCATATCCATTCAAGTATAATTATCATTTTATGATTTACAAATAATGTTTAAGGACTTGATATAATTCTGTATATGATTAAGATACAATCTATCCGTTACAAACATGGCTTACGTAACAAAACATATAAAAGAAAACGAGTAAGTTAACACCCGAAACAACGATAATACTAAGATATTATTAACAAATCAATGTTAAAAGATCATATATGATATCATATTAATGTATATGATTCTTGAAAATTTTAATAACAATTATTTCACCATTATACAGGAGGTTAACCTACCTCAACCAAGGAAAAGTACAAGGTAAGGGTTATTTCACAATCTCTTCATTATCCGAGGTTGTTTGTACTTAATAATATACTGGGATCTGTTTATCATCCACATCCATGTTTCTTAAAAATGTATTTCAAAACATTTTTAATATTTACTAGAATATGAGTTAAAGTCATTTATACCCTTTTTGACTTTTATAAGTGGTTTATAAATTAATCTTTCCATCATTTTCAAAACAAGGTTCTTTTTAACCTTTTCGACAGAATTAAGGTAAGAATGTTTTTTAACATATACGGCGGGTGCGGTTATTTTCCGCCATTATAAAATAGTCAAAGCTTTCCTTACAATCTTATAAGAGTATTTTCAAAGAAAACATTTTATTTTATATGGATCTTAAATGATTTCAAAATAAAAAGAGGTATTTCTCTAAAAAGAGTTTTGATTTCATCTATGTCAACATCCTTTGTTGGACTTTACGCTTATGTGAAGTTGATTTATTATGATACAAAACTTCTATGTTGTATTGAAGGTTTTGTGATATGTTTGACTGTGGATGTGCTATTTTTATACCATTCATGGTTTATGGTGAAAGTATTGACATTTCGTATGCTAGTTTTAATATGAATGTTTATGTTATGTTTAAACCTTTTCATGTGGGAATGCATTGGACTAAATATGTGACGGTGGAGCCCGATATAGATCCTCGATGCATCGGTAGGTCTAATGAGACAACCTAGTGTCTTGGCACCTTGGAAAAATTTTATTTGTAGTCTTGGCATGAGGCCTTGGCTATGTGGTTATGATAGTCTGGCATTATGCATTCCATCATTATGAAAGTGGTTATTGATATTGCATGTGTTTATTCGATTAGTAGAATATCCATGTGAATATGTAAATGGAATTATTTCATTTTATTTTTTCCATAATATGTTGAAGTTCAAGTTTAAAAGTCTTTTGTTTTAGTTATACACTGCGTTAAATTTTTATTCTTATTTATGAAAGTTTCCACTATATTCTTATCCTTACTGGGCATTTGAGCTCACCCCTTTTCTATGTTTTAGTTTTCCCAGGATGTGAAGAAGTAAGTTATGAATGACCTGAAGGGATATTATGAGGGGAAAATAGTGTGGACTATGAAGACATTATGTTGTTGTTGTTGTTTTTCACTTTATGATGTAATGTAAAACATTATGAATATATCTAGTGTTTCCAAGGCTACTAAACCAATCGGTCTTTCGAGATTTGATCTTTCTTGTGATCATGCCAATGTTATGTAATAATGCACCGACTCTTGGTAACTAGGGTCGGGGCGTTACAGTTGGTATCAGAGGAAGTTTAGTACAAACATTGGAATCTAGATTTAGATAAACTCTGATTAGAGCACATAGATTTAAGATGGACTTTGAGGATTAGTATAGAAGAACTTCCTAGAATTTTGGTATTGTAGAGATTTTGTGAGTTTTCCGAGAAATACATCCCTGTCTGGATACGAGCAGGTAGAGGCGGCTCTAGCACAGATGTACCTAGGGATAAAACCCGAAAACACCGCTTTGAGCTAGACTCGAACGGGAACTGGTGCATGACAACGGGCCTTGCTGCACTCTTGGTTACGACACTCCCGGGGGATATGTTGAGGATAATTCTAATTTTATTTACAAAAAATGATGAAGGGTTTATGAGTATATACTTCCTCAAAAGAGAAATTTTTATGATTATGGATTATATCCATAAACTATTTAATTTATGTTATGTGTTTCACAAGTTTGGGATTAGGTATTGTTATTCATAAACTAATCTAGTGTATTCCATTGTTTAGAAATGACTCCCAGTAGAAGGAATGAGAACTCCAGCAATGCACATGATCCAAAGAGAAGGAAGAATCATATCTTTCATGGTCTTAAGCTATAATTTATAAAAGAAATAGTCTCTCATGTATTATCATATTATGAAGAAATAATATCATGTGTTTATAAGAAAAGTAAAGAGTTTACTGAGTCCTATGGATTTGAAGGGAAGCAAGATAAGAAAAGGATGGAAGAGAGAAAGATGGATAAAGGGAAGAGTGAAAAGAAGAATTTTCCCATATGTGATAACTGTGGAAAGAAACACCCTGGAACTTCCCTGAAAGGAATGGGAGATTGTTATAAGTGTGGAGGAAAAGGGAACAAAGTATGTGACTGCAAGGGTAAGAAAATGGTTTCAAATGTTCAATGCTTCATTTGCAAGGAGTTTGGACACTACGCGAACCTATGTCCCAGTCATCAGACTATGCCGCAAATGATGCTATTGGATAATAATCAAGTTATGATACTACCACAGATGAAGAGGAATAATTAGAGTTCTTATGTTGATTATGTCATTTGAGTGTTGTATCAACAATGTAATTGTTATAATAATTATGGAGTATATAAGGATTGTACTACAGTACTATTTCATTATGGACGTGAGATTGTGTGGAACAAAGAAAAGTGACTCAATAGTAGGTTAAATTTTTGGAAAATATATGGTTGAGAGAAAGATAAACCATAATATGGTTCTGATACCGAGGTAGTGATTTTAGAATAATAAATGATTGTTTCGGATAAATTATATTGGATATTCTTGACTACCTTGAAACCGATTAATGATTTGTATATTCCATCATTGTTGGGGTTTAAAACATTTTTGGATTGAAGGAGTATATTTATTATTCTATAAGGAATAAGGGATCATGAATGTAATCAATAAGGTTTTATGATAATTCAGGATGTTGCAGTGTTTTAAAAGAATACAAGATGAAGGTGATCACATGTTATTACACGAAAAAAAGGATCTTTATTGTGTTTACCTTCCTTATAAATATTGGACTGAAGTATTTTGGATAGTTCTAGTTTGGATTATTTTGGATTGCCATAAAAGGACAACCCGGAGGTCGGGCGGCAACCCATCACGTCCGGCAATGTCGCAAGACTTGAACCCGCAACCGAGGGGAGACAAGGGTGTATCACCTACCACTGGCCCATGAGATGTCCTGGATTAAATAATGTAGTTTTTTAAAAGATCTGGTAGATGAATTATAAATTCGTTTATTTTGGAACCCTGTACGAATAGTATAAATAGAATTTTTTTTACGTTCTATTATCTTTTAGAGTGAAATATGAGTTTGTGGTAGATATTTATTAATAGATAAAACTCTAATTATAAAGTAAGTATATCTCCTTAGGATCTTAGCCAATCTCATAAATAAATTCCTCAACATTAAGAAAAAGAACATAGAACAAAAATGTTGTCCTAGATGGTATCTTAAATCATCACTAATTTATGGCTTTTGGATTGTTGGCCTTTTCATAGCCATGTTCTCTACCAATCTCCATCTGATAATTGATGGTTAGATTTATCTTCCATATCCATATTTTCCTACATGGAACCCTAGTATGTGTTATTTCCGGTAATTTTCATACTTTCCACTCTTTATTTTAAATAGAGCCCTCATTAATTCATTTTTCGATGTGGGATTTCAACTAAGATATTTTGAAACGTCAAAAATGTGTTATCCTAATACCCTATGTTTTGTTGAACCGATGGTATTTAAAATCATCATAGATTGATGAATTTAAGGACCTCAATTTTACACTTGTCTGTGACTGATGACCTCAATCACTACCTATAAATATTTACGTTTTTCCTCCAATTGTATGTCTCTAATTTCCACCAATGTTCTCCTAATCTAGATCACAATTTGGTGGAGACCCTTTCATTTTATTTTTCCTCATATTAAAACTAAATTTTAGTAACCCAATTTCCGATGTGGGTTTTACTACAAATTTATTTTCTATTTTCATCCTTTTATTTTTGAAGAACAATTTCAAATTGCGAGGACGCAATTTATTGAAGGAGGGGAGAATGTAACACCACAAGATTTCATAGCGTGTTATTTCTTCAAAATAATTCAATAACTTGCACTACACGCAACACCGAGTTCAATCGCACCATGAATTACCAAAAAAAATCCATTCAAAAGAGGTTATGAATAATATTAGCTATATTTTAAACTTTATATAATCCTTATAATTTTAGAATCCATATTATGAGTTTCTTAGATATAATGAAAGAACAAATTCATTTTCAGTATTGCACTTTTATCAACTTTTAATAGTGAACCCTTTTTAATTACAATATTTTAAACTTTTTGACTAAATTGGGACATCAAAAAATTAAAATGAAACATCCCAAGCTTCCACAGTACGCTTTCCTTTGAATAATATAGTAGCGTGTGTTGTACGCAACTTCAAGTTTTAACACACACCACAACCGATCAAACTACCCGTTATGAATAGTAATACCTACTTTTTGAAATTATATATATTTTATATTTTAAAATGGACTTCATTTTTGGATTCGGAGTGTCGAATTTACCCTAAGGTGAAATTTTGGTACTTTTCGGGTAACTTTAATTTTTTGATGAATAGTGAAAATTACTAAATTTTATTTAAAAACAACTTTTTTAATCAAAATAATTAATAGTGATAAATTATGAATTTGAGTGGTTTTAAAGTATATTTAGAATATATTTTTATCATTTAATACAATTTTGGTTATTGGACATAATTTCACAATTAAACCGAACATAAACAAGCATCAATCTTTTGATAGTTATTATCTTTTAAAAACACGCTTTTTGTTTTAACAACGGGAATTAATTTTAAATTAATTTCTGCCACTTTTGTGTTTTGAATTCGGAAAAATGGATTCCATATTTGGAATCAGGATGTTCAAATTGTGTAAATACGTAACTTTTATTTTTAGAAATTTTGAATAATTACTGCGGTAAATATTTTATTTACCATGGTTAAGGGTAAATCCAGTAAATAAGGGTTCCAAAATAATATTATAATAATAATAAATTACCCTAAAACGTGTCCTAGGCTTATTGGTTAATACATGGTCAACCCTAGGCATCATTGGGTCGATTTTGGGACCCCATGGAGCCACTTGTAGGTGATAGGGACACTTTATTTTAATTAAGTTCAAATGAATACAAAAATGACACAAGCATATATCTTTTAGGAAAACAATTTTTACATAGGGTTATATATGTTGGAGTTTAGACTATAAATATTAATTATAAAGATAAAAAGATTTCCTACGTAATGATATTTTATTTATAATTTTTAGACATTAAATAATTTAATTTATTTATGACAAAATGATGATGCAGTAATTCCCATAATAGTAAAAATTTAAAATAATTGATATTATAAATAACAAATTAATATAATTTGAGACTTTTTATGAATTAAAATAATTTTCTATGTTAATATGACATTTTAGTATTGATTTAATTAAATTATTTCTAAGTAATAATTCTGTTATGAGTTTCACAAAAATCAACTTTTGAATAGTGTCAAAATTGACATAAAAGAGTTTTTAAAAAAAATATTATATTATTAATTGATATTAAATTCCAAAAAATATAAGGTTCGGCCAAGAGTCTTATATCATGATAGGTGTATCATTAATGGACCACTTGGGAGTCTCTTGGATGTATATGGTATGTTTATTAACCATATAATATAAAAATACAAAGAGACATTGTAAAAGTGAAACTAATTAACTTAGAGTTAATACTTAAAGATAAGGTTAATATAAGTACCCAAACATGTCTAAATTGTATTGGTTGAGTTTTTTTCGACCCATACCAACCTTAAACTTTGAATAATCAAATTTGGAGCTATTAGAAACCGAATATATAAACTAATATTTCTAGCTTTTCCAAAGTTGCCCCTCACGCCTCTTATAAAAGGGCACTCTTCCTTCTCAATTCTTCACACCTTAAAAGCCTTTTGTTTCGGCCAAATTCTGCCCAAATACTCTCCCAACTTCATTCAATACAACCTAGAGGCCTTATTTATATCCGAAAGCCAACCTATGGATCCATTTTGATCCAATAAAAAGGAAGAACCCGAAGAAGAGGTAATGATTTCACCACCCTTTTCCAAGTTCCTTTCTTCTTCCACTTATTCTTCCTTTGTTTTTACCATTCTAAAATAATAACTCCAGTATCATATATATACTGTGATGTTATTATAAATATGGTACAACCATATTCAGTATTCTATCCACCCTTGGAATGACATGTCACCATACGTGCGTATGTACGGCTTACCGTCTCCACGTCGTGGTGTAATTGTTATTCAATATATTATTATTTGGATGGGTATAATAATGATGTGTAACTCTTGTAAATAATAAATATAACATGTTAATGATTCTGTATATATGATATACTATCCAATTATATATTATTTTAATATCAAAAGAATGATATTGTCGCTCGTGCGTACGTACGGACTACCGTCTCCACGAACGCGATGAGATTCATTCTCCATCGTATCCATTCAAGTATAATTATCATTTGATGATTTAAAAATAATGTTCAAGGACTTGATATAATTATTTATATGATTAAGATACAACCTATCTATTACAAACATGGCTTACGTAACAAAAAAAATAAAATAAAATGAGTAAGTTAACACCCGAAACAACGATAATACTAAGATATTATTAACAAATCAATGTTAAAAGATCATATGTGATATCATATTAATGTATATGATTCCTGTATAATTTAATAAAAATTATTTCACCATTATACAGGAGGTTAACCTACCCCAACCAAGGAAAAGTAAAAGGTAAGGGTTATTTCACAATCTCTTCATTATCTGAGGTTGTTTATACGTAATAATCTACTGGGATCTCTTTATCATCCACATCCATGTTTCTTAAAAATGTATTTCAAAACATTTTTACTATTTACTAGAATATGAGTTAAAGTAATTTATACCCTTTTTTACTTTTATAAGTGATTTATAAAGGAATATTTATGTCGTTTTTAAAACAAGGTGCTTTTTAACCTTTTCGGTAGAATTAAGGTATGAATGTTTTTTTAACATATATAGCGAGTGCGGTTATTTTCCGCCGTTATAAAATCGTCGAAGCTTTTCTTACAATATTATAAGAGTATTTTAAAATAAAATGTTTTATTTTATATGGATATTAAATTATTTCAAAATAAAAAGAGATATTTCTCCAAAAAGAGTTTTGATTTCATCTATGTCAACATCCTTTGTTGGATTTTACGCTTATGTGAGTTGATTTATCATGATACAAAACTTCTATGTTGTATTTAAGGTTTTGTGATATGTTTGACTATGGATGTGATATTTTTATACCATTCATGGTTTATGGTGAAAGTATTGACATTTCGTATGCTAGTTTTAATACGAATGTTTATGTTATATTTAAACCTTTTCATACGGGAATGCATTGGACTTAATATGTGACAGGTGGAGCCCGCTATAGCTCCTCGATGAATTGGTAGGTCTCATGAGACAAACTAGTGTTTTGGCACAAGAAATTGGAAAAATATTATTTGTTTTCTTGGCACGAGGCCTTGGCTATGTGGTTATAATAGTCTGGCATTATGCATTCCATCATTATGAAAGTGGTTATTGATATTTCATGTGATTATTCGATTAGTAGAATATCCATGTGAATATGTAAATGGAATTATTTAATTTTATTTTTTCCATACTATGTTGAAGTTCATGTTTAAAAGGCTTTTTTAGTTATACACTGCCTTAAATGTTTATTCCTATTTATGAAAGTTTCCGCTATATTCTTATCCTTACTGGGCATTTGAGCTCACCCCTTTTCTATGTTTTAGTTTTCCTAGGAGGTGAAGAAGTAAGTTATGAATGACCTTCAGGGATATTATGAGGGGAAAATAGTGTGGACTATGGAGACATTATGTTGTTATTGTAGTTTTTCACTTTATGATGTAATGTAAAACATTATGAATATATCTAGTGTTTCCAAGGCTACTAGACCAATCGGTCTTTCGAGATTTGATCTTTCTTGTGATCATTCCAATGTTATGTAACAATGCACTGACTCTAGGTAACTGGGGTCGGGGCGTTACATCTGTTATGAAAAATGAACTAGGATAAGATTATAGTGTTGATAGGTTGTACGTATGCATGAGTAACATTTAAATTTTTTAATGGTCATTATGAAAGAAGGTAAGTGTTATTTTATAATTAAAGGGTTATAATAGATCCATAAATTCTATATTATTTCTCTAAATATAATTATATATATCTTTATTATGACGTGGTGATGAAAGAGGAATCACACCGCTTTATGGAGGCATTATGTCAGATGTAGATGAGCGACATTATATTTTAAGGGGTATAAGATTAAGAATGATATATTATATTTTTATGATGATAAATAATTTATCAATATCATTATTATTTAATTTATATAACATATATTTGTCAACATTTTCCTTAATATGTTCTATTTAAATCGTTGGTGAAAAACAAATCACAAAGCTTCGTGAGGTGGTAGCCCGCCCCACACACGAGCGATGTTATTGTATCCTCCAACGAATGGAACGAAAAAATAGTTATATGTTATATCATAAATTAAAAAGTATCAATATGTTACAAATAATATATTATAATTTAAATCCAACATTAAAAAAATCCATGATAGGCAATGATGGAAAAAATGACATCAACTCGCAATGTGGTAGTACGCCAGGCACACGATTGATGATTTCGTATCCCATTAAAGGGAAGAGGAGATGGATTTAGGTTATTAAATTAATAAAACAAAATATAATTATATATTAGATATGTTTTTATCATATAATTATAGTTGAATAATATTTTATGCAGGTGTAGGAAGAAATAAAACAAAAATACAAAGTCAGAAATTTAACCTCTTCTCAGGCCGCCTATTTTGGATTTTACCTAATGTAATAATAGAATGGATTTATGAGAACCCCATGAATTATAATATTCTATGATAGAATTTGTAAATTTATTTCAGAAGGTATTGTATGAACTGAAATAGTTTTATGGTGTGAAGAATACAGGAGAGAGGGAGACTTTTATATGTGAGGTGACTGATACAACTATAATTTTTGAAAAGAAAAATGTGTTCCTATATGATTATCAGTCCAAAGGGTTACAAAATTTTGTATTTTAGTTAATTATTCAAGATAAGGTCTAATTTTTTCCATAAAATTTATTTTATACAATTTTTTGTGTCATTTTCAACATGATATTTTTAGTTTAACCTCCAAGTAAACCCATTTTTACCTTAATCATGGTAATTAGTTTTTACTTTTATAACTATTCATTAAATTGAAAAATTTATTTGAACTTATTATAAAATATAAAATATCATAATTCAAATTATTTTTTCCATTTTACCAAAATCAATTCAATCAGGTGGAAAAATTGAATTTAAAATTAAACCTGCAAACATGGTGAAAGAGTGGGTTTTTAAGAAGTGTGTTTTTCAAGAAAAGTACGATTCTATATTAACTCTATGATTAATAAAAATAAATATGTGAATAGAAGATAATAATTATTGAAATATGAAATATAAATTTCATTTTAAAATCTTCTTATTAGGTATTATTTTAATTAATTAAAAAAGATGAACATTGTGCAGTTTAAAAAAGTTTTTTGAAAAATCCTATTTTCAAACCCGAAAACAAACGTATTCTGAAATCCATATGTTTTTGATTTAAAAGGGAATATGTATAATCAATATAAAAAT
The DNA here is from genome assembly GCA_963277665.1 of Viscum album. Lineage (NCBI taxonomy): Eukaryota > Viridiplantae > Streptophyta > Magnoliopsida > Santalales > Viscaceae > Viscum > Viscum album. The sequence continues at coordinate 958,795,986 of OY728155.1, forward strand.
AATAATAATTATATTATGTTATAAAATATTCCAAACATAATGGGACTTTAAAATTTCTTAATTTTTCTGAGAAGAAATAATTTTTTTTACAAAAATCTATATTTTTCACTATTCACTGAAAAAGAAATAAATTTTGAAAAATTCAAAAATTTTGTACCAAAATAAATTTTAAAATTTAGATTTAAAAGATGAATTTAATTTTATAAAATAAATTTTATCATATTTCATAATAAATTATAATATTTTTCCAAGAAAAGTGGTATAAGTTATTTTTGAAGAAAATATATATATTTTAAAACAAAGTTACTCTAATAGAAAATTAGCTAATTGTTTAGAAAGAAATTGTAAATACTTTATAATTTGTAGGAAAATAATATATATATATATATATATATATATATATATATCATAAAGAAGTTAATAATATTCATACCTACCAATTTTATAGTAATGAAATAAAGGTTATATGTTTTGTGGGTCATTTAATCTTGGTGTTGCGTGTTGAATATTATATCGAACATAAATTTCTTTTCTCATGTATCAGGGTGTTACATCAGTCTCCATTAAATTAAATAAAAAATTTATCCTTTAATTATTTCCCAATTTATAGGAAAAACTATTTAATCTTGAATCATCCATATCATGGTCATACGAGCTCGATTCAATATGTCATGTGTTGCATTGGGGCCGTATCAAAAACCACTTTTAAATAATAATATATTTAAAGAAAATTTTATATTTTGAGACATAAATAATTAAACACTCAATTTGATAACAATTTATGTAATTTGGGGAATATAGGAAGCCTGAAAAATGGTAATTTAAAATTTTGGGTTTATATTCTTTTGAAAATCACAGAATCAACAAAATTATTTATGTTGATTTCACAAAGGATCCCATGAAATTTAATTTAAGCCGGAAAAATAAATTTTAAGAAAACTTAAAATTGTAATTTTTTGTAGGAAATTTATTATTTTATTCTCTCACCATCTATGGGTCATAGTTCAAAGACACTAATCATGGAAGTCTCTAGATCTTCCATAGATGCACCATAGATCACGGATTGTTGATCTAGGATTCTCATGTGCTAGTGTGGGAAATTAAAGAGCTTTATGATGTCCTTTTGATCATGTGATGAACATGGGAACAATAAGAAATATGATACCAATACAATGATTATTTTAGATACTTTGATGAAATTTTTATTATTTTATTTTTAGATAGGATTTTAGAACTAAAAATATTGGCAATTGTTTTAAAGGCCCAAATTTCATTTTATAAATTTAAAATTATAAAGTAAATGGATCTGTGAAGTATGATCTTTATTTTGGATTGTATAAATTAATATAAATTTCATAGTTTCGGTAATTGATTTCTATATTCCATTCTACATGAAAATGAATTATTAATATAATGGTTGTTCTATGATTTTTTAGTATAATTTTCTCTTTGGTAGTTTTAATTTATGTCCTCAATTTTATATTTCATTGGAGTGTAGATAGATGGGATATATAGGATTATATTATATAAAATTTTATGACATTTCCCAAGTTATTGTACCTAAGTTAGTACTACTAACCTTCTAGGGCTGTTTTTCCATTAGTTAGTCAAGGTAGGGTGAGACCATGTTTTAAGTTGATTTAATTTCATCCTGCATAAATAGAATGGATTTTGTTTTAAATTATGTCTATACATTCATAGTTATCCTTGTTTATTCCATGATTACTAGTTTATATTATATTATGAAGACTATGACACTTCCACTTCAATGATAATGGATATATGATTCTTTAATATTGAACTTTTATCATATATATCAACATTAAATTCAGTGATATATTCATTAGATTTTTTTTTTAATTTTAAGAATTTATTTCAATGATGTTACAGTTCTATACATATCTAGAAAATAATTTTTTATGAATTAAACTTGGTTTAAAAATCCAAAATCCCATTATAAAAACAATTATTCTATTTTTATCATGTAAATCAATAATTATCATATTGTTTCTCATTTGGTTTTGACTTTTTAATTTTTTATGTTATGATATAAAAATGAGTTATTATTGAATATAATTAATTAAGTGAGTTGTATTATAATAGGTGAATCTAAGTGAGATGTGTGAGGTACATGGTTTGTTTATTCGACACCATATCATGATTTTTTGATTTTATTTCTACCTCTTTAAAAATTATCATTTTTTATCTTGAGTAACATAGTGGGAAATTAAGAGATGGATGTGATAACCATTAATATTATGAATTGAATACTATTCGATTCTATCCTATGGATAAATTCAATTAATACAAAAAGTGGGGGATAAATTGTTTTGAAGATAATTTTATTTGATTAAATATAATGACATCCAAGGAGGAATCGTTTCAATGATTCCAATAAACTCTTAGTTTATGTTCATTCGGCCACACCGATAAATTATGATCCATAGGTATCCTTCCCTACATCATCTAAGACACCCTCCATATGACCCATTTACCATCCCTCACACCCTCCATTCTGTCATCATCTGACACACCCTCTGTCAACATCCCATCAATATTTGAGCTAGTGGTTCCTCATTCAAATACTTTAGAAGTTATTGAATAAAGCCTCTTCTGAGAATTTTTGAGGGTGACAGTTATAGGTATAAATTTTAATATTAGTAAACTTATTTCAATTTTTTATATTACTAACAATTTTTTCATAAAATATGAAAACAATGTTACTATTGAGATAAATATGAATATTTTAGACGTTTGGAATTTTAATGGATTAATGATCGTTATCCCATTTTAACTACTATGGGGTCCCACTAATGATGCCACAAGATTACTTGGACAAACTCTTGGAAAGATAGTAATGGAGATGGTTACCCTTCTAATTGCCTATGAAAATTGGAGGCATGTACCTTAGATTTTCATGAAATGAGGTTTTTTGTTTCAATGATAAAGGTTATTTTATTACATTATGGTGTAATTGAATTTCATTATTTTATTAAACTCTAAATGAATCTATATGGAATATATATTATTATATTGATACCATTATATATATATACGTTCATATAATAAGTGTGAGACATAGAATACATTACTGTTAAATTCGATGTTATTTATTTTAGGACGTTTCAAGAAAAACTCCATCAAGTCGAGTGAGGAAAATCATCCATCACACTATCTGTTCTAAGATTTTTCCTAGAAAAAATTAAAATCTTGTAATATTTTCATTAGATGGAATACTTAAAAGACAACATTATCTATTTTGTATATTAAATTGTTGAATTATATTTATTTAATGAAGTCAATGAATTTAGGGCACTATGTATCCCCGATAGAACATTGGTTGGATGTTCATACAAAATCTAATGGGAGTTATGTTAATGATCATGCCAAAGAATTTGTAGTATGGATTCTTTTTATCATTAAATTTAATTTATTGTTGGTTTTCACTATTTTAACATGTATTTCTTAAAATATGAGATATATTTTATTTTAAGTAAAAATTTAAATAACTATGGGATGCAAATCCCACATGATCTTTCACAATCTCCCTGGAAAACCCTGCTGGTCATGTCCTATTAAAGGAGTATCCCAACCCTTTTGGATAGAAATTGCAATGGTTATTGAGGTTTTAGATCTTGGAAACATAGGTAATATATCAATCATTATTGTTCTTAATATTTTCTCTAGATCTCCTAGACACATTTTGATCAAGTTGATAGAGTGGGGTTGTAATTTCTTGATCTATAAGGTTTATCAAGATCTAATCTATTTTCATATATATACATTTTGAGAAAGGAATTATGAGACCATAAAAAAAGGGGTTTTATGTAGATTCAGATTGTTTAATCGTCGTTTTGGATTTGAAATGCTCTTATATGACAGTGTTAAGGTATCAAGTTTCTTGATTTGGTTTCCTATTTCTTATGGACTTTTGGTGATTTATTTTTTTAAATACCTTGGTTTTAATAAGTCACTTAATATGTATTCCACATTACCATATTTATCACTTCCAATGAATGTGAATACATATATATATATATATATATATACATGTAAATTCTACCAATTATATTTTTTTTGTAATTAATTTTGATTATATGAATTATTATTTCTAATGGTTCTATATGGATTTAAATTTTATTCAAATAATTGATTCATTGATAATTCTTAAATTCCTCGGTATGATTTTTGTAAGGGTTATTCATCTCAATTTCTCTTTCTTTGAAATATATGTTTATTATATGCACCTATATTTATTTTTTAGGTAGATATAATTTCCTTAGACATATTATATAATAAAAATAATTATTTTATTTTTATTTAAATTATAATTTTATTTTATTATCCCATGGGGATAATAATTTTAAAGTTACAAGTGGAAAATGCATTACGTTACAATCCCCTTTCCTTTAGATATTTTTTATATTCAAGGTTCATTTTTAGTAAATCATAAGATATTATTTTCTATAACCACATATATTTTATTCTACTCTATTTTTAAATTTGGTTCAAATGTTTATATTCTATTTAGTCCCATATTTATTGAAGAAACATCAAGAATTTTATTTATAAGTGATACCAATCATTTATTTTTATTTTAGATAAGATAACTATATCCTCCAAATCCATGATTCTAAAATGTATTCAGAAGTTTTATTTTATAAAAATAAATTATTTCTTGAATCCATTTTCCATTTTGTTTTACCTTCTTTTAAATTGTTTTGAAATATAAATTTATCACCATTTTTTAAATGGATTACTTCCCCCCCTTTTTTGAAATGAATGTTTATTTTTATCATCTATTTAATGAATGTATTTTCCCGCTATCATGACAAATATATTCCAAGAATATTGAATTTTATATATATAACTCTATTCTAAAAGAAAATTATTTACACAATACTTTTTGAATTTTATGTTTTTAAAATTGATTTTCTAAATTAATAGTTTATTTTCGTTAGTTTTTTAGTAATCTTTCAATAGTATTTCCATTAATCAATGTCAAGAAACATTATTGTTACTTTTTATCAAATGGGGGTATTTGGTAATGATACCATCCTTATTATTTTTATGGATGGATTAATAATGTTTCAAAGAGAGTTTTATGAGACGTGTTTCATTACCACATGTTAATCATGTTTCAAATGGATTGTTATGGACCCATTTGTTTTCCATACTTAAATCATGTTCCAAAGAGATTTACCTGAAACCCAATTCTTTTATATGGGTTAATCATTTTTCATGGATATTTTTATAGAACCTATTTATTTTCCATGGGTGAATCATTTTTCAATTATAATGCTATGTAACCAATTTGTTTCCAGAGGTTAATCATATTTAAAAGAGATGGATGTGGAACCCGTTTATTTTACATACTTGGATATTGTTTCAATTAGACTATTATTGATTCTATTTCATTTCTAGGGGATAATTATATTTCAATGATATTTTTGTGGAACCTCATTCTTTCCTATGAGATAATAATGTTTCAAAGTGATTAGTATAGAACCCATTTTTTTATATGTTAATAATGTTTCAAGGATATTGTTATGGAACTTGTTTCTTTTCGATAGGCTAGTCATGTTTCAAAGCGATTATCATGGACCCTATTTCAGTTAAATAGATTAATCATGATATAAGATTAATAACACTTCTTTTTATTAGTTTTATAATGAAAAAAGTATATATGAACTTAATTTGTGCTTCTTGGACATTATTTTGTGATGGGTGATCCCAAATAGTAATGGGTGATCCTGATATAACTTATATGATGGGTGTTCCGTGACAGTGGTCTAATAGATTGGGTAAAGATTACATTCTTTGGAGAATTATATTGGAAGTGATCTATATAATTATTCCAATTGTTGGGGTTCTGTGAGGGTTCTAGGATCATGATGTCCCAAGATACCAACACATCTTTATATTTCTTGCTATGAGTTTATAATGTTTCCTTTGACCAATATTGATATCACAAGGTTCATGATTACTGATTCGTATGACTCTTTCCTTTGTTAAATCCTTATTCCATGTCACATGATTTTTGATTCACGTATTACTGGGTATGAATTATTTTTTTCATTCGCTCATTCACTCTGATTATGTCATTAAACCATTATTTACTTATTATTCTCATTGATGACGTTCAATAATTAATGACTATATTTACCTATACTCGACATTTAGGAACACCCTTATTATGTTTCATTTTCCCTAGTTTATAAAGAATAATATTGAATGAATTATTTTTAGAAGTATTTTATGTGGATGATGACGAAGACTTCATGTGTAATAAGAATATTAGTTTATGTGGGCGAGATGATCATTTAATGACATGGGTATTGATTATGTAAGAGTTTTACCTAAATCTATAATAGTATTTAATCAAACGTTCATTGAGATAGAAAGTGAATCCAATTTTTTTCCTTTGATGTTGTATGTTTTGGATGACAAAAATTGGGCCACCTTATTTGGTATCAAATCCATAAAAGTAACATTACTTATTTTAGCATATTATTTGGGAGTTCCAGTTCAAGGATAGTATAACTGATGTGATAAATTTTTATTCAAATGATGATGTGAGCATGTTGCATGTTTTTTTGGAGATATTAGAATCCTACTATGGGAGTCTGTTTGCAATAAGGCTTGATGTACAATCCTATTCAATAAGACAAAAAAAAGAAAAATCATATCCTTTAAAGTGAATGATAATATATATTTAGTTAAAAAAATACACACAATATTCTAACCACATAAATGATGTGTAGACTAGTTGGCCCTCCCCATTTATGAGGAGGGTGATTGATTTTTCGGAAAATATATATATATATATTACATATATATATATTATATATATATATAATGAAATATATATTGTAATATATATTATCTAAAAAATATTTTATAATATAAATATATATTATATTCCCTTGAACGGATTCCAAAACTGGACTTTGGGCCAAATCTGTTGAGTCTGGATCTCTGTGCCCAACACATCAACCTCCTTGCAGTCACTAAATTAATATATTAGGATCCTATTTAGGTAAAAAAAGACCTAAAAATGTAGAAAAATTACTAAAATCTAATTTAATTATCTGATAAATAATAATTTTTTTTGGACCCTATGAGAAATATTGATAATTAATTAAAATTATTTAATGAATGTAAAAGAATTAAAAATACACTATAGTTTAATTTTAAGAAAATAAATTTTTCTTATTCAATATAATTGAATGTTGACTGATCGTTATCCAAGACTAACCTATGCATATTTATTTTATTATTTTTTAATTTAACTATTTTATTTAAATTTCACAATGTAATAATTATTTTATTTTGATGATCTGCATATCGTCTCTTCATCATTAATTGGTATATGGGTGCATATTATCACATTTATGTTATAAAATGTAATTTCACACACTGAGTTCCCCTCACAAGTGTGTGAGAAAAAATTATAATGATATGAAGAGATAATGGAAAAAGCACTTCGATTCAGGAGATCCTATAAACTAAACATGTAAAGTTAATATTAGTTATGTGCCCTACAATTCAATTTATGTATCATATTATAAAATTTCCTTATGGTCTCAGTTAATCCATCATTTATGTAATGACCTTAAAATTATATATTTTTTTAATTATGAGAAATTATTACAAGCATGTGAACATTGACGACACATGATTCCGAGGCTCGGAGAGCCCAGAACAATGTTTTGAACATTTTTAATGAATGTTTAGTAAACATGTAAGAGAGGATTTCTATATTTTTAATTGGTGATCATATTGAAAATCCAAGGGCACTGTTGAATTCATAGCACCATGATTTTCTTAAGAGATTTTATACTTTGAGCGGAAAGTGTCAGACGAAAAATTTATTATTTGGACTTTTCGAAAAAATAATAAAATAACTATTTGAGCTAGTTTATTCTCTTCCCACTGTTGAGTGATAGATGGAAGGACAATAGTGTAACATCATGAATTAAAAAAGTACTTTTAAGGACTTGATCCTCTCGTTGTGTAACCCCAATACTCGTTGCTTAATTTGTTCATTAATTAGGGATAATTAATGAATTATAACAATAAAAAAACATGGGGGTTAATTTATTTTATTTAATCAAACCATTGGAATGAGATTTGGGAACCCATTAGAGGAACCTCTAAAGAAATGCGGATGACATCACCCACTAATGAATAATGGTGATCGATAAATGACAGTTGGGGAACTCAGAACAGACTTCGACGAACGACTACGAACATGGATCCCTTTCTTCGTCCATAATATAATCTGCTGAATCCAGGTAGGGGGATTAAATGTTTTATGTGTTTAAAATATTTCTCTTTCCCAATTCTTATATAATATGAAGAACAGAGATCAACTGACCAATGGGTTGATCCGTGATCGTTTATTTTAATGAGATGTTGTTGTGGGGCTTCTATTGGGGGTTGTTTCTTCCTAAATGTTGTCTAATACCACCCCCAAGTTAGAACACTGACACAAAGGGTGCGGGCCAATCCGAAAAAGGCCCAAATCCTCCACTGTTATTGGTTTATATGCGTTCTTTGTGTGAGATAGGGAAATGTGTATGTAAGAAAAATTCAAAGGCCTAAAAGTGAAGATTGAGACCACAGAGGCCCGTAGGTGCGGATAAGAAAGAAAAAAGACCACCGGAGCATTTTCGATGGCCTGTAGAGGCAACTGCTGGCACGATGGTGCTGGTAACGGGAGCGACGACTGGATGAGTCGGTCGCATGGAGGAAAAGGTCATGCTGGCATCACGGCGGTCAGAGCTATAGTCAGCCATGCCATGATGGTGGAATAACTTGGTGTTGATGCGCTGCATGCAGACATGAACAACCTGCTCAGGCCGCTTGGTTGGACCAATGGCTGGCTCTAGCCGGTCGATTCAGAAGGAGGGGTAGCACCCCACTGGTGCCACCACCGGGCCAAACCGGATGCACCACGTCTAGTCGAAGAATCCATAAACTATCCCACACCGCACGGGCCTAGTTTTTTAGGCAGGTCGGACCCACTGGCCCAATGGGCTGGACAGGCCGGACCCCTACTGGACTTGGACCTGACCGGTCCTGTTTCACTAAAACCTGAGTATCTTGCAAACCGGGTGTTCGATCGATGCGGCGCCTACAGAATTGGTACCGTTGTGACGAAGCAGTAATTTTGTGTTACATCATTTGGGTTTTAGAACAAGTGGGAATACTACAGGTTTGGATCAGACTCGAATCAAACCGGGTCCTTTTAACATTTTTCCTATACCTTATAGACTGAGAATTCTATTGAAGGACCTTCTATCGCATTGGAACCTTTATGAAATGGCAGTCTATAAGGGTAATACTTTGTGGGACATCATGGCTATTGAGTTATGACTAATGTCTTGGGGAGTAGAAACTATAAAACTTATGTTTGCTATCTGTGGGGATCCAGTGGATAGCTGTAATGTGAAGAGAGACTCTTTGTGGATCGGTATGAGAGAAACCCTTCGTGGATCGATAGTAGTGAGAACCTATGTTGATTGGCAGTAGCATGACCCAATGAGGGCCAACCATAGAGTGGCCCGTCATGGATCAATGACTTAAAAACCTGTGTTGATTGAAGAATTACAACCTAGTGTGGATTGATGACTTAGGATGCTATATGGATCGACGAATTAAGACCCTGTGTAGATCATGGAAATACGACCTTATGTGGATCAATGACTTACAACCCTTTGTGGATCGACGACAGACGACCCTGTGTGGATCAGTGACTTACGACCCTATGTGGATCAACAATAGAATGATTACATTGTGGTTCAGTAGTGGAACTTCTCAAAGAAATAAGTTTATTTAGGTTTATAAGTAATCATCATTATTTGTGTTCTTTAAGTAATATACATCATGTGATATGTCTTTTATTTTGTGATTTGTGATTGAGATCGTGGTTTTTGGTGTTTCCTCTGTGGAATTCTAAGAGACCATTAGGGGTATCGGTGTCCCTACTGAGTATTGTTATACTCACCCCTACACGGGCTTCACCCACATCTTATAGTGTCTTGTGCAGATGATAGGCTGGTTGGATGAGACTTGGCGAGTCAGGGGTAGACAATGCTCGAAGGTGACTGACAGACGTGGTGAGTGGTAGTGATGGTGGACAACAAGCTGTACCAACCCTTCAGGTAGGATCCTTGGTGGATGACTTTCGGAGCACGTTTTTTCCTTTTTTTGCTATTCTTGCTTTCCAATTGGGATTCGATACTGGAACATTAGTTACGGTACTTACTTTTACTCTCAATGGTGGTTTTTAGTTGTGCTTATTCATTCCCTTTTTCTGTTGTTCTTTACTTGCATGCAGTGTGTACCTAGTCTTTGTCTGTATATGTTTAAAGGAAATGCCTTCCCTTTTTGGGTTATGCCTTTCCATTTCTAGTCACCAACCCCTGTACTATGGATGGTTGGATTGGGGTAGTCAGGGCATGGGCCCTGGGGGAGAGGTCGTGACAAGGTGTTATTAAAGGATGGTCGGTTCTACCAGAAGAACTAAGAGTTAGTGAATTTTCATTGGAGAAAATGTGTTAAGTGTCTTGAGTTTAGATTTCAGTTTAGGGAGTCCTATGTTGGTGCGGAGGCCGACGTATCCATACACCAGGACCTTGAACTCTATTTTCTGACTTGGTACACAAAACACTATTCACACTTGTTTTGAAAATGTTTTCCTATTGATTTATTTTGAGCCAGCTCACTAGGTATGACCTTTTGACCATGTTTCATCTTGATTCTCTTTCAAGATGCCTACTCACAGACAACTATCTAGGATTCCAATGTGTGACCTTGAGGATGGTCCACGTAGTTATGAGGCTTTAGTACAAGGACTGTTACCCGAGATGGTACCTCTGGGCGGTATCCCATTGATACCACTGCCCGTTGATATGTAGTTACTACTTGCACTACTGGTAGAGAACACATGTAGGCTCAATGCCTTATACAAGTTTTAGTGACAGACACCCCTCAGGTTCCGAGGTGATCCCGACTCATAGGCGGCTAAGGACTAGCTTTAGGAGGTGAATGAGTGTCCATCTTTCAAGGGAACCATTAGATCAGATGGCGGTCCTGGCATTGAGGCTTCTATATGGCTCAAAAGGGCGATGATAGTGTTTAGATTACCTTGATCTTACGATGAGGTGACTTTTCCATAGACAGATCTTGAGAACCTTTCATAGAGAAGGGATCTTTTGCTATAAAAAGCTAAGGGGTATGTGTTTCTAAGATATTCTAAAACTTTGGAAGGACGACATGTCTGTAAATGACTATTCATAGAGGTGTACCAACCATTCAATGAACTTGATTAATACGATACAACCGGTGCTTCGGGGCTTGGAACTCCTTGTGATATGTGTTTAGGGATATCCAAGCCATCACTATTTCTCTGTGCATTCCTACTTATGTTAGGATGCTAGAGAGAACCTTTGTGGTTGAATGTTATTTGGATGAGCAAATACAGCCAGTGAATGTTAGCCATGGGAAAGAAGGAAACCAACATTAGTCTCGGATACTTGGACATGTAAAATGTTTAGGGAAGAGTTAGTGATAAGGATAGATGAATCAATAGAGAATCATATGTAGAATATGATCTAGGAGTGGAGAAAGAGGTGTTATACGTTTTGACTTGTTTCAACCACCATCCCATTATGGCCCCTACAAGGCTAATGGAGCTGAAGGACATGGGAATGGAGTTACTACATGTGGTCAAGGAGTGTAACCCAAGGTCTCCATGAATGATTCGAGGTATGGTCTGTTTCTACTACTAGATACTCTATTTATAGACATAGGTATTAATAATTTCTTCTGGTTAGGAATCTTGTTCAAGACCTAGAGTTCCTAGTAAAAACACTGTTATAACCCTTGCATATGGAGATACCTATGGGATGAGACTCAATAATAACACTTATGATGATAGTGTGATCTGACCCTTGAGAAGAGAGATTCAGTTGGAACCTCTTGGTGGCCTCGTCGAGGCCTTATGACATAAGTTTGGGTATGGACTGGTCATCCATAGATCATGCTCAGATTTACTATTTTAGGCAAAGGGATGTTGTATATCTATAGAATTGGAATGTGGTTTTCCTTGTTCAGTGAAAAAGGAATCCTAGGAAGCATGATATAAACTCATGTATTGGAGGGTGCACCCAACCACTCTTGATTCGACCAACTTTGACCTCATGGCAGTAGGTGTTTTGAGTTTTCAGTTTTCAAAAATAGTTGTAGAGTGCATGAACATCCTTTCAAAAGATGTTTCTAGGATTAAATACCCACATGGAGAGGGACCTCTATATTGTAATGTACTTAGGGCTAACAATGATTTCTACAACTGCATATCAGATGGCTCCAGTGGATCTCCAAGAGCTGAAAGTATTGTTAGAGGACTTGTAGAGGAAGGGTATAGTAAGATCCAATGTTTGAGTTTATGTGTGGATTACTGAAACCTTAACCAAGTGGTAGCGGAGACAGAGTACAAACTACCAAAGCATCGATGGGAACGTCAATCAGTTAAAGGGGGTATCCTTTTGCGTAGATGGAAATGTGCAAGTTAGAGTTTCATAAGTTGAGACAACAAAGATGGTTAGAGTTCTTCCAGGACAATGGCATTGAGATCGTCTATACTCCTAGTAAGGGGAACATGGTAGTAGAAAAATTCATTAGGAGGTCTGAATTACAGTTGTTGAGTGAAGAAACAGAGAATATAGACACATTGTAGTTATCCTTTATGGATAGTGATGGTACATTATACCTCCAGACTATGACTTTCACTCCCCCACTAATTTAGAGAGTTTAGGAGGCATAGCTTGGGGATCGTGACTACGAGGCCTGATGTGCTCAAATATCCTCAGAATGGGCCCCTAAAGGATTTTTTAGGTGGGTAGCATGTCATTCTTTTTATTGGACACACCATGGTACCGGTGATGTTTCGGTAGGAGGTGTTGTGGGAGTTCCACATGTCCCCTTTTGCGGTACTTCTTAGAGTGTCAAAGATGTACCATGTCCTCTAACATTAGTAATAGTGTCCAGGAATAAAGAAAGAGTTGGCCGATTTCATTTCAAGATGCCTCACTTTTCAACATGTGAAGGCCAAAAATCAGGTTCCAGCAGGCTTAGAACAACCACTAGAGGTACCAGAATGAAAGTTGGATGGTATCTCATTGGGCTTTTTGACGGGGTTACCACATATGTCCATGAGAAACGACTCTATCTGAGTGATTGTTGGCCGACTCACCGCGTCGGCCCATTTTCTACCCATATGAGATTTGGGATCAATAGAGGGCTTGTGACACCTCTATGTACATGAGATATTACGGATTCACAGGGTTCCATCAACGATCGTCTTAGATTGTGATGCTCGTTTTACATACTGGGTGTGGAAGGGATTGTAGGAGGCACTCAAGACTCAGCTACATTTGAGCGCCGCCTTTCATCCCCAGACAGATGGTTAGACGGAGTGGACCATACATACACTTTTGGACATGCTTCGTTCTTGCATCCTTGATTTTGGCTGCAGTTGGGAGGATCACCTACCACTGGTGGATTTCTCATACAACAAAAATTATGACTCCACCATCGGCACAGAACTGTTTGAGGCCCTGTACTAGAAACCATGCAGATCACATCTATGCTAGAAAGACCTAGGGGAGTCAGCACTTATGGGTCTAGAGTTGGTATGATCTACCACTGAGAAGGTGAACATCATGCAAGAGAAGACGAAGACTGCATAGAGTAGGAAAATGTTGTATGCTGATTGGAGATGGAGACCCTTGGAGTTTGAGGATTGCCGTCATGTTTCTCTTTAGGTCTCACCGCAACAAGGATTGAAGAGATTTGGCTGGGAAGGCAAGATATCTTCAATTTTTATCAGACCTTTCCATATTCTCAGCAGAGTTGGTGAGGTGGTGTACCACATAGCTCTTCCCCCACAGATCCATCGGTTGCCCTATGTTTTCCACATGTCGCAGCTGAGGAGATACGTGCAAGATCCATTGCACATCATCGATTGGGGTGAACTGGACATTGATGATGGGGAGGATTTCACGATATTCCCAGTGGAGATAAAGGATTGACATGAGTGGGTCCTATGGGGGGGGGGGGGTCAATTCCTATAGTGCGAGTTCGGTTGCAGCACGGGAACCTCAAAGAGAGCACATGGGAGCGGGAGGCTCAGATTTGTGCTCAGTTCCCCCATTTTTTCTTTATATTTTGTTATGGATTTTGGGGATTTAAATCCCTATGTTGGGAAGAATGTAAAGTCACAGAAATTCCATATAATATTTTTAATTATATGGAATTATTACAAGACTGTAAAAATTGACGGCACATGATTTCGATGCCCAGAGATCCCAGAATGAAATTTTGATCTTTTATTATGGTACATTTTGTAAAAATGAAAGTGGGGATTTATATCTTTTTAACTGGTTCTCGAATTGCAAATTTTAGGGAACTGTTAAATTGGCAGCACTGATATTTTCTTAGGCGAAACTTTACTTCGACATGCAAGGGTCAGACGAAAAATTAATTTTTAGACTTTTCAAAAAACATATAATAAATAACTCTCTGAGTTATGTTATTCTCTTCCCACCATCGAGATATGGATGGTGGGACCGCAGTGTAATGTCATGCATTAAATAAGATACTTCTAAAGACTTGATCCTCTCATTGTGTAACCGTAATCCTCATGGTTTAATTGGTCTATTAAATAGGATTCATTAATGAATCATAATAATTAACCAATGTGGGGGTTAATTTCTTTTATTTAATAAAACCATTTGCCTGAGATTTGGTAACTCGTGAGAGGAGCCACCGACAAAATTCTGACGATGTCACCCTCTAATGAAGAACAGTGAATGATCAATTTCCATTCGAGAACTCGTAACAGAATTCGATGAACGAATTTGAACGCGGATCCATTTCTTCATCTGCAACAGAATCCATAAAATCTACGTATGGGGTTAAATTTTTAATGTGTTTAAATGTTTAATCTTTCCCAATTCTTGGTTAATATGAAGAACACAGATCAACCGACCAATGAGTTGATCGACAAACCATTGTTTTTACATGAAGTTGTTGAGGGGTTTCATTTGGTGGTTTGTTCTTCCTAAATGTAGTTTGATATCACCACCCACGTTAGAAGACTAACTTGGAGGGTACATTCCAATCCAAACAAGGCTGGAACCCCACACCATCCTTGGTATATATGCATTCTTTTGTGTAGAAGGGAAAGAAAACAGACCACCGAAGCATCTCTGGTTCCCACAGGAGCAATTGCTAGCGCAACGGCGGCGGCCGACCGAGCCGAACGTGTTGAGGAGGATCTCCATGGCAGCAAGATCCATGACCATCTAGCCCGCAATAGTGGAATGGAATGGTGCGACCACAACACGTTAGGAGAGGGGCGGCTGGCTCAGGCTGCTCAGCTGGACCAACAACCGGCTCCAGAAGACTATTTGGGAAGGAGGGGAAAGACCCCTCTAACACCGCCAACTGGCCGAAACAGACACACTATGTCTGGTTGGTTCATCCAAAAATTGGCCCAAAGCATACAATCTAGGTCTTCTAGGAGGGTCAGTCTTACTGGCCTAATCGAATGGTCAAGCCAGACCCCTATCGTACCTGGACCTGACACGTCCCGTTTCACTAAAACCTGAGTATCTCGAAAACCGGGTATCCGATCGACGCTCCGTCTATGGAATTGGGACCCTTGATAAGGGGTGGTCCTTTTGAGTTACATCATTTGGGTTTTGTAAAATGTTGGAATATGGTCGGGTTATATTGGAATCGAGTCCAACAGGGCCCTATTTACCTTTTTTATTATAACTTACTGACTAGGCATCCAATTGGGGCACTGTCTATCATGTTGGAACCCTTATGACATAGAGGTACTTTGGATAAATTATTTTTGGAACTTAGTGGTAGTTGAAGTATGAACGAAGGATTGAGGACTAGGTACTATGGAACTCAAGCATGCTATGTGCAGGAATCTAGTGGTTGGCTATCAAGTAAACAGCTTCCCTATATGGATCAGTACGTGAGTGACCCTTCGTGGATCGGCAGTAGAGTGACCCTATGTGGATCAACATTAGCATGACCAGATGAGGACTTGCCTTTGAGCGACCCATCGTGGATCTGCAAATTACAACCCTATGTGGATAAATGACTTACGACCCAATGTGGATCGACGAAATAACTCCCTCTGTGGATCGATGACTTACGACCCTACGTGGATCGACGAATTACGACCCTGTGTGGGTCGATGAATTATAAACCTATGTGGATTAACGACTTATGACCCTATGTGGATTAGATACTTATGACCCTATGTGGATACACAGTATAAAAAATTATTTTTCATTCAACAGTGGATCTTCTCAATGGAATTAGATGATTTAGATTTATGACTAATCGTCGTTATTTTTGTTCTTTAAAATATATACTTGGTGTGAGATGTCTTTTACTTTGTGGTTTGTGATTGAGATCATGCTTTGTTCATTTTCCTTTGTGGAATTCTAAGAATCTTTTGTGGGTCTCGGGGTCCCTACTGAGTATTGTTATACACACCCCTGCATGGGTTTCGCCTGCACCTTGTTGCGTCTTGTGAAGATGACAGACATATTGGATAAGACTTGAGGCACCAAGGCTATATGGTTCTTTGAGGTGATTGATAGACATGGTGAGTGGAGGTGACAATGGATGGCGAGCTATACCTACCCATCAAGTTGGATCCTTGGTGGATGACTTATGGAGCATGTTTTTTCATTTTTTTAATATAATTTTTTTTCTTGTTGGGCTTGTATACTATACCATTACTTGTAGTACTTATTTTTACTCTTAGTGGTGGTTTTTAGTAGTGGATATACTTTCCATTTTCCACTGTACATTACTTGTATGCAGTGTGTACCTAGTCTATGTGTGTACAAGCCTAATGGTAATACCTTCCCTTTTTGAGTTATGACTTTTCGGTGCTTGTCTCCAAACCCTATCATATGAAAGGTGTGTTTGGGGGTAGTCATGGAATAGGCCTTAGGGGATGGGTTGTGACAATTTCCTCGATGTATTAAATAGAATTTAATGACTCATGTTCATGTCACTGGTTATTTATTTTTTCATATGTATGATTTATGATTTTTTGAATGTGTTAATTTTATGCAAGGTCACATAGTATAATAATGAATTTTCATGAATAGATAAACATAACATATATGCTAAATTTTTTCTATTTAAAGAATGGTCACGTTAAATAATTATTTTAAATAGAAAATGATTTCATTCATTGATTTTAAATTAAAAACCCCTAAATAGAGATATATTGTAATTAAATTACCACCCTTACTTGAATTTGGACACACCGGATTGTTTGAGGTGCTCGTTAGACCTAATTGAGGGTTCCACTTACTATTAGAGAGTTATTATGAGAGTGGTGGGTTTAATTAAATACTTTTGGAAGCAAAAGAGTATCCATAGATATCATATTTCAATATTAGTGGAAAATCCATGAGCCTTTCATGGTAATCATTATAAGGATATGAGATTCCACTCAATAGATCAAGGTGTAGTGAGTTAATGTAGTGTTCATGTAAAAACTCCAACCATAAACTCGTAGATTTTTTGAAATTCCATAACATGTTATATAAAGTGATATTTATGGATCTATTCCACTTGAATAATTGATTGATTGAGTATTCTGAATATAGTTGTTGAGGAAAATGATGATTTGAAAAAATAATGGGAGAAATTTAAAATTAATAATTTCAAAATATTTATTTCTTATCAAGATAATATACTTATAATCTAAGTTTATTTTTTTTAGATCAAGTGAAAACTGCCAAAAATTAATTTTCATTTTGATCAATATTGGTAAAGTGAATATCTATACTATGAATAACTTGTTGGCGTGGTATAGGTGATTTCCCATAGTACTACATAAATATATTAATATTTATGTGATAGAATCCCCACTTCCTACAGAGCCCCCCCTCAAGAGTGATCACGATATATATATATATATATATATATATATATAAATACAAGAATCATATGAATGATGCAATATATGGTAATTATTTTTTCATCTATGTTCAGTGAGAGTTATAAAATGAATGAGGAGAATGACGCTATCCCAATTGTGTCTTATGTCTAATAATTATACTAGGAGAGAGATAAGTAAGAATGATATAAGATATATAGTGATCTATATATATGTTAGATTTCATAAGGGAGTTTGGTAGGACCTCATGTATTCAATATTATCAAGTATATTGAGAGACTATAGACACTAGCATTTAAACTGGGGAAATAATTAGAAACCAATCTAATTTTGGAAACTTTAGCATGTAGTTATCGAAATTCATTATTAATTATAACATGAATAAAATGAATAATTCACTCCCCAATTTTTTGGGCATAGATATTTAATAATATAAGGATATAAAGAATTTCAAATATTCAATCCTTATGGTAAAAAAGATTTGGAATGGAAATGAAAAAGTGTCAAATGAAAATTCCTAATCAAAGACTCGAAAACACCAAATTTTCAAGAAGCCAAATATCTAATGAGAATTGTGAGAAAGAGGTAATTGACTTTCCAAGTAGAAATAATGGACACTGGAAGAAGAATTTCACAATTGGGAGAAAGAAGTAAGATTATTCTTATAATTCATTTATATTTTTCATTTAATGCAATTTTTATATCTCAAGAAGTTGGGTATTGGATACTCCATGTGGATCACATATTTTTATTCAAATATAAAATCTAGATAGATTAATGACGTAAAAAAAACTAGGTGGATCTCTGAGAAGTAAATAGAGTTAGGCTAACAACATTGGAAGTGGTAGATAGTCAAATAACTTTGTCTAGTTGAATGACTCTTGTACAAAATAATAGTTATTATGAACCATCTATTACAAAAAACATAATTTCATTGTTATGTTTTGGAAATATATGATTTTATATCTTGTTTTGAAATGAATATTTCATATTTATAATGAAAAGA
The DNA here is from genome assembly GCA_963277665.1 of Viscum album. Lineage (NCBI taxonomy): Eukaryota > Viridiplantae > Streptophyta > Magnoliopsida > Santalales > Viscaceae > Viscum > Viscum album. The sequence continues at coordinate 958,815,008 of OY728155.1, forward strand.
TGTTATGTTATGGGACATATTTATAATGGATTATATATACGTGATCTAGAAATTCCAATTTTGTAAATAAATGAAAAATTCAGAGAGAATGACTCATATCGTACCCACCTATGAAACATCATTATAGGTCATTTTAATGAGAAGAATTAAAGAAAACTACATAAAATAGATTATTTAGACTCAATTAAATTAAAACCCTTGTATGTAGGTCACATTTTTTTACATGGTAAAAGGATTGAAGCACCTTTCTTTGGATAAGGAGATAGATCTAAAGAACAATTTGAATTGGTTCCTAATATTGTATGTGGTCCATTTATATTAGAAGAAAGTGGTTGTTTTTCTTAATTTATTAAATTTACTAATGACTATGGTAGATATGGATATACAGAATTAACCTGGTAGAAGTCAAATTCTTTTTTCATTTTTAGGGAATATCTGAATGAAGTGAATATCAACATAGTAAGATGATTAAGAAACTCTACTACTACATTGGTGGAAAATATCATATCTATGATTTCATTGATCATTTATAAGTGTGTCAGATTGTTTCCTAAATCACTTTTCCTTATACACCTCAATGGAATGCAGTTATTTAATGGAGAAATAAGACCCTACAAGATATGGTTAGATCAATGATGATTCTTATAACTCTACCACTATACTTTTTGGGATATACACTCTAGACATTGGAATACACACTAACCGAGCACCAAATAAAGTAGTAGGTTGGTTTCCATATGAATTATGGTATGGAAAGAATCCTGATCTATATCATATAAATGTATGCAGATGTGAGGATTTTTTTAATACTATAGATAGTGATAAATCAACAACTCATAGAATAACATCATGATTTATAGTTTATCCTAAGGAGACTAAAGTATATTATATATAAAACCCTTTCGATATAAAGGTTATTGTAGTATGAAATGATATATATCTATAAATGGAATACATTTACAATATAAATAGTTATCAAAATATTGAATTTGATGAAGTTGATGTTACAAACACAAAAGAGTTGGTAGAGGAACAGTCTCCACTAGCGATAGTGGGAGATAAATATATTCCCACGAAAGACGCACAACATAGGTCTAATAGAGAGGTTAAGGAACTAGTGAGATATGGTTTTCTTATCACTCATTATGGTGAAACATTGCTCAAAGATAATAATAAACCTATAACCTATAAAGAAGAAGTATATGATAAGTATTATACTAAATATAAATAATACATGCATTCACAGATTAAATATACTTAATAAGATCATGTTTGGATTATGGTAGACACGCCAGCTCACAGAAAACCTATTGGAATAGATGGTTATTCATGAAAAATACATACATCGATAGTCAACTGATCACTTATTAGGAATGGATAGTAGTGATTAATTTCTAGAAATTTCAAGGAATCATCTATGATAGAACCTCTTCGATAGTCATTAGGCTAATATCCACAAGAATACTTCTTCGAATAACTATCTTACATGATTATGAAATTTGGAAAATAGATGCCAAAATTACTTTTCTAAAATGGGTCTTTGTGGAATATTTCTCTATGAAAAAACCTGAAGGTTTTATTATATCTAAGGGTTCTAATAAATTAAAAAAACTATAAAGATATATTTTTTGATTTAATCACAAATCACAATTATGGAATTTTTTTTTGATGAGGATATCAAAGATTTTTTTTTCATTTGAATGAAATCATGACATCCCAACACGAAAGCCATTGAACGGTTCCCTAGGCTGGTTGGTCATATGCCCTCAATCACACCTCCCCATACCCCAGAGGGTGCCGACTATAAGTGGGGTCTGATAAGATAGTCTTGGGGAGACTATACCCAATATTATCAGAATCAAACACCAGTGGAAGAAAATAAAAAACCAAGTACAGAAGTGTATAAATAACCAGAAAAATACCATGAAATATGATAGTCAAGACCATATAATACAATACTCAACTGAAAGGTAAAAAATACTATGACAATGAATGTTCCAAGTGTCTACAATGAAACTGAAAGTAAAAAGACAATGAATCCAAATGGGTCCTGAACCACGTTTGGATCCCTCGCCCATGCTCCACTCCCAAAATGCAACCTATCACAAGGCCTTTCCCTTATCCAATCCTGCTATAACAAAGTCTACTTGGGTGCCGATCAGGTGGCCTGAATAGTGTGTGAGTACAACTCAGTAGGCCACCACCAATGGTTTCTAAAATGTGTCCAGTCAAAATATAGTTCATGTAGTTTTACGAAGAAATAAACACAATTCATATTTTAAATAGTTATCACATTTTCATTTAATCTTTAATCAACACATTAGGCCAATTTCAACTCATGATTCCCATTTTAGTCATCATTCATTATTATCATTCATTTGGTATAGGTCATTATGCCAAGAACCCCAAATATCAGTTTAGACATCATTCATTATCATCATTCATTGGGTGTAGGTCATCATGCCTTGCACCCCAAATATCGTTGAGTGTAGTTTGTCATTACCAGAACATCTTTTCTCAATTGGATTACATCGTCATGCCTAACACCCCATGATATCAAGATTAGATACCTATTGGAAAGGAATGCCATGTCCAAATCCAAACTTCTAATCGGTCTAGGACACCATGTGTAGCAACAAAAAATCTCATCCATTTAATAATTCTTCAAGTCATAAGAATTTTCCACATTATTCATTTAATAATCCCATGTTTAGTCAAAAATTTCAAAGGCCATTAGTTAACTTAACAATTAACTAAGCATAAAAGCCACTAATTAATTCCTCAATTGATTAATCAATCATCACAATCATCTTTCTATAATTAATTCTTCAAAATTAATTATACAAATAAAAACCCTAAAAGTCATAATTAATTCTTACAATTAATTATCATAGATCACATCATGTCACATAATTAATTATCACAATTAATTATCTTACTTAGCCCAAAATTGTTCCATAATTAATTCCCCCAATTAATTATCCTATCACAATCAAATCAATACCTCAATTTCAAAATCAAATCTCCAAAATATCTATCTACGAAACCCCCCATCATTTGTTCTGTGATTTAATTATCAATTAAATCACCAAGGAACTAAATTCAATTCCATATTCCTAATTACTCCAATTTAAGAAATCATTTTTCAAGGGAATCTAGAAAAATCATAAACTCATACACATATCATAAATCATAACTATGGGACCAACCACCTCAGTTTCTTGATGGATGTTAGACTAACCTAAATCCCACAAATTCGAGAGGATTAATGTCATTGATGAAGCACCGGATCTAAATCCCTAAAACAAAAATTATGATCAAAGGAATCTAGATCTTGAAAAAATAGATCTTGATCCACAATCCAAGATCAAGATCATAACTCATGGGTTTAGATCCAAGAAAACAGTGGATATCTTCCATGAAATATCTAGAAAAGATAAAAGAAAGAACAGAAGAAGCATCGGGATGAAATCGAATTTTTTCAAGGAGAGATGATCTTCAGTCAAAGCATTCAATCTCAAAAAACAGTGTTCATATTGGCTTGAAATCTCTCCAGGAGGCTTTGGAGACACCTATAATTCATCAATCCCAATAAAATGTCCAAAATATAGAAGTCCCATGGGTTCGGGTTGTTTTGAAAAGGATTTTTAGAATTAAAATCCCATGCACATGGTTTCCTAGGAAGAGGGACATAGTTTAGAAAACCGTGCACCCATCGTCAGGACCCCTCTATCTAGTTTTATATGATCGACATGATTTGGTCACACTGTTTGTCACATAGTGCGCAAACTGTGCGGACCTCTCTGTCTAATTTTGCATTCTTGGAACTGTTTGGTCGCACGATTTTCCAAACCACGCGCAAACCATGAACTACCCATTTTCCTTTGGGTTTCCCTAAAATTTCACCAAAACTCACCCCAAGCCTCTACTCCAAGATAAAGGTACTTAAAATCGTTAAAATGTACCTAAAAGTGCACCTGAGATGACTCGAAAAAACCGGTATCTTACAATCTCCCTACAATATAATAGATCATTCTCGAGCTACACTCCAGAACTTATTTAAGATTCTAAGCCAAAAATATTGGGCCATTGAGCCCTCATGTCTATATCCCATTCCCATGTTTCCTCTTGAACATTTCCATGTTTCCATAACTAATGAACTAATGGAACGATCTTTACCCATAACACTTTATCACTATGACTCATCACATATACCAAATGCCTCTCGAAGGAGCATCTATCTAGAGGTCAACTTACTCCACATAAATCACATGAGAAGGGTCCGGATGATACCTCCATTGTTGTGACACATAGAAAACATCATGCATAGTGATGAATTTATGTGTAAGTGCTAATTGGTATGCCACCATCTCGATTCTCTATAGAACCTCAAAAAGTCACACAAACCTGGGTGCTAACTTTCCCTGTCTCCATATCCTGTGGCGTACCAATCTTGGAGACACCCTAAGGAAAACACGATCACCCTCTATAAACATTAAGGGTCATATTCGTCTATCATCATATGACTTATGCATACTCTGATCTATATCCATATGATTATAAATCAATTATACCTGCTCTGATGTCTCCTAAACGTGACTTAGTCCCAACAGCTCTGACTCACCTGCCTCTAACCATTATAACGGTGATCTAAAATTTCTTCCAGAAAGTGCCTCATATAGTTCCATTTTTATAGCTTCTTGATAATTATTTTTATAGGTGAACTCCACTAAAGTCAATAATTTTTTCTAAGAACAACCAATGTAAAGCACGCATGCTTGCAACATATCCTCTAACACCTATATGGTATGCTCTGGCTGCCCATCTGTCTCTGGGTAGAAGGCCTTACGTAATAGAACCTGTGTACCAAGAACCTTGTATAAGACTTTCCAGAAGTGTGATGTAAATAATGAATCACAATTTGAACCTATATTTCATGGAACCCCATGAAAGTGAACTATATTTCTCATGTACAGTTCTCCCAACTGCTCTACTATAAAGGCTTACTTGATAGAAAATAAGTGGTCTACCTTCGTTAGTTGATCCACAATGACCCAAATTACAGAATTCTTCTTTAGAGTGTTTAGAATTCTTACCACAAAATCCTTAGTCATTCCATCCCACTTCCATTTTGGATAAGTTAATGGCTATAAAAGGCCTCCAGGTCATTGATGCTATGCTTTAACCTTCTGAGAGGAGAAACATATTGTTTCGAACCCTTCTATCTCATTTTTCATGCGTGGCCACCAAAACATTCGTCGAAATTCATAGTACATTTTTTTCACCCCAAGATGTACCACCCAACATGAAGCATGAAATTCTAAAATTTGTTCTTCCCAAATACTCGTAGGCACAACAACCTGATTTTTCACATAGATGATCTCATCCTCATTTATTTTCTAGTGTGAAGGAGTCTCCCCACCATCAAGGCTTTACCTTATTCCCAATCACTCTAGATCCTTGTACCTCATCTCCCTAATCCATATCAAGAGTGTAGACTCTACTGCTACAGAAACCAGAGTCATCCTCTCCTAAATATCATGAACTTCCACATGCATTTCTACCTACAAAGTCATCATCTTCCACTCTGTACTCCACTCCTATACCAACAGAGTCTGAGTTTTTCTAATCAAGGTATCTGCCAAACCCTTCCGCTTACAAGGTTTATATTCTAGTTCAAAATAAAAGGACTGCATATACTCTACCCATCCTCGCTGCAGAAGATTCATGTCACGGAATGAAAATATGTACTTCAAGATTTTGTGATACGTAAAAACTGTAAACCTTTCACCCCAAAGATAGTGTCTCTAACACTTAAGAGCATAAACCACTACAGCTAACTCGAGGTCATGCATAGGGTAATTTAATTCATCTGGGCTTAGATTCCTATACCCATAAGCAATGAATCTACCCCCTTGAATCAATATAGCTCCGAGTCTATCCCTAGAAGCATCTCAATACACCATGTACTCACCACCTGCCTTAAGTAAGATCAAAATTGGTACTGAGGGCAAGTGATTATTCAATTCCTAGGAAGCATTCTCATATGATTCTATACAAACAAAATTTATCCCATTATTTGTCAAACCAGTAAGCGGTACATACAATAGAAAAAAATTCCTAGATAAACCTCATGTAATTACCAGCTAATCTAAAGAAGCATCAAATATCAAAAATATTTTTAGTCTGCTTCCATGAAATCAATGCCTGTAATTTTTTGGGGTCCACTACCACACCTTCTTCCAAGATGATGTGCCCAAAAAAGTGTACGCTTTTAATCCAAAACTGACATTTATATAGCTAGTGATAAAGCCTATGATCTCTCAGTGTACCCAGGATGATGTCAAGTTATTGAGCATGATCGTCATGAGTCTTAGAGTACACTAATATTTCATCCCCAAACACCACCAAAAACTGCTCTACGTATGGATGAAGGATCTTGTTCATCAAGGCCATAAAAACATGTTGAGAATTAGTCAATTCAAATGGAATTATGACAAACTCATAAAGGACATAACAAATCCTGAAATTAGTTTGTGGCATATATGAGGTCTGAAATCTCACCTGATGATTCCCTGATCTCAGATCAATCGTTGAGAACACACCTTCCCCATTCAGGTGTTCAAACAAATCATTGATACATGTAAGAGGATTTCAGTTATTCACAATCATTTTTTTCAACATTCGGGAATAGACACACAAGAATAAAATCATGTCGGCCTTCTTTGCAAACAAAACTTGTGATACCCAAGGCGATGTACTTGGCCGAATAAACCCTTTATACTCCAATTCATCCATCAATGTATTGAGTTCTTGATGCTCAATCAGTTCTATTCTATACGGTGGAAGAGATACCATCTCAGCTCCTAACATGAGCTCAATAGCGAATTCCATATCTCTATTAGGTGGAAATCTGGAAAAGTCTTCTGGAAAGAAATCCTGAAATAGTTCTACAACTGGTGGAAGGATGTCTTGCCTACCACTCCCATCATTCAGCAAAAGACTAGTTATATGGGCTTTGATCTCCCCTAGGTATTGATTAATTTTCCTTGATCTACCCGTATAGATATCACATTCTCCATGGAGGACATATTGGTCAACCTCAGGGGATACAAAGGTCATGCTCCAATGATAAGAAACTATGTTGGATCGGTATGGGACTAGCCAATCCATACCCACAATCATATCGAAGCCCGTAAAATCAAGGACTTAGATATCCCAAAGGAAATGATATTGTCTGGTCTATAGAGAACATCCCTTTCATAAACAGGTATCCCTCGACCGTGTTCCCAAAGGGGTATCAATATTCATCACCCTACTTATGGACTCCACATACATGCTCAATCCATTAACATGATTTGAAGAAATTAAGGATTGAGAGGAACCAGTATCAAACAAGGTAGCATCTAAAGTAGAATAAACTAGAATAGTACCTATCACTATCGATGGACTATCCCCTCTCTCCATAAGTGTAGGCTGCACTACATGTAACTGTCCTACCCCTATTCCCTATGGTGTTGTCTGACTCCCCTAAGTACCACCACACTACTGATACAGGTGGAAATTCCCAAAGCACCACATACCCTACCTCTACTACCTATACCAATAGAACTCCATATTCCAGACCTGTATGGTGTTGAAGACCCCCTTCCCACACTCTGAATCTGAGCAGATGCCCCCTCAGCACCAGCCTTCCCCTACTTCCTTTGGAACTTTTATAGGTGTACCATCATGAAAAAAAATCAAAAAACTAATGGTGGTTGAGGAATATGTGTACGATAGTGTCCTTTCCTACTACAATGGTGGAAAAGCACATGAGAAATATTTGGTGTAACCGTTCCTTATTACAATCCATCTTTCGTTCCACTTTCCCGACTAAGATTATCGTGATGGTACTTCTTTCTCTTGGAAGGAATACTCCCATATTGTCCAGTATCATGTCCTGTACTAGAATCCTATTTCAGGCATCCCTCTCAAATGGGAGTCTTATTAACCACTTCTAAAAAAATTCTTTATCCTAATGACATTCACCTAGGTGTTAATTCTCAACTGAAGTCCGTCTTGTAATTTTTTTCCAAATAATCCTTATCTGCCAAAAAATCTAGGAAAAAATGCTATAAATATGTGAAATGTTCAACATACTCCGTTATTGACATGCTTTCTTATGTCAGATGCATAAACATCGAATCCTTCCCTTTTTTAGCATGTTTGGATAGAAGTGTTCCAAGATATTATCCAAAAAGTCCTTCCATAACATTTCATCAGTATTTCTAGATCGTACATTAATGTCCCACCAGTGATTTTCAGAACCCCACAACATATATTCATCCAACATGACCCTCCACTTAGATTAAGTGTCCGAAAGGTCACGTATCATCTCTATGGATTCATTCTAGAATTCAGCTCCCTCTGGTCCACCCTCTCCAGTTAAAGTAGGAGTGTAATGCAGTTGAAACTCCCTTGTCAAATCAGGCATTATTTTTTAAAACCTCCTTGGGTATCTCTCCATGAATTGCATGAAACAAAGAATGTTATCTTGGAATTTTTCCCCTTATTACTCATCTTGCACCAATGGTACCTCAATCTCCCTTTATGGAAGTTCGTTCCGGGCCATACCCCTCGGTCTCTCACTCAACAAGCGTCATGGAGGCATACTTTTACAAATCCAAAAATACGTCTGATGTCTCATAACACAACCTTATAACATTTATGTAAGAGGGTAAACTAACACAACAAGTTTCAACATGTCTTTTTATTCCTTTTTCTCACAACATGGTCAATACCGAGGCCTTTTCAGTACCCTTATCCATTCTATACCTAGGTCTTAGTTAACAAGGAAGTATTCATTCTCATTAATTACTTCATCTATTAATTAATCACATTATCGGAAATTAATTAATTCAATAATTAATTAATTAATAATTACCATTTCAACAATCGAGGATCTCATTAGACACTCATTTATTCTCATTTTGCATCATTATTTCAATCTCACAACAAGGAAAAATAGTTCATGTTCAACAACTTACGCATAACCCATTTCCCATGAGTACCTAGAATGATGCATGTTACAAAAACCCTTTGTGCCTAGAATGATGCATGCAGAATCAACTATCGTGTCTCTTTAATCCTCGAATCAAAATTCAACAACTCTCAAAACAAATATCACATCACACCACAAGTGTGTCACCCAAGGTGAAATAATATTCAACTGTAACAACAAACAACAATCACAAAAATCTCACCATGAGTACTCATATTTTCCCTCATACATGGGTTTGCAACTCCCATGCACAAGCTCGTTACCAAGCCTTGACTCTTCCTAGTCTCCTGTCTACCTTTCCCAAAACAGTGAGACAAAATACAAAGAAAGAAAATAAAACACCATTGATACCACTTTGTGACATCCCAAACCAAGAGCCACTAAATGGTTACCCAAGCCGGTTGGTCACATACCCTGAAGCACGCCTCCCCATACACCATTGGGTTCCAACTAGTAGAGAGGGTCTGGTAAGTCAGTTTGGGGGAGACTATATCCTCTATTATCAGAATAAAACACCAGTGAATGAAAACAAAAATAACCAAGTACGAAAGCGTATAAATAACTTGAACAATACCCTGACATATGATAGTCAAAAACAGATAATAAAATACTCAAATGAAATTGAAAACATTCTATTATGTTTAAAGTTCCAAGTGTCCACAATGAAACTAAATGTAAAGACACAATGACTCCAAAAAAGTCCCAAACCACATCAAGATCCCTCTCACATGCTCCAATCCCAATATTAAACCTATCAAAAGACCTTTCCCTTATCTAGTCCTACAATAAAAAAGTTTTCTTGGGTGTCGATCAGAAATCCTAAATAGGGTGTTAGTAAAACTCATTATCACCCCACCAATGATGTCTAAAATGTGTCCAGTCAAAATTTAGTGTATGTAGATTTATGAAGCAATAAATACAATACAAAATTTAATCAGTTATCACATTGTCATTTAATCATTAATAAACACATTAGGCCAATTTCAATTCATGTTTCCCATTTGAATCAAAATTCATTATTATCATTCATTTGGTGTAGGTCGTCATTCCTTGCACCCCAAGTCTAAGTTGAAACATCATTCATTATCATCATTCATTAGGTGTAGGTCATCAAGCCTAGCACACTATATCTTGTTGAATATAGGTTATCATGCCTAGAAATTTTTTTATCAATAGGTTTAGGTTGTCATTCCTAACACCCCATAATCTCAAGCATGGATAACTATTGGGGAGGAACGCCTTGTTTATTTCCCAACTTCAAATCAGTCTCGACTCCATGCCTAGCACAACAAAATCCCAGCCATTTAGTCATTCTTTAAGTCATAAGAATTTCCCACATTGTTTATTTATTAATCCAATGATTAGTTAAACATTTCAATGTACATTAGTTAATTTAACAATTAACTAAGAAAAAACCCACTAATTAATTGATTAATTAATTAATAAATTAACACAATTCCCTTTCTATAATTTATTCTTCACAATTAATTCTCCAAATGAAAAACCATAAATTCATAATTAATTCTCAAAATTAGTAATCTTAGATCACACCAGGAAATATAAATAATTCTCAAAATTAATTATCTCATATAGCCAAAAATAGTTCTATAATTAATACCCCATAATTAATTAACTTATCACAATCAAATCTATATCTCAATTAAAAAATTAATTCACCAAAAGATCTATATGGGAACCCCCATCATTTGTTTTGTGATTCAATTATAAATTAAATCACCAAGGAAACTCACCTCATTTCCACATTTCAAATTACTTTAATTTAAAAAATATTTTTTCAAGGGAATCTAAAAATTCATAAGCTCATATACACATCATAAATCATAAATATTTGAGTTAGTTTTAGACCACCTACCTTAGTTTCTTGATAGAAGTTAGCCCAAAGGAAATCTCCAAAATCTAAGAGCCTCAACATCATTGATCAAGTTATAGATCTAAATCTATAAAACCAAAATTAAGGTCAAAGTCATCAAGATCTTGAAAAACTATATCAAGATCCACCATCCTAGATCTAGATTTTAACTGAAGGTTTTAGATCCAAGAAAACAGTGGATATCTTCCATGAAAATATCTATATAAGATGAGAGAAACAACTAAAGAAGCATCGGGATGAAATCCACTTATTTGGAGGAGAGAGAATCATCAATTCAGAATTTAAATATCAAAGAACGGTGTTTTGATCACCTTGAAATCTCTTCAAGAGGTTTTGGAAACACCTATAATTCTTCATGCCCGAGCCAAGGTCAAAAATATGGATGTCCCGAGGGTTCGAGTCATTTTAAAATGGATTTTCAGAATTAAAATCCCACAGGCATGGTTTCTTGGTTAGAGGCGCATGGTTTGGCAAACCGTGCACCAACCATGAAGACCCCTATGTCCAGTTTTTCACAGTTGGCATAGTTTGGTTGCATGGTTTGTCAAGCTGTGCACAAACCGTGCAGACCTCTCTGTCCAATTTCACATGCTTGGAAATTTTTTGTCGCACATTTTTCTATGTCGTGTGCAAACCATGAACATCCCACACTCCTTTAGTTTTCCATAAAAAGTTCACCCAAATGCAGCTGAATCCACTACTCCAAGTTAATGGTACTTAAAAACATCAAAAAGTAACTGAAAACGCAGTTGAGATGACTCAAAAAAAGTCAATATCTTATAGAAAGTGATTCATGTGTCTATAATAATATTAGTGGGAATCTTGTATTTTTCAATGTATTACATGTTGAAGACATATTATTAATGGGGAAATGATGTGTATGTCTTACATTCTGTAAATAATGGGTTAAGTGAATTCTTTTCCATGAAATACTTAGGTGAATAAAACTACATTCTAGGGATCATGATCTATCACGATAGATCATAGAGGCTTCATGGGGTAAGTCAAGTATATATATTGGCAAATAACTCAAATTGTACAATATATAACAATCAAATAGAGGATTCTTTCCTGTGAAACTTGGAATTAATATCTCGAAGAATATTTCTCCATAGAAACCGAAGAAGATTATTTGAATGAGTATAATCTATTTTTCTTCATTAGTGGGATCTATCATGGATACCATGCAATGTACTAGGTTTGATGTTGTCTTTATTTTATGCATAGTTTGAAGTTATCGAGAAAAACTAGGATAGCTACACTGCCCACCTATTAAAAATCCCACAATGTACATGATATGTAAAAGGGATATGTTCTGGGTGTATAGTGGAGATTAGAAACTCGTCACAAGGGGATACATAAATGATAGATTTCTGATAGATCAATTTGATATAAATTTTCGTTCATATTATGTTTTTTCTAGAATGGTGGTGTATTGATTTGAAAGAGATCAGTGTTGTTCATTATTTATAATTCTGTCAAAAAATATAAAGATATAGAATATCCTGATACATCTAAGGATGAATCTTGAATACTTAATTTTTTTTGAAAATATTTTCAATGTACCTATAAGTGAATAACCTATTATAGTAAACTATAATAAAACTACAGTAGTGGTGCTTTCTATGAAGCCTAAACCACCCTAAAGTAAAAATCATATACATCATGAATTTCAACTCTTGAGAGATGTTATTCAGAGAGAAAAGATCCCAATTAAAAGAGTATCAATAGAGGATAATGTGTAAAATCCCTTGAATAGTGTTGTATATTAGCAGAAGCCTGATACTCATGTGGGAGAGAGAGGTTGAGAATTTTTGGCATTTGACTCTATTGCATGTGGGGTTTTTTGACTGGGTTCCCTAGACCAGACAACATTTTGTAATTATATTACCATTACATGTATATATTTTGATATATATATATATATGTGTGTGTGTGTGTGTGTGTTTTTGTGTGTTTATTTTTACCATAATTGTGTTGATAATTAATCATCATGTATATAAATGATAATATCATTAGACTACATGTTGTATTAGCAGGTTGTATTAGTCACCATATATAAGGAGTACCTACGGAGACTGTGAACCTAATCATAAATAAATATCCCTTGGGATAGGTACCTTATACTTATAGAACACATAAGATGTTTTACTAGAAGGTGGTGGGGGATTATAAACATTGATAATTCTTTATATGAATTTATCACTCAGAGGTATCAATTATATGAGATCATGGGGGATGATCCACTAAAACGGACACCGCATGTTTCAATTGTCATTATTTATTCATAAATATGAATATGTTAATTTTTATCTTGAATTGAGATCATTATCAACGTGTACCATTTAATCATTTATCTTTATGAAAAAATAAAACCATGAAATTGAATTCATGGAATGTTAGGTGGTGTTGATTAGTCCATTGGTGGTATGATATTTGTTGAATGATTTAGATATATTTAGTCACTCTTGAGTTTAGGAATATATATCTCATGGGACTTGGTTTATTGGGTTGGTATTACCTTTATTAAATCCCTAACCATGGTATGAGAAGTTAAGTCTATATAGTAAGGTCATAATATAAATAAGGAAACAAAAGGATGATGAAGAAATTATGAATCCCCCTATATGATATGTCGTTATATAATGAGATTATATTAAACAGAATATGTTCATAGGAGGATGTCATGGTTATGACATTCCTTATCTATTTTTTTGACATGATGGATTTCTAGATTCTACTCTTAGTTTGTGGGTTGGACTCACTGTTATCCAGATAAGGGTCTAGTGGGATGCACAAAAAGTGTATCTATATGTTCCACCTATTCAAATGAATATTAATTTTTATCACATTGATATCCATTTATGGAATATTTTTGTAATAATAATTTGAATTCATTGATGTCTTGGGTTAGACACAACACCAACTTATCTTGTGTTACACCTAAAACTGAGTTTATAACAAAACTAAACATATTATTACAATAATTTAAATAATTAAATTATAACTTAAATATTATAATGGTGGGTATAAATATTATTGAATTAATTATGAAATTATCGATAGCACATGTAAGACACTTTGGAAATGAAAAGGAAATATTTCTCTGGAAAACTATTTAAATGTGAACAAGTGTTTTTTACAAAATTAAAATAAAAAAATAACTCTTGAAGGATTAAATTAATGATATATATTTATATATATAAATTATTCAATATAATTTCTTAAATTCATCCAATGGGTTTTCTAGATATCATATAAAAATAAATCCAGTTTTATTCTTAAAACAGTTTTATTTTAAAAGTAATTTATTGCCTTTTAATAGAGAAATTGTTTTAAAAGAAAATTTTGGAACTTTTATTAATTCTATTTGAAAAATAATATTCTTATCTGAAGGTGGGATATAAAACAAAACATTTTTCTTAATTTTCCGAATTTTTCTGATTAGTTTCTTGATTTGAAAAATAAGAAAAAATATAGAATTTTAATTGAAAATATTTTTTTCATCAAAAACATTTATAGTGTTAAATTATATTTTTTATTGGATTTAATGTATAATAAGATAAAATTTATATCATTTAATCCAATTTATGTTACTGTAATCAATTTCACAGTGAATTTGGATATAAAAAAATTTCAATATTTTGAATGTTTTTACATTAAAAACAAGTTTTCTCGCTCCATCTATGGGATTAACATTAAATTAATTGTATCCAGTTAGGTGTTTTTAATTTCTAAAAATGGATTACAAATTTATAAGAAAAATTTAAAGATTTAGTTAATATTTCCCTTTTATTTTTGGCCAATATGAATAGTTCCATTGGTATCTTTTATACCACAGTAAAGGGTAAATTGGGTAATTTATGTTAAAAATAAAGTGATAGGGACTATAATATGTCCATAATAGTTGGAAAGTTTTATTTGATGAATTTTAATCAACCCATAACACCTAGGTTTAGAAATAAAATTATTTAATGGACACTGTAACATGAAAATAACTTTGACATTATTAATATCAATGGGACTGAAAAATTGTCACACTCTTGCTTCTAATAAGTATGTGATTATTAATATGGGGATAAATTGAAGATATTATCGAATATAAATACTATTATGAAATATACAACATTTATCTACATCATTTTTTTTTCAATAAATTGTTATCATTAATAATTACACTATGATGATGATGTAATAATACAATTAATTAAAAACTCAACTAAGTGATATTAAAAATATGAAAATAAATATAATATGAATTAAATAAGGTTATTCAAAAAAATTATTGGTTAAGATGACATATTAGTAGTGTATTATATTAATTGGTTCGAATTAACCTTATTTCATTTCTTTTTATAAAGTCAGTGTAATGAATTATGTCAATATTGACACTATTGAATTTATATATATATAATATATTATTAAACTAGTTAAATATCATAAAAATTATACATAATGAAAAAGGTGATTAATTATGTTCTAATATATCATAAATGGACTATTAGTATTCAATTTACTCCTTATAAGTAAAAATATCTACCTTCTAATAAAGAAAATGTTGTTACCGTAGAAACAATTCAAATAAGTTAACTATGGGTAAATCAAAATGATAATTATTAAAATTACACCAAAACTTGTCTAAAATATATTGTATGATGATATAAACACCTTTTACCAAATTATCTTATAATTAATTTCAATTGTTATGTATTTTTATTGAGATTTATATTATTATTAATGAATCCTTTGAGAAATTTCAAAACATCCTCTCATATTCATTATTAAAGGGAACATCCGCACCATCTCATTTCAGCACATTGAGTCTTATTGATCGACCAAAATCTTCCAAATTATATTATCCAGTACTTTATACACATTTTAGAGGTTCTAGTATTCCAAAATGAACAACTTTATAGTAATTTAGTGGACATCTAATGCAACAGTTTCGAAGAAGTGGTAATCGCTCTAAATGATCATTCTCATTTTCTTCTCATCTATACCTCCTCAAAATATATGATATATATAATAAAATAAAGAATTAATAATATAAAATTTTCTTAAATTGTATATTGATTGTGAACACAGTATTATACATCCCCTTTCCCATTGACCTAGAATTGAATGTATCGTTCGTGCGTACGTACAACGTACCGTGTCCACGTAGTGATACAATTATTTTTCCATTATCTTCTTTTATTAGTGGAAATTAAATATGTTTAAATATTAAATATTTTATTTATGAAATAATTATACTTATGTTATGATAATATCCTTTCAACCTTTTTACCACCAAATCTTTTGGGAAATGAAAATATAACTTGGTCATATGTATGGAATAACATCTCCACAATGCGATTGTCATGACCCGTCCTCGGGGCCCGTGTCGGGACTACCCCAAGCCCGCCTTCCATAGGCTAGGGGCTAGTGACTAGCACCAAAGGTGTAAATACCGATAACTGGGAAGGCATTACCTTTATAAAAGTAAACAAAACACCACAGAGTACAAGCAGAAGTAAAACACTAAGTACAAAGAGAAGTGCTGAAAAGTAAATGGGCCAGAATACAAAACCAACTAAAAGTACAACTACAACTGAACCAAAGAACAACAGAAAAAAGACAACAGCTGGAAGAACGGAAGCAGCTCTTGGGTCATCCTCCTTGGATCCTACCTGAAGGGTAGGTACAGATGGCGCAGCTCCTGGATTGTCCACCACGGATCCTACCTGAAGGGTAGGTATAGATAGCCTCCACAACTCTCTCACCCGTGAACCTCCTATATGTGTCGTCTCGCCGTGAAGTCCACCTCCGGATACTGACTCGTCATGTAGTCTACCTCCGGGTACCGTCCAGTCTTCGAACACTCGGCCTTCGTCAGCACTGTCCGTCGTCTTCAACCAACACAATGAGGTGCGGGCATATCCTGTGCAGGGGTGAGTATAACGATACTCAGTAGGGACCCCGAGACCCTCAAGGTCTTACTAAAACCAACAAGGGTAACCACAAGGAAGATCTGAACAGATAACCTCTACTTAGGTATATGCCCATACATATAACTAAGTTATCAAGTAACACATCTCAATCATGAGGAAACACAAAGATTATGAAATCAGTGGATAACCACTACCTTGGTATACGCCCATACTTATACCTATGTTATCATGTGACCCATCTCAATAAAGAGGTAACACAAAGGTCATAGACTCAGCTCAAACCAGGATTTTCATTATCGAAACCGTAACTGCTGAAGAGCCCCATCTATGGAGTGTACAGTGGTCCTGTCATGACTCCGAGGTACTGATCACTAACCAATGACTACTGAGGTACTCCTCCTGTCGAGTACCGCGGGTCAGCCACCCAAACACAGTAGTGCTTCCCGCCGGGGTATGCCACCCAAACACAGTAGTCCACACCCCCTAGTAGACTGCAGAGGTACTCTCCAGACGAGTACTGCGGGTCTGTCCTGTCACACAGGTAGTGCTCCGTCCTCCATGGGTCTGCACCCAAACAAAGTAGTGCTTCGTCCACTGGGCCAGTCGACTCACTCCAAGTCGAGTCGGTCAAGCAGTTGTCAGGTCTCAGTCGGCTACACGGTCTCCGTACTCTGCACGCTCGTCTCTGGGAGGGTCTGATCCATGAGCTATAGGTCAATACTCCAAGTATATCAAAGTCCAACTAAAAAGTATCTCAAATGACCGCCTCATCATAGGGGTCTCAACGCAACAGACGACGCGTCAATTGGACGCCCAGTCTGTGAGTTATTAGCTTTTTCGTCCCAGGGGCCCGGTTGGTTTCATGATCAAACAAACACAGCCGTATCTCAAATGTAACCCGAACTCTCATAGGGTATACTTATAGGGACCGTTTCTCAACGTGATCACCAACGCCGCTGACGGTTCGCCAAACGGACGTCCGGTCTGAAAGATATTAGCTTTTCCGTTCCAAGGCGCGGTTGGATTTCGGTTTCAATCCAACCCAACCACTATCCAACTGCATCCAAAACTCAAGAAAAGTTTTCCAACAGTTCTGTCTCATCAAGAGTAATTCAACGAAGTCGACAGCACGTCAATCGGACATCCGGAACTCAAGATATGAGTGTTTCCGCTCCGAGGGCCCGGTTTGTTTTGTGTACGAACCAACCCGACCAAACCCAAAGTATGCCGAAACCTTGAGTGTGTTATACCGAAATGACCATCTCGATCGAAGGATCGCATCACAAATGACGGTGCGTCGATCGGAGGCCCTTATCACAAGTTATGGGCGTCCGACCGTAAAAGATTCCGTATTAAGGGGGTCGGGCCCGGTCCGACCAGGCCCGGCCGGCGCGGCCTGGCCCGGCCTGGACGCAGCATGCCCAGCATGCTGGTCTGGCGCTTGGACAAACGGCTGGTCCATTTGGAGTGGGGGGGCGCCTGCCCCCCTTGTTTGTAACCGCGGCCCCCCTTAATGGGTGCCGCTCAGCTGGCCGGCCGGGGGTTTAAACCCCCGGCTTTCCCCTCGTCCGGCCGGCCCGCACCGGCCGACCGGTTTCTGCCACCATAGGACCGGAAACGACCGTTCCCCTCCCTACTCTGACACCGACAGCCCGTTTCCGGCCACCGGTTCCCACGCTCCACCGTGAACCGGTACCGGCCGCGACCTTCATTCGTCCGGTGCGGCGCGACGGCGCCCCACCCCTTCGCCGCGGCCCCACTCCGGCCGCAGTGCTTTTGCGATTCTCCAGCACGGCGCAATGGGGCCGTGACTTGGATCAATTTCACTGTGCGGTGCGACAGCTCCGCGCATTACTTGCCGCACGTTCCCGCACGGTGCGACGACACCGCACCATTCCCGTTCCAATCACATTAGAAACAATAACATGGATAAGGGAGGAGGGTCGGCCATGTTTGTGCGGTCCAGAGCCTTCTCGTTAATCGATAGGAATTGGTCATATTCCACAAAGAATGTCAAAGTTGTAATCACGAACAAAAAAAATAAATAAACCCCTACAGTTTTCCCGCAATCAAGAATTCACAACCCGCAACATATTCTTCACGGATCAACTTGATGTTTAGTTGATCCGCGTTCTTTGATTTAGAAGGAAGTAACATGGGGTTCATTAATATTCACAAAACAATTCCCTACCTCGACGTTTCTTGAATGAAGGTTCATCGAACGAGGATTCGTCGCGGAAAGAGACGTTGCGAAATAAGACGTCGTCGGCGTCGCGGTAAGAGGCGTCACGGAAGGAGACGTCGCGGAAGGAGACGTCAACCTCCGAGGAATCCGGCGTTCTTCGCGTTCTTGGCGTTCTTCGTGTTCTTCAACGAAGAAGATGAAGAAACTCAAGTCTCCCTTAGCTTTTCTCCCAAAGCTCTCAAGCTACAAGCCTCCAACCCAAAATAAAATAAGTCCCTTACTTATTTTATTAACACAACTTAAGGTTTGAAATTCAAACACTCACATTAAACACACTTCATTAATATCATAAGTTATCAAAACTTAAGTTATAAAATTAAAATGTGAGTTGAGGGAGTTAAGGAATGTGAAGGGGTCGGGTTTGTGTGGGCCCCACCACTCTCATTACCTCCCATGGGAAGTTGGGTAGTTACCAAAATTCCACCCAGAGATTAAATCCACTTAGAGAAAAATAAAAATTGTAGTTAAAAAATTTATTCTATCTTCCACAATTTTTATCAACCTCTCTCGTGAAAACGCAATTCTGGAAAAGGTGTTTCTAAGCACTTAACAACACTGCGGTTTCATCGGTTCCCTCAGAATTCGATTCCGAGCACCGGTTCAAAAGTTATAAATTCCCGCTCATTCGCTCACTGAACGTACCTGAGCTAAACTTCGGAAAAATGATTCCGGGCACACCAGGCCTCGGAATCAGGCACCGTCAGAAACTGCGTTCTTGTAAAATTCCAAAGAAAATTATGAAAAAATTTACCTTGAAATTTCCGGGTCTTTAAATTACTCCCACCTCAGGGATTTATGTCCCCGTAAAGCTTCAACACAAACTAGGGTCACAAAAGCGATATTGAGCACGCATCTGAGCCTTCCGCTCCCATGTGCTTACCTAGAGATTCCCATACTGCCAAAGAAAGCGCACCCGAGGAATCGACCATCCTCGTAGGATCTGCTCCTGTCGATCCTCGATCCCCATTGGAACCTCTGTGGAAGTAACCACATCGCCATCGTCGTGCTCCTCATGGTCGATGATATGCGAAGGGTCGAGCACGTATCTCCTCAGTTGAGATACTTGGAAAATGTCGTGCACCTGGTGCAACTGAGGTGGATGGGTCAAGCGGTAAACCACCTCGCCTACCCAGCTGAGGACCTAGAAAGGTCCATTGAACCTCAGAGATAACTTGCCGCCTTGGCCACATCTCCGTAAACCTCGTCGAGGTGAGACCCGTATAAGGACGTGATCGTCACCCTCGAACTCTAGAGGTCTCTAATTCCTGTTAGAACTGAAACTCAAATGACTGCTGCCACGAGGGTAAGGTTGACCAACTCAAGAGTGATCGGTCGCACCGTCCTGTGCAAGAGTTTATCCTGTGCTGCCTGGGGTTTCCTTTTCGCCGACCAAGGAAAACCTATCCCGACGTTTGCCTAAAACCATCAATTTGAGTATGAACAGTTATTGCCCATTCTATACTCAAACTAACGCCGTAAGGCCTCGACTCTGCCAACAAGAGATTCCAACCGAAACTCTCGCCTCGAGGGTCTGACCACACCGTCGGTGTAAGTGTGATTATCGAGTCTCCTCCCAAGGAATCTCCAGATGTGAGGGTCAAGTCCACGGCTTACCGGAAACTCTAGGTCTGGAACAAGATTTGTGAAAGCAAGGAATGATTCATATCGACGTTCGTTACTACATCAGCTAGTAGTGGACACAGACTGTCCCTTGAATCATTTTTAGATCCATTGGGTCACACTCCTTGACCGTATGCAGCCGCACACTTCCTCCGCCCTCCAGCACCCTGAGCCTAGCGGGGATAACTAAGGCGGGTGGTTGTAGCATGTTAAGATGTACACCACCTCATGCTGCTCTCCTAGCTCTGCCTCCACATCTGCTGCTTCTCAGGCTCATCTCTCCTTAAAGCTTCCTCTTCTTGAAACATTTAACATGCTCGAGTCTCTAAGACTGGCGCCGGTTTTCTGTTTCTTACCGCACTATGCTGTCTTCATCCGCTCCTGGATGATCTGCACCTTCTTTGCCTACGATCTGAAAGAGCTGCAAAAATTTCTCCTTTTCCGAAAAGAGAAACTCGGTCTCATCCCCTAGATGAACCACACCAATTTCCTAATACAGTCAATCCGGACATGAATGATGCATTCATGCCATGGATGACGTCGTAAGGCCTCAACGTAACTACCAAGAGATCCAACCGTCACTCTCGCCTCTAAGGGTCGAGTCACGCTATCGGCATCAGTGTGAGGTCACTGGGTCTCCTCCAGTAGAAATCTCGAAAGTGAGGGTCAAGTCAATAGTTTTTAACCGGGACCTCTCAATATCAACCAAATAAAAGGACAGGAAAGCAAACATCACAAAGATAAGTGTCTTTTTATTATTGCAGCTCATAGTACAAAGACAAGAATACAACAGCAATATGGAACTAGAAGTACAAGGGACGTATCCACTAGTTCCGCTCCTGTCCACCTACTCCCGGAGCTCTACTACCTTGTCCACTGCTCGACTGTTGCTCATGCACCAGCTGCTACTTCTGTCTCAGTGGCTCCTCCAACACCCGTTGATCAACTGTGCAGGGGGTCGTACAGTCACATGCCAGGTGACCCTTCCTGCCGCAGGAGAAACATTGTCCATTTCTAGCATGCCTAGCTCTGACCCCACTCTAGGTGCCCCACACCACCGATCCTAAAACCCAAGATCGCCCAACTGTTGGCCTGGTCCTTCTGGACCTCTTCATCATCTGTCTACTGCCCACAGATGACTCGGCTACTGATCGAAAACCCTGCGCCAAAGGCAGAAGCTCCTATACACGCTCGGGGTGTAGTGCTACTGGCATAAACACAACCCTGAAGAAGGTCTTGAAGTCTTCCCATGTGAAGGCCATCCTGTCGCAAAACTGGAACAAGTGGCTCCACCACCTGCCTGCTACTGCCTAAAGAAGGCTGGCAGTAAAGATCACCATGAAGTCTGTCGGCGTCCCGACTAGCCTGAAGACTCTCACCACAGCCTCCAGCCAATCCTCAGCCGCTTACGGGTCCGTCTCTCCCCAGAACCTGGGTGGCCTCTGGCACTGGAACTCGTGCAGTGCGCTCAAGTGGCGTGCATCGCCTACTGCTGGGGATGGTGGCATCGGTGGCCCAACGTATGGAAGTACCTCTGGTGCCTCTGCTGATGCCTCAACTGTAAGAGGGCCCTGTACCAAAGCCTCGTCGCTCGACAGGCTGTCAGTACACACATCCCTCTGGGCTCTAGCTGGTCGTCCGTGAAAAGGAATCCTGAATGAAACAACGTGACATGATCAAATGATTATACCTGGTGAGCTGACCTAGTTTGAGTTGACATTTAAAAACTTCTGTAAACACACACGCAATCAGTGTTTTCGTGCAAAAGTCAGAAATCAGTTGTCAGGGTCCTGGTGTATGGATACGTCGGCCGCCCGCACCAACACTGCACTCCCTGAACTAAAAACCACGCTCGGTACTCTTAACACTATTGCTTCACAGAAAGAAAATATCAGAGTTATAAGTTTTGTGGTAGAACCGAGTCCTCTGATACCAATTTGTCACGACTCGTCTTCGGGGCCCATGCCGTGACTACCCCAAGCTCGCCTTCCATAGGCCAGGGGCTAGCGACTAGCACCAAAGGCGTAAATCCCGATAACTGGGAAGACATTGCCTTTATAAAATTAAACAAAACACCCCAGAGTAAAAGCGGAAGTACAACACTAAGTACAAAGAGAAGTGCTGAAAAGTAAATGAGCCAGAATACAAACCCAACTGAAAGTACAACTACAACTGAACAAACGTACAACAGAAAAAAGACAAAAACTGGAAGAACGGAAGCGGCTCCTGGTTCGTCCTCCTCGGATCCTACCTGAAGGGTAGGTACAGATGGCGCTACTCCTGGATTGTCCACCACGGATCCTACCTGAAGGGTAGGTACAGATAGCCTCCACAACGCTCTCTCCCGTCAACCTCCTTCGTGTGTCGTCTCGCCGTGATGTCCACCTCTGGATATAGACTCGTCGTGTAGTCCACCTCCGGGTACCGTCCAGTCCTCAAACACTCGACCTCCGTCAGCACTTCCCGTCATCTGCAACCAACACAACGAGGTGCAGGCATAGCCCGTGCAGGTGTGAGTATAACGATACTCAGTAGGGACCCCAAGACCCTCAATGTCTCACTAAAACCAACAAGGATAACCACAAGGAAGATCTGAACAGATAACCTCTACTTAGGTATATGCCCATACATATACCTAAGTTATCAAGTAACTCATATCAATCATGAGGAAACAAAAAGATTATGAAATCAAAGGATAACCACTACCCAAGTATACGCCCATACATATACCTAAGTTATCAAGTGACCCATCTCAATCAAGAGGTAACACAAAGGTCATAGACTCAGCTCAAACCATGATTTTCATTATCGAAACCGTAACTACTGAAGAGCCCCGTCTCTGGAGTGTACAGTGGTCCTGTCACGACTCCGAGGTACTGCTCACTAACCTAAGACAGCTGAGGTACTCCTCCTGCCGAGTACCGCAGGTCAGCCACCCAAACACAGTTGTGCTTCCTGCTGGGGTATGCCACCCAAACACAGTAGTGCACACCCCCTAGTAGCTTGCAGAGGAACTCTCTGGACGAGTGCTGTGGGTCTACACTGTCACATAGGTAGTGCTCCATCCTCCATGTGACTACACCCAAACAAAGTAGTGCTCCGTCTACTGGGCTAGTCGACTCACTCAATGTCGAGTCGGTCAAGCAGTCGTCAGGTCTCAATCGGGTACACAATCTCCATTCTCCGCACGTTCGTCTCTGGGAGGATCCGCTCCACGAGCTACAGGTCGATACTCCATGTATCTCAAAGTTCCACGAAGAAGTATCTCAAGGTACCGCCTCGTCATACGTGCCTCAACGCAATAGACGACGCCTCAATCGGATGTCTGGTCTGTGAGTTATTAGCCTTTTCGTCCTAGGGCCCCGGTTGGTTTCGTGAGTGAACCGACCCGGCCATATCTCAAATGTACCCCAAACCCTCATAGGTTATACTCATAGGGACTTTTTCTCAACGTGATCACCAACGCCGCTGACGGTTCGTCAAACGGACGTCCGGTCTGAAAGATATCAGCTTTTCCGTTCCAAGGGCCCAGTTGGATTTCGGGTGCAATCCAACCCGGCCACTATCCAACTACATCCAAAACTCATGAGAAGTATGTCAAAAGTTCCATCTCATCAAGAGGAATTCAATGAAGTTGACAGCACATCAATCGGACGTCTGGAGGTCAAGATATGAGCGTTTCCAGTCCGAGGTCCCGGTTGGTTTCGTGTACAAACCAACCCGGCCGAACCCAAAGTATTCTGAAACCTTGAGTGCGATATACCAAAACGACCGACTCGATCCAAGGATCGCATCGCAACTGACGGTGCATCGATCAGAGGCCCTTAGAACATGTTATGGGCTTACGACCAGAAAAGATTCGGTATTAAGGGGTTCGGGCCCGGTCCGACACGGCCTGGCCGGCGCGGCCCGGCCCGGCTTGGGCGCGGCCCGGCCCGGCCTGGGCGCAACGCGCCCAGCGTGCTGGTCAGGCACTCGGCCAAACGCCCGAGCCGTTTGGAGTGGGGGGTGCCTGCCCCACCTGGTTTGTAACCGCGACCCCCCTTAATGGGTGCCGCTCAGCTGGCCGGCTGGGGGTTTAAACCCCCGGCTTTCCCCTCGTCCGGCCGGCCCGCCCCGTCCGGCCGGTTTCTGCCGCCACGGGATCAGCGACGACCAGTCCCCTCCCTGCGCGGACACCGGCTGCCCGTTTCCGGCCGCCGGTTCCCATGATCCGCCGCGGCCCGGTACCGGTCGCGGCCTTCATTCATCCGGTGCGGCGCAACAGCGCCGCACCCCTTCGCCGGGGCCCCGCTTTGGCCGTGGTGCTTTTGAGGTTCTCTAGCGTGGCACAACGGCGCAGCAACTTGGTTCAATTTCAGGGCTTGGCGCGACGGCACAACTCATTACTTGCCGCACGTTCCTGCACGGTGCGACAACACCACCCCATTCCCATTCCAACCACATTAGAAACAATAACATGGAAAAGGGAGGAGGGTCGGCCATGTTTGTGCATTCCGACACCTTCTCGTTAATCGATAGCAATTGGTCATATTCCACGAAGAATGTAAAACTAGTAATCACGAACAAAAAAAAAATAAACCCCTACAGTTTTTCCTCAAACAAGAATTCCCAACCCGAAACATATTCTTCGCAGATCAACTTGATGTTTAGTTGATCCGCGTTCTTTGATTTAGAAGGAAGTAACATGTGGTTCATTAATATTCACAAAACAATTCCCTACCTCGATGTTGCTTGAACGGAGGTTCGTTGAACGAGGATTCGTCGCGGAAAGAGACGTCGCGAAAGAAGACATCATCGGCGTCGCAGTAAGAGGCGTCACGGAAGGAGACGTCGCGGAAGGAGAAGTCAACCTACGAGGAATCCGGCGTTCATCGTGTTCTTCGTGTTCTTAGATGAAGAAGATTAAGAAACTCAAGTCTCCCTTTTCTTTTCTCCCAACTCTCTCAAGAAACAACCCTCCAACCCAAAATAAAATAAATCCCTTACTTATTTTATTAACACAACTTAAGGTTTGAATTTCAAGAGTTTGAAATTCAAACACTCACATTAAACACACTTCATTAAAATCATAAGTTATCAAAACTTATGTTATCAAATTAAAATGTGGGTTGAGGGAGTTACGGAATGTGAAGGGGTGGGGTTCGTGTGGGCCCCACCACTCTCATAACCTCCCATGGGAAGTTGGGTAGTTACCCAACTTCCACCAATAGCTTAAATTCAC
This sequence comes from Viscum album, assembly GCA_963277665.1. NCBI lineage: Eukaryota > Viridiplantae > Streptophyta > Magnoliopsida > Santalales > Viscaceae > Viscum > Viscum album. The sequence continues at coordinate 958,840,961 of OY728155.1, forward strand.
TTAGAGAAAAATTAAAATTGTAGTTAAAAAATTTATTCTATCTTCCACAATTTTTATCAACCTCTCTCGTGAAAACGCAATTCTGGAAAAGGTGTTTCTAAGAAATTACCGGTGCTGCGGTTTCATCGGTGCCCTCGGAATTCGATTCTGATCACCGGTTCAAAAGTTAGAAATTCCTGCTCGTTCGTTCACTGAACGTACCCGAGCTAAACTTCGGAAAAATGATTCCGGGAACACCGGGCCTCAGAATCAGGCGCCATCAGAAACTGCGTTCTTGTAAAATTCCAAAGAAAATTAAGAAATAAATTTCCTTGAAATTTCCGGGTCTTTACATTACTCCCACCTCAGGGCTTTACATCCCCGTAAAGCTTCAACACAAACTAGGGTCACAAAAGCGGTATTGAGCACGCATCTTAGCCTTCTGCTCCCATGTGCTTACCTGGAGATTCTCGTACTTCCAAAGAAAGTGCACCCGAGGAATCGACCGTCCTCGTAGGATCTGATCCTGTCGATCCTTGATCCCCACTGGAACCTCCGTGGAAGTAAACCCATCGCCATCATCGTTCTCCTCAAGGTCGATGATATGCGAAGGGTCGAGGACGTATCTCCCCAGTTGAGATACATGGAAAATGTCGTGCACCAGGTGAAACTGAGGTGGATGGGTCAAGCGGTAAACCACCTCGCCTACACAGTTGAGGACCTAGAAAGTTCCGTTGAACCTCGAAGATAACGTGCCTCCTTGGCCACATATCCGTAAACCTCGTCGAGGTGAGACCCGTATAAGGACATGATCGTCATCCTCGAACTCTAGAGGTCTCTTGTTCCTGTTAGAACTGAAACTCAAACGACTGCTTCCACAAGGGTAAGGTTGACAAACTCAAGAGTGATCGATTGCACCCTCCTGTGCCAGAGTTTATCTTGTGATGCCTGGGGTTTCCTTTTCGCCGACCAATGAAAACCCATCCCGACGTTTGCCTAAAACCGTCAATTTGAGTATGAACAGTTATTTCCCATTCCATACTCAAACTAACGTTGTAAGGCCTCGACGCAGCCACCAAGAGATTCCAACTGAAACTCTCGCCTTGAGGGTCTGACCACACCGTTGTCATAAGTGGGATTATCGAGTCTCCTCCCAAGGTATCTCCAGACGTGAGGGTCAAGTACACAGCTTACCAGAAACTCTAGGTCTGGAACAAGATTTGTGAAAGCAAGGAATGATTCATATCGACATCCATTACTACAACAGCTAGTAGTGGACACAGACTGTCCCTTGAGTCATTTTTAGAGCCATTAGGTCACACTCCTTGACTGCATGCAACCACACTCTTCTTCCGCCCTCCAGCTCCCTGAGCCTGGTGGGGATAACTAAGGCAGGTGGTTGTAGCATGTTAAGATGTACACCACCTCATGCTGCTCTCCTAGCTTTGCCTCTACATATGCTGCTTCGAAGACTCATCTCTCCTTAAAGCTTACTCTTCTTGAAACATTTATCATGCTCGAGTCTCTAAGACTGGCACCAGTTTCCTATTTATTGCCGCACTGTGCAGTCTTCATCTGCTCCTGGATGATATGCACCCTCTTTGCCTACGATCTGAAAGAGCTGCTAAAATTTCTCCTTTGCCGAAAAGAGAAACTCGGCCTCATCCCCTGGATGAACCATGCCCATTTTCTAATACAGTCAATCCTGACATGAATGATGCATTCAAGCCGTGGATGTAGTCTTAAGGCCTCGACGTAACTACCAAGAGATCCAACCGTCACTCTCGCCTCTAAGGGTCGAGTCACGCTGTCAGCATCAGTGTGAGGTCACTGTGTCTCCTCCAGTAGAAATCTAGAAAGTGAGGGTCAAGTCAACAGTTCTTAACAGGGACCTCTCAGTATCAACCAAACAAAAGGACAGGAAAGCAAACATCACAAAGATAAGTGTCTTTTTATTATTGCATCTCATAGTACAATGACACGAATACAATAGCAATATGGAACTAGAAGTACAATAGATGTATCCACTAGTTCCTCTCCTGTACACCTACTCCCGGAGCTCTACTACCTTGTCCACTGCTCGGCTGTTGCTCAAGCACCATCCGCTGCTTCTGTCTCGGTGGCTCCTCCAACACCCTCTGATCAACTGTGCGGGGGGTAGTAAAGTCATGGGCCAGGTGACCCTTCCTACTGTAGGAGAAACACTATCTGTTTCTGGCACGCCTGGATCTGGCCCCACCCTGGGTGCCCCGCACCACCGATCCTAAAACCCGAGATTGCCCAACTATTGGACTGGTCCTCCTGGACCTCTGCATCATCTGTCTACTGCCCACAGATGACTCGGATACTGATCGAAAACGTTGCGGAAAAGGTAGAAGATCCTATACACACTCGGGGTGTAGTGCTACTGGCACAAACTCCAACCTGAAGAAGGTCTCGAAGTCTTCCCATGTGAAGGCCATCCAGTCGCAAAACTGGAACAAGTGGCTCCACCACCTGCCTGTTGCTGCCTGAAGAAGGTTGGAAGAAAATATCACCATGAAGTCTGCCGGCATCCCCACTAGACTGAAGACTCTCACCATAGCCTCCATCCAATTCTCAACCGCCTGCGGGTCCGTCTCTCCCCAGAACCTGGGTGGCCTCTAGCGTTGGAACTCATGCAGCGCGCTCAAGTGTCGTCCATCACCTACTACTGGGGCTGGTGGCTTTGGTGGCCCAACATATGGTAGTACTGCTGGTTCCTCTACTGGTGCCTCAACTTCAAGATGTCCCTGTACCGAAGCCTCGTCGCTCGACAGGCTGTCAGTACGCACATCCCTCTGGGCTCTAGCTGGTCGTATGTGAAAAGTAATCCTGAAAGACAAAACGTGACACGGTCAAACGATTTTACCTAGTGAGTTGACCTGGTTTGAACTAAAATTTAAAAACTTCTGTAAACACACACGCAATCAGTGTTTTCGTGCACAAGTCAGAAATCAGTTTTCAGGGTCCTGGTGTATGGATACGTTGGCCGCCCGCACCAATACTAGACTCCTTGAGCTAAAAACCACACTCGGTACTCTTAAAACTATTGCTTCATAGAAAGAAAATATCAGATTTATAAGTTCTACGGTAGAACCGACTCCTCTGATACCAATTTGTCACGACCCGTCTTTGGGCCCCGTGCTGTGACTACCCCAAGCCCGCCTTCCATAGGCCAGGGGCTGGCGACTAGCACCAAAGGCATAAATCAAAATAACTGGGAAGACATTTCCTTTATAAAAGTAAACAAAACACCACAGAGTACAAGCGGAAGTAAAACACTAAGTACAAAGAGAAGTGGTGAAAACTAAATGGGACAGAATACAAACCCAACTGAATGTACAACTACAACTGAAAAAAAGTACAACAGAAAAAAGACAACAGCTAGAAGAACAGAAGCGGCTCCTGGGTCGTCCTCCTCGGATCTAACCTTAATGGTAGGTACAGATGGCGTAGCTCCAGGATCGTCCACCACGGATCCTACCTGAAGGGTAGGTACAGAGAGCCTCCACAATGCTCTCGCCCGTAAACCTCCTCCGTGTGTCGTCTCGCTGTGAAGTCCACCTCCGGATACTGACTCGTCGTGTAGTCCACCTCCTTGTATCATCCAGTCCTCGAACACTCGGCCTCCGTCAGCACTTCCCTTCATCTGCAACCAACACAATGAGGTGCGGGCATCGCCTGTGCAGGGTTGAGTATAACGATACCCAGTAGGGACCCCGAGACCCTCAAGGTATCACTAAAACCAACAAGGATAACCACAAGGAAGACCTCAACAAATAACCTCTACTTAGGTATATGCCCATAAATATACCTATGTTATCAAGTAACCCATCTCAATCATGAGGAAACACAATGATTATGAAATCAACAGATAACCACTACCCATGTATACGCCCATATATATACCTAAGTTATCAAGTGACCCATCTCAATCAAGAGGTAGCACAAAGGTCATAGACTCAGCTCAAACCAGGATTTTCATTATCGAAACCGTATCTGATGAAGAGCCCCGTCTCTAGAGTGTACAGTGGTCTAGTCATGACTCCGAGGTACTGCTCACTAACCTAAGACTGCTGAGGTACTCCTCCTGTCGAGTACCATGGGTCAGCCACCCAAACACAGTAGTGCTTCCCGCCAGGGTATGCCACCCAAACACAGTAGTGCACACCCCCTAGTAGCCTGTAGAGGTACTCTGCGGACGAGTACCGCGAGTCTGCACTGTCACACAGGTAGTGCTCCGTCCGCCATGGGTCTGCACCCAAACAAAGTAGTGCTCTGTCTACTGGGCTAGTCGACTCACTCCAAGTCGAGTCGGTCAAGCAGTCGTCAGGTCTCAGTCGGCTACACGGTCTCCGTACTCCGCACGCTCGTCTCTGGGTGGGTCTGCTCCATGAGCTACAGGTCGATACTCCAAGTATCTCAAAGTCCCAGGAATAAGTATCTCAAAGGACCGCCTCGTCATAGGGTTCTCAACGCAACTGACAACGCGTCAATCGGACACCCGGTCTGTGAGTTATTAGCCTTTTCGTCCCAGAGGCCCGGTTGGTTTCGTGAGCGAACCAACCCAGCCGTACCTCAACTGTACCCCAAACTCTCACAGGGTATACTCATAGGGACCGTTTCTCAACGTGATCACCAACGCCGCTGACGGTTCGTCAAACAGACGTCCGGTCTGAAAGATATCAGCTTTTCCGTTCCAAGGGCCCGATTGGATTTCGGGTGAAATCAAACTCGGTCACTATCCAACTACATCCAAAACTCAAGATAAGTATTCCAAAAGTTCCATATCATTAAGAGGAATTCAACTAAGTTGACAACACGTCAATCAGACGTCCGGAGCTAAATATATGAGTGTTTCCGCTCCGAGGGCCCGATTGGTTTCGTGTACGAACCAACCCGGACGAACCCAAAGTATTCCGAAACCGTGAGTGAGATATATCAAAACGACCGTCTCGATCCAAGAATCGCATTGAAACTGACGGTGCTTCGATCGGAGGCCCTTAGCACAAGTTATGGGCATCCGACCGGAAACGATTCGGTATTAAGGGGTTCGGGCCCGGTCAGACCCGGACCGACACGGCCTGGGCGAAGCGCGCCCAGCGCGCTGGTTAGGCGCTTGGCCAAACGGCCGAGCCGTTTGGAGTGGGGGGCGCCTGCCCCCCTGGTTTGTAACCGTGGCCTCCCTTAATGGGGGCCGCTCAGCTGGCCGGCCGGGAGTTTAAACCCCCGGCTTTCCCCTCGTCCAGCCGGCCCGCCCCGGCCTCCCGGTTTCTGCCGCCACGGGACCGACGATGACAGGTCTCCTCCCTGCTCTGACACCGGTGGCCTGTTTCTGGCCGCCGGTTCCCATGCTCTGTTGTGGCCCGGTACCGGCCGTGGCCGTCATTCGTCCGGTGCGGCGCAGCGGCACCACACCCCTTCGCCGCGGCCGCGGTGCTTTTGCGGTTCTCCGGTTCGGCGTAATGGCGCCGCGACTTGGTTCAATTTCACGGCGCGGCGCGACGGCACCGCGCATTACTTGCTGCACGATCCCGCGTGGTGCGACGACAACGTGCCATTCCCGTTTCAACCACATTAGAAACAATAACATGGATAAGGGAGGAGGGTCGGCCGTGTTTGTGCGGTCCAACCTCTTCTCGTTAATCGATAGCAATTGGTCATATTCCACGAAAAACGTCAATGTAGTAATCAAGAACAAAAAAAATAAATAAACCCCTACAGTTTTCCCGCAAACAAGAATTCACAACCTGCAACATATTCTTCGCGGATCAACTTGATGTTTAGTTGATCCACGTTCTTTGATTTAGAAGGAAGTAACATGTGGTTCATTGATATTCACAAAACAATTCCCTACCTCGACGTTGCTTGAATGGAGGTTCCTCGAACGAGGATTCGTCACGGAAAGAGACGTCGCGAAAGAAGACGTCGTCGGCGTCGCGGTAAGAGGCATAGCGGAAGGAGACGTCGTGGAAGGAGACGTTGACCTCTGAGGAATCTGGCGTTCTTTGTGTTATTCACGTTCTTTGTGTTCTTAGACGAAGAAGATGAAGAAACTCAAGTCTCCCTTAGATTTTCTCCCAAAGCTCTCAAGCAACAAGCCTCCAACCCAAAATAAAATAAGTCCCTTGCTTATTTTATTAACACAACTTAAGGTTTGAAATTCAAGAGTTTGAAATTCAAATTCTCACATTAAACACACTTTTTTAATATCATAAGTTATCAAAAGATAAGTTATCAAATTAAAATGAGAGTTGAGGGAGTTAGGGAATGTGAAGGGGTGGGGTTCGTGTGGGCCCCACCACTCTCATAACCTCCCACGGGAAGTTGGGTAGTTACCCAACTTCCACCCAAAGCTTAAATCCACTTAGAGAAAAATAAAAACTGTAGTTAAAAAATTTATTCTATCTTCCACAATTTTTATCAACCTCTCTCGTGAAAACACAATTCCGGAAAAGGTGCTTCTAAGTAATTACCGGCGCTGCGGTTTCATCGGTTCCCTCAGAATTCGATTCCGAGCACCGTTTCAAAAGTTAGAAATTCCTGCTCGTTTATTCACTGAACGTACCTGAGCTAAATTTCGGATGAATGATTCCGGGCACACCGGGCCTTAGAATCAGGCGCCGTCAGAAACCGCGTTCTTGTAAAATTCCAAAGAAAATTAAGAAAAACTTTTCCTTGAAATTTTCGGGTCTTTACAGCGATATAATTAATTCTTCATCTATATTTTACATTAATGATAATACAAATTAATTTTCCGAATATATATGATATATATAAAATAATAACTATTCTATAAATGATGGGGCCATGATCAAAGTATAAGGTCCATGACTTCCATACAGAAACATTCTTCGAAAAAAAGAAGATATCACTTTGAACAATGATTTTAATTATTAGAAAATGGTAGTAAATTTTTATAAAAAAAATTATAAATAGTATGATTGATATATGTTTATGAAATACAGGTAAAATAAATACATATTTATTATATATGAGGTTTTAACATGAACAAAGAAATGTAAGACTTGAGGTAAGGGATTTTTTCTCACTTTTATTTCGGGGGGACACATGCCTTATACAATAATTGTTTATTCTCATTGGTGTATATAGTGCCAATGAATTAATTTTATAAGCCTTGTTCTAAAAATTAAATTATTTACATATACATTGTCACGAACCAACCAGGGTTGAACCTGAACCGGTCACCCAAGCCAGCCTGCGACATGGCCTGAGGGGCGTTCCTGATCCCAATGGGCTGGAAACTAGTGTCGGGCATCAAAATTAAATAGGTGGGAATGATTCGTCCCAAAAGAAAATAAACTAAGCAGTGGAAAATAAATAGATAAAAAGAAAATAAATTAAGAAAAACCAACAACCCTACTAACCTGACTACGACCAAAACTCCACGTAACCCTGTGGGTCACTCTCCAATACCACAATCAACGTCTCTCAATGCGAAAAACTAAAGCTAGAACCTGAAATAGAACTAAAAACAAGAAAACACTATAGGCGTGAGTATTAAAACTTAGTAGGAATGCCCAACAAACTATTCCCAATGCACTACCTTTAAATAATTTTTTTTACTAATTCCAGGTTTGAACTATTTATACAAAATATGGGTTTTCACACACACAGTTCTATTTCTAAGAAAAGTAACAGTTTATTTACCTTTTAAATTTAAAACAAGTTTATTGTTTGAAGGGAACAAGTGTATTTTATTTTAAAACATTTTGTGGGCAACATAGAAATTCAAATTTTAATTGCTAGTTAAAGGGAAAACCACCACACAACACACCACACACACTAAGGGCAATGGAAAAGAAGTAGCACACAAGGGCCACCAAATGAACTAGACCTCTCAATCATCCACCACATAAAAATAAACACTAAAAAACATGGGTCGAACCTAGGAGATTGTGAAAAATCTAGAACATACAATACATGTAACTCATCATGAAGGCATGCCCTAACTCGATGATGTCATAATGCCCTAACGCTCGGCATATCCCTACTTGGCCAAATCGAGGGGACCAATCCCCATAGCAGCAATAACTCAGCATTACCCTGCTATGGGGACACTGGCGAGTGCGTAATCTAAACTAGTGCATCAATCGTTCTCAGAAGATTCACTCACTATGCCAGGTTCCCATATCAACACAAGCAATAAAAATGGGTACATCCACAGTTTAAATCTATCAGTCATGATGAACAAACATCACATACATCTCACGCAATCAATGCACACCGAAGATCACCCCTTAGTGGGTTTTGCAAAGTAATTTATTTTATTAAAGTGTCAAACGGGTCTTCACCAATTTTAATGAAAAACCTCATTTCTCGAGAAAACACAAAAAACTTGTTCAGAAGGAATCATTTATCATTAAAATTAGAACTACATTTTAAATTCTGTGAATTATGTTTAAAGTCCAAACATGCATTCTTTCAATATTGGGTGTCCGCTCATCAAGAAAATGTTCCAAGTGTCGTGTATAAAATAAACGGCTCTTTTTACACCAAATAATCATTTAAAAATTAATTATCTTATATTGTTTCTCATTTATTAAAATTAATAAAACATCAAGAAATTAATAAATTCTAAATTTAAAGGTATGTGCAGTGGGGGACCTACCTCAGCTCGCAGTCCAAATGCAATGGGGTGTCACGCCTCGCACAAACACACAAGCAAGCGCAAGGTAGTGACTGCAATATCACGGGGTAACCTTGAAAACGCGCTGCAACAAACACACGGTATCTAAAATTACACAAACACGGACTAAAAACAATCCAAACAAGCCAAAAAAGCGAAAGAACCACCTCAACACATTTTCAAATCACAACCCGAACGATTGACACTATTTACCAAACCACTTTAAAATTTATAAAAATACATTCAAAAGGTATCACATAGTTTTTTACACCCAAAAACCTTTTAAAACCACTTTTTATAATTAACCTCACAATTGGAACACACCATACCAGAACGTGCCCCACTTGTATAGTTAAAATGACAAACTGTAGAATTTAATAAAAACTATTAAACATCACACAACTGGATTCCATAAAAACGTACATTAATTCCCATGAACAGGCTACACAATATTTAACGTAAACCAAGTTCATTTAAAATAAATAAATAAATAAAATTCGCACAAACCAAACATAAAAAACCCTTTTGAAAACATCAAAACAAAACAACACAAAAAATTGACAGATACTCAATCAAAACTCATTTTTAACCAATACACCAATCATTCTAAAAATTCTAATCACACCACATAAACGATACTAAAGAACACTTTTATAAACTCATAATAATAATAAATTAATTACATAAGTAAACAATTCACCCAAATAATTAGCGGAGGCCATGCTAGAATAATCGGACATGCAAATTAATTTATCAAACAATAGTTATACATGGAACCACCTACCTCAGGTGTCGAAGACCCCAACACTCAGCACGAAACGTCAATCTCTTGTCATTCACAACACAAAGAACCTAATGCGAACCTGTGAACATGAATTAAAACAAAAAAATTCAAGTTAGAACCCCAAAATCAGAACATATAACCGCTGAAAAAAGAGGACAAAAAAACTCAAATGAAATGAAAGTAAAAAGAACAAGGAGAAGAAGACATACCTGGGGGGGTCGACAACGGTTTCCACTAGACAGCAGCAGGCTGAGAGGAGGAAACAACACTGAAAGGAGGCACAGTAAAACGGGCTGGTGGCCGAAAGAGAGGGGCAGATGGCAGTCGTCGGATGGAGCAAGAGTAGGGGTGGTGCCGGATTGGAAGAGTTGCCGGAAAGGAGGTATCGCTGGTCGGACATGGGGGTGGCATGCACGGACTGTCAGCCAGAATTGGAGCAGCTATCTAGGGAGAGCAGGGGGAGGCGCAGTGGGGTTCCAGGGGGAACGACGCGAAGCAGAGGTGAGGGTGGGGGCGAGCGGCCTGGTGAGGGTGTAGTGCATCGCTTAGGAGGTGCGGCGGGGGTGTGTCCAGTGAAAAAAATAGCAGTGCGGCTGGAATGGTGGGAAAGGGTAGCAGGTGGCACAATCTGGTTCCCAGGGGGAAAAAACACGACGACAATGGGAGTAAGGGAGGCTTGGATGGCGGCTGGGTTTAACCTCGCACAGGAGGAGGCCGCATCAGGGGGAGCACGCAGCGCTGGACAACGAAGGGGGGATGGGAGGCCTGGTGGGCGGAGCATCGAACCGAAGAGACGTGGGGCTGGGGCGGCGTTGCAAAGTAGGAGGGTGAAGGTCGGGTGAGCTCGGGTAGAGAGGAAGGTCGTACGGGGCGTCATCGAGAGGAGAAGGCACCAGATGTGGGAGGTGGCACAGACATGGGGCAGATCACGGGGAGGGGTAGCTTGCGCTGCGAGGCGCCACTGCACAGGGGGTAAACAGGGGGGCGACGAGATAGGTAGCAATTAGGGTGTTTTGTGTTTGTTTTTTTTCAATTTTTTATTTCAATAATAATAATTTTACTAATATGAATAATAATAATAATGAAATCCAAAATACCAGAATAATTATAATAGAATTAACAATAATAAGGATAATATTAATGAAATTTATTAATGATAAACAAAATAATTATAAAAACAATAAGAAGAACAATAATAATTTTGCAAACAACAACAACAACAACAACAACAACAACAATAATAATAATAATATAAAAAATGTTGAGCAATTTCACGGCACTAGGGCCGGTTGCGCGTCTACCGCCAACCGCGCGATGACTGCACACGGGTCCAAAACCCAGTAAAAACAGTAAACGTCAATAAATTTAATCCGGGACCTAGCTCGGACCCTGGAGAGAGAACCCGAGGCCAGGAAACAATAAAATATAAGTAAATTAAAATGTCCGGGTGTGACAATTATCCCCACCACAAACACTTTCTGCCCCCAGAAAGTCACCCAACTGATCAATAGACAAAACAAGAATCCATGCCCACTGAAACCAAGGGAAAACACGATATGAGAGAATATGAGAACTCGAGAGGGTTCTCCCCACCACAAGAGCTCAAATAATGAGGAAATTTAACACCCAACCATAGTAACTTGAGTAGGTGGGGGGGTGACACAGTATCACCCAACCGATCCAGACTAACCTCTATATCACAAGTGAAATAACACCTACGTTGAAACTTGGAACTCTCAACTCAGACCAATGAAAGACCGTACATTAGAGAAAAACATCTTAGAAGAACATAACCCTAGTAGTAAACCTGAGCATAACTGTATGCCTGGACTCCTCCTCAGGCACTCACATCTCCAAACAAACACCTCCAAACTGAGATTAACCCATACAAGGTTTAAAAACACTTTTTTAATGAAAAACGTATGATTCCGAGAATCATTATTCAGATAAATGAGACTGTTTGGATTACAAACGAACACGTCAATACCAACTTCACGACGAAACAATGGACCTAAAATAGCGCCAAAACCTTAATAGTGGAAGAAAAAGAACAGAAGGACTTTAAATGTTTCATTTCAAACACGGAACATGAAACCTGAACTAAGGCGTCACACCACCGACAACTCCTGACTGTGTGCACGCTTCACCCCAAGACCTATGGCTGGGGCTATGATGGTTAAAGCATATCCTGCCTCATAGTGAGGCACTGGAATCTTCTTGTCACAGTGTATTCCTCAGAAGACACTTCCTACAAAGCTTCTTTAGATGACCTAGACACCTGAAATAATGGAACGTCCTTAGTGGGGTGTGACATGATGTCTTGTATGCCCTAAACGTCCATACTGATGGTACACCATTAGACGGTCCGACGAACTGGAAGTTTGAGCCACTGCAAAAAACTCTTTTGAAACAATTTTCCTGACACACTCTGCTCGTCAGATGGGGGACCTTCATGAGCAACTGGATATGGTAAATTTCGAACAGTTTGCGCTCCAGAAACCAACTCAGCTAAGAACACCTCATGCACCAAATTCTCAAAAAAGATGCTCCCAAAAAAGGAGGACCCTCTCTTTGATCTCGGAAAAAAAACCCCTGATGAAGGGATGGGTCTTCATCAAATCCTGTGACACTACTTTGAAAAAAAAGACACAAGATCTTTGAAATGGTCAACATACGCTTTCACCGTGTATTGGCCATGTTGAACACACATGAGCTATTCCATTTTCTTCATCTTCACCTCCACAAGTATAAACCATTGAACGAAGATGGATTTAAAGACATACCAAATCATCCCAACTTGCAGTAATGGCTGGGTGAACAAATCCTACTCGTCCAGATATGGAACTTCAAATAGACGCAAAATAGCATGCACTCTAACTGCTTTGAGAGTTCCCAATACCCGGAAGACGCTCTCGACCTCTTCAAGCCACTCCACTATCTCTAACAGACTCAAGTCACCATGAAGGACATACAACATCCGAGAAAGACCAAAAACTGGGCATGTCTCATCAAAACTATGGGAATTTTTTGGGTAGCATTAATGAACAACAAATATAACACCAAGACGAAACCGATAACAATCGAAGAAACATCAATAAAGTACCCTCATCCAAAAACAACCAGCTCAAAAAGAACCACAAACACAACCCAAAATTCCCGTTCCATTTTAGATTCCAAAACCACTTTTTTTATTTCAAAACTGCTTTCTTTCAAGACAACTTTCCAAATACCAAATCCACTTTTCAAACCAAATCACTTTCCAAAACCATTTTCCTCTTTAAAAGATAATTTAGAAAACAAGGTCAAAACATTAATTTCAAACATACCCAGGTGATCCCATGAACCATTGCACATGTCTTCATCCACTTTCATTCATACGCACCAAAACACACTTTCCATGCATCCTCTCATATGTGAAAACGTTCATAAAGAGTACCTGAGGTTTCACCCCAAACCATTCTCAACCAATTTCCAAGAAAACACCAGTTTTCCAAACTAATGGCTTTCAGTTTTAAAACCCATTTCATAAATTTAAATTAATTTAAAAGAAATCAGTCCAATTCTCAAAAACGCATTTTCATTTCCAAAAAACACACTTACACCAACCAGAATGAAAATGACACTCTTCTTGCATCAAACCACCAGAGTGAGGGACTAGCGGTCACACTAAACCTGGCAACATGGTAGTAGGACATGCCCTAAGTCAGCATCAACAACTAGAAGGAATTCAAAACGAGTACCCAAACTCTACATGGGTCACTAATCCATGTGAAATCACGATGTAACATCAGTTTACCTCCATTTTTATCCCTTAATCCAAAACAAACAAGAAAAAAAAGGACTCAATTCCTAGACTACCCCTGACGACTCGAGGTTTGGAATGGGAGAGGGTTCATGTCGTCCTTCCTGTACCTAACTCTTGAGTCCTGACAGTTCTAATGTCCATCTACCGGACATACCAAATAATAAGGGCCTCCTCTGATTACATTTTTTCACGAACCAACCTGATCAACCCTAAACAGGTCACCCGAGCCAGCCCACGACATTGCCCGAGGGGAGTTCCCAATCCCCATTGGCTGGCTACTAGTGTTGGGAATCAAAATTAAACAGGTGGGAATGATTTGGCTCAAAAGAAAATAAACTAAGCAGTGGAAAATAAATAGATACAAAGAAAATAAATAAAGAACAACCAACAACTCTACTAACCTAACTAAGACCAAAACTCAATGTGACCCCATGGGTCACTCTCTAATACCACAACCAACATCGCTCATGGAGAAAAATTGAAGCTAGAACCTGGAATAGAACTAAAAACAAGAAAAAACTACAGGCATGAGTATTAAAACTCAGTAGGCATGGACAACAAACTATTCCCAATGCACTACCTTCAAATAAATAAATTTATTAATTCCAGGTTTGAACTAAGTTATTAAAAATATAGGTTTTCACACACACACTTCCATTTCTAAGACATGTAACAGTCCATTTCCCTTTTTAATTTAAAACAAGTTTAATGTTTGAAAGGAATAAGTGTATTTCATTTTAAAACATTTCTACTGGCAACTTATAAATTTAAATTTTAATTGCTAGTAAAAGGGAAAACCACACACAACACACCACACATAGTAAGGGCAATGGAAAAGAAGTGTCACATAGGGGCCAAAAACCGAACTAGACCTCTCAATCATCTGCCACATAAAAATAAACACTAAAAAAACATGGGTCGAACCTAGAAGATCATGAAAAATATAGAACATACCATACATGTGACTCATCCTGAAGGCATGCCCTAACTCAATGACGTCTTAACGACCTAATGCTCGGAATAGACCTACATGGCCTAATAGAGGGGATCAATCCCCATAGCAGCAATAACTCAGTATTCCCCTGCTATGGGGCCACTAGCCAGTGCATAATATAAACTAGTGCAACAATTGTTCTCAGAAGATTCACTCACTATGCTAGGTTCCCATGTCAACACAAGCAATAAAAAGCGGTGCGTCCACAATGTAAATCAATCAGTCATGATGAACAAACATCACATATAGCTCACGCAATCAACGCACCCCAGAGATCACCCCTAGGTGGTTTTAAAAAATAATTTATTTTATTAAAGTGTCAAACATGTCTTCACCAATTTTAATGAAAATCCTCATTTCTCGAGAAAACCCAAAACACTTGTTCAGAAGAAATCATTTATCTTTAAAACTAGAACTACATTTGAAATTCCATGAATTATTTATAAAGGCCAAACATGAATTCTTTCAATAATGGGTGTCTTCTCATTAACAAAATGTATGAAGTGTCATGGATAAAATAAACGGCTCTTTTTAAACCAAATAATCATTTAAAAATTAATTATCTTATATTGTTTGTCATTTACTAAAATTAGTAAAACATCATGAAATTAATAAATTCTAAATTTAAAGGTAAGTGCAGTGGGGGACCTACCTCATCTCGTGGTCCAAATGCAATGGCACGTCACACCTTGCACAAACGCACAAGCAAGCGCAAGCTAGTGATCGCAATATGACACGGTAACCTTGCAAATGTGCTGCAACAAAAACACAGTAACTAAAATTACACAAACACGGACAGAAAAAAAATACAAACAAGCCAACAATGGGAAAGAACCACCTCGACACATTTCCAAATCACAACCCGCACCGTTGACACTATTTACAAAACCACTTTAAAATTTATAAAACAAATTTCAAAAGGTATCTCACAATTTTACACATCCAAAAACCTTTTCAAACAACTTTTTATAATTAACCGTTCACTCGCAACACACTATACCAGAACGTGCCCCACTTGTATAGTTAAAATGAAAAACTGTAGAATTTAATAAAAACTGTTAAACAGCACACAACAGGCTTACATAAAAATATACATTAATTCCCATGAGAAGGCTACAAAATATTAAACGTAATCCAAGTTCATTTAAAATTAATAAATAAATTTTCCACAAACAAAACATCCAAAAAAACCACTTTTGAAAACATCAAACCAAAACAACAGAAAACATTGACATATACTCAATCAAAACTCATTTTTAACCAACACACCAATCATTCTAGAAAATCCATTCACACCACACAAAGGATACTAAAGAACACATTTATAAACTCATAATCATAATAAATTAATCACACAAACAAACAATTCACCCAAATAATTTGTAGAAGGTCATGCTAGAATAATTGTACATGTAAATTAATTTATCAAACAATAGGTATACTTAGAACCACCTACCTCAGGTGTCGAAGACCCCAACACTCGATACGAAACTTCAATCACTTGTCGTTCACACCACAAAGAAACTAATGCGAACCCAAAAACGTGAATTCAAACCGAAAGGAGCCACAACGCGATGGGATGGTGGCCGAACGAGAGGGGCGGATGGAGGTCGTCAGATGGAGCAAGAGAAGGGGTGGTGCCAGATTGGAAGAGTTGCTGGAAAAGAGGTCTCGCTGGCCGGACGTTGGGGTGGCACGCACGGACCGTCAGACAGAATGGGACTAGCTGGCTAGGGAGAGCATGGGGTGGCGCTATGGGGTTCCAGGGGGCACTGCGTGAAGCGAAGGTGAGGGTGGGGTAGAGTGGGCTAGGTAGGGTGTAGCGCGTCACTTAGGAGGTGCGGCAGGGGTGTGTCCGGTGAACAAAACAGCATCGCAACTAGAATGGGGGGCATGGGTAGCAGGCGACACAATCTAGTTCCCAGGGGGAAAATACGAAGACAATGGGAGTAAGGGAGGCCTGGATGGTGGCTGGGTTTCACCTCACATAGGAGGAGGCTGCAATAGGGGGATCACATAGCGCTGGAGAGCGAAGGGGGGATGGGAGACCTGGTGGGCGGAGCTCCGAACCGAAGATACGCAGGGCTGGGGTGGCGCTGCGAAGCAGGAGGGTGCAGGTCAGGTGAGCTCGGGTAGACAAGAAGGCCAGACGGGGCGTCGCCAGGAGGAGAAGGCGCAGAACGGGGGAGGTGGCACGGACAGGGGCAGATCGCGGGGAAGGGCGGCTCGCGCAGGGAGGCGCCGCTGCGCAAGGGGTAAACAGGGGGCGACGGGATATGTAGCAATTAGGGTTTTTTGAGTTTGTTTTTTTTCAATTTATTATATCAATATTAATAATAATGATAGCTAAAATACCATAATAATTATAATATAATTAACAATAATAAGGACAATATTAATGAAATTTATTAATGATAAAATAATAATAATTATAAAAAAATAAGAAGAACAATAATAATATTGAAAACAACAATAATAATAATAATAATAATGTTGAGCAATTTCACGGCACTAGGGTCAGTTGCGCGACTACCGCCAACTGTGCGGTGACTGCACATGGGTCTGAAACCCAGTAAAAACATTAAACATCAACAAATTTAATCCAGGACCCAGCTCGGACCCTGGTGAGAGAACCTGAGGCCAAGAAAAAATAAAATATAAATAAATTAAAAAGTCCGGGTGTGACATACATATAATTTTATTTATTACATGGGACATGCGATTCAATTGATTACAAAGTGGAAAGGGTTTATTTCACAATCTCATCAATATTTTGGATTGTTTCGTTTTAGGTCTTCGTTGGGGAATATTTCTATTCCAAGTCCATGTTTTATGAAAAAATGTTCATACTTTTTTTAATATTCTTCAATTTTGGTTTAAATTCATTTATAGAAATATTTTATTTTTTAATTTTTTTTGGAAATAATATTTTTTTCATTTTCTAAAATGGGTTTTTTATTACTTTTCTAAAAAAAATTTAAAGGAATATATTATTTTATCTTAAACAACATAAGCGGGCTTCCCCCCATTCCTAATGCCTAAATTCCTTGAATAGTCCTTTTCAATATTTCTTGGTTATTTTCAAATAAAATAGTTTCCTTGATAACTGTAGAGATCTTAAAATATGATTTCATTTTGGAAATGATATTTTCCTCATGAATTACATCAAGTGATCTTTCAAAAATAATTTTTTCCATCTAAGATGAAATTATTTGATGTTAATTATGTTTTACTTTGGATATGACCCTGGGATACCATTATTATTCATTAAATGAACTATTTTTGTTTATAATAGGATAATATTTTGGAAACCTATTTTTTCCATGTATTATGTTATGATGAAGTGTTTATTAAACTCATTTCATTACATGGGTTCTCATGTGATTAATGAAAAATGGACCTCTGGAAGACATATGTATATTTTTCATTATGTGAATGCTGGGACATATATCTCCTTATAATTCATTGGTTAATTAATTATTTATCATGATATTTTTAGGGTTAACAAGTGGATGTTCTTGAAATGTTATGGGAAACAAGTTTATATGCTTGATCCGTTAGGGGAAAATTGTGATAAGGCCTGATCTGAGAGTTGTGGAAGTTAACCTTGACATATGAAATGGGTTTCTATACTTATGATTACGCCACAAAAACTTATGATATTAACTAATGCTTCATGATTGATTCATGATTATGTATCATTCTTATGATTCATGTCTTTTAAAATGTTAATGTTTTTTTCCATGACTCTTATTTATGATCCATTAAAAGTTGGGTATGAACATTTATTACGATCACATACCCATATTTCTTATCTTATGATTACATAAGATTATAAATTAAGATCTTTCTTTTTTTACCTTTATTAGGAATCTGAGCACACCCTTTTCTTATATTTCCTTTCCATAGTTTATAAGGAAATGTTGTAAGTAGGGGTACTAAAGGGGAAGATCTTTATATGAAACGTTTGATATCATTCACACGAAAGGAAGTTTGTGTTCCAAGTTTCCAGTGTCACTAAACTATTATGGTCTTCATACATGTGTTTTTGTAATGTAATGAATATTCATCTAAAAAATTTATAATGTCCATGTATGAAAGTAATCGACCTTTATTTTTCGCATCCGAGGAAAGTTTATCAATCCTTTAGAAACTAGGATGAGAAAAATTTAGTAATTTACCATGATGATGTGATTCTACCACTATTATTTGTATTTAGTACACTATTCTTTCTAATTTTATTCAATGTATGGAACCAGAAGGAATCATGTTAATGTTGAATGTGATGGTAAATGTAATGTTTATAATCCTAAAAAATTGAATGATATGAGAGTAGGTATTAATTTTTTTATATTCTCACACAACCTTTTTATCCTATGAATCGTGATGGTCTTCCAAACAGTCCAAGGAGGGAACATTTTTTTGACTCCTTCATGAGGCAACATCCACATTCTCATAGTGGGTATTCTCATCCAATAGTTGATGAGTAGTGGATCAATAGAACTGGAAAGACATTTTTTGTTCTCTAATGTTCAGAAAATGAGAAAGTTATTTTGGATGTCTATCATTTGTAAGTCTAACAAGGTCAACAGTTTAATGATATCAATAATACTTTTCATGAAGATGAAATTGACTCCATTAAATGATATGAGTTCAAGAACTTATTTTACAATAACTAATTTTTTTTATATTATTTCAATGAAAATAAAGAAATATTTCACTGAGCTGAAGCAATATTATGAATAATCCATTGGTTCTTATGAAGAATGTTTTTTAATAATTTCAAGGCATGCTTCTGGTATTATCATCCAACAAAAAATTATTGTTGATCGGTTCATTATTGGGAAAAAACCTTGTCTCTAAAGTTAGTTATATATAAGAGGCTTTAGTAGATACGGAGAAACTATTCAATGATCACCCAAATTAGAAAATAATATTTGATATACATACCATTACCACTATTTTGATAAGAAAAAAACGATCAAGTCTCCTAAAAACTCGAATAAACAACTTGGTGGAAAGAAATTTCAGCCATATACATGACAGAAATGTGGGAAGAAAAATCATGTAAAATATTTAAAAAAATTAAGAGGTTATTTAAATGTGTAAAGGTAATAAATAAATCTCATTAATATCAAAATTTGATGAATAGACAAGTTGTTGTAATGGAGGAAAAGAGGGTTCCAAAAAATTCACATTCCACACTTAAGGGGTTCTAGTGTTATGATAATTGGAATTATTTTAACAAGTTCCCAAATATAAGGGTAAAAGAGTATTATCTATATCTAAAAACCACTAAATTCCATGGATGATGGTAATATCATGTGCTCAATACTGGGTATGTGAAGTAAGAAAATGAAGTGGTGGAATAATTGTGGATTTATGTATTGTAATTCAAGAATGATGTTGTAGATGTACTTTTATAAAATTACATAATAATGAGACATTTATGGGCTGGTGCACTATATTTTTTCCCAATTATTTTAAATGTTATGTTAAATGGTATTTGTAACCATGAAAAATTATTGAGGTGGTAAAGTGATATTGGAATGGAAAGATAAACCTTCATATGTGCATGATATTGGGGTAATGAGATAAAGCGATGATTGATCATGTTAAAATAAATGAGATATAATAAATTATTTTGGAACTGATTAGTAATATGATTAAAATGTGTTTAATGATACCATGAATTGATTTTATAGAATTTTTGGGTTTATGGTATGAAGAAAGAGTTAATTTTTGAAAAAATGCATGTTTTCTCTAAAGTTTTATAGTAATTCAGGTCACTACCATGTTCAAGAGAATACATGATAATGGTAATCACATTTTTGGTATGTTAAAATTATGTATTAGATCCAATTTTTTTGGGATAAATAATAATTCTTGTGAAATTCTATTGAAATATTGGATTTTAATATGTTGGAATGTTCATAAAGGGAACTATTTATGAAATTGATTACGTTGAAATTTGGATGCGGTTTTATAGATTAATGTTTCATAACATGAAGATTTAAAAATACTGGATAACATGTGAAAACCATTTTGTTGTAATGATAACTATAGATATAATGAATTACGTATCATCCCATTATGGATCTTATGATCACTAGTTCTTTAATAATTGCAATCTTATCTTTATCTTTTCTTGGAGTAAGATATGAAGCGTAAATTGATCATAGCCCAACCATATAGTGATATTTTACTTCTAAAATGAAATAAATTAAGTATATATTCTCAAATGATTTTTTAAATAATGGTTTATCCTGTTATCATTAATTTTATGATACCATTGACCTCTTTTATACATATTTAGTCTATGGTTTTGTGGACATTAACTTTATATTGAATATGATATCTATCACTCTCAATCAATACATTATAGTGAGTTTTCTATTATATATCCATGTTTTCACTTACCACATATGATATCTTATGTGGTAACCAAGTAATGAGTTTTTTGGAAACTGTTATGTTTCTATCTTTTTTTAAAATCTATGTTTTAGTATTCAGTTTTACATTTTGGGTTTCTATGAAAGTAAATTTATTTTTTAAAAACATTGATGTCGCTAATTAATTTTTAGGGATAAATTAATTTTAAGGGGTTATAATGTAACACCATGATAATTTTTTAAGAAATATATATTTTTACATAATTTATTTCTTTTATGTGTTGTGTTACACACAATACTGATTTAGCTTGCATTACAAAAAACACCGAGTTTCTATGAAACATTTTTTTATTATTGTAATTTTTTAAATAATCACATTATAAAATATCTATTATAATAAAATGTATTAATAAAATTAATTGAATTACGAATGTATGTTTTACCCATGTAAATCCATTTTTGAAATTAAAAGGAAATCTGTTTCTCAAAAAGTATTTAAATGCGTACAAGGGTGTTTTTTACTACTAAAAAAATGAAATCACTCTTGATAGATTATATTAATTAATAAAATATTTTCAATTATCAATATGTTTTTTTAACATTCATTGCTTTTGTTTTCAATTCATTATATAAAAAGAAACCCAGTTTTATGCTTAAAAATTTTAATTTTCTAAATTTTTTTATCATGTTTTAATGGCACAATTCTTTTGAAACTAATTTTTGAAACCATTAAAATTTATGTTTGAAAAAAATAATAATCTTCTTTGAAATTGGGATATAAAAATTTAATATGGTTAAATTTTTTATATTTTTCTCATAAGATTCTTGTTTTGATGAATAGTGCAAAGTACTGAATTTTAGTTGAATTTGTTTTCATCTAAATAATATGAAGTATAAAATTATATTTTTTATTGGTTTTAAAATATAATTAGATATATTTATATCAGTTAATAAAATTTATTTCATTTGAATCAATTTCATGTGGAATTTTTATATAGAAACAATTCAATCTTTTGAACATTTTCACTTTAACAACCCATTTTCTCGCCCCGTCTATAGGATTAATTTTAAATTAATTTCAGTCACAACTGTGTACTGAATGTTTGAAAAGTGGTTCTATATTTGGATTCATAATTTCCAAATTTACTCAATAGTTCCCTTTTATTTTTTAGAAATATGAATAGTAACATTGATATTTTTTTTACCACTATAAAGGGTAAATTATGTAATTTAGGGTAAATGTAATATGATAATGACTATAAAATGACCCTTAAACTTGCCCAAATTTTATTGGATGTAGTTTTTTAGAACCTTAACACCTAATTTTCGATATTTAATTACATAAGGGATACCATTCCATGGAAATTACTTATATATTATTAAAATAAAAGGGAGAGACAAAATGTCACACACCAGATTTTAATAAGTACAAGACTATTAATATTGGGATAAATAGTTTATGTAATTGACTATAACTATTATTATGGAAAATAATAGACATATCTACATCATGAATGTTTTGTTGTTTTATTTGGAATAAATTATATCATAAATAATTACTAAATGATTATACAACAATTATACAATTAATGAAAAACTCAATTAAGGTTTATTAAAAATATTATAATAAATATAATTTGAATTAATTATTGTGATAAAATATATTTCATGGTGAATAAGAAATTTTTGGGGTGTATTAAATTAATTGGTTGGATGTTATCTTACAATATTGATTTTATTAAATTCAATGTAATGAATAGTGTTAGAATTAACACTATTGATAGTTTATGAAAATAATTTTTATTAAATAAGTTACAAAAAAATACTAAAGAAGGAAACATCGGTAGAATTATGGTCCAAAATACCATAAATGGGACATTTATGTTTCAATTTAAACCCTAAATGTAAAAAATAACCTTTTAGTATTGAAAATTTTGTTACTGTAGTTCAAATTAAGATAGGTTAACTAAGGTTTAATCAAAACTATAAGGTTTAAATTACACCAAAACAAGTATCAAATCAATTTATTTATGATATTACCACCATATCACTAATTATTTTAATATACCATTCCATTTGGTGGTATTTTTATTGATTTTTAATTTATTATAATTTAATGTTTTGAGAAATTCCCAAAGTACCCCACCTTCATTATAAATAGACATATCCTCCCTCATCTAATTTCACCACTTTGAGTTTTATATATAGAAAAATAATAATAAAAACTCTCTAATCCACTTCCTTATATACATTCAATATGTATAGTAATTCCCAAAGGAAAAACTCTATAGTCCTCTAGATGATATTTAAAGGATAACTTTCAAATCAGAGGTAATCGTTTTTACCGATCACTCACTTTTTTTACTCTAATATACCTTATCTAAATCTATGATATAAAATAATAAATTTAGTGTCCTAAAAATTATTAAATATTATATTGATTATTAACACACCATTATAAATCCCCTCTCTGATTGAACAAGAAGTCAAAGCATAGCTCGTGCGTATGTATAACTTACCATCTCCATGGAGAGAAACATTTCATTTTCAATCCTCATATTTTATGAGTAGTAATTATGATGGGTTTAATGTATATATATTATATTTATGAAATCATTATACCTTTTTAATGATAATATCATATCTACCTTTTTACCAGCTACACTTTTGGGAAGTGATAACGTCGCTTATATGTACATATGTCATAAGATTTCCACGATGGGATGTGATTAATTTTTCATTTATATTTCACATGGGCGGTGATAAAGTTTAATTTGATTAGTATATACGATATATATAACATAGTAATGAATATATAAATGATTTTACAATGATAAAAGTAGAAGGACAAGTATTTCCAAACAGAAACATTCTTGGAAAACAAAACAAACCTCCCCATGAAAAATGAATTTAATTATTAATAAATAAAAGATAGGAGGTTATAAAGAAATAATAAAAATTATTTTTGACATATTTTTATAGAATAAATTTATATTAAATCTATATTTTTTATAAATGATGTTTGAATGAAAACAAGGATAGGAGAGACTTCAAGTAAGGAATTTTGGCCTCACTTCTATTTCTATCGGACACATGACATATACACTAATTATTTCTTATGCATGGAATATATATTTCACCTGAATGTATTTTATGAGTGTTTAAAAAAATTATTTTGATTAAATATAAATATAATTTTATTTCTTTCATGGGGAATTATATTCAATTGATTACAAAGAAGGGAGGGTTTCTTTCACAATCTTATCAATATTTGGAATTGTTTCGTTTTAAGTCTCAATTAAGGAATATTTATTTTCCATATACATTTTTTATAAATATTTCATTCTAAATGTTTCTACTATTTTTCTATGGATTTTTAAATTCTTTTTATCCATTTTTTAATTTTTTAAAAACTATTTAAGGGAATATTTTTTTCTTTTTCTAAAAAAGTGTCTTGATTTATTATCAGAAAAAAATATAGGAGGAATGTTTTCTTAACATAAAAAAATATGTGGACTTCCCCTAGTAATGACACCAAAATAAATTTCGGATTCATTTTTCTGCATACAATTTTATTTTTAAGGGAAACGTTTTCCTATTTAACTATGGGCCATTTTAAAAAAATTATTTCAAAAAAGAATGAATACTTTCTAAAATGATTATTTCAAGTGATCTTTCAAAAATGAATTTTTTTCATCTATGTTGAATTTATTTAATGTTAATTATGATTTACTTGCATCATTATCCAAGGATACCATTATTATCCTTTCTCTAAATGGATTATTTTACAATGGGATGCTATTTATTAGACCAATTTCTTTTCCATGACTTATGTTTTGATGAAGTGGTTATGAAATTAATTTATTTACATGGGATTTGATGCGATGAATGATTTATGGTTAGGTAGAACACATATTTATAGTTTTCATTAAGTTATTAGTGGGAACTATATCTCCCTTCAATTCATTGTTTAATGAATTATATATAGATAGATAGTTAGGGAAACAAATTCAATGTTCTTGATTAGTAATAGAAAACAAGTTGATGTGCTTGATCTTTTAGGGGAAATAGGTGAGACGGCCTGGTCCAAGAGTCATAGTAGTTAAACATGACATATGAAATGGGTTTCTATACTTATTATGATGACACACACATTTATGATATGAACTTATGTTTCATTATTGATTAAGGAAGATGTTAAATTCTTATGATTCATGTCTTTCAAAATGTTAATGTTTTATGTCGTAACTCATGTTTATGATCTAGGAAAGGTTGGTTATGAATTTTTTTCCTGATCATATACACATATTTCATATTTTAAGCTTTCTTAAGATAATGATTTGATATCTTCTATGTTTACCCTTATTGAGCATATGAGCTCACACTTTTCTTAAGTTTCCATTGCACAGGTTACGATGAAAAGTTTTATGTTTGTGTAATTATAAGGAAGATATTTGTGGGAAGCATTGAAGATCATTCACCATTCTAGAAGATTGCGCTCCATGTTTCCAAAGGAACTAAAATATTACATTTCTTGGGTATGGGTTTGTGTAATATAATTAATAATCATCTAAAAAATAAGTAATATCCTTGTATAAAAATCCCGAGCCATTAAAAAATTTTCATGAAGGGTTACCCATGTGAAGAGATGATGAATATCCATGTATGATCGATCATAAGTAAGAATAATTCAGTTATATAATTCAAGTTTTTAAAAATGATGATTGATTTAATTTATAATGTTATTAAAAATATTATTGATCATAAAAGTGAATATGAGATATTTTTTATGAAAATTACTTTATCAAGGTTCGTTAAATTATTAAGGGTGGTTACAAGCTGAGTCAATGGTTTTTATTTTATCAAGTAATATGTTAATGTGTAAGCATTTAGTGATAAAATGTATGTAACATTTATGAAATATTTCATTAATTCATTAGTGAACACATGGTTCTAAAGATGAGGTTATAAAATTCCCGGGACCAAAGTGAATTTTTGGAAAGTTTAACCTATTTCGATAATTGAATTTTAGAATCAAGAATAGTGAATTCCATAATTTTCATGAATTTTGATATATCCTATCTTTTCTATTTTGTTATAGGGTGATAAAATAATGTAATAAAAAGGTTTTATTGATCGCATATTCTCTATTGAGCCCACATTCTTCACATGATTGAAGGGGCCACTACAAAAAACCAGCGGAATAATGGTGGTTTTATTTATTTGGTTGCAGTTTAAACCACCGCTAACACAATTTTTTTTGTAAAATTCTACAAATGTTGGTGTCAAAAATAAACAAGAACCATTTCACCATATTAGTGTAATTGTTTGGAAAGTGATGTTAAAATTATTTTTAACAGCATTTATTTAATTTTTAGTGCTGTATTTTGTATATCAATAGTTATAAAGGTTTAGAAACAAGTTAAACCACTTCAATAATTAGAAATATATAGAAAAACGTAAAATTGTTGCTGTAAAAATTCAATATATATCACTATTAATAAAAATAAAATCCAAAGAAGATATATAACCTAAAACAATAAAAATGTAAATAACTATAAAAATTACAACCCTTAACCAGAACATCGTCAATGAATCCAATTCCAATTCCTTAGCCGCATCAACTATGAACAAAATATTATAAACTAAAACATAAATCTTAAACAATAAAAACACCATTTTAATCAATATTAAACATTAATAAAATATAAAACCAATGGATTAGAATTTTAAAATTCAATATCAAATTACAATGACTTAATGACCTTATTAAAACACTAAAATCAACCACTAAAATCATCTAGAAAGAAAAGTGTATTTAAAATCATTACTAGTCTTACTTGTCAGTTCAGAAGTCTGTCTAACTCATCATTATGCAAAGAGACATGGTAACACACCCCCTTGCTAATTAACTCAGAACTCATTAAAAAAACAAAAAAAAAACCACACTACTACACATTCTTATGAAATTGTTGACATAATATCACATAAGAAAACCAGATTATGTTTCTAGTTTATTCATGCTTACATATAAAACGTTTTACACTATTTTGGTATCACTACATAGAACCACATAAAATAACATGAAATAAGTTACAACAAATAACCATACTTCGTCCAACATACAAAAAATAAAAAAATTAATCTAAATTAGTAACTATAATATTTTTCTTATTACAATTATTCCACATAACATGTCAATTAATAATTACTTCCCCATAATCTCATCAACCATTCTATCAAAAAAAACCTAAAATATTACACTTCTCATCATAATATAATAAACTTTTCACCACAACCCCACCTTGATTTTGGATACCACACAATTCCCCAATACAAAAATCATATCAATGTTAACATGGGAAAAATGTATAAAACGAAAGCCTTTTAAACCCATGAATTACACCATAAACATCTTATTATATTCTACAAAACTAACTCATCCTCATTAAATGAGACTTCAGAACCCATCATTCATCACAATAATCAAACCCTACCTATCCAAAATATGATATATAAATTAATAAAATGATACAAGCATTACACCTTCTCATACGTCACCCATAACAAAACAAACACCCTAGAGTGTAACAACATCACTTTAGTATGATACCAACCAACCCGTATTTCTATATTATACCACATTCTTCCTCAATATTAAGATATAAAAACATCAATTTCTTATATTAGTCTCAATATAATAAATTAAAGAATTGAAATTCCTAACACAAACCCCCAAGAAGAGGTACCCACCATCAATCAGACATTCTAGACCAACTCCCGACTTCCCAAGATGATTCCCATCTATTTTACTCTACCAAATGAAAAGAGAAAAAGTTATATAACTACAATGTAATAATTTCTATGAAATCATTTAAAAATAAATTAAAATAGCCTAAAATGGTGGTTATGGGGAAAATATTGGAAGAAAACATATCAAATCAACCAAGAATAAAAACTTCATGTAATGGAAAAGAAATACATATATCCCATACTTTAAAAAATAGATAAATTCACACAAACAACAACATGTGTTCTCAATCACCATATAATTATGTTATATAGACACGAGTTTAATTACAAAACACCACCACATGATCCAAATTAAATCACTATCACTACTAGAAGAACTAATATTTTCCCCCATATCCATCTCCATTATCTTCTCCTGACATTGGTATGATAATTTTAAAGAAAACTAACCAATGATATATATTTAATTTTCATATTAAAATCCATAAAATTTTGTGTAATAAATTATTTTGAAATTATGTGATTTACCTACTAACTCAAACCATCCACTGATGTATTGTCACTAGGGATGCATCTAGTCATCTTCTGTAATAAATCAACCAATGCTACCTACAGAGTAATAACCTCCACATATTGAAGCAATATATGAGTCCCCTGTTGCTAGATTATGATCCCCTACATCTGAATTGTGTTTTTCATTATAAAAAACTTTGTTTTATAATCTTATGGTAGGGTGTTACTAAACCTAGAGTAGATACTAATTTAATCCCCAACGACCTACCAAATACCTCATATATTGATGGTCCTGAACCTGCCCCACACATGTGACCAGTATTCTCATTCTTAAGGACCTAACCAACTGAAAAATAATAATGGTATATCAACAAGGACTATATGGGATTGGAATATAATAGTTATTTTATTTTTATCTATAAATAAAAGTTCAAATAAATTTAAAGTTATAAATATGATTACAATACTTTTGTGAAGTCCCACTTGTGCATTGACACAGATGTATCCGTGTGCTGGTTGCTATAGCTTCACATTCTTATATTCTAAAGGTAACTATATTTCATCACTTTCAATAGTGATGTATTCTATTTAATTTAAAAATGATGATGGGATGTCAGTTCCTACTTCTAAGGATTCCTTCTTGAAAATCATCATAGTGTCCTAGTCTGCCTCATAGACATAAGTCATGTTCCTAGAAGTAATTCATGATTCCATATATGATAAGAACCTTTGGTCTAGAAAATTTGGTAGTCTAGGATCCTTTTGTATGAAGAGTTTTGACTTTAGGAATCTCTGAGCATTTATAGATGATAGGTTCATTATTCCCTAGTGAATCTTTCTCTTAGGAGGGAATATCTAGTGAGGAATCTTAGCCATGAAACATATGGGTTCCCATAAATATAATGAGTTAATTAATTCATGGGGCATAATTATTCCAAGGATTTTTTACTTTAAGTAACCCATGTTTTGTATGAGGTAGGTGTTTATTCTATGTCATGAGTTCTACGTCCTGCAGAGATAGTATGAGATGTCAAGTTGATGTAGATTAGTATAAATGTTTATCATTTTTGGAGTAGAGGTAGGATTGATTAGTACACCACAAAGAGGTGGATCAAAGAGGTGTGTCTCTATGAGGGAACCCTAGAATGTTTTCAATGGATCAAAATTTCCCTTGAGGAAGATCAAAGATGGTTTTATCCGAACACCACATGAGGTGGGCCCATGAGGTTTATAAGAATGTTGCTTGATGTAGATAATGGAGGTGTGTCCCTAGGATGGAAGATGTTACACCTAGATGGTTTGCTGATGGTGTAGATTAGTTTGTCCCTTGAGGTGAATCTATGATTTTGGGTTGGAATACACAGTATAGAAGAATACAAGATTGATGGAACATAATTACCCTTGTGTTGGACCTAGATGGTAGATCAGAAAGAAAGTTAAGGCAGATCAGGGATGTGTGTCCCTATGAGGGATGGTGTCCCACCTAGATGGTTTACCGATGGAGTGGATCATTATGTCCCATTAGATGAATCTAAGATTTTTTATCATAACTCCATGTGGAGATGAATATAGGATGGATGGTTTATAATTCCCCTTTAAAATAACCCAGATGGTGTGTACCTAAGAGGGAACACCATTAGTTTAGTATTGGTAGGATTGAACCTCATGGAGGAATCCTATGTTCCCTATTTTGAAGATAAGGATGAAACCCACATTTTTTGAAGCTGTGGTATAAGTTCATGTGACAAGACTGATTTAGTAAATTTAAAATCATTTGGTATGGATGATCATGTCACAAATAACTCATCGATGAGGGATAGTGTGCGGATTATGTATCGAAGGAGACCTTCAAAATAGGATTTATCTTTGTTGAAGTAGTTTAGGGATTACAAAATGAAATTCCTAGTGGATTCTTGGACTTGTGATGATGTAGTTGGGGATTATGTGAAGAATATTCCCTAAAGATCTCATTTCATCTGAGTGTTGGAAATGTGGGGACTATTGCATTCCACTCAAAAATAGATCATCCTATATTTATCACACAAGGTGAGAAAATAATTTAATGTAATGTGATGAGGGATTTTTCATTTATTTTAATATCATACAACCAGGAAATGGAATAAGGTAGTTTTATATCATGTAGCTCAAATGCGGGGGGACTCACTCCTCACAACATTGGGTTACATGACCACTATTCATGTACCTTTTGGAGGGGCAGGGAGCTAGAATTTCTATGGAGAAGTTGTCTGTCATGAGGTTCGTGTTGGGTTCCTTATTGGTAGAAGTAACTAGAATTAGGGAACCTATTATTAGAAGGAACATGTATGGTAATGTATACACTAGGGGCATTGGTGACATTAGAAAGGGGACTAAGAAGGTATTTGTGAGAACGTTTAGAGTGTTGGTCATAATAGTTTCCAAAGTAGGGTGCTATATCACAAGGGCATGACATATAGTCAAGGGGAATATGTGTGCGCAAGGATGTATGATGCGTGCATGATCAGGGTTGTATGTAAGCAGGCCCATTTCATGCACCTAGATGCCTGTGGAGGCAGTTGTGTGAGGATCATTCTATAGCAGTACATGTCTAGTTTGGGCCCATATGAGGTGTATCATGTAATATTGTCTTCCCTGTATGATTCATGATTCATTATTTAATGGATGATGAGTACTTTTATGCATGGGAGTGGTTTTTTGTCTTCCAAATAAAATCTCTGAGAGAGGGGTGACCTTCTATTTATAGAGGAATCCTCTATGGTGGTTTTTTTGTTCATGGGTGTAGAAGTGGATTTCTGTATGGCTTATTCCTTTGTTGTAGGATTTCATCCATGAAACATGCCCAACTTGGAATCTCTTTTAGCATGAAAAAATAGACCATTTTACACAACATTCATCTATTTCATGCAACCCTTATTTATTGTGTGTGATGTATATTGAAATCCTTTCAGCCTTGGCAGAATCTTTGAGAAATACTACCCCTTTTCATGAAAGGGATTTGTGAAAAATATGAGTTCTTTCATGAAACAATGAAGAATTGCGAGAACCATCATCTTAATACCTAGAATGGTAGTTTTGGTTGGGTTGCATTATTGGTTTACCCAAAATTGGTTGTTTTAGGCCTCAGATGAGATTTTGATGCAAAAAACTACCCCCCACCGAATTATAATAGACAGTTGATTGAAAGGTCATGTTATAAGGGAGACACTGAAGAGTGTGTATATTTGTCCTGGGTGAAAGAAAAATTTTCATTTGATCAGGCAAGCGGGGTTTTGTGAATGAAAAAAACTTGGTCCCCTTCTCTATATAGGTGGATGGGGCCCCCTTTATGGGTACTTGACTACTTTTGTGATAATATTCATTGTTCTCATGCATGTTAGTCAACCTATTTTGTGAAAACCTGATCATTGACCATGGATTTCATGCAACATCTCCATTCATGTAACAAATTCCATATACAATGATCATTTTTGCATGTTCTCTTCTAATATAGTTTGCTAACTCACCTTTTGAATGAAAAAACACAACTATAGCACAAGCCTTCATTAATGTTTCCAGAAACATCTGACATGGCCCATCAAAAGAATCAATCGAAGATCAATGCTTTTTCCTCCACTCATAGAGTACAAATGGTTGGAATGAAAGGCACTCTTCAAGCATGGAGGGTAATTTTAGATAACCAAAATTTTATGGGAATGATTACGGGGGCCCAAAAAAGTATTCATTGAGTGATCTCCTTCTACTATGGATTCTTTAACTGGAAGATGTCATGAACGCATGATGATTTGATTTCAACACCCTGTGATCTTAGTTCCCTCGTGAGGATGAGATCAACCAATAAAATATTACTATTTATGTCCAATATTTTATGGAGAATGAGGCATTGACCATCTACATGATGAATGGGTGGACCAAAACAGACACGAGAGAGGCATCAGAGGCTGAATAACTCCCCTCCCACAATGCCATCATCCTTCGGTGTATTATATAGGACAAAAAAGGGGATAACACGAGGAATATGATTTTTATTCTAGAAGAAATTTCTATAGTGAATGGGATAGGTCATACTGGGTATGATATACCTACTTATGTTTTGGGACTGAGCTGCACCAGATTGGTCTATATGAGGATTTTTGGATATTATAGTTTGACACATTCCAATAGTAGGATCTGGTATTGGATCTCCTCAGCCGTAGGTCCCCAGACCCCAAATACATTCACCTCCATAATAGGTAGGTGTGAATTTCC
Source organism: Viscum album (assembly GCA_963277665.1). Lineage (NCBI taxonomy): Eukaryota > Viridiplantae > Streptophyta > Magnoliopsida > Santalales > Viscaceae > Viscum > Viscum album. The sequence goes on from OY728155.1 coordinate 958,873,097, forward strand.
TTATGGTATGTTCACTACATTAGGGGAATCCCATATAAAGGGTTCTAGTATAATGAGTTTCTTTAACAGTAGAACACATGGGATGATAGGCAACAAAATCAACTCACAGTTCAACACCTTCTAGAGGAATTGAAGAAAAATCTTGGTCATATTGCTTTCTTTCACAATAACATTCTATTCACGGTTTGGTTTTATATGTCCATTTATAAGTATTCATCCAAGAGGATGTTAGGATAGGGAAATCAGTGTCCAAAAACACCACAAATGAGGAAACTAGGTTAGTATTGGTTGATCTTCTAGGAGGGGTAGTACTACTGGTGGGGGGTATATTATGTTTTATGCTTGGGAAGAAGTGGTCCACTACACAACATTCCTTAGAGGATGACTGTATCCAATCAGAGACACATGGATGGGCATGCACCTGGGGATGTTGACAATGACAACAATCTTGGAAGCCAACAACAGAGAGAACCCGGGGGTACGCATGCTGGCCTGGCTCTACATCCTTATTGAAAATATAGTTCGAGGAGACACACCAAAGATAATCCTTGGCCTATTCTAGTTCTTTCTTTTTTGGAACATGGTGCACTCCAAGGGCTATGAGTTTCAAAACACCATTATCCCACCGAATGCTGGTTTTCGACCAACACTGCTCAATATTTCTGGGGTCCAACCAATGATCCTCGATGAGGTATGGGTCATGATTTGAAATGTAAATCCCATGAACTTAAAGTTACACCCCTTTTCAACCCCATTTTGTCTAATAGTGGAAAAACTTTTGGGGATATGAGATTATAAGGATTAGTTGAAGAGATTTCTAGGTAGAGTGTTGGTGGCTTGGATCGATGACCATGTCCACTTTTAACTGCAGACACCATCCTAGTTTTCTAGGAAAATTTGGTGTGCCTAGTAGTTGAATAAGATATATTACTTCGGGATTCTTGATTAATTCCATAAATGTATCATTCATCAATTATGGTGGATGTTAATACGTTTGGGTTTAGGAGATATGACCACGCTGCCACTGACCAACATCAATTCTGGCCTATCAATGGATTATTCCAAAAAATGGGTGGAAGCATACTCAAATGAAATCTTGTGTAAAAAATAAGGGTTATTAATCTATTAGGTCAGGCATAAGAGAAACAAGGTGGAGGGAATGATTCTCTTCATAGAGTGGGACATATTTATTTGTTGTCTAGGAGCTCTAAAAAAACATATCCTCTACATGAGAAACATGGACATGGGATAGGGGCCCCTTTTGGAGGGTAATAAGGTGCACCATCGGGTGTTGGAGGGTATGATTTAGGGCCTGTGTTTGCGACTAAAGTAGATGGTGGTCAGGTCAATGAGGTCAGTGTGATGGCCTTAGAGCCCCAGGTCCTCCATATTAATTATGTGGGACTACACCCTTTCATTCCAATAGTGGTTCTTACTATTAAGCAAGAAATGTTCCTAGGGTTTTTCATCTTTGAAATCCCGCTACATCAGGGTAAGAGTTCATCTTAATTCAATTTTTCCCCTTCACACCTTTCATGGATCTTTTGCATTAATATATTTTCTTATTCTCACGCATCTCCTACATGGTCAACACAAGATAATATAGTGATATCCATTGAAATATAAACTATTATCAAGGGATCTACCATGGAAAAGATCCATACCAAGATTCAAGGATTAAATATACCAATTCTCAACTCCCATAAGTATTCCATTATTTCGTGATCTCAATCAATCATTTTTTATAAAAATGACTGATGTATTCCAGTTCCATGCAGTGATCAAAAGGTTGCATGCCTAGTAAGAGGCCACAACTAGAGAATCCTATGTCTTTTTCATGATGGTTGTGCTAGTCCTGGAAGATCTGGTCATTCATACTGAACCAACCTTAGTCTTGGGGGAACAATATGTTGTGGCCACAGATGATGCCACTGGTGGGGATGAACTTGATGTTATAAGAGATGAGTATACTTAAGGGAAAGTTAGTATGACCATCCTTTTGATATATAGACTAAAATAACTAAGAGGTTATCTTAAGAGGACTTTGATTCTACCTTTCTCAAGGAATTTCTGTTGTAAAAACCTAGACCACTTGAAGAGAATGAATCCACCAAGTCTTAGGTTTTTGAAAGAAACCACATTTTCCTGCACAATTATTGGAGAATCATACAATGTTTTATCATAATACTTTAGAACCAAATCTAGTAATACATATGGGGCCCTCCATCTCTATATTCCCAATATAGGAATTTATGGGGTGCAATTTCACTGTATTCATGAACTAGTCCATGAATTCATTCATGAGAGAGTGAATGGGAAAATATGACATTTATGAATCGCATGAAATCAACAGAATTATAATTTTATTCATAAAATCAAAGAGGATAATAAGTAAATCCAATATCTTTAACAGAAAAAACGTTCGTGTTTCCATCAACAATACGCAATTAGAGATTACCAGCTGACTACATCCTCACCTAGAGGAGGCTAAGAATCAAATAATGTAGGAAATTTCCTAAAGATATGAGTTCCAAGACGAGCGGGACCCGTTGAAGATCATGTCTGATGAGATTCTTCCTATAACTAAGTAAGAGTAATCAGAGTTCAAGAGGTGGAAGAAGGTTCTTGAGGCCACACATCAAAGGTTGGTGGAGCTAAAGCACCCTATTACTAGGCCATTACCGCATGGTCAATTTTTCTAGGAATTAAGGGAGGATCCAATATGTGGATGAACATCACCAGTTACCATAGTTTTCTATTTATACATTCCTTCATGCTGGGACATATTTCCTTCATCACATTAAGTTTTTACAATTCAATAATATTTTTTAATTAGCCAATAAATAATCCCCAAGGTTAATTGAGTGATGCCAGGTGGGAGAAACATGGGATGAAAAAAAGATTTTTCATTTGTATTAGAGTGTTATATAATCCTTTAACACTCTATGGTATGATGTTTTTGACTAATCAATGAGGTAATTCGGAATGATAGATGTTGCGGTTGGAGAACTCCGCTATTCGAATAGCCAACCTAATTTTCCAACGTGCTCTAGTACATGAATGGGGTAACCCCAAGGCAATTGAAAACATACCCTATCCAAGGGGATGTAATGTTTGAATCACGATGCACAAATGTTGGAGCACAATGGGATTAGTGTCATGATATAGGATAACTACTGACTGTGTTTGAAACACAACATCCATATTGTTTGGCTTCCAATACAGAAAAACGAAGAGGGTTGACCACTGAACATGTTTGAGAAATAGAACCTTTATTAAGAAGTCATCAAAAGTTCTTTGGGACATTGGCCCTAGATTCTAGGTGATCCATTTTGGCCAAGAATCATTTCCATTAGGGGGATGACCCGTCATATGTGGAGGATTATTGGTATCCAAGTAAGGGGAAAACAAAGCATGAAATGAATGGATGAAATGATTGAATGGATTTAAAAACTCCTATAACTACTCAACCATGACATAGATCACATTTAGGTGGGTATATTGGTTTAAAATAATTCAAACTCATATTATAGGGGAGTGTCATATCAGATGCAAAGCAATAGCTAAAGAATAATAATGATGTAGTGAATAACTAGCATCGAAGGAAAGGGTTTCTCGAGAGAGGGACTATGACACCATGATGTTTGACATAATGTGATGACAAAAAAAGATTATTTTAACATTATATGGTGAAGAAGGTAGATACGATGTTTTACATCATACAATGGGACCAATAGATAGGGAACTGTACAATTTAACTTCGTGTGATCAGGATGAAGGTCATAGTTTAATGTCGTATGATAGGGATGTGTAGTGGGTAGGGATTATGCATTAGGACATCCAAAATATATTCCTTATTTTATGTAAATATGACTTCCCTTTTCCATTTAATTGGTTAGAGTTTCATTTTAGCATCATGAAAAAATGGATTTAGTTAACCGACGTGAATGATACCTTCTAAACCATGAGACTTGTGGGAAAATAATGGTAGCATGACTGGAGAACCCTCTCTAGGAAATAGTATATGGGGTGGGTCACATACAACTTCTGTTACTGATTCTTGGACCATGGATTTCAGTTTAAGTTCATAAATTGTGGACCTATTGCAAAGCAATTTAAGGACATTTTCATGGACGCTAGAGTGACTATTAGTTTAAGGTCTTAATGCTTTGACCTTGCATTCATAGTTTATGTTCATAATGTCCGGACCTTGAATCTAAAATAGATATGTGTAGGGTAGAAGAGTGACAACACCTGATGTGTATGAGGGCCATGGGGGACCATCACGACACAACACATTCTTGAGAGATCCCATATACTGTTTAAAGTTAGGATGCTTGGACCTAGGCTCATCTCTTAGTTTAAGGTCATATAGTTTGGATCATTGAGAACTAGAAAGTGTATGACATGGAATGAAATGGTATTAACCCATTGTTAATGAAGGATAGTAAGATTCATGTGCCATGATAAATGTAAGGGGAATGTCTCAAATAGTTTTAGGTCATGATACTTGGACCATTGAAATCATTTTAAGGACATAATGTATGGATCATAGCCTCATAATTATTGGAATAGGGGTATGGACCCAAGATAAAATATATGGGTATTAGTATGCAACCCAAGAGTATGGTAATCAAGACAAGAATAGTTCTAAAACATGACATGGTAGAAGACCAACACCAGTAGAGGGATACCCTCTCACACAAGAGTATTGAATCTTCTCATACTCAGATACGAGGCATCCTGAATTTATATTGGGTAAGGATATTTTTTTAGAATAATGTGATTATAAAATTGGTGTTTTTTCACGTCATATTTTTTATAAGTGGAATTTTGATTTGATACAGTGTATACTAATCTCTTATTCAGTGTTATCATGAACTTTTGTGGGGTAAGACAGTAGTTTAATTTCATTTGATGAGTATGATAGTGATAATAAACATTGGAATTTCTATTCTTTCCTTCCTTATATCCGGCTATGAGGTAATCTCATCCCACTGATGGGCCAATGTAATTGAATAGGTATTATACCAGGAAGGAGGTCATGGGATTTTTTAGGGTGATTTCACCACATATAATGAATTTTTACATAGTGAATATTTATTTGGGACTGGAGATAGAGAGTTTAGGGGTCACTATATATCCCACAAGAATAGAAATAACACAACATGTAGTTCTATTAGTGGATCCACATAGTTTAAGGTCATATGGTATGGACCATGGAGAATAGTTTGGAGTCATGTTGCTAGGACTACATGTAATCAATTTAATGTCATTACATATGGACTCTAAAAGAATTTTTTTCAAGGGTTATTTTATGGTGAAAAAGATGTAAATCTGTCCCAAATGAGTCAATGGAGGCTTGTGTACCACACAAGTATTAGGAGGCAAATGACACATAGTTTTATGTCGTATTTCTTGGACAATGAGAAAGGGTGAAAATAGTTTACCATCAGGATACTTAGACTGGTTACCCTCTTGGGAACCAATGTTGCACAAATAGAAGGAATACTGAATGAGACTTATAGAAAAGGAGGTGTGTGACCCACCCATGTGGTTAGAGGGACGAAGGGTCGATGAATTTGTGGTTGGGATCAAAGGTAACAAGTCCAGGAGACACTATATATCTCATGAGGATAGTAATCAATCCACACGTAGTTCTGGAAAAATATATGGTGGAATGATGATGTTGGTAGGGGAAATCCATCTAGAAAGTGACTTTCAGGCCTACCATAGTTATCTAGAGACATCACATGTTCAAAGTATAGGGAATGATTTTTTTATCATCCCATACTTATTATATAAGGTATCTCGAATTTATAAATGGTAAAATCACCATTTAACGTCATGCATTGAGGATGTTGATCTTTTCTATTTAATGTTGTATGACATAGAATATAAGGGAAATTGATAGTTTAAGGTCATAATTCTTGTACTTGTTTCTACTGTAGAATTTTTAAGGTCATATTTCATGGACGATAAGATGGATGTTTTTTTATGGTCTTAAAGCTCAGACCATGGGATCTCTTTTTAAGGTAATGGAGTTTCAAACATGGGTTATTATTCCAAAATGGATATTCGTACTACAGTAGGAAAAACTCAAAGTGAATAAGGACTAAGGAGGCCCGTGCCACACAACACATCCCCAATGGGGAATCACACATAGTTTAAGGTCATAATTCTTGGACATGGGATACTGATTTATTATCATAGAGGTTGGACAATGAGTGGAACATATCAAATAGATATATATAGTGTGATGAAGTGAATAACCCGATGCGAATGAGGAACAAGGAGGACCAACACCTCAAATACATTCCTAATGAGACATGATTATAGATTGATTTAGTGATTATAATACTTGAAATCAATTGTTTAGGGTTGTAGAGTCAGAGCCCAGGAGAGGAAATCCCAAATGGGGTATGTATAGTAAAGAAAAATGATAAGAGGATGTGAATGAGGATCTAGGGGCACCAAAAATAATAGAAAATGTTCCCAGGGACCTGCATACAGTTTAAAATCGTAATATAGGGATGTGAACTCTTAGGTTTAGGTTGTAGAGTTTAGACCCATATCATAGTTTAACATCCTGTGTCTAGGACATGGACTCCCATTTTAAGGTCATAGAGCTTATTCATGGGGGTTGGGAACCTCAAGCCGATATGAATACTATGGAGAGGTAGAAAAATTAATGTGAAGGAGGTCCAAGGAGACCCAATGCAGTGTAACACATTCCTAAGAGGGATCACACATAGTGTAAAGTTGTGATGCATAGACTCATGGGTAACTTATTTGAATTAATTCTTAGGAAACATGTCATTGGTGGGATGAGTAATATGCTCTCTGTCTATAGAGACTAAAGAGTATGTGAGATTAGAATAAACCATATAAATTATTTATGGTCCTTCCCACTTGGGATCCAAGTTTTCGGACTTCTTTCCAGGTATCATTGGCGTTCTAAGATCCATCAACATGTCATCCAAGAGAAAAGAGCAGAGGTGAAACTTCTTGTTGAAAAATATCACTTTCATGTCCTGATGCCTTTTAAAATTATACAAGCCCAAGAGACTATTGTCTTTGAGGTCTTTTAGCTCATATAGACGGACTTATTGTATTTTTCATAGATATTATATCCATAAACAGTTGTTCAAAGTGATGGAAACGAAACATCAATGGTCATGAATACTAATATTCCATACAGTAAGGAGTATGTAGTCACCTAGTGGAATTTTGAGTCCGAATTTGAAAGGCCTTTGAGGGTATTGGGGGGCTTTTCCAGCTACTTTTTATTCTTCTAGAACACCATCATCTATAGAATTCTAGATAGAGTTTTGTTGAATACCTCATTATATCCATTCTCTTGTACATGGTTGTGAGAATTATAGTTTTACCAGATGTTACACTTGGAGTACAATCACTACAACATGAAAACATGGAAATTTATATAATTTTCAATGAGAATTGTATAAGAAACTCTTAATTGATGGATGATGTGGGAGATCATGAATTCAATCATAGACACATACTTGAATTATCTGACGGGAACCAATTCTTCATACATAGAGAATAAATCAATCATTGTTAGAATCAACATGCGCTGGAAAACCATTGCTGGAGGGTAATGTACCACAACATTGAGTTCTCACATTCCAAAGGGCTATGTATAATTATTGGCATGGAGGAGATTCTATGGTCAATGCACAATGTTGGAATGGGTCTGTCACCCATGACACCTCTTAGCATACTTGATGCAGTCATGGAACATGGTGTACCAGATATAGACTAACCACCAAATCTAGTGGGATATCTTCAATCCCTTTTTATTTGAACTATAGGAAACAATAATAAATTCCTTCATAACATGGGGAATATCATATCATTGAATAAAATGGTGGGTAATTCCATCAAACCCACATCTCTAGAAAGTCTTCTCAAAGTTAGTCTTTCTCTAATGGGTAAACTCTGTTGCACGCCAATAGCATCGCTCACACTCGGCTAGATCAAGTAGGAGGATTCTGTGTCAGAGATACTCAATGAAAAAAGTTTTCTAATAATAGTCTTTATTTGATATGGGAGAACCTGGGGGCCCTTAAGTGGAAGAACTAGAAGCTAGTTGGTTTACCTACTGCTTTCTATCATCCTATAAAATGATTGGAGGGATACCTCTCTGATGTGCTACATGAATGAAATTTTCAAATTGGTCAGGATATTCTAGAGACTTGGTTAAATATTATAAGGAATCTCGATGACCATTCTATGACTATGGGACCTGAGTCACTTCTCTCTGATAAGGGAACTGGGATATAATTTGACAAGTTAACTATAGATGGGGCATGAACTCTGTATTTCTAATGTTGTAGTCACCATTAATCTGTTTGATGGATAATTAAAATTATCCCTTCACATAAAAATGGGGGAAATAAATATTGAGATTCATCTCAAAACCAATAATGAGGGACTGATACTCGGAACCATTTTAGGTAGAATTTTAACAATATGAGATAGTAGGGAAGGACAACAAGTACCTGAGTAATGAAGATGATCACTAGGCCTACCTTTTTTTAATTGGAATTGTTGAGCCTAATATTAGTTGGGATTTGGTAGGCACAATAAAATTGAATATTCCAATATAAAATGACCTAAACCATTGAGAGGAAAACCTCATATCGTAAATAAACATCCTTATGCAATTATATAGGAGTTGGATGAGTGGAAAAAATGTCATCCAATGCTTGACCCTTGAAGGATTTTAGAAGAATGAACAAAATATTGAATTTATGAAGGATCATTGACCTATATGCCAACCATCCCATCAACCTGAGGTTATTTAGGATATACTTGAACTGGTCCATATTGGAAACCAACTTTAACTCATGATGCTACAAATAATGCTTCAAATTCTACCCTGTGAAGACCAGTGTGATCCATCACTTCTCTATAGGGGAGTATATAGTCTCTATATCAATGTTGACGTGATTAAGATAGTATAAGCTATTTTCTCTACCCCCGTTATTCTTTTGGTTGAGAATGGAACTGAGATATTGTTCTAGGGGGACCAAATAGAGGACCAGAGGCTTTTTGAAGATGGGTGGAATCAAAACCGGAGCTAGTAGCAGATGTTACAATATTTCCTCAAAGGAAGCCTAACACTCCTCATCACATTGGTAGACAATTTCTTTTGTATATATCCTTTAAAAGGGATTAAACCTTCTAGGAAAATTCATTATGAATTAGAGTATATTAGATAAGTGGCATCAGAGGCCTCATAACTAATAGAGGTTTCTCGAGGGAGGGATATGTAGGATGGATTTGATCTTCTTTACGTCCATCTCAATGCCTCATTATTTGATGATGAAGCAAATAATATTCCTAGAGGTGACCCCAAACACACACATCATGGGGTTCATCTTCAAATGTTAGGGGTGGAGGAACCTGAACTACATTTCAAGGATATAGAGATGGTTTTGACCCTTTGGGATTTGACCACCATGTTATCCATGTAGTATTACACTAATTTCAGGAGAATTGGTTTAATGATTTGGTGCACAACCCACTGATACATGCCTCTTACATTATTCAGGATGAAGGGAATCACATGATAACATAAGGTCCCCTATGGTGCAAAAAATCTAGTTGAATCCTCATCTTTAGGGGCCATGTAGATCTAGTTTCATCCTAAGTATCCATCGATGAAGGAGAGGGCTTCGAACCCCACTGTAGCATCAATCAAGAACTCTATCACTTGAAGGGGAAAGTCAACCTTTAGAAAATGGTGGTTTGGCTCCCTAAAGATGACTCTGACTCAAATCTTCCCATACTTTTTCCTAAACGGAATAATGTTGGTGAGTTACATGGGGTATTGGACATCCCTTAATTATTTTTATTTTATAAGATTATAAGCCTCATCCTTGACCATGGAACCATGATAGGGGTGCATATTTTTGTGTTGAATATTAGATCTATGTTGACTAACTAAGAGACCAAGATAGTAGGTGGAGACCTAAGGGTCTACTTCCGAACTCTCATCGTAGTGCCAAGAAAATACATCATAATTCTACCTCATGAAATCCACATACTATTGTTTCTAATCTAGAGGCATAGGCGTTATGATTAGCCTTGACCTCAGATCGTCCACACTACAAAGGTTCACCTAGATAAAATCATTGATGATTGTAGACATTCAATATTTGAATTTAGGAGGAGCAACTTACATATCCTCTTCATCATCTTAGGAAGGAGGATCAATATGGGAAGGTTCATCTAGGCCAACTGAGTTAGTGGTAACTCTGGTGCCTACATAGGAAGACATGAAATCCTCCTCGATGGGTTCTCATTCTAGTTTAACCAGGTCTACAAAGGATGTCAAACCAAGTCCATCGCTCCTTTAACCATGTAGTCCATGGTTGATGTCAAGGCAAAGGTGGTGATTTGGCTTCCGTCGATTCAACCCTGATATGCGAAATAGATGGGAATGTGGTGGAATGGTGGCCATAGAAAAAACCACAGAGTACTTCATAGGGGTATAGTATTCTAATATCAACTGAGCCTATCTCATCTAATTATATGATGTAATTTTTAGATTTTCCTTGTTCATATGGAAGCCACAACACGTTTGTTAGGGGAAAACAAATAATTATCCCGGATATAGTGTTGTAGACTCTAGTTGATGAATGGGGAGAATGAAAGTATTTCCCAAGTCTTGAAAAAGATGATGTGTAGTAGTTTAATGATTAATATCTTTGGCCTAAATATGATTCAACTCCATCTTCTTATAGTAGGCGTCCATGTAGTGGGCCTCAATAGAGTGTAAGGGAGACACATCCCCATGGAGTACCCCTAGTAAACCATTAATGGAGTATTTGAGGAACCTATGATATGGGGATGGGAATAAACATTGAAAATAAATCTAGGGACTACCCAATAGAATTTCGTAGGCATTATCCTATTAGAATACCATTAATTTAGCTCTTTCTACCTTGCATCCAAAATGGGTATTCAAGAGAATATTTCCACATGATATTTACTCAATCATTTCCTGACGTTGGATTTTCATATTAAATGAAGACATATCAGTTTGGGTTAGTCCCAACATATTGGAAATCTTGGTTGGGATAGGATTTGTCCTGGAAACTATGTCCAATAGGCCATTCCTGACTTCCATACCATTGTACTAGAATGTGATACACAATAGGAATTTTTTTTTCATACATGAGGGAACCCTCATATTATCTATAGAATGAGATGGTGGCTTATAATTAATCTTGGACAACATCATCAACATGGTACAAAACAAAATAATATCCCTCAGATTCTAACTAGAGGAGGTTTCAGCACTTCTGTAAGGGAGTCACGCATTTCATTTGAAAAAAGATGGCCTTGAGGATCGAGAGCCTTTTAAGTAGGCTTTCAAGGTGCTTCATAAGTCATACGTCCATGAAAATGGATTGGATTTTCTTATAGGGGATGCTCCTTAGTTTGGTTAATAGTAGGTGAACATGGATTTACCACTATGTTTTATCTAGAGCTGGTAATATCCATCTGGTGACTAGCCAAATAGATACAAACTATTTTTAGTTGATTATCAGTTGACTAATCATTATATTCTTCTAGATGTGGCCAACCATTATGTTCTAATAGTATGTAAACCTGGATATTTAACATGGTCAACTATGGTGACATGTATGATGGAGGGAATTAGGAGGAATGTGCCTACTGCGATCTACACAAAACCCACTAGGTAGTCTCAATAACATGAATAGCCTAATTTGAGATGTTGGACTAAGAATTTGGGCAGTTCCCATGTTCCTGACCCACATTCAATGGAATCATCTGGAGGCACTCAGGGGGTTCGTAGAGAATTCGTCTTTATTTGGTACCATTAAGTGTCCCACAATTATGATGGAGTTTATGGAGGAACACTCCTCATTGTTATAGGGTTCTTCTGATGAAGGGAAGTTGATGTTCTTGATTCCCAATTCTAGAGGAGTGAAATCACAGAGAGTGTGGGAAGGATTTGGAACTGGAAATGGACTTTGGTTTCCCTACACCATCGGTGCATGCTCTTCTGGGATGTTGAAGGATATGATGTTGATGTATAAGCAGTGGATGGTGAAGGAATGCCAACCATAACAGGCTCAGACCTTTCTAGATACGTATTGATAACACTCAGGGCAAGGGAGACTTCTCTTCGATCCAAACAATATTTATAAATATAGGTCCCACAATTGGTAACATGTTTCCATTCCCCTAGACCCTCACTAATGCTTCTAGGGTCAACACTATTATTTCCAGAGATAGAGGAGATATGTAACACCTATATTGAGACTTAAAACAACATGAAAAAACTAGGATCCACTTGCTCTTAGAGCTAGTCCTTGAACACAAATAATTTTTTGAAGTTTTTCATGAGGAACCTGTGGTATGGGAAATGGTTTTGGAAGTTAGTACATTCACCTTCCTTAGGCCTCCTTCACTTTCGAAGATTAAAAATCCCATTATTCAGTGAATAAATTAAATAATCCAAGCCAATTTCATCCTTAAATGGGTAGGTCCACTTCCTTCTATATGAAAAGGTAACTCTAGGTTCATATAATTTATGAGGAGATATCCCTACATTACCTCATCTAGGATTTTGCAGTTGGTAAAGAGGTGCATGGTGATTCTGCACTGGGAGAGGCTGCGCTTGATCAGTATGCACCCAGAGAGGCTCTTCTGGTAAAGGGTCCAAAAAAATAATGTCTCAAAGGCCTCTATATGAATATAGGTTTGAGTTTCTACCTTATGAGAAATTATATCATGTTTTGTAATAGGTAATAGACACCCTTGTTTGGCCTACTGCATGGATTCTTCCAAAGATTGGGCCATCTCTGTGAATTCCTAGAACCCAACTAGGATGTTTTGTGTGATGAGTATAGTGACCATCTTTGTATTTAAAAACCCCTAAACACATTTTTTTCATCTTCTTATGGGTCAGAATCAGGCTGAGTGAGTAGGTGAGGTATTTCCACTGGGAAAACAATCTACAAATCAATCATCAAGATGTTTCTTGCACTTGAAGAGGTCAATAATACCTTTCCTATTCATAGTGGAGCCAAAATGGTAATGGAACTGCTAGCGGAAGTTTTCCTGACCAGTGAAGGACCCAATCTGTAGCTGGATTTACTAGAAAAATGTAGGTCCCTCCCATGGCTGTATGAAGAATTAGAGATTTGAGGCTCTAGTTTCTATGGGTTTCCCAACACAAGAGCACACCTTGAGATAATGTAGGATCCGTTTTTCAGCGGGTAAACCATACCATTAAATAGAGAAATGTTAGGGTTTCCATACTCTGGGTCTGCTCAAATGTTTTCCACCCACATAGTGTATAGATTTACGTTAGTGGGGATCACCACTTTTCATGTCTCTAGGGGCTCACAGTGTGTAGTGAGAGTGGATATGGAATCATATTGGTGCAGATGTCTATCTTGACACTGATTCCTAACCACTAATGTATCAAGTGTATGATTAACTCTGTAAGGTCACTTTGAAACATGTGGTGCTTCACAAGTTAGATCCATAGGAGGGTAGTTTCATTGCTCATGTGGGTTTGGAGGCTCATACCTTGGTCTCTAGTCATACACCCCTATGTCTTCTCTATCTTGATGCACGTGGTTACTATGATCTTCGGGTGGAAAATGGACAACGACTTGCTGCCCTGTGGGGTGTGAAATGAGATCCTATCAGACAAAACCATAATACAAGCACCGATAAAAAATGATCTCATCAATTATCTATTTCTTATCTCTGAGATATTTAATCCAAAAGGCTATCATAAGACCAACCTCTGTCTTCTGCACAACCTCAGATGGATCATAGGGACCAACATTATCATCACCATTATCATGAGGTAAGTGGGGCTATAATGTACCATATGTGAGATCCCAAAGGCCTTGTTCCTACCTTTACAAGAGAATATAGACACCATTATGGGGGTGTTTCTAGTACTCCAAATCCCCTTGGGGTGGGTTTGCCCATCAAATCCAACATCAAAGGCCCTATTCTTGTGTATCTAGGGAACAACCATGTTTACCGTAATGGTAGCCAGAGGGGAATCATCATCATTGGTTGGTTTTTAAGGATTTCACAAGATAGATTTAAAGTGAAAAGAAATACATTGTCCATGTCCCCTAAACTAATCATATAGATATATATGTTATATAATTTGGCGTAGCATTATGAGGCTCTGGACACATTTCTATTGGAAGGTTTGGTGACATCTAATATTTATAGGTTTTTGATCCATTGGGTGTGTTTCCAGCACCACCATTACGAAACACTGATCGATGTCATGAATGAGCTCCAAGATATTTGGATAGGCCAACTAATGATCAAGGAGGTGGTGAAATGTCACACTTATGATCTAGTGGAAACACATGTCTTGGTACTCTATATTGGACCTTGGGATTTTGAAGATAAAATTATCAACCAGTAAGAACACCACTAAAAAATAATCGGTATCCATAGTCTCCCACACTACATCTTTCTCAAAAGAAGGGTTTGACTCTTGGTCAGTATAAAGACCAATTGGCATATTCCGAGATATGGGTGGTGACATAAATGTGGAACGATTCGATAGCCAGCTGACTGATAGAGTATCCACTATGATTTTCAACTACACATTGTATGATGGGTAATCTCTCCTGGGTGGTACCAACCCCACTATTACATCTCTTAAAGATGGTTCATTTACCACTACATCATGTGAAAGGATAGAAACACTCATCAGTTCCTCAATAGGGAGTTCTAGATCATGAAGAGTCATCACATTCTATAAAATCTCTCCAACATATTGTGTGGAGGTAAAGAGAAGGGAAAATTGTAGTGACAGGGATGAATTCACCGTGATTCTCTACAAGGTGGCCAGAACATCTTTTGCCTGCTAATACATATGGAAAGATATAAGGTTACTTTGGATATCAACTTCTAAGAAAGAGAACTTGATCCATGAGGATCCTACCCCGTGATCGTGATGTTGGTCTGGACAAGCTAGTATTGAGTCATATGTGTATTCAGAATATGAAAGAGTAACGTGGTCAATATATACTTGATGTCTCCTTGGATTTCACCGCCAATAGTTGGTGTTCAAACTTCTACCCCAGGATAGTTCTTCAGGATGGGTACCTATATAGAATGGGGAGGACCTCCACACTGATGGGTGATTGTTTAGGGAGGACCTTTGATTTCATTGGTTAGAGCATGAGGAGGACTGTCATTCTAGATAAAAAAGAAATGAGGGGGGGATCTTCATGCTGAGAAACAGGATTGTGGAGAAGACCTCCATACTAGTTTCTAATGGAGAAGGTATAACCATTTCTTGGGTTGTTGAGGGAGGGGAGGACCTTCAAACTGCATATCATCATTATGGGTTTACCCACTAAGGATTTTAGTGGCACCAATGATTGTAAAAGTAATCCCATCCTGTTTATGAGGTGGCTTGGGTCTTGAACCCAATCAGGTGAAGAATGATCCTTACTTTCATATTACAGGGATCTGGTAGTGTTCCCTAGTGGTGGAAGGGCTAATGGACTTGTATAAGACATTATCCATCATGAAATATTTTATTCCTTCTATTGATGGTGGCACATGGTGGTTCAGACTGGGGTTGGTGGATTAGGGGTAAAGTGCACATGTTCCTCGGGTTGAATGAAGAGTCATGGATGGCATTGAAGTAGCTTGGTGTGATCCCTCCCTGTAGGCTCCATAGCTTTGGTAACGGCCAGGATCAATCAAAAATCCCCCACATCCTTGGAATATGGGATATAATCATAAGATCACACCAGGGAGAGATTCATAAAGAAGATTTCTGTTGGTATGGGGTGGTTTCCCCTAGCACGGCCCTCGGGGGTTGTGGTGTTGGTGAGGTGCTAATGCCTCTTGGTCCTGGAAGGCCATGTTCATCATGGAAATGACCCCTATTACTCGTACAAGTTAATTAGAGTGTTTATCAACCTCTTTTGGATGATATATATAGGTGATACCTAGTGTTGGATCCCAGTAATTATATTCATGGTGGAAGTCATAGAAAATGCACAATTGTGAGGGATTTCTGCATCAATGTCTCCACCTCCCTAGTGTCTGCGGGCATCAGGTTACTGAATTACTATTGCTGAGGTCTTATAAATTATTTGGATATATCCATAATTATAGGTACAAGGGAATTGAATTCCAGTTTGACAAATTTATCCAATCTTCTAAAAATGGAGAGGGATCCGTGATGAGAATGTCGTAGTCTAAAGATTCCCTATCGCTAACAACACTATTTCTCTAATGAGTTCTTTACTGGGCCCACTATTTTCATGGTGGGGATTGGCATTGAGTTTTTGAATAAAGTAACATGATAATTTGATAATGTCTTGAATTCTACTAAACCCCACGGTGAGGAGAAGGGCATCATGTTAAATCCACCATTTCTATTTCTGACGCATTCACCGAGGTCTACCTATGCATCGACATGGATATGTGTGATCCAGCTACTATAGACCTGCATTCCAACTTTCCAGAGGTGGTTATATTTCATCACTATCAATGACGATGTATCCTCCATTACAAAAACTAGATGATGATCCTTTAGTTCCTCCTTCAAAAGATTCATCCTTGAAACTAGTCCCATAGTTGGGGTCACCCTAAAAGAGTTAAGTCATGTTTGTCAAAGTCGTTATTGGTGAAATCTCTTTGTGGAGGATGGTTAGTTATACTACTTATATATGAAAGGGAAGAAACATTTATTCAATAGAGTAGTCATTTTAGGAATCTATGATAATGTATGGATGTTGGGCTCATTAGTCACCTGTAAATATTCTTCTTAAGAAGGCATCCCATGTGAGGCATCTTATGCATGAAACCCACCTCATCCCATGTCAACCACATGGTTATTAACACCAGGGCTGTAAGTATTACGAGGATTTTTAAATTATCCTTCCCATGTAGTACATAAGGTATTTATTTTACATAGGTTATATGTTCTAAATCCTATGGAGACATATATGGGAAAAATTATATCATATTATGGAGATGAAAAGATAAGGATCAGGATTCCCCATAGAGGCAGAGCAAAGTGGTGTGTCTCTATGAGGGACCACTAGATGGTTTACCAATAGATCATAACAATCCTTGATTTGGATCTGGGATGCATTGAATATAAATACCATTGAGGAGGACCCAAATTTATGATTAGAATGCCCCTTAGAGATGATTATAGAGGTGAATTCCTAGGAGGGAAGATGTCACACTAATGAAGTGGATCAGAATGTACCTTGTGATGAATATGGACTTGTGGACTAGGACAACCAATGGAGATGAATATGGGATGGATAGATTTGAACTCCCCTTGAGGTGGACCTGGAAGGTTGATCTGAACCCCCATTGATCAGGATCAGAGAGGTGTATAACTTGGAGGTAAGATGTTTTACCTAGACAGTTTACCAATGGAGTGGATCAGAATATCTGTTATGAAGAATCTTCGATTGTTGATTAGAATGCCTTTTGGATATGAATTCTGGAAAGATAGATCCGAATGCCCAATAAGGAGGAACCATAGGGATATTCCCTAGAAGGGAACAAAATGAGTTTACAATTTTTAGTATTGGACATCAAAGAGGTTTCATAGGTTCATTATATAGAATATAGGGGTGAATACCCTTGTAGTTCAATGACAATATTTAAGGTCAATTGAGAGGTCCGATATATAGACTATGTATTAAACATTACATAATCTAGTTATTTAAAGAAGATTTCAATTCTTTAAATTCCCAAATATCTTTTATGTTTATTGTGTTAGAGATTTAGAAAATAACACATATATATAAATCAATATGACATAATGTGGGTACCATTAAAATAGTTTCCATTTCTTCTAAAACATGAAATTGAGAACACAAACAACAACATTATTTCATTTACAAATCATTAGAATATTTACCTTCAATTCACTCTTTCAATTACACATCCTTATAATCAATGATTTTTTTAAAAAATATGGGATGAATATAAAAAGATCATAAAGGGATATACAAAAAATGAAGGAAGTCATTAGTCCAAATAATACTTTTAAACATATGAATTCATTTTAAAATATACATACTTCTCACCCATATATACTTACCATGTGAAACATGAGATTTAAATAAAAATTACAGAACATTAATAAAACCAAAAGGGTATATTTAGAAATTACTTACCTATATTTAACCCTTGTGGCTACCTTATGATTTGAAACCCTTGCGGCTACCTTACAATGTGAACCTCGAGCTAGTTTATGGTGTAAACATCATAGTTACACACGGAGTAACCATATATAAGACCTCCAACATATACATACCTAATTAATTGAAGGTATATATAGGTACGACCATTCCCATAAATTTTTTAAGAACCATTAAATAATTATAAAAAAACATTCCAAATAAATTCATTTGGAATTATGTAAAAATAGAAATTTAAAAGAGTATTAATGAATATTCCCTAAAAAATATCTTATAATTAATATTATAATTAATATAATTAATGTAATATCTGTATAAACTATATATAAACATAATAATATATAATATAAACATTATTAATTACAAAATATAATCATAGTATTGTATAGTCAATAAAGTAGAAGGTTATCCCAAAGAATAGAAACTCGGTTAAGAATTCCCTTACCACATGATCGTCTTACTAAAAACATGTTTAAACCTCATGAATAATGGATAAAATGGTATTATTAATATTTTAATAAGAATAATAATGTTTATAACACCTTATATGATTATTTTATAACATCATCCGACCAATATATTAATAATATTTTGTTATTTCCATTCTTTTAGGTGCGTTCTTTACATGATTTCCATGGTTGGTTCATAAAGGATTTTCATGTCGAAAGGAAGAAAAACCACATAAGTGGAATGAAATGGTGTTAATATGTTTCCAAAATATTGAATTATTCTATAAATAATTTTGGTTATATGGTATGACGATGAGTCATTAGATAAATTCATAGTGATATTAATTTAGATCATTTTGGCGGTTCTTCAATAATCCCAAAATTGATTCATCATATACCTTTAATATTATGAATATAAACTTATTAAAGAACATAATAAAGGTTATATAATAAAATTTAAAATATTTTTCAAACATTAAAATGAGTTTATGACCATATTTGAAGGAAGTAATGTATATTAATGACACATAGTCCATTATGTCGATAAATCGACACATCACATATGGTGTTTTTATTTTTAGAATAAGGGGAAGATGAGAGGAATAATGATGATTAATTTTTCAATAAACATCATAAAAATAAATAATATATATAATTCTATATCTTTAATACCTCTTGGATAATGGTATGATAGTAGAGTATAAGAAAATATAATAATTGATAAGAAAACACAAGAAAATGAAAGTGGATTTTACCTCTTGACCTCTTCTCCTTGAGATTATCCTTAAAGACTTAGGTTTTGTTCTTTTTGTGAGACAGGAATGTCTTTGACACGGGGAAGACACTTTGGAAAGGTATTTGGTAGAATTTAGACAATTATCTAAACTTGAGTGGGGTGAGAGGCAGACATGGTTGATGGTGGTATTTATAGTAGAGGAGATGAGAGGTTTTCCATTATTTTAATCATTATTTTAATATTTTTGCTTAAGACTACGAATAGTCTTGATTCATGTGAAGAAAATATTAAATAGAGCATGTGAGTCAAAACCAAGGGTTCTTACACCATCCCTGATTATAAGAATATTGTACTTACAATATAATGTATATATACAGTAAATAACTGTATTACACCATCCATAAAAAATTGAAGTATTTTTGAAAAATACCAAAAATTCGGCCTAACCATTTTTGATGAGAAAAATTAAAAAATAAACTTCATTTTATCAAAATAATTTTTTATCTTTAAGAAAAATAATATTTATATAAAACCATAATCTATCCCAAAAAATAATAATTTTTAAACTATAACTGATTTTATAACACCTTGAAAAATTAATCAAGGTATCATATATTATTAGAAATATATTCACTGGTGAGGTTAATATTCATTTTTTCATATTAATATTCATAAGGGTAACATTAAAATTCATAAGGGTTGATTGTTATTCACTAAAAATTAAGTTGGTCTTATCAGACAGCAAAAGCATACTGATGACATCCGTGCATGTCTATTTAAGAAAATTCAAATCATAGAAGCAGAGAAATTATATTTAACAGCTATTTCAACACTATTTCCATAAAACAATGTTTCATAATCTAAAGACTCAGTATTACATTCATTTCAATTTATTTTTTAATCCTTGTGGAATTTCAACCGATCCATGCAGTTTATTATTATGCGGTAATGATACTCGTATCATAAAAGAAGAGTTGACATGTGATGTAATAGGGATTATTCCTTGATTCATTCCTTTAAAATAGGATTGGTATTTTTTTAGTTGTGAGCATCTTACACATTAAATATCCTAGTGTCTACAAGGAGAAACAGTGATTATGTGGGGGCTTATGCATGTAATCTACCTAGAGGATCTAATTCCATGTGTGGGTAGGTGATGTGGGGACAAACCCATGACACTCATATATGGATCATCATGTATTTATCATTACTAGGAAGGCCAATGTTTTACATCAAGTGTAGAGGTAATTGTAATGAAGTTTAACAATGAGCGACTAGGATGTGGAACTAGATAGTTTTATATCATGTAGCTCAGTTATGGGGGGCTCACTCTTCACCCCTGGGGCTTACACGACCACCAATGATGCACCTTTGGGAGGGGAATGGAATTGGAACTATGTAAAGGGGAATTGGTGCATGATAGGCTTTAAGTGGCATTCAAGATCAGGGTTATAGTGAAGCATTCTCTTTGTGTGCACACAATATCCATTTTAGGTTGTTGTATGAGGATCACTATATAGTCATAAAAGTCAATTGTTAGACCATATGTGGTAGATCACATAAAAGTTCCATCCTTGATTGAT
This sequence comes from Viscum album, assembly GCA_963277665.1. Taxonomy (NCBI): domain Eukaryota; kingdom Viridiplantae; phylum Streptophyta; class Magnoliopsida; order Santalales; family Viscaceae; genus Viscum; species Viscum album. Next base: position 958,894,104 of record OY728155.1, read on the forward strand.
CCATGTTGTGTAATATCACAGATAAGGACTACTTGAATGCATAGGGGTGGTTTTATTCTTCTAGAGAGCCTCTCTTTGGGGGGGGGAGTGTCTTACTATTAATTGCCAAAATCCTCGATAGTGTGTGCATAAGTTGTTTGGAATGGAAGGGGACTTTTACATGAATTTTATTTTTTATGGGAGCTTATCAGCACAACATGTCTGGCATGGTGTTGCATTTGGTGCACAAAATAGACCCTTTCCTGCAACATTCATTTTTTGTGTGAGACCCTTCTTTTCTGTGCGCAATTCCCTTCGAAATCTTTCCTCACTTGGTCGAATATACAATAAATTGAATCAAATTTTGAGTAAAAGTACTTTTCATGTGAAATGAGGTCTTGAATGAATCATTTAAGGGTTGCATGCACCCTGTTCATTGACCTGGAATTGTCTTTTGTGATGAGATGCATGCTCGGTTTACCCAATATTGGCCATTTGAGGCCTTAGAAGAGATTTTGGTGCCAAAACATATTAATAAAGTGAAAAGAAAAAAATTATTATAATGAATTCTAAATTCATACCACATATTCTTTTATAGGATCATTAACATGACTCCCATCAGATTTTGAATGAACTTCCAACAAAATTTCATTCCTGAAGACTTAGTCCACTAAATATTTCATCTACATCAAATAGAGATAAATAAAAATGTTACTATTTGAAACAAATAATATTTTAATATTAATATTTAAAAGTAATGAAAATATTAGCACAGTAATTTTATTTCTTGAAAATGTCTTCAAATAGAATAATGGGGGAAGATTTGTGTCAATCAATAAGATATATTTTTTCTTGAAACTTCTATAAATAAATAATGTTTAATTTAATAGTAATGTATGAAAAGTCATATACTTTTCATATGCATGCATATTTGTAAAATGACATTAATATAATAAAATATTCTTCAATACAATGTTATTTTCATAGAGATATCTATCTAAAAAGAATTTACACTACTCTATAGGTGCCTTTTAGTACCATATCATACTACTACTGAGTGGTCAACAATGTATCGTTGAATTTATTCCCTAAACTTCTTATGAAATATTTCTATTTATTATCCAAATTTTTCAATATTCACTTCATGTAATGAAATAAATGAATTTAAATTGGATTTATATCTTTAAAAATAGATTAAATTTTAAAATAATATAACTTAATGAAATAATTACATTCTATTGAGACATAATGTATTAAAATTAACATTATATCAGAATAAAATAGTTCATTCATTTTGGATGGTTTCATATAACTGGAATCAGAATTTTTAATCAGAAGGGTATCTAGATCAGCAATGAACTAGCACAGAATTAGTGGAAATTATCCAACAGTAATATATATGGGGACTATATAATGATAAAAGTCACAATTATATTTTATCCATTCATATTTCACACATATGAACTATTAATATTTGCATCACTGGTAACATTGTTTTAATGTTTTATTAAAAAAATTTATTTTTCTAAAAATTAGATATAAATTTATTAAGATAAAATTTTGTTCCTACAAGAGTCCCCATATAATATCCTCATAAAGAAATAAGAGTGACCACATGTTCCCTACTTGTAGAGTTACAATGTTCTAAACCTTTTGAATTTGGAGGTAGTGTGCCAGATGATGATGGGAAGGAGATAGAGGGTGTTCCAGACCCTGATGTGTGTGTGTATGGGGGGGGGTGAAGGGTGTGTGAGATGTTGATGGGAGGGAGATGCAAGGTGTCCCAGATACTATGGGGATATAGCCCAAGGGATCATCTGGTCACACTGATAATGTCTGTATGGTTGAGGTAATGTAAACTAAGAGTCGACTGTGATCATTGAATCACTTCTTACATGGAATATCTATCATTTAAACATGTAAAAATAACTCTACAACATATATTTTGAATTAGTGATGTTGAAAAATAAACTTATAAATTTTAATAGATTCATAATATAGAAATACATAATATACATCAGTATGATAATGAATGACTACACATATGAACATATATAACAAATATCACGTATAAATTTTTCAAAATTAAATAAACAATGCTTCAAAATTAATTTATATTTGATACCAGTTCCACAATAGTAGATATTAATACGATAAAATATAGTGGGCTATTTTTGGAATGTTCCAAGCCTCTATTTTGTGTGGTTTATGTAATACCTATTGAGATCAATTTGGGTTTGTGTGATTTTTAATGTTCGAAGCCACCATTTTTTGAATGTTCCAAGCCTATATTTTCTATTATGAATGATTTTTTTTCATATAATATTAATAATGAATGTATTTTCCAATCATGAGATTTTTTCAAGATGGAATTGAAATTAGAAAATAAATACAAAAAACACATTTAATGTAAAAAATATTTAATGTAAATGGAGATATTATGAAAATATTCCATGACTGAAGAGACTATAGGTGAAAAGGGTCATGATGGAGTGGAACGATAGAAAGGGATAATGGATATATAGGGGGATAAATGATTGAGTTTAACCATGTGTTTGAGAAAAAGGGGAGAGTTGGGGTGGTTAGGGATCCATGATGAGGGGTCCATAATCAAGGATCAGGGAGAGAGAATGATCTGGATACGGCTTCAGGTTGGCAATAAAGGGGAGAAAGCATGGTCATGAGTTTGAAGGAGATGGCGAGAGTGGTTACTGTTAGAGCTTGATGGCGAGGGATGGACGATGAGGGATCAAGGATATAGTGGGATTGGGAGATGGATTCAATATAGGGTAAAGGTGAGAGACTGGTTAGATCAGTGAAGGGAGAAGAGAATTTTCTATTTTCAAAAAATATATAGTAGCTATTTCTAATTAACCACTACAAAAATATTTGAATTTTATTCATAAGTGGTTTCTTAAACCACCATCAAAATCTACTATTAACTTATTAATATGATGTAGTGGATATCATAAAGCAATTGGATTTACCACTAAAACACTGGGGAATCATATATTGATGATATAGGAGATGTGGTTCATGTGTGTAATTCCAATAGGATACCACTCTTGGAATTTTTGGTCTATGATATGATGCTGGTGAGTGAATAAAATTATTGATTTAAAACAAACAAGCTTCTACCAACAGTTTCATTCAATTTTATTTTTCATTCATATATTGAATTGTACCTGAACATTTAATAAATATGGGAAAGGTTTTTTGTGGATTCATTGTTTTTTACATGAGTTAGACCATAAAATTTTAAATTTCATATATTTCCCACTCTCATTGCACCCTAGGTTCATTCAGAGCCATGGATTGATGATACGTGCCTCATTAGATCATCAGTCGGGTTGTGTGACCAGGTAATACTTGAGAATACACATATTTGATTCAGATAAAATCATGATGTATATTAGATATGGCCTCATTATATGGTACTTTGTGGATCACTCTACCTATGTGGATGATAATGAGTAATTGTATGGATTCTAGGAAAATACTTAATGTGTGAGGGAAAGAACATGCCGATTATATTTGGAAATTTTTTAGATTTGGGTCGGTGAGAGACCATGTGTTGGTTGGGAACCAATTAATTTGATGATATTCCTATATATATGGTGGTTTTAGGCATTATATAATAATTAAATGTGTCCTTCTTTGATGGTAGGTGACATGTGGAATAGATCAAAATGAAAAGGCATAGTCAATCCAAGTTGTTTCATGATAACAAGTGATAAAATTGGTGGGCATGGATCAAGAGGATTGAAATTAATGTGATGATTGAATCTATCAAATGTTATACTTGAGGATTAATGTAATGGAACCCACATGGTGGGGATAATACAATTTGTTATTGGATGGGGAGACACTCAATATGAATGGAATTTTGCTGATGATGAGGATGATGTTCTTATTGTCATTTGAATGGGTATGGATTAATGGTTGATTTCGGTACTTTAGTATGAGAAGGATAATAACATAAAATCATTACATATTTTAATGTATTTAGTATTGTATAAAAATATCATTTATTTTAAGTTGAGAGATGGTAAGGGCAACCTGATAGTGGAAAGAGTGTTATCTGTAGTCCTAGGGCATACCCAATACTGGTAGTGTTGTGGATATAGTGATACCAGTCAGTGGATAGTCGAGGATCCATTAGGGAACCACTGTATATAAAGTAATGATTTTTTGGTCCCTATATTTATACTAAAGTTTAGCTTTAGGCGTGGTATTGGACATGTTCCATGTTGAAATCGGGCACCATATTGATTAAGGTATCGTGTTTGGACTATGGTGTTGGAGGTTGGAAAATCTCATGATGCCTCCAAAGATTAAGGTATCATGATTGGGCAATGAGATAGTGGTTCGATGGGTGAATTGATTTTTTTCTTCAATTAAATAAGATTGAGGATGAGTGACTTGAATTTTTTTGAGATGTATTATAGTGAGGGAGAAATCAAATAAAGTGTGTTAGTGAACTACTATAGGTGTGATTCTATAGGTGACTCTTATAGTGGAGAGAACTATGACCAAGAGTCGATGTTTATGTGTTGAGTCTTATTTTGGGGAGGACCATAATCCCATGGATGAATTAGTTAATGATTATTTAGTGTGTTACTATAGACATGTGTGTTTGAGTGTCATCTCATCATTGATGATGATAATTAGTGGTAAGCTCTAATTTTGGAGAATACGACACCTCAAAGTTTAGAGTCTCATAACGAAGCTCATTTAATGTCCTGAGTGTAAACATGAAATACTGGATTTGAATTGATTAATGACATGGTATGGGATTGATGGATGAATAAACATTGAAAATTCCCAGTTATTAGAAGTTTTAGTGTGCCGATATTATAATAAATCATATCGTTACGTATTGTAAATTTTTTAGGGAATTTAAATTTCTGGTCCTGGTAATGGTGATTGTTTGATAAATGAGATTCAAATAACACTTATGAGCATATTTATACCAGATGAAACTATGTTTAGAAATGGATAGATGTTTAAGTGGTGTTTATGCAGAATAGTTGAAAATTAGAGTGAGGTCAGGGTTACTTTGTAATTTTGTTTGCAGCATGTTGAATGTCACTTCGTGCCCTAATTGTGTAACACTATGATTCTTCTTGGGCAAGGGATCAATCCATCGACCCAAGGGAAGTCAATACATGGCCTATTAGGAAAAAAATATAGAATACCGTTGTGGTTTCATTGAAATTAGTGCATGTAATGACTCATATTTTCTATGTATTATTTTTATTGATATTATATGGATTATTTTGGAGATGTCGTGTCTATATAGCCTGCGACTCCAAGCTCATGTATTCCCAGAATAATTATTTTAAATATAAGAAATATATTAAATAGATCACACCTGGATTATTCCACCAAAAATGGAATAAATCATTATTGGTTCTTGGATCATAAATCCCAGGGCACCATTGAGCACAAAGCACCAGTTTTACCGTAGGCATGACAAAATCATTGTTGGTAAGGTTTGTTTTTGATAAAGTTTTTGCGCGAGTGAAATTAATAAAATAAATAAATTAACGAATTTATTTGTTTTATTTTATTTGACATAGTGACCTTATTCATCATTAAATATTTAACAATGGATTTTGTCTCAAGGTTGGTCACTAAGCCTTGTAACCCTAGAAGTCATTGGAGAAGAGATTTATTAGGGAAAGATGATGGATTAGGATCAGAATGTGGATCATTGTGCCAAAATAGTTTTTCAATCACATAAATGATAAAAAACAACTGTTCTTCAAAAAAATCTATCAAAACTCTAGGTATAATGTTTTACTTTGTGATATCCATCTCGGTTCTTAATCACAAATGAACATAAATTAATTCCTTAAACTGAATTGATATGCGTATCATTGGTAGAAATAAATTGATTGAAATTTTTATTTGTTCATTTTGACTTATTCTTTTTTTAATATCTTTCTACAAAAATGAATCGATCCCAAATGTATAGTGGCTGAGGTTCTTTGCTCAAATTTTGTGAATTTGTTTTCTTCCCCTGTTCTTCACACAATCATCATAAGAATTTCCTATTATCTTGTCATTCGAATAATACCTAATATTTTGTTGTTGTCCAACCATTATTCAGTGAAATGGATCAAAACAGTGGGTGAGGTTGATGATAATTGTAGTTATCAAGGTGCAATGATGGTATATGGATGCCTAGAGGTGGATCAGAATATATTTACTGAATTTGTTCAACCTGGTAATGAAACGCTGTGACTGATATCTTCATTGTAGTGATTTCTGAGAAAATTTGAACCTAGATCCAGGCGATCAAGCATGAAAAGTGTCGGATGACCTTAGATTTAAAAATTCGGGAAACATCTATGGTTTTAAGGATGTGTAGGTCGACACATAAGAGAACCTAAGGGTTATGGAAAATCGATGGTTACACAACATGTAATCTGGAGTGACATGCTGTGTGGTCCCCTGATTATGGAGCTACGGTTCTAGGTGAAGATAAGAATCCCACAGTGTGTTACTCAATCACACACCCAATGACCCTCTCCCGATTGGCTCACCTTGTACTTCGGGATGTATATAGACACAAGAAAAAGTAAATGGCTAGTGACATGCCATGTAATTAGAGACAAACATGGAAAGTTTTACACAAGCCGTTACAGAGACACGACCAATACAAATAAACATAGTGAGGAAACCAATGCAATATATATTTTGACTCTACACATAGTTTAGATATTTTAAACACTGCATATATAAGGAAACATACATGTTGTGTGAGGATCTGCCACACATATAGAATTTGGGATAGCTAGGCACACCATGTACGCCATTTTACACATAGTTTTCTATATGAAGAGTGTTTATAGAACTTCAATTCCTTATTTTGGACCATTCTAGGATGAGTATATTCTTATGGGGCATTCCATAATGGGTATAGTATGACATTACATCCACAAATTATGATTCTGATCCCCTATAGAGGCCTATTTATAGATATAGTTGTAGATTCCCTTTATGAGATTGGAGTGAGATCATATATCATCCTTAGTTATCTAGGCGGGATTGTGGAATTGGTGTGAACTCTCTAAGTGGGGTGTTTATCCTACATCAATCTGGTAGTATCTATAGGGTTTGTGGTATTTTTGGAAGATGATTCCCTACATAGTGGGTTGATCCAAATTGGGTTCTCGGTGTCCCCCAAGGATTTTGGGCATGAACCCCTATCTATTTATGAGGGTATTATTATATGAGTGGTCTTTCATGGGTGGGGAATAATGATCTAGACTTCTTCCTTGAGTGTCATTGAAGACAATATGGCTCATGGAGTGGATTCCCCTAGATCGATCATTAATTTGAGAAGTATCCTATGGATGATATTTGATTAAGACCGACTCATGGTGTTTTATCTTTCCTATGTTTATTCGAGTGTTTCTATTATAAGTTGATTGTCATATATTTTATTGATATAGATATACATGGTGCTTCTTGTTTAGTTTTTTCGAGTTGTCGTACTGGGTATTGTTATACTCACACATTCATAGGCTTTTCCCACACGTCTCATTTCTTATATAGAATATGACCCTTTTTATGGTGTCCAAGGATGATAAGTAGTAAGTGGAGTGGATGATGAGTTTGTGAGACTGAGGCGGTTACTGGGAGATTTCATTTGACTTTATTCATCACCCTTAGAGCTGGTTGGAATCTTTAATGTTTTTGGTTGGAAATATATTTGGCCCTTTTTTCAACATTCAGTACTCTAACATTATACTCTGATGTGGGATATTATATACAATCTTTCATTGTTTCAGTTGTTTTACATTTCTACATTGTGTGGGATTTGAGATGTGTGTGTGTGTGTGTGTGTCTAGGTACATAAGGCTAATGACTCGTATTTGGGCGATATACCTACCTGGTGATAGTTTCTAGAACTTGTCCTATTGGAGGTGGGATTAGGCTAGTTATAGGTTGGACCTAGGTGGGTTAGTTTGTGACAGTGCGGGGCATCACACCAAGAGATTGGAGGTTGTGACTTGGTTTCTAGGGCCTCACCAAGGTAATTCACATTGTTTCGTGATCCATAGGGTAACACCACAACCTTCTTGGTTGAGGGAACTCCATGTGATGAGACCCATGGAAATTACATGTCCAAACACTATGTTGTTTTTTAATTGTTTAATACATGTCTTTTTTAGGGTCATGTCCCTTTATGTTTTTTCATTAAGAGGAACTAAAGAGAGATATGTTTAAATGAGACCCCTATCTCATCCCACTTTCATTACGCAAGGGAATGAGTGATTTTTCCAATATTTATATAGATATTATAGGTAGGGTAATTCATTTATTTCCACTATTTTTGTATCCATTAGTTTAATATAACTGTGTTATGGCATGGACTCGGTTATTGGTGATTATTATTCCTAGGGAATGGAGGAAAGTGTATGGGATTATTGTTGTTTTCATGGCATGGATAAAGGATCTACATGGAGGATAACCACATTCAATTTATTTACATTTTATTTGAGGTATTTATCCCTATGAATTCTTCTAGTATTTTATATTAAATTTGATGGAAATTTTTGGTGTCCTGTGTTAAATCAAGTGGAATTTTCCTATGATGGGGTTAGGGGTACACCATGGAATTTTTAGGTGTGGTTTGTTGTAGGTTCATTATGGGAGGATTGATCTGTGTATTTTTAAGTAATTATGACTTATAAAATTAAATTTAATAATTAATTATAATTATTGAAAATGAACTATTAGGGAATATATATCATTAGATTGAAAGTTGAATATTGATATGATATCTAAAGAGGATTTGATGTGTATAAGAGATGATGATTGATCTTTATTTTAGGGAATAACTATATACGAGGTAGGTGAATCTTGAACGTTTCCCTACATTAATTACATCATGTTATGTATAGGTGGTATGTGGTATGTCCACCTATGTGTGATTGAAATTATATTAAAAAAATATCCATTAATTCCCAAAGATAAGAAAAATTATTAATGGCCACCTTGGATCCCAGGACACTTTCTTGATTCCTCAACCACTAATTGTAACACCCTTATATTTTAAAAGAAAAAAATAACGTTTGATATCCTAGGAGACCAAAAAACTGGGATTAGATGACAATGTAACACTTTAAGACCGTTATATATATATATATATATTTAAATTAATTTTTTCTCTTCAATAACTTAAAACACATGTAACCCCAAGTTTTTTATGTTTGATAGTGTATTCAAAACGCAACACCCAACTTAATCAACTCACTATATATATATATAAATTTTTATCTACAAATTAAAGTAGAAAAAATTAATATTATTAACTAATTTATGATATATATATATATATATAAATTTCATACTAAATATAAATTACTAATGAACAATTATTTACTAAAGTGGACTTTTTTCTTCAAAAATATGTTTTCTTCAAAAATGTTTTTTTATTAATTTTCATAAAAATATTATTATAAAATAAATTTGGAACATTTAGAAAATTTATTTAATAATATTTATATTCCTTTTTGAACCAAAATATCAAAATATACTTTTGGGAAAATTTTTGGTATTTTTGAAAAATATTGATTTTTTCACAGAATAGTAAAAGATACTGGTTATTTGAAAAACCATAATTTATTTTCAAGAAATTGGGTAATTAGAAAGTAAAAATATGATTGGAACAGGTTTTAAAGTAAAATATGTATTAACTAGTTATATTTAATCTACTCAATGAATTATTATTAATCTTCACATGGGTTTTTTGTATAAGTTTTTTTTGTGTGTTTGAAAACATGGTTTTCTAAAAACCATCACAAAAAGCATAATGTTTCACTATTTATTTAACTGCAATAATTATAAATTATGAAAGTTTTATATGGAAATTATAGATTATATCTTAATAAATTTTAATTTATGTTCATACAATGATTATTGTTATACATATAATTAATATGAAATTATCCTTTTCTTAAAAAATACACTTCTCAAAAACACTCCTTTTCATTACGTCAAACATTTTGTTTATTTTTTTACACATTTAGAAAATTTATGAGAGAAAGAAACATAATTATTTAAATTATCTTGTAAAAATTATATTATGGAGATTTTTGAAAAATATTCCAAATAGATTATCATTTTTATGAATGGTTAAAATACTGAATTTTAATTGAAAACTGCATTTTCATTAAAATTATTTTTAAAGATAATTTATATTTGAATTTGGTTTAAAAGAAAAATTAGTTCTATTATATATCTATAAGTATAATTTTATTCATTTTAATAAATTTTATTATGAAATTTTATATAAAAACATTGTAAGCTTTTAAAAATTTTATCTTTAGAAACCTATTTACCTATCCCGTCCGCGTGATTAATTTTAAATTATAAATGTCCACTTATATGAATTTAATTTGAAAAAATGGATTCCATAATTGTAATAAAAATAATAGATAATGTATAATAATTTTAACATAATTTTTGACCAAAATTAATCATGAAAAATGTAAAAAATAATTACCGCAGTTAAGGTAAAAATGGATTTAACAAAGTGTTGAACTAAGAAGATAAGAGTTAAAAATGACCTTACAACTTTTCTAACACCAATATTATAGGAATATATCTTCCATTAAACCTATAAGGTACTAGAATGGCCTGTTTTGGACCCTTGTGACATATTAGAGATGTGGGAGGACTCAATTATTTTCAAAAATACCAAGAATGTCCTCTCCACCACATTTAAGTGGTAACCCCCTCAACTTACTTATTATCACCCAAAATACTATTTTCATAGGCCAAGAACTACCAAAATCACTTCTAAAAATTCATGAACCAATCCTATAAGAATTATTTTTCGTATAAAGGAAATGTAGGAAGGATTTAGATCATACATAAGGATTATACCTGAAGAAGAGTTAATGTTCTTCAATGAGCGTCATTATTTTATTTCACTCTCAAAATCATACAATTATTATTAATCCATGATGATAAAATAAACTAATTATATTACAAATAATGAGATGTTTTTATGGTAATTTCATTACCTACAACCATCTCCACTTTCATCAAATGTGTTATGAAATGATTGTTCAAGTGTACGATGGACTAGTTCCTCACAAACCAATGTCATTTGTTCTTCCATTAACACATTTCACTGTTGGGTGTGATGATTGATCTGAAGTATATATATATATATATGATATTTATAAAATATTTATAACTGATGGATTATTATATCATATAAATATATTTTTTACATTTCATTATGTAGGGGATGCGATAATGTTGATCGTGTGTATGATAGACAAGCACCTCGCGAAGTGATATAATTCATCTTTCACTAGAACTCAACATGGGATGTAGTAAAGTAAAATTTAATATATATTTGTTATATGAATGATATAATTATTATATATATGAAATATTTAGAATTATTAAAAATAATATTTTACCTTTCTATTTCACTCACTTAATGTTCATAACATCATTCATGTATATGTAGACTAAAACATTTATGAAGTATTGCGACCATATTTTCAAAAAAAATTGATTATATATAAGTATATTTAAATAACTAATATGGTATATATTATATTTTTATATTCTGTGAAGATAAAAATATTTCATGCAACCATTCCACAAGTATTACTGAAAAATATAAATGTTATTCATGCATAAGTATGACCTACCATCTTCGTGATCGTAAAGTATTACATTTTTCAGGAGAATAATTATTTATTATTGTTAAAAGTTTTAATTAATTTAATTTTATTATAATTACCACATGGTTATTAATATATATATGACGAAGATATATGATATTAAGAAGAACCAGAACTTTTATACAAAATAATAAATGAGAAAATAAGGAAATTGACATATGACACAAAGAAAATAATGAACGATTATTAATGAACAGATGATAAGATGTTATAAAATGATCATATTTGATTTTATAAATACTATTTTTGTTATTTAATAAGTTAATAACATATTTAAATCAATAATATAGGATTTTAAAGAATGTTCAACCAAAAAGAAGTGTGAGGTAAGGGATTTCTATCTTAGTTTTTACTTCCATGGGATACATTATATATTCACCGCCTATTTAATTTATGTTGTGCGTATACATTACATTGATTTATATTGTGATAATTATTCTGAAAATGTATAGTTTTATAAATCTATTTTACAATCTATCTTACTTATGGTTTATGATTTCAAATTTACCAATGTGGCAATGGATTTTTGTCACAATTTGCATCCTTTGAGACAAATGTTATGTTATACACTTATCTTATTCTATGAAGTGTATATACTACCTATTTGAAAAGTTAAATCATGAATCTTTTTAATTTCATGATATTATATGTTTAATTTAATTTTATTCTTTCATGGGTATTATGGTTCATTATTACCAAATTGGTAATATTCTTGTCTTACAATCTCAGGATTTATCAGGATTGTTTATAGTTATGCTTCAAAGAAAGAGATATTATGATACACCTATCAAGAAAATGATGAATTTTATTTTACACTATTTAGGAATGATATTTACAACTATTTTTATAATTTTTCAAATTGTTGGTACGTAAAATAAATGAATAAATATTTTTATGGAAATATTACATGATTTCTCTCTTTGGTTAGAAATCTATTTTATTACAAAACATTGTTTTCTGAAAATGATTTCAAAAATGTTTTATTATTATCCTATGATTTCTAAAATTAAAATTTTGAACTTGTCTACTTTTTAAAATTTTCAAAAACTAATCTTCATATAACTTTTCAAACACATCCTTTTTTTTGAAATATATAAAAGGAACATTTTTTTGACAAGTATGGAAGAAAAACATTTTCCACCATCATGAAAATTATTTTATTTGTAGATTCCTTTATAAGTTTCCTAATTATTTTTAAATAAAATTATTATAAAAATTCATTTAATTGTATTTTTCTAAATGGAAAGAAAATTTTCCTCAAGAAATTTTTTAAATGATTTTTGAATCTTAATTTATATTTTAAAAGGATTTTTTCAAAGAAAATGATTTTCAGCATATTTTGTGATTTTTTACATTTTAAAAGTGATTTTCAAAACAGAAAGATAATTTTAATCAAAAGATTGTAATGATATTTTTGTGATATTTTTATTCATAAATGTGAATAAATATAATTGTTACTTATAATACAATGGGAATGGTTTTTAATGATAACATCCTCATTCATTCTCTTGATGGATTAATATTGTTTTAATGAGATTTTTAGGGAACACATTTCATTTCCACATTTCAATCATGCCTCAAAGAGAATGATATGAAACCCATTTCTTTTCCATGGGTTAATAATGTTATAAAAGGAATTATGAATTTTTTGATGTGTTTTATTATGAAATGAAATATCATTTTAAATTATTAATGTTTTGGTTCATAGACATTAAATATGATGGTTGCAGCCCGATAGTATTATGTGAGCCCATTATAACTTATAAAATGGGCAGGCCTCAAAACTGTTATGTGAGACCATTACACATTAAATGATGTGTACTCTAAGATTGTGATCCAATGCATTGGGTAAAGACTTTTTTGTTGGAGATTTATTTTGGAAGTTGACCATATGGTTATTCTGTTCTAAGGGAATTATAAGGGTTCTGCAAGTGTTCTATGAAGATTTTTTCCCAAGATACCAATGCATTTTTTTCTATTCTACGCCTGAGTTTATAATGATTCATTTGAAAATAATTGAGATCAAATAGATTATAATTATTGGTTCTAATGAATTGTTCCCTTTTTAATGCCTTATACCATGTTTCAGGATTTATTATTTATGTATTGATGGGTAAGAGTTATTTTAAAAATCACTCATACACTCTGATTATTTCATCATACACTTATTCACTTCTTATACTCATCGATGAAATTTAATTGTTAATACTTATGTTTATCCTTATTTAGTATTTCATATCACCATTATTATGTTTCATTTTCCCACATATATTAAGAAATGATATAGAATGAATTATGTTTATAAGGTATTTCATATAGATGATGATGATTACTTAATGTGAAATAATAAAAAAATTGGTTAAGTTGGGGAAATGATCCTTTAATGGATTGAGTATTGTTTATGAAGAGTTTTTCCTAATTTTCTAAAACCCTAAACCCAAAAATTATTTTATAATTTATGTGATCCAAATTATCCATTTGATCTTGTAATGATTTTCTTGAAAAATATTGGGTCAAAATAATTTTTATGAAATCAAAAAATGAGTACCCATGTGGGTATATTATGGATTGGATTAATTGATGTTTGGGCATGAGAGGACCTACCTGGAATGATATGGGAAGTGAGGTGGTACTTTTTCCATCACTCTACTATGATGCCGATATGGTATTATCTGTGAGACTGTTAGGACTTGAGGTGATCAAAGTGGGATTCAGTTATATTATTCCTCCTATGTGATAGGTAATTAATGTATATATGATAATTATAAATGATCCCACATTGGGTGTACAAACTATGATATAGCCTATGGGGCCTCGATGGGTTCCCATGTTTCATGTTGACCCTAGAGAGGTTCAATATAGATTAGAGGGTATGGTCCATCCTACATGGAACCTTATATCCCGATAATAAATGGTGATATCCTAGAATGAATATACTAATAAGGATGTGTTGTTTTCTTAAGAGCCCATCCTCATAGTGGTTTTATAGTTTTAGGTGAGTGTCCAAATCATGTGGTTTTCCATTTGAGGTTCTAGGGAGGGTATTCTCCCTAGTGTATGATACTGGATTTATATAGGGAGGATATACCTCAAGGTATAATGGATATATACATATATATTATATATTAAACTAGTGGTTCATAAGAGACATGTTAATTTCAAGTGTATGTTTTATCATGCGGTAAGTCATGATTCAACTCCTTTGGTAATGATGGAATGGTAATGATTAATGGTTGGGGATTCAACCCATAGTATAATGATATAAAATGGTTTGAGTGTGTGATTCCCTTGTTATATTCTATATAATGGTTTTGGGTTGGAATTCCATGTGAGTATTCTCTACTCACTATGGGGTGAGCTATGATACTCGAGTATATTATGGTTCTAGTTAGGTTATGTCATCACACGAGTGGATGCATCTGATGGTTTTTTATATGGGATGAAACCCACTATGTAGATGGATATGATGGTTCTAGGAAGATCATGTGAACACCTGTTGAATGGATATGATCGTTCTAGGTAGGGGATGAGACCCCTTAGGGTGATGATATATGAGGATTCTTGGATAGTCTTCTTTATGTGATAGTTCATTGGTTCCAAGATAGACATGGGTCCCCTATGTGTATTTTATTTGTTATATGTGGAAATATTATAGAACATGGTTTCCTCTAGGTGGGGTATCATGCTCAGACACATCTGACTATGGGAGATGTTAGTATGGTTGATTGCGGGTGTCTTCTTTGAACTTGAGAATCAATGGGGTTTATTTTATTACTCTTCCAAATTTATTTTTTCTATCCTAGTCATACCACATTTTGCATGAACTGGTTCACTTGTTATGCTAGGTATACTGAGGGTGGTGGTCTACTATGTTTTATTGAAACCCGTATCTAGCATCCAGGGAACATGGATTCATGGGTAGACCATATGGTAGCTAGCTTTGGAATGGAATAAGACCATTGTTTCATGATCAAGATGTAGAATCTTTATCATTATTTAGAGGATCAGATGTTATTAGGATAAGGGATGTTAGTGGAGACTCATTTAATTATGTTTCTTTATTTATCTATGTTTTTAATTGGCCTGGTTGGTGGTTAGTTTGGATGTATGGTTGTATAGAATAATATACTTTTTTATTTGACTGTTATTATTATTTTTCTACATATTCAGATTATTTTATTCAGAATGTTTTGAAATTATATTATTTTTCATTGTTGGGTTACTTTGATATGATGGTATCATATCCAAATAGTAACACCTTAGAGCCTCACAGCTAGTATTCACACTATAACATATGTGGAGGCATGTATGAGGTCTCATGATGATAGTGAGCTAGATTCTAATGAGTGGCCTCATACTGGGGGATGTTTCAACATCTTCATTAACCCTTCATTTATGATATATTTTTTATCATGTATTATTTTCTTATATTGTGCTCACCCAAAATTTATTATGTTCTCATTCCCAAATAATTATCTTATTCCCACTTATGATCTTCAATTGTTGTCTCTTATGTTTACCCTTAATGAGAAAATTATCACACCCATTTTTATGTTTACATTTCCTCATGTTATGTTGTATATTATTATGTATGATATGTATAGAAGGGTATCACATGTGAAATATATTTTTGAGAGATGTTAAATAATGTTTTTACAATATGTTAGTTTTATATCTAATCTAAAAAACCACTAATTTTTTAGGAATGAATCAATACAATAGAAAATATAATTTTCATTATCCAGTGCATGGTGAATGAAAATTCCATTTCATTTATTTATCATTTTGAATGTGAAGTTACCCAATGATGGACTCTCAATAAGAAGACCAAGAATGAAGAAGAAATCAACTCTAAGATATTACATGAGTTTAAGAATATATATTTTTTCAATAAACTTTTTCCATAAACTCTTTACACTAAATATTAGAGCCAAATCATGGAGTTTAAAAAGAAGGAAGATAAATCCATTGGTACCTATGAGGAAAATAGTTCAAGAATTGGAATGCATGATTCTAGTCAAATCATTATCCCTGAATTAAATTATTATGGTTTCTTTATTGTCTTAAAATGATGTCTCTAAAAAGAAATATCTATAAGGGAATTAAATATCCAAGATTAAATTTTTCGATGAGATCACAATATAGAAATAGAGATTGTAGAAAACTATTATTCTTAGGATTTTTGGCACAATCAGAGAAAATTGAGTTTTTAGAAAACTCAAACTCTAAAAAATATGGATAAAAGAAAATTTATATTTATACGTGATGAAAATTATCAAATATTCATAGAAGTAATTTAATTAATGGGATATGTAATGTATTTAAGTGTGGAATAGAAGACTATCAAGCATATGAATTCCATAGTGATATGAATTTTCCGACCAATTAAATGGATGAAAATAATATTTATCCTAATCAACCACACAAACACTAATACTTATAATGTACTAAATATAAACATTATGCCTACTAGTTCACCAATGTACAGTTTAATGTTGATACTCAAAAACAACAATATCCTAAGTCAAGGGGAAAGGGAAGGCCTATGTAATCATAGCTACTGAAGTGGGTTCTGAAATCGATATAGTAAAAGGTATAGTCACTATCCACTCTATAACTAAAAAATTATTATTCTATTCTCGATATGCCAACTCCATTATATATCATAGGTTTTATAAGAGAATAAAACCACCACCCCAATTATTATACATTGAATTAGCGGTGAAAATTCATACTGGTGTGATAATTTTAACCCATATGAATCACGCCTCTATGAAATATTTTTGGAATATTATCCATGAAAATTATATTATTCTCTCTTCAATCAATTTTATATGATTGTTGGTGTTGATTAGAACTATTTTCAGAGATCTCAATTTAATTTCATGTATAGGTAAGTAACATTTCATATCCCAAATAAAACTATGTTGATATATTAGTGAAATTATGAAAATGAACACCCTATGGAAATTATTTTTATTATATGGGTCATAATACCCAATAATGCGGTATATTTAGATGAACTTTTTAATAGGAATATCAATATTGTGGTTTTATCAACTGTGAATAAACACATTGATATATTTAATGATGTTTCTCATGTTTTTTCGAAAGATGATGAGGTTAAATTTATAATAAATCATTTAAAAGGTTATATTCTTATATAAAACTATCTTTACAGAATGGGCCAAATTGAAATGGATGAATTTAAAAAGTAACTCTGAGATTCCAAGATAAGGGTTTTATATACACAAGTAGTTCACTATAGGGTATGATATTTCTATTTGTTAATAATATAGATGGATAATTGAGTCTATATATGTATTGTTATGAATATAATAAAATTAGGATAAAAAAATATACCATACCCCATATTGATGAATTGTTCAATCATATATGAGAGGAAAAATACTTGTCAACGAATGAAAATTGATCTGGATATCATCAATTATGGGGTAAAATTTAGGATATACCCAAGAAAAATTCTATATATGAAATGGGATATATAAACCAATACTTTTCATAAAAAAATAATACATCTTATTAGAAGAATATTCATTACATTACATAATGATCTACAAAATAATAGTATAATAATAATATCTTTAGAAATATATAATAGATAAATAATAGGTTTATATAAGTTAACCACATCATCCACCAATAAGTTATTTAAAACTAGAACCATTCATAGACATATCATATTTAAAACTTTTATTCATATAAATGGGAAAGGAAACATAAGAGAGGGAAGTCTCATTTTCTCAATAAGGTTAGACCTGGGAGATATTAATGATAACATAAACATACTAGTATAATAAGGGCTTAATAACATGAGTATACAATCATACCATCCAAAATAAAGATCATAATATTATTTCATGGAAGAAATAATTGAAGTTCATAAGATATGATTCATGGAGAAATCAAATAACTTGACATGTGAGGGAATAACATTAACATAAGACCTATATTTCTGGAATACACATAATAAAAAATAATAATTTTTCTTGTAGTCAATTTTTACAACCAAGACTATCATTGTTGATTGGGGTTTTCCTAATTTCTTTTTACTAGTCAAAGTTTACTCCTAGCACTATCATAGTGAACAATATCCCTTAATGAGTTCGATTTACCCCCATTCCATTCCAATATATCTCATGTGATATATATCTTTACCTAATTAATTAGAGATTTATATAATTCTAGTATAAATAATCATTTAAAAAATCATAATAATGTGTTCCATGGGATCTTAAAATATTCATCCTGACATATCCTATGAAAAAGAAATGGGTTTCATAAACATTTTACCCAAGCATAACTGGAGTAAATGAAATGAGTTTCAAACACATTTCACCAATTCCTCAAAGAATAAACCAAGTCAAATAAATGGGGTTCATAACCATCTTATCATAATAATCATAAACCATTAATAGAAAAAACAAATAATGTATTATTGGGTCATAACACTAGTTAAGCTTATGTAACATCAAATGATGACATCTCAGATGAAAGACAAAACATTTCTTTAGGAAATTACCAATTTCACATTGAAATCACTTATTTCAAATATAAAATTTTCCAAATATAATATAATTTTTTTTATTTTAAATTATCCATGGAAACTTATAAATAAATAGTTTATGTATTTAGTGGTATTAATGGGAATAAATTCTATTCATACCATTAAGATAAAATAAAACATTCCATTTATAACTTTACAAAAAATATTAAAAGTACATCATTTAAAAAGAAAATAATATTAATTTTATACCATTTTTTAAAAATACAATTTTGTGTAAAAATGACTTTAATAATCATATAATAAAATTAATTTTCTTTAAAAAAATTATAGTGAAAACATAGTAATGGAAGAAAAATAATTTTTAACTAAAGAGAGAAATAATTTTATTTCCCTAAAAACATTCATTTAGCCTCTTGAATAATTAAAAAGTGTAAAATGTAAGAAAAATATTTATTATAAAATAATAAATATATGAGAATAAATTTAATATTTTTATTGATATATATATATATCATTAAATGTTATCATTAAAATCATAATAATAAATTATCTCGATAAACAATGAGATTGTAACATAAAACACTTACCTATAGTTCCATATTTTTTGATAGTTCTCTAACCTCCAATATAATAAAATAAAATATATTATATTTCTATAAAAAATTAATGAAAATAATAATAATATCATATATTATCCACTTTTAACATTCAAACACTCATTTATTAATTATTCTATATTAAAATATTCATTTCTAGGTATTAATTGTTACAATCTACATAATAATTTTAGTTCAAATGTTCAGGTCCTTTTAATTTTTTCATAGTTACATATTATTTATAATGTAAATAATGATATAAATATGGTATATTTTTAAAATATACATATTTAAATTCATCTATCAATGTTATATAGATTAAAATAAATTACACAGTTTAAAAAGATAGTAGGTCATGCGTACACATGGGAAATATTTTGATTTTTTTGACTAATAGAAAAAATGAGAGTTAAA
Source organism: Viscum album (assembly GCA_963277665.1). NCBI lineage: Eukaryota > Viridiplantae > Streptophyta > Magnoliopsida > Santalales > Viscaceae > Viscum > Viscum album. The sequence goes on from OY728155.1 coordinate 958,914,344, forward strand.
TAGCTGTTACAAATTATGAAATAATTATTATATCATATATATCATATATATTTTTATTATATTAGTACTTATTACTATCCAAGTAAAATACAAATGAAAAACAAATCACATCGCATTGTTGAGGTTGTTTCCCACACATACACATGAGAGCCAATATCATTTTCCAATAGATTATAATGTAAAAATGAAGATGTAATATTATAATTGAAGAAGTATAATTCTTTAATAAATATCTTATATAAATATTAAACCCATCTAAATGCCCATAAATAATATATGGTTATAAAAAATGAATTGTATCACTACACGGAGGCAGTAAGCCATTTGTGCACACAATAGACACATTAAGATACCATTTGATATAAAAGTTTGTGCATAATGATTTTTTCATAATAATCATAACATAAATGTATGATGAAGACACTCTATTTGTTATTTTAAAATAATTTCCAATTTTTATGAGGAAAAACAAGAATTAAAATGAAAGTGATTGGTTAAGGCCATTATCTATACTATGAAAAAACTCCATAGAATTTCCTACTAAGGATAGTAGGTTTGGTATTTTGGGGAGAAAAACACATTAATAAATGGGATATAGAGTTTAAAAGAGAATAAACCATGTTTTGGTCAAGATATAAAGCTCAGAGTGGTTAAGAGAAGAGAAAGGATGGATTCCATTTTATAAGGGAGAGAGAGGACACATTTGAAATTTTTAAAATAATAAATTTAAATAATATAATTCTCAAAAGTCATTATTCCCAATGGACATAAATTCGATTAAAAATAATATAGATTTGAAATAACATATCTATATTAAATTTAGATAGGTTTTGGTGGCATTTTAAGACATATCTTTTTTATTACCACATTAATTAATTATTTCTGACCTCTACTATGCTAACAGCTATTTCAATAGTTAATAGTTTAGAATGATTCCATAAATGAAAAATTGACTTCAAAATTAACCGTGGTTGATATGTTAAATGATATTAAATTCCCTTGGTTAGAGGTAATGTTTTTATGAATTTTAAATCATTAAATAACATATTTTTTATTATAAAACAATAAATATCAATTTTCGGAACATTTAACTTAATTTACCATTAATGATGCCAAGACAAAGATATAATTTGAATATAATCTTTCCATACAAAACTAATATGTCATATATATTAAAAAATTCATGTAACATAAAAATTCACTTAAATGGAATTATCTTTAATATTTGAAAAATGAATTATGTTTTTCAAATAATTGACTAAATATTGTGTTCGAATTGTATAAAAGTTTATAATATTTATTAAATAACTAAAAATTATAAATAAATTATTAATAAACCATATTTTTCTAGGTACATCACTCTTTGAGCTTTTCATTGTGACGTGGTGGATGAGTCTTGTTCTGAGATGGAGAGGATTTTTGGGGAAATTGACCTCAATTTTTGGGATTTATGTTTATTTAAATTAATGATGTATGGGTATAAACATCTAAAACTTTCTTATGATGGTTTTTGATGAATTTATAAATCCTCATAGGTGGTTTAGGATCTTTCATAGAAGTGGGGCTAAAATCTATCCACTAGACGATTACACTACATGTAAATGTTACAAAACCTGTAACTGACTCCAGACACAAGTCACGAACGTGTTCGAGATGTAATGTTGGTACAAGTCGGGTATGAAACTAACTTTATGTAATGCTCTATTGGGATAAATATTTACCCTAGGAGACAGATTTTTTGGCGTATGTTTTAATTGAAAAATACATGATCTGAAATGGCTAAATACGATTTATTACTCAGACCTAGTGATTTTAAGTTCGTAGTGTGTGTGATTATTTGCATTCTATAATGTTTATACCTTTCCTCCCAACCCTAGGATGAACTCTAGGTGATTTTGGAGTCCCCAATTCCATTATGGATGTCCCGATTACATAATCAAAACTTGTTGAGTGTTTCTTATTAGATTTACCTTCTGTCATGTCATTCTTCATTCATTGTAGTGAATTTATTTAGAGTAAATATATTATTTGGGGTTTTGATCTTGACCTGGGATGATCTAGGTTCTTCTTGAAATTGTTTATTCTATATTCCTTAGGTTAATTATCTGTTTGAATCACTGTGTTAATCACCGATTAATGGTAGGGAGTCTGTACTTAACCCTATAGTTTAATTAATTATTATATATATGAAATATTGTGATTACACTGATGTTATATGTGCTCTAATTAATTTAGTCATTGATTAATGATAAATCATGGATTGGTATTTTGGTTGGAATATTTTGGGGTAAAATATTGATGTGACATCTCTTATGTCAACCTGTTGGGAGAGAAAACCAGCGAATAAAAAAATTGACTAATGGTTTAATGTGTGTTTAACATATCATGATGAATTAGGAGATTTATTGATACAGAATTCAATGGTAATATCTTATTTTGTAGTTTATAAGACTGTTGATCATTTCAGAGATAAATGAAATTGATATTGAATGAAAAATGGTAATTTTCAAAACTCACCTTTCAAATTTATGACATGATATTTTGATATTCATGATGTTATTACTTGTTTTGTTATCATGCTACAATGATTATATTGAGTGGGATTGACCTTGTTCCATGCGGTAATGCTTATATTGGATGGGATCTACTATGTAGCATTCTGTAATGCTTATATTGAGTGGGATCGATCCATTATCATGTTCTAATGCTTATATGGAGTGGGATATTCTCAATCCCATGTATTAATGATTATATTGAGCAGTATCTACCCATTCCTTGGCTAAAATGATTATATAATGGGCTCAGACCATATTTGTGATATTTTTTGATGGGTATATGGTTGGTATCCTTCAAATTTGTGTTACATGCTTACTGAAATTCCTGCATGGTGCCGAAGAAGGTTGATTATTATATTATATTAATTGACAAATTAATATATACGATTAACTATTTTTTACATTCACTTATTATCATATCAGTTTTGTTTAAACATGATGGTGTTGACCAACATAGTTATAATGAACTACATTTGGGCCACTATTTGGTAGTTGAGCAGATTATATATATGATGGTTTGGAAAAGATATGGAGAACATAATGTCGATTCATCTGTTTATTACATGATGGGATGGAGTATACTATTGGGTTCAATTTGGGATTCATGACTTGGGTCGTTGGGTATTATTTTGTGTCTTTTGGTACATTTATTTGTATTGTTTTTAGATTTAAATTTTCCTACATCTCATCCTTTCATTACATAATTATTCTTTTTTTCTACTTATTTTGTTCTACTTTATTTTCTGTTTGTATGGTATTTTTTTCCACTATTCCTGTTACTCTGATTAATTGTATTTTGATTTCATATTTCTACTACAATATGTCTCAAGTCCATGGGGGTATATTTTCCCCACTATATATACAACACCCACTCTGCTAGTCGGAAAACTCTAGTGTATGGGGAGGTGCACCTGAGGTCCATTAAGAAACCTAATCTGGATATATAAGAGTGTTTTAGATTAGTGGATGTTATAAAGTGGTATTAATGGGGTTTATTTATATTTTATTCCTATCTTGTAATTGTATAAGAGTGACTAGTTTGTGTTGGTTCTTGGTAATAATCCTATGCATGGATGTAGCTAAACCATGTACATGAGAAAATCTGAGTTCCAAGGGATGAGATTGTTATTTTTTTGTACACTTGTTACAATTGATAATTTTTCACCCAATGGGATTCACATGTTGTGTGATATTATTGTGTCATAATGATATTGTTTTCTATGATTTCTTCTTAGGTCCCAGTATAGTGCTAGATGATCATGAACGCATCATGATATGCATGTAGGGAAATATTGCCATAAATTATTCATGAATGGGATATATTAATTTCTGGTCTTATATACTTATCTATATTAATCTTGGTCTAATATTCCTAATATACTTGATAAATTTAATTAAATGAACTATTATTTCATTCTAATACAATTGTAAGCCATATTTAGAGAGGCCAAGGGTTGTGGTTCTCTATTGTTTCCACCTATGGAGGTGGACCTTGTTGTTATAGCCATTGTTCAAAGGAGTTTGATTATCATTTAGTGAAAATTAATCGTTATTTTATTCTTGTTAAGTATAGGTGCTTCGATATTATCATGCTCCTAATATAGCTGATCCCATGATTCCTTTAGCTTCTAAGGATGAGATAGTTCTTTAACTTCATGATATCTTCCTGAGGGTCATACCATCCATGGAATGGGAGAATGTTTATAATGTTCCTTCAATTCTTTAGTTGATGAGGGATTTATATTTATGGAATCCACCAATGTTCACTTGGGAGGGAGCTCCCCTAGGAAGATTTGTTATAGATTTGGTTAGTCTATATGATCTTCAAGATTCAAAAGACACCCCTATATAAGAGGGTGAAGCATCCTGCATATATGCTTCATGGAAGTTCCAATTGTTAGTAGGACATTTTAGAGAAGCATGAGAAGCAATATTAGTTATCATGTAAGTACATAAACACAAATTTTTTGAGACGCTTATTTTCATATACGTTGAAGGAGGTGAAGGATCACAAGTTCATTCATCTGACATAGGAAGGTATGTCAGTGATGGACTATGGAAAGCGTTTCATGGACCTACAATAGTTTTCACTATATTTTTCTACTAATTAGATCTCCATGTCAATAAATTTTCTTGATTGCTTTCGATATGAGATCTGGTCATAGGTGAATGTTTTGTGTCTGTGTAGATTTTAAAATGTCATAAATCATGAACACATCAGGGATGAGAATTTGATATTGGCCCTGAGCATTGGAAATGATATTTCTATAGGGAGAACTGGGTGTACTTATTGAAGTGGAATAAGTGATACTATGACTTTCCACCAGGGAATTAGTGCGTGGAGTAGTCAGGGTATTGGACAATCATCTCTGGTCATTATTCATTTATTATGGTTTCAATATTGAAATTTAGGTCACAAGATTTCTCCGTACCCATACCCCACATTGGAGTGTCTTTATTTTAGATGGAAGGGCCACCTAAAATGGTTCTGAAAGGGATTGAAGTAGCATAATAGTGGAAACTGATCTGGATAGGCAATAGAGTCTAGGTAGGAAACAGTTACTCCTCAGCAGATATGTAGTTGGAGTTCTAATGAATGTTTAGGTTTAGGATATATACATGTCACCCTAGTACAAGAACAAAAATATCAAATAGAGGGTATATCTCGGGGATTTTGGTAGGAGATCAAGGAAGAGGGGCTGGTAACCTGAACCTTATGCAGACCACTCTAGCTACTATTGATTCAAGACTATATACTATTTGAGGTATGATTCTTGTATCGGCTACCCATGATTGTGTTTTGTTTTATATAGGGCCATCAAATTAATTTTTATTATCCATATTTCTGAAAGTTTTTTTCCTGGTGGTTGAAATAATGTATGGTTATTTAAAAATCTAAAAACCAATCAGACTACAATGAGATAATATCATATGGTTCAAGGTTTGTTCTTTATCAATTAATGGATACTATTTCTTTTCGAAAAAAGTCATGCTGCAAAATTATTGGTTTGAATTTGAATATTGATATGGATCGTTTAGATCTATACTATAATGATATTGACTGATATTGAAGGCGATTTACCTTTTTATCTTTAGGAGGAGGCTCTTTTCTCATGCTGGAGAGTGTGGTATTTATGATGGTTGTGCAGGAAAAATTCATTGCAGATTGGATCATCTCATGGGTCAGATAATTGGTCTTTCTCGGGAATATAGTGGAATGAGGATAGATTTTTTTTCCACCAGAGGTATACAATTTTCAAGATTTTTTTATGAGGATTTCTATGTCTTACCCCATATATGAGAGATTTAGATCATGATCATGTTAGTGTCAGGTGAAGAGCCAATTTATATACCACTATATTGAATAACACAAGAAGAGATTCAAGAGCTGAAACTTATTTAGATGATATGAAATAAAATGATATTATGAAACCTATTACATATCCATGGTTTTCTCCAATTATTTTGGATAAAAATGATGATGATTTCATACTCTTTTATGTGGATTATCAGTTATTTAACAAGATGATGGTCCATTAATGGTATCCTCTTCTATAAATTAAAGATATCTTCGATCATAAGAGAGGTTATAAAATCTTGTAAAAGATATATTTTTTATTAGAATACCTCTAGATGTAGGTGAGACCTTCATACAGACATCAGAATAGTTTTAGGATAAGGTATAGCTTGTATGAGTTAATAATGATTATCTTTGGTTTAACCAATTCACTAGTAGTATTCAGGGACTTGATGAATTAGATCTTTCATCCTTTTTTAGATTGGTTTGTGGTGGTTTTTTTCAATTAAATATTGGTGTAATCTTATTTATTATAAGATCATTCCTAAAACCATGAAATCCTATTGAATACATTGAGTGAGAATTGGCATTAAACAAATCTAACTAAATGTAGTGTCTATATTGATTAATTTCACTTATTAGTCCTTGTCATCATAGAGGAAGGAGTGTTAGTGGACACAAAGACTAGAATTTTTATGGATTTTTGGAATCCCATAGAAAACACAGAGATACATCATGGGGGCCTAAAATAGTGGAGTCCCAAAGCATCACTGAAAACAAATTTAATGCCACCACTAGGAAAGGAGCCTATGTTCAGGAATATGGAAACATTTTTTTTGGAGAGGCCTGTGGTGACAAGAGGTCCACACCCTTATTCCCCTATCACCAAGTGTGAGTGACCTTATTATGGACACCCAAGATCTCTTTTAACTTTCGAATGTGATAATCTATGTTTAAGGGGAAACTACCACTCCCTGTTAGTGCTTTGTAGAGTATCAAGGAATCTATCTTCGAGCCTTTTGATTAATATGTATTTTCTCAGATAATTCAAAACCCATAACTGTTGCCTTGGAATCGGCCTGATGTTTGTCACCTCTACTATAATAAGCTAAGAAAGAGGCGACGACGAACCCCCTCTGACCCCTTATAACACCTCTGCCTATCATATCCTCCCCCAGGAGGGTCCCATATCTATTGAGTTTGAGTCTACTACATAGGGGAAACCAATGTAACCAATTCATATATTCTATCCTCTCTCCCTGGTTATACATAACTGGGATCACAGGTCATACTGAAGGGTCTTACTGATGGGGCCTCCTTGCAACGTACTCTAATATAAGTTGCAGCAATGGTATCTTGGGAGGTCCCCAAGAATTTCATCAATATATAGAGTTATATAGGTTTTGTAGGTTATTCACGGCACTTTATTTAGAACTTATCCCATATAGTATCTTTAATGCTTGAGACGATAAAGATGGGAGTGATGTTTGTTTTGTCAAATTCCTGCAAGATGGATTTTCACATGTTGAAGGAAAGACTGACTACAAAACCTATCCTCACATTACTTATGCCAAGTAAAGCATATATTATGTTTGATGATGCTCTCATAGTTAGGATCAGAGCACTTATAATGCAATAAGATCATGTGGTTTCTTTTGGATCTAGAATGCTGAGACCACATTATAAGAATTATGATACTCCTGATATAGAGTTAGTTGTAGTCGTATATTCATTGAGATACTGGGTAAAAATTATTATGGGTGAGAGGTTTTTGGTACACACGAAACACCATATCCTCAGGTGCAGTATTTTTTAATTCAACCTGAACCATTGATAGAGGAGGTGGGTCAAGTATCTGTAGTATTTAAAATTCATGTTTCCTTATTCAATGGGAAAGAGAAATGTCATTGCCGATTATTTGAGGAGAAATTTTTAGATAGAGGTAGCATTGGATTTTAGTGATGAGTGGTAGATAATGTAACTCTTTAGAGATATGTGTCTTGATTTTTATGACTCATAGGGATGAGTGAATCTAACATTGACATCTACCATACCATCTCTTCTAAATAGATCATGACATAGCATTTTTCTAATTCACATGGATTAGTTTTGAGATATAACTTATATGATGGTGATACACCATTAGGATGGTCTCTTGGCAGTGGAAATTATCTTATATTATATGTCATGGTATGGGTTACTATGGGGTTACATGAGGAGATGATGAGAAAGTTTAATTATTCTATTTTGTTGGTAAATCCTAATTTTATAAATATGTATTATGATCTCTGTAAAAATTGCTAGTTTTTAGGAATGAAGTATGTAGTAGTATTTTTGGAAATATGTTTAACTTGCAATATGTGAAAGTATAAAATCAATACACTGGTGGGATGTAGTTTCCTCTTTCCATTTTTAAGTGTAAATGGGATGATTCCATAATTGAAATTGTGATATTATTACCCAAGAAATCTTGTATGAGTGATGTAGTATGGGTAATCCCAAACTGAATGATGAAGGTAGTCCACTTCTTAACTATCTGGGAGATCTTCACCATTTGGGATCTAAGTATTATCTACATGTGTGATATTGTTTAGATTCATGGTGTCCTAAGGAGTATCATTTCTAATGATCTGGTTCAAATGACTATAAGGTAATTGTTGACTTCATAAATAAGATTTAAATCATATTCTAACCATTTTATACTACCTATAGTGTTTGAGGTTGGTCATTAAAATTCCTTTAGGTGTCACCTTGGATGGGGGAAACACCATATCTGGTTACAGTTAAAGCTTTCACCTAGGTTTTTTGGTATAGTTGAGATAGTGGATAGGGTTGGGTGAAATACCTATTATCCCTTTTATAATTCCACATTCCATGCACAATGTGTTTCATATGTCATAGATTTAGAGATATTATATTGACCATTCTAAAATTGTAGACGTTGTGGACATCAAGCTTTCTGTTAATGAATCCTTTTAGGATCACATGAAAAGGATTTTGAACTATAGTGATAAGTATATCTAGGTTAAGACTATTAATCTACTCCGAGTTCAGTGGAAGAATAAGAATGTTTAGGAGGATACATGAGAGAGGGAGTCTGATATATAAGCATAGTGGCTAGACTTGTTCATCGAGACCCAACATCGATACATGAAGCAGCTCATGGAAAAGATATTATATGGTGGGGAGGCTGTAAGATCCCATATTTTTCTAGGTATGTCTCTATTTGTGTTTTCTGTTAGGACTTGGTGGCTGAGTATTTTTAGATATAGAGGGAATTTCGTAGGGAATATTACCTAATGTATGAGGATTTATGTTTAAATGAATTTATAGAGTTTGGATATAATCAGGTTTAATGGGATTTCAATGGTTTCCCAGGAGTTTTGAATGATTTAGAGGTGGTTCAATAACTTTTATATAGGTGACACTAAAAACTATTCACCCAATGATTACACACCATTTACATGTTATAAAATATGTAACAATTGCGAGAAACATATCATGAACTGGTTTTGGATGTGAAGTGGCTACACATAGTGTACTAAATTAACGTCATGTAATGCTTAATTAGGATAAATATTTACCTTAGTAGACCTATTTTTCAATTAATGTTTTTAATTGAGAAATCGATGATGTGGAACGGTTACACATTGTGTATTCTTAAAACCCAATTGTTTTATGTAGGCATCAAGTATTAATATTTTCTTTCCACCATATGTGACTCTCTTTTATTGACCCTTGGAGAACTCTAAGTGGTTTTGGAGTCCCCTACTCCATTCTGGACGTTATAATTACACATCTAATCCTCGGTGAATCAAAGATTGGAATCTTTTGGGAATATTTTGGGTTCAACAGTTGATATAGCTGGGCTTATGGATACCCATTGGTTAAGAAAAATTATGAATAATAAGAATTTGGAAAATCTTTTACTGTGTTTTTAATATGAAATGAGATCTTAGGTGATTCCATGATATAGAATCCCTATGTAATGTTTTATTTTATTATTGACATGTCTTCGAAGAATTTGGGAGATAAAAGAATGTGAAATTGATAGAAAAAGGATAATTTTTATAATAAACCACAAAGATTTAGGATGTGATATTTTGATATACATTCTATTTTTACTTGTTTTGTTATCATGATATATTGATTAAATTTATCATTCTTGGTCAATTCCAATGATGTAATTCTCATATTGAGTAGGTTGTGCCCAGTCCCATACTTTAATTCTCATATTTAGTGAGATCATCTTAGTCCCATGTCCTAATCCTTATATTTAATGAGATATTCCTAGTCGCTTTCTATAATTCTTATATATTGAGGGATCTACCTAATTCCACAATGAAATGATTATATTAAAAGATCAGCCAAAATTTCTGTGCTTTTATACGGATATATTATTTTTGGTTGGAATGTATGTGTTACATGATTAGACACATTGTAACATGGTACCTAATAAGGTTGATTTTTTTCTTATATTAATTGATTAATTAATCAAAATGGTTTTTACTTTTATTGAACACACTTATTATCATAATGGTTTTGTTTAGACACAATGGTATCAATCTATTAATTTATACTCAGACCCTACTCATGCCACCATTTGGTACTACAGAAGATTATATAGATGTAGGTTTATACAAGGTAAAGGGACCTAATTGTAGATAATTTTGTTGCTTTCTCAATGTGGTGGAGATTGGAGTTGGGTCCAAAATAGGGTCTAAGAATTGGGACTTTTGGTCTTATTTTGTGTTTGGTGGTTTTTCTATTTATATTGTTCTCATTTTGACATTTACAAACATCTATTTATTTCATTACATGTCTCGTCATTTTTTTGTTAATTGGTTCCTCATTTACTATCCAGTTGTATGGTATTTGGTTTCACTATGTCTATTAATATGATTATTTATACATATAGTTATTATTTTCACTACTATATATCTTAATCAAAGGGGGTATAGTCTCTCCACTATACATATCACACCCCTCTTATAGTTGGTATCCTCGATCATATATGGTGCTTCCATGAGGTCCTATAACCAATATGATTTAGCCACATTGTAGAGTTCTGAATCAGGGGACGTGAAAAATTAATATGATAAAAATAAATAACTTTTCCTATAAATAAATATCAACAACCAAAATTATCCAATTTTTAATATTATGTAATAATTGCAGTGATGTTATAGTCAAGAGAGTGAAATTTGAATTTATTATTTTCTTAAATTAATTATTAAGAAATATTTAGAGAAACAAAAAACCATGTGGCCATATATTATAAACTTGGATGTTAATGGATGGAATACACTTCAATAATAGGATAAAGTGATGTGTTGGTACAATTTTAAAGGGTTATCCATAATTTTAACCCTATTTTTTATGTCTTACCATTACTGAGGTGAAAAAATTACTATGGTTACTATTCATATTGACAAACAATAAAATGGACTTATTTACAAAATTTGATCCTCACAATTCAATATATGGACTATTTTTCCTATATATAATTTCTATAAGTAGAATAAATGAATTTTAAAATAAGTGCATAAAACATAACTAAATGCATTATTTTCGATTTATTTTTATTAAATACATGATATATAAATATTTTTAAATTAATTCACCAAAAGTGATCAATTAATGTTTATAAAAACACATTATGGACAAAAATTGTTTTTCATAAAAATATGTCTTTTACTTATAAATGATTTTAATTTTCATTTATAATCAATTTATAACCCCTAAACTCATTTTCTATAAGTGTAAACCATACATTTATCGTTATATAGTTAGTGTTATTTATACCTCTCAATTTAATGGCTACGTTATAATGGTATACTGTATAATGGTTCATTTAAACACGTGGTTGGGTGTATTTAAAGACATCAAAGAAACTAAATATATTTGAAAATAAATATATAATAAAGTATAAAGTGTTACATTATAACACTCTTAAAATGGAATTTAACCAAAAAATAAATCACACCAAAAAAAGTGGATATAATTATTACATCACCTCCTCAGGTTCCCAATTATCTTCTTCAAATTTCTGATTCCCCCAAATAACTTTAACGACATGAGTAGTCTTGTTCTACATAAAATAATGACTTTGATCAAAGATTTATCCCAATTTTTATTTATAAGAATTTTCAGGCTCAAATGGTATGAAATTTGAGTTCATTAGATGTGATGAATAATGTTTGTACTTTCTCAAGATAGATTCATGGAATACATCATGATCTTAAGAGAGGTTCATTGGATGTTCCATGTTATAAGGTTATGTCCCTACTCAGTTATGAATTTATAATGGGACAATATAGATAGAGATTTTCTTATATTTATTACAGAATATAATAACTTCATCCCTTGTATAAATTCATGGAAACCCCTTATCACAAACTTCTAACTCTAGATCTCATGAAGGATTATCATCGTACCTTTTCTTCCAAATCCGAGCTACATTGATTTTCTATTGAACTTCAATAAATTTATCTTGAATTTCCTTATCTAGATCAGGCCCAAATTGATTTATTTATCTAACTTTATCCTAAAACAAAGGAGTTTTAAACTTCTTTCTACAGAAGTGTTTATAAGGACCCATTAGAATACTCTACTGAAAGATCTTTTTTTTGAATTCTTGTCTAGTGAATGGTGTTTATCCCAACTACCTTTGATATTCATAGTATATGATATCATAATATCCTATAGGATTTTAATGGTTCTCTTGGACTAACCATATGTCTAAGGTTGATACACAATACTAAATCTCAACTATGTATCTAGAGCCCACTATAGACCTTACAAGAACATTGAGGCAAAACATTAATCCTAATAATATATAATAAAATCCAATAATTCATGAAATAGTACCACTTACCTAATTTATATTATCTCAATATGATCAATATATAAATATTTTCGGATAAAAATGAAGTATGTTGACTTAGTTAGTTGATCAACTATAACGAAAATAACAATACGACCTTTAGAATTTTTGGGGATTTCAATGAAAAATATATTTTTTGATATTTTCCCATTTTCATTCTAGTATGGATAATTATTATAATATATCATTAGACTTATGTATCTCAACATTAACTTAATTATATACCAAGAACCTAGATACATATTCTTTAATACCTCTCTAAATACAATACCCACAGAAATACTATTGCAGATATCTATACATCTTTGTACTTCTTGGATGTATAGAGAATGATAAACCACAAGCCTCATCAAATATATCCTTATTAAAATATCATTTAGATGGAACACATACACTATTATTGAATATTATCATTACATCAAAATCATTTCTATACTCAAGAACATTTCTCACCTTATTATACTTCTCCACATCTTCCTTCTTTTCCACTTTAATATTCATATAGATAGAAGGTTGGAAACAAATTTGAAATAGAAATTATTTCTCCCATCCCTTCATGATTTATAAATACATGCTTTGAAAATTAAAAAATATTAGATCTTTTTTTGTTATCATCATAGAAAATCTTCCATGATCAGTTTGACTCATAGTGTTTACCACCTTGTTCACTTTTCCAGGGTGGTACAATATTTAGTATTCATAATCATTAATCCACTCCAATCATATTCTATGGAAGATATTCATTTATTTTTGTGTGAATACACACTTTACATTTTTTTCATTTTTATTATATCAAATCATTAACCATAACGATATTTCCTCTATATATTTAATGAAAAAATTATAAAATATAACTTCAAATTATTTATTGGGTAATTGTTTTCATAAAGCATCAATTTTTGTGGGGTATAATCTCTTACCCTATAAATTTTCATTGAAATTCATCCAAATCCCTTATTTGATGAATAAATATTTATTATAAACCCTTATTTAATTTAATACAAATTAAGAACTTGGTTAATGAATAACCATCTCTTTAATTCCTTAAAATATTCTTCAAATTCACATTTCTAAAAGAAATTGGATCCCTTATGGATTAACATGGTTAGTAGATTACACACATGTGGGAAATTATCTAAAAAGTATCAATAATATATAGACAATAAATAAAACTATGGATATTTGACATATTATTTTTTCTATACCAATGTTCAATAACATCCTTATTGGATGGATCCACTAGTATTCCCTCGCTTGAGATTATATGATGAAAAAATGAAGCTATTTTTTCAAAAATCCAGAGATAGAAAAATTCTCAAAAACATATGATTATTTAGAGACTTTCATACAATACTCAAGTGATCTAAATAAGCTTTATTTATCTTTGAATAAATAATAATATCAACTCTAAATATGACAGCAAACTAGTCAACGTACTCTCTACAGAATTTATTCATTAAATCAATGATGATAGTGAGGGAATTAGGATTACCAAACAACGCCACTATATATTCATACTATCCATATGTTTTATAGAATAGGTTATTGGGAATATCTTCTACCATACCCCACAAATGATAATATACATAATTAAGATAAATCTAGGGAAGTATTTAACTCCACATAGTTGAACAAACAAGTCATCAATTTATGGTATATGATAGTTTTTCTTGATTATGATCTTGTATGGTTCCTAATAATAAATGTAATGTCAATTTTATCCATATTTCTTCTTTAAAACAAATAATAGTTGCAACCCAAGGTGATGCACTTGGCCTTATTAATACCTAGTCCAGATTCTCCTAGAATGTCTTCTTTAAATGCTACAACTCAATTGGGGCCAATCTATAAAGAGTATTTGAGAAATGTATAACACAAGTTATGGGTTTTATTAAAAAATAATCATTAAATATCATGGAAAAAATTGTAATTCTTCTATAAATACATAAAAAACCTCATAGACAATATGAATATCATCGATGATGAGTTTCCCCTATCATTAATGATAAACATCCCTTTTTAATGAAAACCATGTCATATAAGTTAGATTCAATATCCATTGTAATTTCATATTAATTACCACACTGATAAATAATCATAGGCTTGTTTGGAATATCAAATGTAACATCCATTCCTTAAAAATTGATGTGGTACTTAGGTAAATAATATAATTTCATGCCCAAAATAACACTAAATAAAATTAAATTGGGAATAAAAATATTAACTCATAGTATAATCCTACAATCATTAATCAGAGAAGAATCAGACTTGTCATGTGATAATCATACTAGAAGGGGTTTCACTCATAATCCAAAATCAAATCGTTGATGTGGTACTATGATACCCACAAAAAATATTTTAGTTATAAAAGGGTTTGTAGATCCTAAATTAAACAAGACATTAAATGGATTTTAAGTGTACCTTTTACCACATCATTATCATACTCCACAACAAAAATAGTGATCACATGATATTTCTCTTTATCAATTGGATTAATAGATTACTGAATTTAATTGTTATCATTAATCTTTTTATTTTGTCACAGGTTATCATAATTCTCATACTCCTTTCATTTGAAACACTAAATTGTGGGTGGTGTATTCTAAGGTGTATTTTTCTCTATTATTAGCTAAATTTTTCTTACAAACAATCTTACAATTAATTAACTGATGATCATCCTTTTGAAACATAAAAAATTACTAGTACCCTTAATAAAATTTCCTCTGCATTTTCTTACACAATTCATGTATATAGGAAATCTCATCATCTTATTTCCATGGTTTTTAAAATTCCATTTAAATTCTATAATTATTTTAGTTTCAAAAAAAAGTTATTGTTTAGAAACACCAATCTATATTTCCACCATAATGGCACATCAAACTATTTTTATAGCTAATGAATTATCTTATGGATAATTTCCTTTAGATATTTGGTTTTAAACCAATGATTAATTAATCAAAATTTATTTCTATTTGGATAATAATATGAAAGTAATACCTTGCATGTTTGATAAAATTCCCCTAAAATGTACTAGTGGAGTCATCATTATTCTGTTTTAACTTGATGAATTATTTATCCACTTTCATTTAAATTATAAAAGTAAATAACTTATTGAAAAATAATCTATTAAAATCACCCCACTCTATGGATTCAATTTCATCACATTGCCTCATATTCCTACAAATATTCCACAATTGGTCCTCCTTTTCATCAAAATGAAAGACAACCAAAATAAATTTCTTATGCTTAAAACAATGGAGAATAAAAAATATATTTTCAGTGTTAATAACCCATTTCTCAGAAACAAGTGGATCAGAAGACCCAAGAATTGAATGTGATTATTCTCTCATAATGTAGCAAATAAAACATTTTTAATGATTTTATTGACTGTTAGCTCAACACATTTCATAACATTGTAATTTTTTGTAATCATAATGATTATATCTTACATTCTATTTCAAATAATATTTCATTTCACTGGATAAACTCATTTCATTTTCTATAACAGTTAAAATTAACATGATTTCTTGAGGTTAAATACATTTAATTTAAGTAAAAATATTAATGTGAGAACTAATAATCATAGTGTAAAACAAAATTATAATGAAAAAATGTATAGTATTTCTGAATCCTGACACCTTATTTAAATCTATGGCATAATATGCTTATCCTAGATAATCCATGGTCATCAACAATTCAATTCCTTCAAAGAAGTTCTAAAGGGAAATGTGAACTAACCTAATCATTTCCCATAAAGACTGTCAAACATAGTGCACAATAAGGGAACACTCACTAAAAACCATAATGATGTATGATATATACTCAACCACTTATATTTGGGGTTATTACCCCTATATGCATCTTTACTAAAACCATTTTTTCTTCTAGTATCCATGTAGGGATATTTTCCTAGGAAAAACACACTTCTTTAATTACCATAACTAATGTCATTTTCCTATATGTAGGATTATTCTAATGGTTATACCTTATGTTTTCTCATCATAGTTTCCTTAGATTAACCAAAACTTGATTTGTTTTTAACTATAGAGACCATTAATTTTAATACATAGATATTACTTCTTATTTGATGATTATAAATTACATAATACAATGATCCAAGAAAGAATCATACCGTTCTAGTATATTTAGAATCTTGGGTACAAGAAATACAAGTTCATATGTAAACCACAAGATATCCCACTAAGTTATTCATAACTTATATCCTTCTTAGAGATATCATACTTAATACCTTTTTTCATAACCATGGGAAAATAAATATAATAATGGGTGATATTAAATAATCTATTAGGATAAACAATGCTTATATCAACAAAAACATTAATATGACCTGATGATAAGGTTATGATACCATTAGGAAAACATTTGAAATAATTCCCTATATATAATTTATCATAATCTTATATCATGACATAAATAATGGTAGTTATAAGATTTGAATTATAATGTAATCAAAGAAGATAATACATGAGAGGATAAAAATGGTATAACACATAAATTTCAGGAATACACATAATAAAAAAAATTTATAAAAGTCAAGGATCACTTAAAAGACTATCATGTGGATTGGGTTCGATACCAATTACATAAATAGTAGTCAATGTTCACTCCCAAGAATCTCATAGTAGAGAAGGTTCCTTACTAACCTGGGTTTACTCTCTATTCTGGTGTTGTTTGTCTCATGATATATCAATATTTACCCAATGCATTACCTAGATATAAAATTATTAGCCCACTATTCACATACTAAAATAATAAATATGTGTTCCACAAGATCATAAGACATTCATCGTTTAATATCCTATAAAAAAGAAATGGGTTTCTATAAACATTACATCATTTCATAACCTATGGAAATGAAATGGGTTTCATAAACATTTCATCAATTATTCAATGAATAAACTAATGAGAAGTAACATTTTTTATAAACATACTTTCATCGTAATGATAAACATATATATAATGAATAAGGATGGTATTATTAGATTATATCCTTATTAAATATAATGTAATACAAAATGATCTTATGTTAGTTAAAAAATTGAACATATATTTAAACAAATACCCTTGTAACTTTGTAATCAAATTACTTAAATATAAATTTTTACAAACTATAAAGGAAATTATATTCCTTGAAAAAAACCATTTTCAATTTTAATGGACTATTTAATATTTTGAATGGTTATGATGGTGGGAAATTCAGTTCATTTTCTATAAATTAATGGAAAACATTCGTTTATAAAATTTTAAAATGGTTAAAAGAACATAATTTTCAAAAATAATAATAAGAAACCTTTTATTTTTTTAAAAATTCATTAAATAGTAAAAAAGAAATTAAATAATCATATATTTTTATTACAAAATTATTGGAAATATTTTAGTGAAAACCTAGAAATGGAAGAAAATGTATTTTTGACTGAAGAGAGAAATAAAGTGGATTTTCTTTAAAATCATTATTTTCGTATATTCGATATTTAAATTGAAAAAAATGGAAGGAAAACATGTACTCTCCAAAACTAACCACATGATAAGAAAATAATGTGTGTCTTGAGATATATTTCATGAAATTTCATTATTATAAACATCATCATAAACAATCCCGATAAACAATGAGATTGAAACCTAAAACCCAAACATCAAGTTAGAGTTGATTTGAAAGTTCTCTAGGTATCTGAATAATAAATTTAAATTTATTATAATTCTATAATTGAGTCATTTAGATACTTATTATATAAAACATATTCAAATTTTATCATATAAATATTCATTTATTAATTATTCCTTATTAAATTCGTTGTCTAATAGTGTTAATTGTTTCACCATTCATGAGAATTTCAACTCAAGAGATTTGGTCCTTAAAAAATTATCAATTTTATATCTTATACAAAATGTTAATAATGTTATAAATATAAAATATATTAATTATTTACATATTACTAATCATCCATAAAATTTATATATAGAAAAATAAAATACACCATTCATAGATGTAGTAGGCCTTATGTAAGCTTGAACATCATTTTCATTGTTCAAAATATTAAAAATACATTAAATAATCATTATTACATCCTATATATCACAGAAACAAAACTATATATATATATATATTAAATAAATCTTTTTCACCTTATAGGGAAATGTAATTGAAGAAAAAATCACATCAAATCATGTATTTGGTAGTTTACATATACACACGAGTGGCATTTTAATTTTCCAAAATATTGGAAGGAAATAATTCATAAGTGATATCATCATTGTATGAAGTTAATAATTTCATAAATATAATATATACACATTAAACTATGAATAATTCTCATCAAAATAATATGGTGATGAAAACAGAATTGTATTGGTACCTAGAGATGGTAAGTTGTATGCTCAAAATTGAGATACTTTCCCTACCCATTTGATTGAAATGTTGGTAGAAAATGGGTGTTTCATAATCATAATTAAATTTTAGTTTATTTAGGATTTTTAATTTATTAGTTTTTGATAAATAAAGTATATTTATAAGGGTGAAAAGAAGAATGAAAAAGAAAGTGACTGGTTAATGTGATTACCAATTTTTTTAATGAATTCTTTTGGATATATTTTCAAGGACCCTAGGGTTATTATATTGTCGATGTAATCACCTATATAACATGTATATGTATGTTAATAAAATAATTTTCTTGGGATTGGTTTAGGTATAAGGCTCAGTGGAGTGTAAATATAAGAAAGGTGGGTCATCCTTTTATAAAGGAGGGAGAGGGAACACTTGGAATTTCTAATTGATTAAA
The DNA here is from genome assembly GCA_963277665.1 of Viscum album. Classification (NCBI taxonomy): domain Eukaryota; kingdom Viridiplantae; phylum Streptophyta; class Magnoliopsida; order Santalales; family Viscaceae; genus Viscum; species Viscum album. Next base: position 958,933,880 of record OY728155.1, read on the forward strand.
ATATAATAATGTTTTTATCAGGAGAAATTGTTTCAAATGGCCATGAAATGATATAAATGTAGGATAGGGTTGAAATAAAATCATTAAATGAAATTTAAAAAGGTTTTGAGGACATTTTAGTGATTACATTTTTTATTAACACCTTCATTAATCATTTCTGACCATAACTATGGTAATCACAGTTTCAGTATTAATGGGAAAATAATGTTAACATAAGTAAAAAAATGAAAAATAAATGGAACATAGTTGATATCTTTGACCATATTTCATCCAATTTCCTAAATAAAAGACTATTATTTTAATTTAAATTATTTTATAAAATATTATTTATTATAAAATATCAATAATTTCAATGTAGGATCTATCATCAAATTTGACTTTAAGGACACTATGAAAAACACTAAATTAAACGATAATACATTCCAATACCCCAAACATCTTGTATATATAAAAAATTTGGGAAACATAATAATTAGCTTAAATTTTATTATATTTAATATTTTTTTAATTTTTTTCTATTGATTGAATAAATAATTTATCAGTGTTGCATAATGGTTTAATGTATTTATTAAATCAATAATAATTATAAATCAATTTATATTATAAAAATAAATAATTGATATTTAAATTAAAAATTTATAACTGAACATATCCACCTTTTTCCCTTATGTATAAATTTTAGAAATATTAAAGGGAAGAGAGTGACATTGTTTTATTCATTTCATAATTTAATATAAACAACATATTAAAGTATAATCTGAAACATGTGGCCATATATTAGAAATGTGGATGTGAATATCCAAACGATACTCATATTATTTCACAATGGTATGTGTTAGATAAAATTTTATGCCTTATACAATAGTTTGAACCTTAGTTTACCTATTTTATGATGACCAAGGTGACAAATATTTACTATGGTTACTATTCAAATGTCTAAAAATAAATTGGTTCTATTTATATAATTTGATCATCTTAGATTAAAATATATAATCCATTTTTCAATAGTAAACATCTATAAGTGTTATAAATTCACTTTAAATTGAGTTCTCAAAAACTGATAAAACACATTTTTTTAGAAATATATTTTTAAGAAAAAAGCATGACATATAATCTTATCTCATGCCTGGTAAAAATAGTATATGAAAGATAAAAAGATTTATTTAATACCTAGAATATATATTTAACCAATATTGATCATTTTAATTTATAAAAATAAATTGAATTTATGAAATTTTTCTATAAAAATATCACTTATTCTCACAAATGTTATTTATTTTCATTTATAACCAATTAATATCCCATAATTTATTTCTACAAGTAAAAAACATATATGTTTCTGAATTTAGTTTTTTCTATTCACACTCCCCAAATTAATGTATAGTTTACAATGGAATACTAAATTAATGTTCATTGAGTCTCGGGGTTTTGAGTATCACAATATACCGAGGAAAATAAATTTATTGGAAATAATATATACCATAAAAACTTGAGGTGCTAAATAGGAACAGTGAATTCATAGTGATTCAATTTAGACTTTTAAATCCCCCAATATTTTCATTTTTTGATGAATAATGTGTTTCTGGAATACCTAAATCAATTTTTGATGGTTTTATAGAAGATATTTTCATTATTTTAAAGATAAGGTAATAGAATATATATAATTTGGGGATTGTACTAAGTTCCATGATAGTTGATTATCTCTACATTAAATTTAGTAAGCTTGAATTATATCTATAGAAATTATTATTCTTGGGTCATGTAATCATAAGAAAGGCAGTATATGGGGAACCTTATAATACATTAACAATTGAGAAATGGCCAATACCAACCACTGTAATAGACATACATGGTTTTTCACCCCCCAACCGATTCTTAATTTTATTTTAATTATTCTGGGTTTTTCTTTTGAGCTTCAGTTTGAACCGGGTTAAATGTTTTTAAAAAAATTGGGTTTTTGTACAGGTGTGTGGCTATGGTGATACCATGATCGGTTCCAATACTTAAGAAGAGAATTTTTTAGTATTAAATTTTGTTATTATACAGGCATGTGACTCTGTGCGTGACCATGCGCGTAAATGTGCATGGTGTCTAACCTCAATTAAAAAGTTATTATTTTTATGGTTTGTTTTATTATTTTATTTTTATTATTAGTGATAAATTTATCATTTATTATGGGGGGGGGGCTTCTTTATCCTCTTATCATTTCAATTTATTTTATTTACCCATCATTATTTTATTTCCCTTTTTTACTTCTTTTCTTCCCTCCTTGGTCCTTCATGCATAGCTGTCCCCCTTCGTTTTTAGGCAATGACCCCCTACCCCTAAGCACTGAACCAGGTTTAATATTCTCCGTGGTGGTGCGATGCCCTCAGCCCTGAGCTCCCTCCTCCTGCGTGCACCGTCCCTCTCCCATCACGAAGCCTCTCTTTCAGCCGGACCGGCTACCCGAGTCGCGTCACCATCCCACTGGACTCCTTTGGCACATCGCCGTCATACAACACCCCCCCCCTCCATGAACTTCCATCGAGTTGTTCCCCAGCTCTTATCCATCATGGCAGCCTCGCCTCTCTTTATTGCAGTAGCACTGTCAACTCGCTCCCATGTACCCCAACTGGCCTCCTCTAGCACACCGAATAGCTGCACACTACCACCCCTACCATGGCCAGATCAGCGGTGTGACCCTCTTATCCTCTAGTAGATTTTCTATCACAATGCAACATTGCGACAACTCCCCCGGTTGCGAATCCCTTGCCCGTGCCTTCTTCTAGCGAGGCTCTAGTAGACACAACACCTTCCAGCTCCCTACATCTTGCTCAGACAGCTCCTCAGACACTTTCCATAGGTGTAATATACCACGATTATTAATTCTTTCAATTTGATTAAGCTGTGGTTAGGGGTTTTTGTTTGGAATTCAGTTCAATTTTGGTGTAATTGGCTTGATTTTTTGGTGTTATTTTATTTGAGTTGATTGCGTCGAATTTGGGGCGTGATTGGAGCATTGCTTTGATATTTGGGGTTTAATGATGCTGAGGTAGGTGTTTCAATGTTTAATTGTTATTTGATTAATTTATTTTCATGTTTAATTAATTTTGAATATTATTTAATTAATTTCTGTAGCGAGAAGTCGACCTTCTATGAAGTTTGATTTGCAGTTGAACTGATTTGGGAGAATGTTTTTAATATGTGTACTTTCTTCTGGAATATCATCTCTAGTTAATTGTTAGTTATTTTATTAAATTGTGTGGTTTACTTGTTAATTAGTTTTTTGTGCTATTTAAATTTTTTCTTGAGGTCTAGTATGGTTTAAAGTGTTTATTAGTGTGTTTAAATTTTATGGGTATGTTTTTGCTATGAAAACCCCTGAGAACTGTCAAATATCATTTTTTTAAAATTGTGCATTTACTTTTTTAGGATGTGAAAAGGATGAATTTGGTGTTTTGGCGTAGCGCCTGGATGTGTTGTATATTAAATGAGTAATTGAGTGTTTTTTGGTGTTTAAATACATGTGACGTATGTTTCATTTGTTTAATAAATACTTTTAATGATTTATTTGATCATTAATGTGTTTCTTTGATCGCGCATTGGTTCTAACTGGTGGTGTATGTAATGCAGATTTAGTTTTGAAATACTTTTATTTTGTGTGATATACATATTATAATGGTTTAAGTGTGTATAAATACTGATGACACTCTTTTGAAAATGTTTTATGAATTTTTTAGATGGTTTGTTAAATTGTGTCAATGGTGTGGAACATGTATGGAGAATGTTGTATTGTGTGTATTCTATGATATGGTTTTTGTGTGTGAAAAAGGAGGCTTTGGCCTGAATGGTGTCGTATTTGGTTTCAGTATGTGGTTATGACATGTGACATGATCTCTGAACTACTTGAGCACAAATGGGAAGCCCGAGTACTATGTGGGTGGACTAAGATTAGTGTGCTAGTGGTACAGAAGTGGCATCCACCCGATTTCACTTAGCTGGATTTTACGACTACAACACTAACTAAAATTGTGGATGATGTTTGGAGACCACTAGGTTATGGATGTGTTTCCCTACTAGTATCTTGTTCATGAGAATGTATATTGTTGTGTTCGTGTACCATTGTTCATCAAGACATGCTTTTCTAGGGTTCCACTTCTTGCTAGTATCTTTAGAGCCTATCCCATATTTTGTGCTACCCCTTTACATTTCACTCATCATCGGCACATAGTGTGACACCGAGGATACCATGAAAGCAAGTGAGTGTGTGTTTTAATTTAGGCTGAATACATTAATGTTGTTTCCATTTAAAATTGTTTTTATTAATGAAAAATATTTTCATTAAAACTGTTTGAGCATACATTTCTTGTCTTTGTTAAACATGTAACTACATTTTTCATTTAATAATTATGTGTGGAAACCTTTATCAGTGGAATCCTATGAGGATTTTAGCTCAGACCATACAAACACCTTTGGGTGAATGTAGATTCTGTTTCTTCTACTTTCCAAATTGTTGCATCGAGCATAGCATGGGTCGTTCGGGTTTTCAGTGGCACCCTCGTGTCGGTTTAGTTGAAGTGGCTTGAGGTTGTTGCACCTCATGTTGCATGGAGGTTTCGGTTAGTAATTTATTAGTTCTTCATTTCTTTTTCATTCCCTTTGGATTTTTGGTTCAAGTTGTAAAGTTTAATTTTGACCTTAGTTTAATGGTATGTTTGGTTGTTTGATTATAGTTTAATTTATTCAACTTTCTGTTTTTTTTATATTTTTCTATTCGGGTAAACCGTTCCCATGTTTTATTTTTGATACACGGGCACTTGTGCTAGCCTGTGGGGATCAGGAACGCCCTTCGGGCCATATCGCGGACCGGTTCGGATGACGATCCGGCCTGGTTCGTGAAAAAATGATATTAGAGGAGGTTTGTGTTCTCGGTATTTGGGATGTCAGGTAGACCGGGGATATGATTATCGATACTCGAGGGGTAGATGAGATAAGAGCGTCATGAACTCTTTCTCGTTACGATCCTCAAGTAACCAGGGGTAGTCTGTGATTTATGTTTTTGGATTTTCTCTGTATGGATAGGGGATGACAATAGGAGTAAACCGGTACTGTGTGTGGTCTCACATTGAGTAGCGACCCATGTGATTCTTGAGAGTTCGTTTTGACACTCCTTGTGGATGGTGCTTGCATAGGGCATGGTCTGCGAAACCATGTAACTTGATTAGACATGACCACTAGTTCTCCATCTAGGTACTTTAATGTTTTCAATGTCTTTATTTAGTTTTGGGATTGGCACGAAATTTTTTTCCTTTAAAATGTGAAGTGGACTTTGGCATTACACTTATTTTATTTTTGTTTGTGGTTGACATGATTTTTGGGGTGAATTTATCTAGGACCTTGTTTTTGGAATTTGGAGTCGATTTTGTAAAGTAGAATTTCTAAAAGGATGTCCTGGGATATAAAAAATTTAAGTGGTTTGTTTAATAAATTTAAAATATTTTGGAAATTTCTCTCATGTTTTTGAAATGGTCTTAAAAAATGGTATTTTTGGAATATTTGGGAACATTTTGTTTCGAAATTAGAAGACAATTGTTTATTTTTCAGTGGTATTCCTATGGGTGCTCGCATGTGAATGTGGAAGTGGTTAGTGGATAGTTGTTGGATCATGTAGATGGGTACCTAAGTGGCGCAAAGATTCATATTTGCAAGGAATCGTAGAATATCAGTGGTGATGGATTGATTTTTAAGGCTGCTTCTTATTTCATAAAAAGTTGGATTTTTTAATAAAATGGGATTTTGTGCTCAAATAGTTTTGGAAATTGGAAAATGACATCAAGTTTAGAGCGAAGAAGACTTTTTCAAAAGATCTTTTGGGATTGTTGTGCAGTGCTTTGTTTTTCAAGCGAGTATTTTTCATTAAGAATGAATTGATGTTTTAAATTGGAATTACTTGAATTGTATCTGAGTTGTGGATGTTGTATTGTGATGTGTTTGGATTTTTGGAAGGCTGTTTTGTGGTTCTTGTTCGAGATATGCCCCTAGAAATGTTCCCTGGGTTTCTAGTAAGTCGCTCGTTTCTTGGCTCAGCCCAGACTCCCAGTGGAGTGGCAGAGCTGGGTTTTGCTCGATGGTGTCAACAGTACATAGATGTCGAGGTCAGTTGGATATCATTGAGTGCATTGAGAAAGTTTTAAGTGTCTCTAATTTTTGAGGAAATTAAAAAGTAGTGTGGGGGTATGTTGTCTCTAGTATGTCTTGAAAAGAAGGACTAAACCCGTGAAAAGTGATTATTCCATTTTTATTATGAGTGGGGATGTCCTGAGCGATCCTCAAGATTAGCCTCATTCAGTGGTTGTACCTATGTAAGTAAAGGTGATAGAATAAGCTTGATTCTGTAGGTGCTCGACCAATAAACAGGCAGAGGTGGAAGTGTGTTGTCCTTTCTGATGAGCTAGTTCCATGCCCCCCATAGGTAGTGTGTAACAATCAGTTTAAAAGTCGTACAAGTTGTTTGTCCTATGTATACAATGGTAAGTGAATGTTCCTCATCCAAAGAGGAGTGTGAACCAATTGGACATGTTATTGGAGTTCTACTTCTGTCAGTTTTCATCACGTGTTTTACAGACCGCTCAATCTCTTATCTCTAGTGTGGTTAGTCAGACACTCTGTCATTTGATGTAATTCTCAGTTGGTATGTTGAAGGAGTTTTCATTTGGGACACGAGGAGAAGTATGTAGGTTGCTTTTTCAGCAGAGGAATTTCCAGTTAGATGAGGTCAACTTATGACTGCGAAGTGGTAGATGCTTCATACATTAGGGCCCCAGCCATAGGTCTCAGGGTGAAGATTGCATGCAGTCAAACCTCATCAAACATGGCAGGATCTTAGTCCGACTTAAGTCCGTAGTGACGGGATGTGGACATCTTAAATTTCATTAATGCAATTTCATCTTTGAATGTTTTATTTGTGTTGTGAGGGTCATGAATCCCCTGTCTCCTTACTATGGTCTTAATTTATTAGAGTTCCTCTTGGGCCTTAAAGAGGTCCAGAGAATCCATATTCTTGTAAAGTCAGCGGGCGTGCTCTTTTTACCTTCCTGTAGTCAGTTATGAATCGAAATTATACTCATCTTGTAGATAATAATGTCATGTTGAATTGATGTGCGCCTATCCAGTCTTCCTCCTGGTTGGAGGTTTCTGCTATCAAAACCTTCTCATGAAGGGAATTTTTTTTCCACTATAGGAATAATCAATGCAGGTTGCCATGTGTTGGTGGGTTGGTGATGAAGAGTTCAGTCCATATTGGTCAAGTGAACTAGGATTGCCAGCGTGGGAGACTATGTGTCAGGAAAATTCTAAAATGGTGGGGGGAACCATTAAGAGTCTTTCTGGTGTCTCCTCATGTGTTGGTTTTGTTTCCCAAATTTTATATTTATACAGAATGTTTGGGGTATTGAAATCAACTCCATGATATTTCATGAGTTTAAGAATATATATTTTTTCAATAAAAATTTTCTATAAACTCTTCATAGTAAATATTAGAGAGAATTCTTGGAGTTTAAAAATAAGTAAGATGAATCCATTGGTACCTATGAGGAAAATAGTACAAGAATTGGAATGCATGCTTCTTGTCAAATCATTATCCCTGAATGAAATGCTTATGGTTTACTTATTCTCTTAAAATTATGTCTCCAAAAAGAAATATCTATAATGGAATTAAATATCCAAGAATAAATTTTTCAATGAGATCACAATATAGAAATAGAGATTGTAGAAAACTATTATTCATAGGATTTTGGGCACAATCAGTGAAAATTGAGTTTTGAGAAAACTCAAACTCTAAAAAATATAGATAAAAGAAAATTTATATATATACATGATGAAAATTTTCAAATATTCATAAAGGTAATTTAATTAATGGGATATGTAATGTATTTAATTGTGGAATAGAAGACTATCAAGCATATAAATTCTATAGTGATATGAATTTTCCGACCAATTAAATGGATGAAAATAATATTCATCCTAATCAACCACACAAACTCTAATACATCTAATGTACGAATTGTAAACATTATGCCTACTAGTTCACCAATTCATTGTTTAATGTGGATACTCAACAACAAATAAAATCCTATGTCAAGGGGAAAGGGAATGCCTATCTAATCACAGCTACTAAAGTGGGTTCTGAAATCAATGTAGTAAAAGGTACACTCACTATCCACTCTATAACTAAAAAAGTATTATTTTATTCTAGATATTCCAATTCCATTATATATCATAGGTTTTCTAAGAGAATCAAATCACCACCCCAATTATTATATATTGAATTAGTGGTGAAAATTCATATTGGTGTGATTATTTTATCCCATGTGAATCATGCCTCTGTGAAATATATTTGGAATATTCTCCATGAAAATTATATTATTCTCTCTTCAATCAATTTTATACTATTGTGGGTGTTGATTAGAACTATTTTCAGAGATCTCATTTTAATTTCAAGTATAGGTAAGTCACATTTCATATCCCAAATCGAACTATGTTGATATATAAGTGAAATTATGAAAATGAACACCCTATGGAAATTATTTTTATTATATGGGTCATAATACCCAATCATGAGGTATATTTAGATGAAATTTTTAATAGTAATTTCAATATTATGGTTATATCGATTGTGAATAAACACATAGATATATTTCATGATTTTTGTCATGTTATTTCCAAATATGATGAGGTTAAATTTACCATAAATCGTTTAAAAGGTAATATTCTTATATAAAACAATCTTTACAGAATGAGCCAAATTGAAATAGATGAGTTTAAAAACTAACTCTGAGAGATCCAAGATAAGGGTTTTATATACACATGTTCTTTACTATGGGGTATGATATTTCTATTTGTTAATAAAATAGATTGATAATTGAGTCTATATATGTATTTTCATGAACATAATAAAATCATGATAAAAAAATATACCCTCCCCCATATTGATGAATTGTTCAATCATATTTGAGAGGAACAATACATGTCAAAGATTGAACATTGATCTGGATATCATCAATTATGGGTTAAAATTTATGATATACCCATGAAAAAATTCTATACATGAAATGGGATATATAAACCAATACTTTTCATAAAAAAATAATACATCTTATTAGAAGAAGATTCATTACATTACATAATTATCTACAAAATAATCGTATAATAATAATATCTTTTGAAATATTTAATAGAAAAATAATATATTTATATAAGTTAACCACATCATCCACCAATAAGTTATTTAAAACTAGAACCATTCATAGACATATCATATTTAATACTTTTATTCCTATAAATGGGAAAGGAAACATAAGAGAGGGAAGTCTCATTTTCTCAATAAGGTTAGACATAGGAGATATTAATGATAATATAAACATACCAGTATAATAAGGTCTTAATAACGTGAGTGTAAAATCATACCGTCCAAATTAAAGATCATAATATTATTTCATGGAATAAATAATTGACGTTTATAAGATATGACTCATGAAGAAATCAAAGAACTTGAGCTGTGAGGGAATAACATTGACATATGACCTATATTTGTGGAATACACATAATAAAAAATAATAATTTTTCTTGTAGTCAATTTTTACAACCAAGACTATCATTGTGGATTGGGGTTTTCCTATTTTTTTACTAGTCAATGTTTACTCCTAACATTATCATAGTGAACAATATCCCTTAATGAGTTGGATTTACCCCCCATTCCATTCCAATATATCTCTTGTGATATATATCTTTACCTAATTAATTGGAGATTTATATAATTATAGTACAAATAATCATTTAAGAAATCATAATAATGTGTTTTATAGGACCATAAAATATTCATCATGACATATACTATGAAAAAGAAATGGGTTTCATAAACATTTTATCCAAGCATAACTAGGGGAAATGAAATGAGTTTCAAACACATTTCACCAATTCCTTAAAGAATAAACCATGTCAAATAAATGGGGTTCATAACCATCTTATCATAATAATCATAAACCATTAATAAGAAATAATAAAGAATGTATTATTGGGACAGAACACTAGTTAATCTTAAGTAACATCAAAGGATGACATCTCAGATGGAAGACAGAACATTTCTTTAGGAAATTACCAATTTCACATTGAAATCACTTATTTAAAATATAAAAATTTTCCAAATATAATATATATTATTTATTTGAAATTATCCATGGAAACTTATAAATAAATATTTTATGTATTGAGTGGTATTGATGGGAGGAAATTATATTCATACCATTAAGATACAATAAAATATTCCATTTATAACTTTAGAAAAAATGTTAAAAGTACATCATTTAAAAAGAAAAGAGTATTAATTTTATACCATATTTTAAAAATCTAATTTTGGGTAAAAATGATTTTAATAATCATATAATAAAATTAATTTTTTAAAAAACATTATAGTGAAAACATAGTCATGGAAGAAAAATAATTTTTATCTAAAGAGAGAAATAATTTTATTTCCTTAAAAACATTCATTTATCCTCTTGAATAATTGAAAAGAGTAAAATGTAAGGAAACTATTTATTATAAAATAATAAATATATGAGAATAAATTTAATATATTTATTGATATATATATATATATATATCATTAAATGTTATCATTAAAATCATAATAATAAATTATCTCGATGAACAATGAGATTGTAACATAAAAAACTTACCTATAGTTCCATATTCATTGATAGTTCTCTAACCTCCAATATAATAAAATAAAATATATTATATTTATATACCAAATTAATGAAAATAATAATAAGATCATATATGATCCACTTTTAACATTCTAACAGTCATTTATTAATTATTCAATATTAAAATCTTCGTTTCCGGGTGTTAATTGTTACAATATACATAAATATTTTAATTCAAATGTTCAGGTCCTTTTACTTCTTTCATGGTTACATGTTATTTAGAATGTAAATAATGATATAAAAATGGTATATTTTTATAATATACATATTTAAATTCAACTATCAATGTTATATAGATTAAAATGAATTTCACAGTTTAAGAAGACAGTAGGTCATGCGTACACATGGGCAATATTTTCATTTTTTGACCAATTGAAAAAAAGAGTGTTAAATAATAGTTACCCATTATGAAATCATTATTATATCATATATATCATATATATATTTTTATTAAATCATTACTTATTTCTATCCAAGTAAAATATAAATGAAAAACAAATCACATCATATTTTTGAGGTTGTTGCCCACACACACGCATGAGCACCAATATCATTTTCCAATAGATTATAAAGTAAAAATGAAGATGTGATATTATAATTGAAGAAGTATAATTATATCATAAATATATTATATAAATATTAAGCCCATCAATAATATATGGTTATGAAAAATGAATTGTATCGCTACACGAAGGCAGTAATCCATTCGTGCACACAATAGACACATTAAGATACCATTTGATATGAAAGTGTGTTCATAATGGGTTTTTCATAATAATCATAACATAAAGGTATGATTAAGACACTATATTTGTTATTTTAAAATAATTTCCAATTTTTATGAGGAAAAAGAAGAATTAAAATGAAAGTGACTGGTTAAGGCCATTACCTATACTATGAAAAAACTCCATAAAATGTCTTACTAAGGATAATAGGTTTGGTATTTTGGGGAGAAAAACACCTTAATAAAAGGGATAGAGAGTTTATAATAGAATAATCCATGTTTTGGTCAAGATATAAAGCTCAGAGAGGTTTAGAAAAGAGAAAGGATAGATGACATTTTATAAGGGAGAGAGAGGACACATTTGAAAATTTTAAAATAATAAATTTAAATAATATAATTCTCAAGATACATTATTCCCAATGGACATGAATTCTATTAAAAATATTATAGATTTGAATTAACATATCTATATTAAATTTAGATAGGTTTTGGTGGAATTTTATGCCATATATTTTTTATTAACCCATTAATTAATCATTTCTTACCTCTACTATGCTAACAACTATTTCAATAGTTAATAGTTAAGAATGTTTCCATAAATGAAAAAATGACTTCTAAATTAACCATGGTTGATATGTTAAATGATATTAATTTCCCTTAGTTAGTGTTAATGTTTTGATGAATTTTAAATCATTAAATAACATATTTTTTATTATAAAATATAAATATCAATTTTTGGAACATTTAACTTAATTTAGCATTAATGATGCCAAGACAAAGATATAATTTGAATATAATCTTTCCACACATAACTTTTATGTCATATATATTAAAAAATTCATGTGACATAAAAATTCACTTAAATTGAATTACCTTTAATATTTGTAAAATGAATTATGTTTTTCAAATAATTGACTAAATATTGTGTTCGCATTGTATAATAGTTTAAGGTATTTATTAAATAACTAAAAATAATAAATAAATTATTAAGAACCCATCTTTTTCTAGGTATGTCACTCTTTGAGCTTTTCATTGTGACTTGGTGGATGAGTCTTGTTCAGAGATGGAGAGGATTTTTGGGGAAATTGACCTCAATTTTAGGGATTTATGTTTATTTAAATTAATGGTGAATGGGTATAAACATCTTAAACATGCTTATGATGATTTTTGATGAATTTATAAATCCGCATATGTGGTTTAGGATCTTTTATATAAGTGGGGATAAAGACTATTCGCTGGATGATTACACTAAATGTAAATGTTAAAAAACCTATAAGTACCTCCAGACACAAGTCACAAACTTGTTTGAGATGTAATGTTGGTACAAGTCGGGAATTAAACTAACATTATTTAACGCTCTATTGGGATAAATATTAACCCTAGGTGACATATTTTTTTGGCCAATGTTTTAATTGAAAAAAACATGATATGAAATGGATAAATATGATATATTACTCAGACCTAGTGATTTTATGTTCATAGTGTGTGTGATTATTTTCATTCCATCATGTTTATACCATTCCTCCCAACCCTAGGATGAAATCTAGGTGATTTTGGAGTCTCCAATTCCATTATGGATGTCCCTATTACACAATCAAAACTTGGTGAGTGTTTGTTTTAGATTTACCTTCTATCATGTCATTCCTCATTCATTGTAGTGAATTTATTTAGAGTAAATATATTACTTGGGGTTTTGATCTTGACCTGGGATGATCTAGGATCTTCTTGAAATTGTATATTCCATCTTCCTTAGGGTAATTCTCTATTGGAATCATTGTATTAATCATCGATTAATGGTAGGGAGTCTGTACTTAACCCTATAGTTTAATTAATTATTATATATATGAAATATTGTGATTTCACTGATGTTACATGTGATCTAATTAATTTAGTTATTGATTAATAATAAATCATGGATTGGTATTTTGGTTGGAATATTTTGGGTTAAAATATTGATGTGACATCTCTTATGTCAAACCGTTGGGAGAGAAAACTAGCGAATAAAAAAAATGACTAATGGTTTAAAGTTTGTTTAACATGTCATGAGAAATTAGGTGATTTATTGATTGAGAATTCAAAGGTAATATTTTATTTTGTAGTATATAATACTGTTGATCATTTTAGAGATAAACGGAATTGATATTGAATGAAAAATGGTAATTTTCAAAACTCACCTTTGAGATTTATGACATGATATTTTGATATTCATGGTGTTATTCCTTGTTGTGTTATTGTGCTACAATGATTATATTGAGTGGGATTGACCTTGTTCCATGCGGTAGTGCTTATATTAGGTGGGATCTACTATGTAGCATTCTGTAATGCTTATATTGAGTGGGATCGATCCATTATCATGTTTTAATTCTTATATAGAGTGGGATATTCTCAATCCCATGTATTAATGATTGTATTGAGTAGTATCTACCCATTACATGGCTACAATGATTATATAATGGGCTCAGACCATATTTATGATATTTTATTATGGATATATGGTTGTTAGCTTTCACATTTGTGTTACATGCTTAGTGAAAGTCCGCCATGGTGCCAAAGAAGGTTGATTATTATATTATTTTAATTGATAAATTAACATATACGATTAAATATTTATTACATTCACTTATTATCATATCAGTTTTGTTTAAACATGATGGTGTTGACCAACATAGTTATAATCAACTCCTTTTGGTCCACCATTTGGTAGTTGAGAAGATTATATATATGAAGGTTTGGAAAAGATATGGAGAACATAATGCCGATTCATCTGTTTATTACATGATGGGATGGAGTATACAATTGGGTTCAATTTGGGATTCAAGACTTGGGTCATTGGGTATTATTTTGTGTCTTTTGGTACATTTATTTGTATTGTTTTTAGATTTAAATTTACATACATCTCATCCTTTCATTACATAATTATTATTTTTTTATTTTTATTTTGTTCTAGTTTACTTTCTGTTTGTATGGTATTTTTTTCCACTATGCCTATTACTCTGATTAATTTTATTTTGATTTCATATTTCCACTAAAATATATCTCAATTCCATGGGGGTATATTTTCCCTACTATATATACCACACCCACTCTGCTAGTCGGAAAACTGTAGTGTATGGGGAGGTGCACCTGAGGTCCCTTAAGAAACCTAATTTGGATACATAAGAGTGTTTTAGATTGGTGGATGTTATAAAGTGGTATTAATAGGGTTTATTTATATTTCATTCCTATCTTGTAATTGTATAAGAGAGACTAGGTTGTGTTGGATCTTGGTAATAATCCTATGCATGGATGCAGCTAAACCATGTACATGAGAAAATCTGAGATCCAAGGGATGAGATTGTTATTTTTTTGTACACTTGATACAATTCATAATTTTTCAACCAACGTGATTAACATGTTGTGTGATGTTATTGTGTCATAATGATATTGTTTTATATGATTTCTACTCGTGTCCTGGTATAGTGCAAGATGATCATGAACACTTCATGATATGCATGTAGGGAAATATTGACATACATTATTCATGAAAGGGATATATTAATTTATGGTGTTATATACTTATCTATATTAATCGTGGTATAATATTCCTAATATACTTGATAAATTTAATTAAATGAACTTTTATTTCATTATAATACAATTGTAAGCCATTTTTAGAGAGGCCAAGGGTTGGGGTTCTCTATTGTTTCCACCATGGAGGTGGACCTTGTTGTTATAGCCAATGTTCAAAGGATTTTGATTATCATTTACTGAAAATTAATCATAATTTCATTCATGTTAAGTGTAGGCGCTTCGAAATTATCATGATCCTAATATAGCTGATCCCATGATTCCTTTAGCTTCTAAGGATGAGATAGTTGTTTAACTTCAGGATATCTTCCTGAGGTTCATACCATCCATGGAATGGGAGAATGTTTATAACGTTCCTTCAATTCTTTATTTGATGAGGGATTTATATTTATGTAATCCACCAATGTTCACTTGGGAGGGAGCCCCCCAGTAAGATTTGTTATAGATTTGGTTAGTCCATATGATCTTCAAGATTCACAAGACACCCCTATATAGGAGGGTGAAGCATCCTGCATATATGCTTCATGGAATTTCCAATTGTTATTAGGACATTTTAGAGCAGTATGATAAGAAATATTAGTTATCTTGTAAGTACATAAATATAAATTTGTTGAGACACTTCTTTTCATATATGTTGAAGGATGTGAAGGATCACAACTTCATGCATCGGACATAGGAAGGTATGTCAGTGACGGACTATGGAAAGCGTTTCATGGACCTACAATAGTTTTCACCATATTTTGCTACTAATTAGATCTTCAAGTCAATAAGTTTTTTTGATTGATTTTGATATGAGATCCTGTCATAGGTGAATGTATTTTGTTTGTGTAGATTTTAAAATGTCATAAATCATGAACTCATCAGGGACGAGAATTTGATATTGGCCCCAAGCATTGGAAATGATATTTCCATAGGGCGAACTGGGTTTTCTTATTCAAGTGTAATAAGTGATACTACGACTTTCCACCAAGGAATTAGTGCATGGAGTATTCAGGGTAATGGACAATCATATTTGGGAATTATTCATTTGTTTTGGTTTCAATGTTGAAATTTAGGTCACAAGATTTCTCCGTGTCCATACCCCACATTGGAGTGTTGTTATTTTAGATAGAAGGGCCAAATAAAAAGGTTCCGAAAGGGAATGAAGTAGTATAATAGTGGAAAGGGATATGGATAGGCAATAGAGTCTGGGTAGGAAACAGTTACTCCTCCCCAGATATGTAGTTGGAGTTCCACTGAAAGTTTAGGATGAGGATAGATACATGGTACCCTAGTAAAGGAAAAAAAATATCAAATAGCGGGTATATCTCAGGGATTTTGGAAGGAGATCAAGGAAGAGGGGTTGGTAACCTGCACCTTATGTAGACCACTCTAGCTACTGTTGATTCAAGACTATCTACCATTAGAGGTATGATTCTTGTATCGTCTACCCATGATTGTGTTTTGTTTTATATAGGATCATCAAATTCATTTTTATTATCCATATTTCTGAAAGTTTTTTTTCCTGGTAGTTGAAATAATGTATGGTTATTTAACCTTCTGAAAACCAATCAGACTGCAATGAGATAATATGAAATGGTTCAAGGTTTTTTCTTTATCGATTAATGGATACTATTTCTTTTCGAAAAAAGTCATGCTACAAAATTATTGGTTTCAATTTGATTATTGATATGGATTGTTTAGATCTATACTATAATGGTATTGAATGATATTTAAGGAGATTTACCTTATTTTCTTAAGGAGGAAGCTCTTTTCTCATGATGGAGAGTGTGATATTTAGGATGGCTGTGCAGGAAAAATTCATTGCATATTGGATCATCTCATGGGTTAGATAATTGGTCTTTCTCAGGAATATAGTGGAATGAGGATAGATTTTTTCCCCCAGAGGTATACAATTTTCAAGATTTTTTTTGAGGATTTCTATGTCTTACCCCATATATGAGAGATTTAGATCATGATCATGTTGGTGTTAGGTGTAGAGACAATTTATATACCACTTTATTGAATACCACAATAAGAGCTTCAAGAGTTGAAACTAATTGTAGATGATATGAAATAAAATGATATTATAAAACCTATTACAAATCCATGGTTTTCTTCAATTATTTTTGATAAAAAGGATGATGATGTCATACTCTTTTATTCAGATTATCAGTTATTTAACAAGATTATGGTCCATTACTGGTATCCTCTTCTATAAATTAAATATATCTTCGATCATAAGAGAGGTTATAAAATCATATAAAAGATCTATTTTTATTAGAATACCTCTAGATGTGGGTGAGACCTTCATACAGACTTCAAACTAGTTTTAGGATAAGGTATGTCTTGTATGAGTTTGTACTGATTATATTTGGTTTGACTAATGCACTAGTAGTATTCCGGGACATGATGAATTGGATATTTCATCCATTTTTAGATTGGTTTGTGGTGGTTTTTTTCAATTAAATATTGGTGTAATATTATTTATTATAATATCATTCCTAAAACCATGTAATCCTCTTGAATACATAGAGTGAGAATTGGCATTACACAAATCTAACTAAATGTAGTGTCTAGATTGATTAATTTCACATATTAATCCTTGTCATCTTAGAGGAAGGAGTGTTAGTGGGCACAATGACTAGAATTTTTATTGATTTTTTGGAATCCAATAGAAAACACAGAGATACATCATGGGGGCCTAAAATAGTGGAGGCGCAAAGCATCACTAACAGAAAATTTAATGCCACCACTAGGAAAGGATCCTAAGTTAAGGAATATGGAAACATTGTTTTTGGAGAGGTCTACAGTGATAAGAGGTCCACACCCGTATTCCCCTATCACCAAGTGTCAGTGACCTTATTATGGACACCCAAGATCTTTTTTCACTTTCGAATCTGATAATCTATATTTAAGGGGAAACTACCACTTCGTGTTAGTTCTTTGTAGAGTATCAAAGAATCTATCTCTGAGCCTTTTGATTATTATGTATTTTCTTAGATAATTCTAAACCCGTAACCATTGCCTTGGCATCGGCCTGATGTTTGTCACCTCTACTATAATAAGCTGAGAAAGAGGTGATGACGAACCCCGTCTATTCCCTTATAACACATCCGCCTATCATATCATCACCCCAGGAGGGACCCATCTCTATTGAGTTTGAGTACACTACATAAGGGAAACCAATGTAACCAATTCCTCTATTCCATCCTCTCTCACTAGTTATACATTCCTAGGATCACGAGTCATAATGAAGGGTCTTACCGATGGGGCCTCCCTGCAACGTACCCTAATCTAAGTTACAGCGATGGTATCTTGGGAGAGCCCCAATACATTCATCAATATATAGAGTTATCTAGGTTTTGTAGGTTATTCATGGCACTTTATTTAGAACTTATCCCATATAGTAGCTTTATTGCAAGAGACTATAAAGAAGGGAGTGATGTTTGTTTTGTCAAATACTTGCAAGATGGATTTTCACATGTTGAAGGAAAGACTGACTACAACACCTATCCTCACATTACCTAAGCCAAGTAAAGCATATATTATGTTTGATGATGATCTCATAGTTAGGATTAGAGAAGTTATAATGCAAGAGGATCAAGTGGTTTCTTTTGGATATAGAATGCTGAGACCACATTATAAGAATTATGATACTCCTGATATAGAGTTAGTTGTAGTCGTATATTTGTTGAGATACTGGATAAACATTCTTATGGGTGAGAGGTTTTTGGTACACATGAAACACCATATCCTCAGGTGAAGTATTTCTTAATTGGACCTGAACCATTGATAGAGTAGGTGGTTCGAGTTTCTGTAGTCTTTGAAATTCATGGTTCCTTATTCAATGGGAAAGAGAAATGTTATTGCTGATTATTTGAGGAGAAATTTTTAGATAGAGGAAGTGTGGGATTTTGGTCAAGAGTGGCAGATAATGTAACTCTTTAGAGATATGTGTCTTGATTTTTATGACTCATAGGGATGAGTGAAACTAACATTGACATCTACCATACCATCTCTTCAAAATGGATCATGACATAGCATTTTTCTAATTCATAGGGATTAGTTTTTAGATATAACTTATATGGTGGTGAGACACCATTAGGATGGTCTCTTTGCAGTAGAAATTATCTTCTATTATATGTCTTGGTATGGGTTACTACGGGGTTACATGAGGAGATGAGGAGAATCATTAATTATTCTATTTTGGTGGTAAATCCTAATTTTATAAATATGTATTGTGATCTCTGTAAAAATTTCTAGTTTTTAGGAATGAAGGAGGTAGTAGTATTTTTGGAAATATGTTTATCTTGAAATATGTGAAAATATAAAATTAATAGACCGGTGGTCATTTACATGTAAGAAAATATGTTACTATCGCGAGAAACGTGTCATGAACTGGTTCATGATGTGAAGTGGTTACACATTGTGTACTAAATTATTTCCATGTATTGATTAATTAGGATAAATATTTACCTTAGTAGACTCATTTTCCAATTAATGTTTTTAATTGAGAAATCAATGATGTGGAAGGGATACACATTGTGTATTCCTCAAACCCAGTTGTTTTATGTAGGAATCATGTATGAATATTTTCTTTCCACCATACGTGACTCTCTCCTATTGACCCTTGGGAGCACTCCAGGTGGTTTTGGAGTCCCCTACTTCATTCTAGACGTTCTAGATACACATCTAATCCTTGGTGAATCATAGATTGGAATTGTTTGGGAATATTTTGGTTTCAATAGTTGATATAGCTGGGCTTATGGATACCCATTGGTTAAGAAAAATTATGAATAATAAGAAGTTGGAAAATGGTTTACTGTGTTTTTAATATGAAATGAGATCATAGGTGATTCCATGATATAGAATCCCCATGTAATGTATTATTTTCTTATTGACATGTCTTCTAAAAATTTTGGAGATAAATGAATGTGGAATTGATAGAAAAAGGATAATTTTCATAATAAACCACAAGGATTTATGATGTGATATTGTGATATCCATTCTGTTTTGACTTGTTTTGTTATCATGATATATTGATCAAATTTATCATTCTTGGTCAAGTCCCATGATGTAATTCGCATACTGAGTGGGTTGTGCCTAGTCCCATAATTTAATTCACATATTGAGTGAGATCAGCTTAGTCTCATGTCCTAATCCTTATATTGAATGAGATATTCCTAGTTGCTTTCTATAATGCTTATATTGTGCGGGATCTACCTAATTTCATGATGAAATGATTATATTACAAGATCAGCCGAAATTTCTGTGTTTTTATAGGGATATATTATTTTTGGTTGGAATGTATGTGTTATATGATTAGAGACATTCTAACATGGTACCTAAGATGGTTGATTGTTTTCTTATATTAATTTATTAATTAATAAAAATTATATTTACTTTTATTGAATACACTTTTTATCATAATGGTTTTGTTTAGACATAATGGTATCAATATACTAAGTTATACTCAGACCCTATTCATGCCACAATTTGGTACCAGAGAATATTATATAGATGTAGGTTTAGACAAGGTAAATGGGCCTAATTGTAAATAATTTTGTTGCTTTCTCGATGTGGTTTAGATTAGAGTTTGGTCCAAAATTGGGTCTGGGAATTGGGTCTTTTGGTATGATTATGTGTTTTTGGTTCTTCTATTTGTATTGTTCTCAGTTTTACATTTAGAAAGATCTCTTTATTTCATTACATGTTTCGTCATTTTTTTTGTTAATTGGTTCCTCATTTACTATCCAGTTGTATGGTATTTGGTTTCACTATGTCTATTAATATGATTATTTATACATATAGTTCTAATGTTCACTACTATATATCCCAATTAAAGGGGGTATAGTCTCTCCACTATACATATCACACCCCTCTTGTAGTTGGTATCCTTGAGTATATAGGGTGGCTCCATGAGGTCCTGTAACCAATATGATTTAGCCACATTGTAGAGTTCTGAATCTGGGGATGTGAAAAATTACTATGATAAAAATAAATAACTTTTTCTATAAATAAATATCAACAACCAAAATTATCCAATTTTTAATATTATGTAATAATTTTAGTGATGTTATAGTCAAGAGAGTGAAATATTGTATTTATTATTTTCATAAATTAATTATTATGAAATATTTAGAGAAATATAAAACCATGTGGCCATATATTATAAACTTGGATGTTAATGGATGAAATACACTTCGATAATAGGATAAAGTGATGTGTTGGTACAATTTTAAAGACTTATCCATAATTTTAACCCTATTTTTTATGTCTTACCCTTACTGAGGTGTAAAAAATTTACTATGGTTACTATTCATATTGAAAAAAAATAAAATGAACTTACTTACAAAATTTGATCCTCACAATTCAATATATGGACTATTTTCTCTATATTTTATTTCTATAAGTGGAATAAATGAATTTTAAAATAAGTGCATAAAACATAACTAAAAGCTTTATTTTTGATTTATTTTTATTTAATACATCATATATAAATTTTTTAAAATTAATTCACCAAAAGTGATCAATTAAATTTATAAAAACAGATTATGGACAAAAAGTGTTTTTCATAAAAATATCTCTTTTACTTATAAGTGACTTTAATTTTCATTTATAATCAATTTATAACCCCTGAATTCATTTTCTATAAGTGTAAACCACACATTTATCATTATATAGTTAGTGTTATTCATACCTCTCAATTTAATGGCTTCGTTATAATGGTATACTGTATTACGGTTCATTTAAACACGTGGTTGGGTGTATTTAAAGACATCAAAGAAACTAAATATATTTGAAAATAAATATATCATAAAGTCTAAAGTATTACATTATAACACTCTTAAAATAAAATTTAACCAAAAAATACATCACTCCAATAAAATAAGTGGATATACTTATTATATCACCTCCTCAGGTTCCCAATTTGCTTCTTCAAATTTCTGATTCCCCCAAATAACTTTAACGACATGAGTAGTCTTTTTTTACATAAAATAATGTCTTTGATAAAAGATTTTTCCCAATTGTTATTTATAATAATTATCAGTCTCAAATGGTATGCAATTTGAGTTCAGTAGATGTGATTAATCACGTATGTACTTTCTCAAGATAGATTCATGGAATACATCATGATCTTAAGAGAGGTTCAGTGGATGTTCCATGTTATATGGTTATGTCCCTAATCAGTTATGAATATATACTGGGACAATATAGATAGAGATTTTCTTATATTTATTACAGAATATAATAACTTCATCCCTTTTAGAAATTCATTGAAACCCCTATCACAAACTTCTAACTCTAGATCTCATGTAGGATTATCATTGATCCTTTTCTACCAACTCTGAGCTACCTTGATGTGCTATTGAACTTCAATAAATTTATCTTGAATTTCCTTAGCTAGATCAGGCCCGAAAATATTTATTTATCTAACTTCATCCTAAAACAAAGGAGTTATACACTTATTTCTATAGAGGTCTTAATAAGGATCCATCTGAATTCTCTGGTGAAAGATATATTTTTTGAATTCTTGTCCAGTGAATGGTGTTTATCCCAACAACCTTTGATATTCATAGTATAGGATATCATAATGTCCTATAGGATTTGAATGGTTCTCTTGGACTAACCATATGTCTAAGGTTGATACACAATACTAAATCTCAACTCTGTATCTAGAGCCCACTAGAGACCTTACAAGAACATTGAGGCAAACCATTAATCCTAATAATATATAATAAAATCCAATAATTCATAAAATAGTACCACTTACTTAATTTATATTGTGTCAATATGATCAATATATAAATATTTTCGGATAAAAATGAAGTATTTTGACTTAGTTAGTTGACCAAATATAGCGAAAATAACATTATGACCTTTAGAATTTTTGGGGATTTCGATTAAAAATATATATTTTAATATTTTCCCATTTTCATTCCAGTATAGATAATTATTATAATATATAATTAGACTTATGTATCTCAACATTAACTTCATGATATTCCAAGTACCTAGATAGGTATTCTTTAATACCTCTATAAATACTATACCAGCAGAAATACTATTGCAGATATCTATACATCTTTGTACTTCTTGGATGTATAGAGAATGATAAACTATGAGCCTCATCAAATAGATCCTTCTTAAAATACCATTTGGATGGAACACATACACTATTATTGAATATTATCATTACATCAAAATAATTTCTATACTCAAGAACATTTCTCACCTTATTATACTTCTCCACATCTTCCTTCTTTTCCACTTTAATATTCACATGGATAGAAGGTTGGAAACTCATTTGAAATATAAATTATTTCTCCCATTCCTTCATGATTTAAAAATAAACACTTTGAAAATTAAAAAATATTAGATCTTTTTTTGGTTATCATCATAGAAAATCATCCATGATCAGTTCGACTCATAGTGTTTACCACCTTTTTCACTTTTCCAGGGTGGTACAGTATTTAGTATTCATATTCATTAATCAACTCCAATCATATTCTATGGATCGAATTCATTTATTTTTGAGTGAATACACACTTTACATTTTTTTATTTTTTATTATTTCAAATCATTAACCATAAAGATATTTCCTCTATATATTTAATAAAAAAATTACAAAAGATAACTTCAAATTATTTATTGGGAAATTTTTGTCATGAAGCATCAATTTTTGTGGGGTATAATCTATAACCCTATAAATTTTAATTGTAATTCTTCACAATCACTTATTTGATGAATAAATATATATTAGAAACCCTTATTTAATTTAATACAAATTAAGAACTTGTTTAATGAATAATATTCTGTTTAATTTTTTAAAATATTCCTCAAATTCACATTTCTAAAAGAAATTGGATCCCTTATGGGTTAACATGGTTAGTAGATTACACACATGTGGGAAATTATCTAAAAATTATCGGCAATATATAGAAAAAAAATAAAACTATGGATATTTGACATATTAGTTTTTCTATAGCAATGTTCAATAGCATCCTTATTTGATGGATCCACTAGTATTCCCTCACTTGAGATTATATGATCAAAAAATTATAATTTTTTTCCAAAATCCAGAGTTAGAAAAATTCTCAAAGAACATATTCTTATTTAGCGACTTGCATACAGTACTCAAGTGATCTCAATAAACTTTATTTCTCTTTGAATAAATAATAATATCAACTCTAAATATGACAGTAAACAAGTCAACGTACTCTCTACAAAATTTATTCATTAAATCAATGATGATAGGGACAGAAATAGAATTACCAAACAACGTCACTATATATTCATAGTGTCCATATGTTTTATAGAATAGTTTCGTGGGAATATCTTCTACCATACCCCACAAATGATAATATACATAATTTAGATAAATCTAGGGAAGTATTTAACTCCACATAGTTGAACAAACATGTCATCAATTTAAGGTATATGATAGTTTTTATTGATTATGATATTGTATGGTTCCTAATAATCAATGTAATGTCAATTTTATCTATATTTCTTATTTAAAACAAAGAATAGTTGCAACCTAAGGTGATGCACTTGGCCTTATAAATACATAGTCCAGATTCTCCTAGAATTTCTTCTTTTAATTATACAACTCAATTGGGGCCAATCTACAAAGAGTATTTGAGAAATGTATAACACAACCTATGGGTTTTATTAAAAAATAATCATTAAAATTTCATGAAAAACATTTTAAATCTTCAATAAATACATAAAAACCTCATGGACAATATGCATATCATCGATGATGAGTTTCAGCCTACCATCAATGATAAAAAACCCTTTTTAATGCAAAACGTGTCCCATAAATTAGATTCAATTTCCATTATAATTTCATATTTATTTCCAAACTCATCAATAATCATAGGCTTGTTTGGAATATCAAATGTAACATCAATTCATTAAAAATTGATGCGGTCCTTAGGTAAATAAAATAAATGATGCCCAAAATAACACTAAATAAAATTAAATTGGGAATAAAAATATTAACTCATAGTATAATCCTACAATCATTAATCAGAGAAGAATCAGACATGTCAGGTGATAATCATTCTAGAAGGGGTTTCCCTCCTAATCCAAAATCTAATAGTTGAAGTGGTACTATGATACCCACGAATTTTTTTAGTAATAAACGGTTTGGTAGATCCTAAATTAAACAAGACATTAAATGGATAGTAAGTGTACCTTTTACCACTTCATTATCATAATCCACCACAAAAATAGTTATCACATGATATTTATCTTTATTAATGGGATTAAGAGATTACTGAATTTAATCGTTATCATTAATCTTTTTATTTTAGCACTCGTTATCATAATTCTCATATTCCATTCATTTGAAACACTAAATTGTGGGTGGTGTATTCTAAGGTGTATTTTTCTCTATTATTAGATAACTTCTTCTTAAAAACAATCTTCAAATTAATTAACTGATGATCATCCTTTTGAAACATAAAAATTTACTAGTACCCTTAATAAAATTTCATCGTCGTTTTCTTACATACTTCATGCATAAAGGAAATCTCATCATCTTATTTCCATGGTTTTTAAAATTCCATTTAAATTATATTATTATTTTAGTTTCAAAACAAAATTATTATTTAGAAACACCAATCAACATTTCCTCCATAATGGAACATTAAACAATTTTTATAGCTAATGAAGTATCTTATGGATAATTTCCTTCAGATACATGGTTTTAAACCAATGATGAATTAATGAAAATTACTTTCTAGTTGGATAATAATATGAAAGTAATACCTTGAATGTCTGATAAAATTCCCCTCAAATGTACTAGTGTAGTCATCATTATTCAGTTTTAACATGATGAATTATTTCTCCACTTTCATATAAATTATAAAAGTAAATAACTTATTTAAAAAAAATATTAAAATCACCCCACTCTATGGAGTCAATTTCATCACATTGCCTCATATTTTTATAAATATTACACAATTGGTCTTCTTTTTCTTCAAAATGAATGAAAACCAAAATAAATTTCTTATGCTTAAAACATTGGAGAATAGAAAATATATTTTTAGTGTTAAAAACCCATTGCTCAGAAATAAGTGGATCAGAAGACCCAAGAAAAGAATGTGGTTATTCTCTCATAATGTAATAAATAGAACATTCTCAATGATTTTATTGATAGGTAGCTCAACAAATTTCATAACATTATAATGTTTTGTAATCATAATGACGAGATCTGACATTCTAGTTCAAATAACATTTCATTGCACTAGAAAAAATCATTTCATTTTCTATAAAATTTAGAATTAACATGACTTCTTGAGGTTAAATCCATTTAATTTATGTAAAAATAATAATGTGAGAAATAATAATCATAGTGTAAAACAACGTTATAATGAAAAAATATATAGTATTTCTGAATCCTGACACCTTATTTGAATCTATGACATAACAGGCTTATCCTTGATAATCCATGGTCATCATCAATTAAAATCCTACAAAACAGTACCAAAGGGAAATATGAACTAACCTAATCATTTCCCCTAAAGACTATCAAACATGGTGCACAATAAGGGAACACTCACCAAAAACCATAATGATGGATGAGATATACTCAACCACTTATATTTGGGGTTATTACCCCTATATTCATCTTTACTAAAACCATTTTTTCTTCTAGTATCCATGTAGGGATATTTTCCTAGGAAAACCACACTTCTTTAATTACTATAACTAAGATCATTTTCTTATATGTAGGATTATTCTAATGGTTATACCTTATGTTTTCTCATCATAGTTTCCATATATTAACCGAAACATGATTTTTTTAACTATGGAGACCCATATTTTTAATACATAGATATTACTTCTTATTAGATGATTATAAATTACATAATAAAATGATCCAAGTAAGAATCATATTGTTCTAGTATATTTAGAATATTGGGTACAAGAAATACAAGTTCATATGAAAACCACAAGATACCCCACTAAGTTATTCATAACATAAATCCTTCTTAGAAATATCATACTTAGTACCTTTGTTCATAACCATGTGAAAATAAATATAATAATGGGTGAGATTAAATGATCTATTAGGGTAAACAAGGTTTACATTAATAAACACATTAATATGACATGATGATAAGGTTATGATAACATTAGGATAACATTTGAAAAAATTCCATATATATCATTTATCATAATCTTCTATCATGACATAAATAATAGTAGTCATATGATTTGAATTATAAAGTAATCAAAGAAGTTAATACATGAGAGCATAACAATGTTATAACATATAAATGTCAGGAATACACATAATAATAAAAAAAATTCCAAAGCAGTCAAGGATCACTTAAAAGACTATCATTGTGGATTGGATTCACTACCAATTACATAAATAGTAGTCAATGTTCACTCCCAAGAATATTATAGCAGAGAAGGTCCATTGATAACCTGGGTTTACTCTCTATTCTGGTGTTGTTTATCTCATGATATATCAATATTTACCCAATGCATTACCTGGATATAAAATTATTGGCCCACTATTCACATACTAAAATAATAAATATGTGTTCCACAAGATCATAAGACATTAATCGTATAATATCCTGTAAAAATAAATTGGTTTCTAGAAACATTAAATCATTGAATAAACTATGGAAATAAAATGGGTTTCATAAACATTTCATCAATTATTCATTGAATAAACTAATGAAAAGTAATATTTTTTGAAAACATATTTTCTTCGTAATGATAAAACATATATATAAAGAATAAGGATGGTATTATTAGATCATATCCTCAGTAAGTATAATGTAATACAAAATTATCTTATGTTTGTTGCAAAATTGAACATATATTTAGGAAAATACCCTTGTAACTTTGTAATAAACTCACTAAAACCTAAATTATTACAAACTATAAAGGAAAATATATTCTTTGAAAAAAACCATTTTCCATTTTAATGGAATATTTAATATTTTTAATGGTTATGATGGTGGGAAATTCCGTTCATTTTCTATAAATTAATGGAAAACATTCCTTTTATAAAATTTTAAAATGGTTAAAAGAACACAATTTTCAAAAATAATAAAAAAAACCTTTATTTTTTAAAAAATTCATTAAATCGTAAAAATGAAATTAAATAATCATATATTATTATTACAAAATTATTGGAAATATTATAGTGAAAACATAGAAATGGAAGAAAATGTATTTTTGACTGAAGAGAGAAATAAAGTTGATTTTCTTTAAAATCATTCTTTTAGTATATTCGGTATTTGAATTGAAAAAATGGAAGGAAAACATGTACTCTCCAAAAATGACCACATGATAAGAAAATAATGTGTGTCTTGAGATATATTTCATGAAATTTCATTATTATAAACATCATCATAAACAATCCCGATAAAAAATGAGATTGAAACCTATAACCCAAACATCAAGTTAGAGTTGATTTGAACTTTCTCTAGGTATCTGAATAATAAATTTAAATTTATTATGATTCTATAATTGATTCATTTAGATATTTATTATATAATACGTATTCAAATTTTATCATATAAATATTCATTTATTAATTATTCCATATTAAATTCGTTGACTAATAGTATTAATTGTTTCACCATTCACGAGAATTTGAACTCAAGAGATTTGGTCCTTAAAAAATTATCAATTTTATATCTTATAAATTTTTTTAATAATGTTATAAATATACTATATATTAATTATTTACATATTACTAATCATCCATAAAATATATATATAGAAAAATGAATTACACCAATCAGGGATGTAGTAGGCCTTTTGTATGCTTGAACAACATTTTCATTGTTCAAAAGATAAAAAAGCCATTAAGTAATCATTATTACATCCTATATATCACAAAAACACAACTATATATATATATATATATATTAAATAAATATTTTTCACCTTATAGGGAAATGTAATTGAAGAAAAAATCACATCAAATCATGGATTTGGTAGTCTACATATACACACGAGGGACATTTTCATTTTCCAAAAGAATGGAAGGTAATAAGTCAGAAGTGATATCATCATTGTATAAGGGTAATAATTTCATAAATATAATATATACACATTAAACTATGAATAATTCTCATCAAAACAACATGGTGATGAAAACAGAATTGTATTGGTACGTAGAGATGGTAAGATATATGCTCACAATAGAGATACTTTCGCTACCCATTTGATAGAAATGTTGGTCGATAATGGGTGTTTCATAATCATAATTAAATGTTAGTTTATTGAGGATACTTAATTTATTAGTTTTTGATAAATAAAATATATTTATAAGAGTGAAAAAAAGAATGAAAAAGAAAGTGATTGGTTAATGTGATTACCAATTTTTTTCAATGAATTTTTTTGGATATCTTCTCAAGCACACTAGGGTTATTATATTGTGTATTTAATCACCTATATAACATGTGTAGGTATGTTAATAAAATAATTTTCTTGGGATTGGTTTAGGTATAAGGCTCAATAGAGTGTAAATATAGGAAAGGTGGGTTGTCCTTTTATTAAGGAGGGAGAGGGAACACCTGGAATTTCTAATTGATTAAAATATAATACAGTTATTATTAGGATAAATTATTTCAAATGGCCATGAAATGATATAAATGTAGGATAGGGTTCAAATAAAATCATTCATTGAAATTTAAAATGGTTTTGAGTACATTTTAGTGATTATGTTTATTATTAACACCTTCATTAATCATTTCTGACAATAACTATGGTAATGATTGTTTCCGTATTAATGGGAAAACAATGTTAACATAATTGGAAAAATGACAAATAAATGGAATATAGTTGATAGCTTCGACCATATTGCATCCAATTTCCTAAATAAAAGACTATTGTTTATTTTAAATTATTTTATAAAATATTATTTATCATAAAATATCAATAATTTCAAAGTTGGATCTATTCATCAAATTTGACTTTAAGGACACTCCGAAAAACACTAAATTAAACGATAATACATTCAAATACCCCAAAAATTCTGTATACATAAAAAAATTGTGAAATGTAACAATTAGCTTAAATTTTATTCTATTTAATTTTTTTTTAATTTTTTTCTATTGATTGAAAAAATAATTTATCAGTGTTGCATAAAGGTTTAATGTAATTAATAAATCAATAATAATTATAAATAAATTTATATTATAAAAATAAATAATTGATATTTAAATTAATAATTTCTAACTGAACTTATCCACCTTTTTGTCCTTATGTATAAATTTTAGAAATATTAAAGGGAAGAGAGTGACATTTTTTTACTCTTTTTATAATTGAATATAAACAACATATTAAAGTATAATTTGAAAAATGTGGCCATATATTAGAAATATGGATGCGAGTATCCAAACTATACTCATATTATTTCATAATGGTATGTGTTAGATAAATGTTTACACCTTATACCATAGATTGAACCTTATTTTACCTATTTTACGATTACCAAGGTGAAAAATATTTACTATGGTTACTATTCAAATGACTAAAAATAAATGGGTTCTATTTATGTAATTTGATCATCGAAGTTTGAAATATATAATCCATTTTCAATTGTCAAAATCTATAAATGTTATAAATTCACTTCAAAATGAGTTCTCCAAACCTAATAAAACACATTTTTATAGAAATACATTTTTATGCAAAAAACATGACATATAATCTTATCTCATGCCTAGTAAAAAAAGTATATGAAAGTTAAAAATCTTTATTTAATACCTAGAATATATATTAAACCAATAGTGAGAATTTTAATTTATAAAAATAAATTGTATTTTTGAAACTTTTTTCTATAAAAATATCACTTATTCTCACAAATGTTATTTATTTTCAATTATAACCAATTAATATCCAATAATTTATTCCTACAAGTAAAAAACGTATATGTTTCTGAATTTAGTTATTACCATTAATACTCCCCAAATTAATGTATAGTTTACAATGGAATACTACATTAATGTTCGTTGAGTCTCGGGGTTGTGTGTATCCCAATATACCAAGGAAAATAAATTAATAGGAAATAATATATACCATAAAAACTTAGGGTGCTAAATAGGAACAATGAATTCATAGTGATTCTATTTAGACTTATAAATCCCCCAATGTTTTCATTTTTTTGATGAATAATGTGTTTCTGGAATACCTAAATCAATTTTTGATAGTTTTTATAGAAGATATTTTCATTATTTGAAAGAGAAAGTAATAGAATATATTTAATTTGAGGATTTTACTGAGTTCCATGATAGATGATTATATCTATACCAAATTTAGTAAGTTTGAATTATATCTATAGAAATTATTATTCTTGGGTCATGTAATCATAATAAAGACAGTGTATGGGGAACCTTATAATACATCAACAATTGAGAAATGGCCAATACCAACCACTGTAATATTCATACAAGATTTGTCACACCCCAACCGACGCTTAATTTTATTTTAATTATTCTGGGTTTTTCTTTTGAGATTCAGTTTGAACCAGGATAATTTTTTGTAAAAAAAATGGGTTCTTGTATAGGTGTGTGGCCATGGCGCTACCATGCTTGGTTCCCATACTTAATAAGAGAATGTTCTAGTATTAAAATTTGTTATTATACATGCATGCAACTGTGTGTGTGACCATTCACATAAATGTGCATGGTGTCCAGCCTCAATTAATAAATATATTAATTTTTTGGTTTGTTTTATTATTTTATTTTTACTATTAGTGATAAATTCATCATTTATTATGGGGTGGGGGGGGGGGGGTTCTTTATACTCTTATATTTTATATTTATTTTATTTTTCCATCATTATTTTATTTCCCTTTTTTCTTCTTTTCATCCCCCCCTTGGTCCTTCGTGCAAAACACTCCTCCTTCGTTTTGGGCAGCGTCCCCCCTAACCCTAAGCGCTGAACTAGGTTTAATATTCTCTGTGGCGGTGCGATGCCCTCAGCCTTGAGCTCCCTTTGCCTGCATACACCGTCTCTCTCACATCATGGCGCCTCTCTTTCGGCCGGACCGGCTACCCGAGTCGAGTCACCATCCCACTGGACACCTTCGTCACATCACTGTCGGGTAACACCCCCCCTTGAACTGCCTTCGAGTTGTTCCACAACTCTTATCCATCATGGTATCCTCGCCTCTCCTTATTACAACAGCACTGTCAACCCGCTCCCCTATACCCCGGCTGGCCTGCTCTAGCACACCGAATAGCCACACACTACCCCCATCCACAATGGCCAGATCAGCAGTGTGACCCTCTTATCCTCTAGTTGATTTTATAGCACGGTGCAACATTGTGATAGCTCCACCAGTCACGACTCCCTTTCCCGCACTTTCTTCCATTGAGGCTCCAGCTGACACAACACCTTCCAGCTCCCTACATCTCGCTCGGACAACTCCTCAGACACTTTCCATAGGTGCAATATACCTCGATTATTAATTACTTCAATTTGATTAAGCTGTGTTTAGGTGTTTTGGTTTGGAATTTGGTTCAATTTTGGTGTAATTGGCATTATTTTTTGGTGTTATTTTATTTGAGTTGATTGCGGTGAATTTCATGCTTGATTGGAGCAGTGCTTTGATATTTGGGGTTTTATGATGCTGAGGTAGGTGGTTCAATGTTTAATTGTTATTTGATTAATTGATTTTCAAGTTTAATTAATTTTGAATATTATTTAATTAATTTCTGTAGGGAGAAGTCGATCTTCTATGTTGTTTTATATGTAGTTGAACTGATTTGGGAGCATATTTTTAATATGTGTACTTGCTTCTGGAATATCATCTCTAGTTAATTGTTAGTGATTTTATTAAATTGTGTGGTTTACTTGTTGATTAGTTTTTTGTGAAATTTAATTTTTACTTGAGGTTTAGTATGGTTTAAAGTGTTTGTTAGTGGATTTAAATTATATGGGTATGTTGTTGCTCTGAAAACCCCTGACGAACTATCAAATATCATTTTTTTTAAATGTGCATTTACTTTGTTAGGATGTGAAAAGGATAAATTTGGTGTTTTGGCGTAGTGCCTAAATGCATTGTATATTAAATGAGTATTCGAGTTTTTTTGGTGTTTAAATACATGTGAAGTATTTTTCATTTGTTTAATAAATTCTTTTAATGATTTATTTGATCATTAATGTGTTTCTTTGACCGCGCATTGGTTCTAACTGGTTGTGTATGTAATGCAGATTTATTTTTGAAATACTTTTATCTTTTGTGATATAAATATTTTAAGGGTTTAGGTGTGTGTTAATACTGATGATACTCTTTTTAAAATGTTTTATGAAATTTTTAAATGGTTTATTTAATTGTGTCAATGGTGTGGAACATGTATGTTTTAGTGTGTGTATTCTTTGAAATGGTTTTTGTTTGTGAAAATGGTGGTTTTGGCCTACGTGGTGTCTTATTTGGTTTGAGTATGTGGTTATGACATGTGACATGATCTCTGAACTACTTGAGTACAAATGGGAAGCTCAGGTACTTGGTGGGTGGACTAGTACTAGTGTGCTAGTGGTACAGAAGTGGTATCCACCCGATTTCACTTAGATGGATTTTACGACTACAACACTAACTAAACCTGTGGATGATATTTGGAGACCACTAGTTTATGGATGTGTTTCCCAACTGGTAGCTTGTGCATGAGAATGTATATTTTTGTGTTCGTGTACCATTGTTTATCAAGACAAGATGTTATGGGGTGCCACCTCTCACTAGTATCTTTAGAGCCTATCCCATATTTTGTGCTCCCCCTTTACATTCCGCTCATCATCGGCACACAGTGTGACACCAAGGATACCATGAAAGAAAGTGTGTGTGGGTGTTTTAATTTAGGATGAATATTTTAATGTGGTTTCTATTTAAATGTTTTTTTATTAATGAAAATTATTTTCATTAAAACTGTTTGAGCATATATTTCTTGTCTTTGTTAAACCTGGAACTACATTAGTCATTTAATAATTATGTGTGGAAACATTTATCAATGGTATCCTACTAGGATTTTAGCTTACACTATACATACACCTTTGAGTGTATATAGATTCTGTTTCTTCTACTTTCCAAGTTGTGGCATCAACCATATCATGGGTGGTTCGGGTTGTCAATGGCACCGTCGTGTCAGTTTGGTTGAAGTGGCTTGAGGTTGTTGCACCTCATGTTGCATGGATGTTTGGGCTAGTAATTTTTTAGTTCATCATTTCTTTGTCGTTCCCTTTGGATTTTTGGTTCAAGTTGTAAAGGTTAAGTTTTACCTTAGTTTAATGGCATGTTTGGTTGTTTGATTAGAGTTTCATTTATTCAACTTTCTATTTTTTTATTTTTCTATTCGGGTAAACCGTTCCCATGTTTTATTTTTGATACACGGGCACTTATGCTAGCCTGTGGGGATCGAGAATGCCCTTCGGGCCATATCGCGGACTGTGTTGGATGGCGATCCAGCCTGGTTCATGACAAAATGGTATCAGAGGAGGTTTGTGTTCTTGGTATTTGGGATGTCAGGTAGACCGGGGATAGGATTATCGATAGTTGAGGGGTAGATGCGAGAAGAGCGTCATGATCTCTTTGTCGTTCCGATCCTTGTGTAACCAGGGGTAGTCTGTGATTTATGTTTTTGGATTTTCTCTGTTTGGATGGGGAATGACAATTGGAGTAAATTGGTACTGTGTGCGGTCTCACATGGAGTAGCGACCCATGAGATTCCTAAGAGTTCGTTTCGACACTCCTTGTGGATGGTGCTTGCATAGCGCATGGTCTGTGAAACCATGTAGCTGGATTAGACATGATCACTTGTTCTCCATCTAGGTTCATTAATGATTGAGATGTCATTATTTAGTTTTGGGATTGGCACAAAATTTTTTTCCTTTAAAATGTAAAGTGGACCTTGGAATTACACTTATTTTATTTTTGTTTGTGGTTGGCATGATTTTTGGGGTGCATTTCTCTTGGACCTTGTTTTTGGAATTTGGAGTTGATTTGTTGAATAAGAATTTCTAAAAGGATGTCCTGGGATATAAAAAATTGAAGTGCGTTGTTTAATAAATTTAAAAGAGTTTGTAAATTTCTCTCGTGTTTTTGAAATAGTTTTGGAAAATGGTATTTTTGGAATATTTTGGAACGTTTTGTTTCGAAAGTGGAAGAGGATTGTTTATTTTTTATTGGTATTCCTATGGGTGCTTGCATGTGAATGTGGAAGTGGTTAGTAGATAGTTGGTGGATCATATATATGGGTACCTAAGTGGCACAAAGATGCATATTTGCGAGGCATTGTAGAATATCAGTGGTGATGGATTGATTTTTAAGGCTAGTTCTTATTTCATAAAAAGATGTATTTTTTGATAAAATGTGATTTTGAGCTCAAATAGTTTTGGAAATTGGAAAATGACATCGAGTTTAGAGTGAAGAAGACTTTTTCAAAAGAGCTTTTGGGATTGTTGTGCAGTGCTTTGTTTTTCAAGCGAGTGTTTTCTATTAAGAATGAATTGATGTTTTCAATTGGAAGTACTTGAATTGTATTTAAGTTGTGGATGTTGTATTGTGATGTGTTTGGATTTATGGAAGGCTGTTTTGTGTTTCTTGTTCTAGATATGCCTTGAGAAATGTACCATGGGTTTCCAGTAAGTCGCTTGTTTCTTACCTTAGCCCAGACTCCCAGTGGAGTGGCAGAGTTGGGTTCTGCTCAGTGGTGTCAACAGTACGTAGATGTCGAGGTTAGTTGGATATCATTGAGTGCATTGAGAAAATTGTAAGTGTCTCCAGTTTTTTAGGAAATCAAAAAGTTGTGTGGGGGTATGTTGTCTCGAGTATGTCTTGAAAATCCAGACTAAACCCGTGAAAAGTGATTGGTCGGTTTTTGTTGTGAGTGGGGATGTCCTGAGCAATCATCAAGATTAGCCTCATTCGGTGGTTGTACCTAAGAAAGTGAAGGTGAGAGAAAGTGGCTGATTCTATGGGTCCTCGACAAATAAATAAGTAGAGGTGGAAGTGTGTTGTCCTTTCTGATTAGCTAGTTCCATGCTCACCAGAGGTAGTGTGTAACAATCAGTTTAAATCCCATACAAGTTGCTTGTCCTATGTATACTATGGTAAGTGAATGTTCCTCATCCAAAGAGTAGTGTGAACCAATTGGACATGTTCTTGGAGTTCTACTTCTATCAGTTTGCATCACGTTTTTGACACACCGCTCAATCTACTATCTCTAGTGTGGTCAGTCAGACACTCATTCGTTCGCTGTAATTCTCGATTGGTATGTGAAAGGAGTTTCAATTTGGGACATGAGGAGAAGTATGCAGGTTGCTTTTTCAGCAGAGGAAGTTCTAGTTAGATGAGGTCAACTTATGACTGCGAAGTGGTAGATGCTTCAGACATCAGGTCCCCATCCATAGTTCTCAGGGTGAAGCTTGTAAAGACCTGTAAATTTCAAGGGAAATTTTTTCTTAATTTTCTTTGGAATTTTAAAAGTGCGCAGTTTCTAACGGCACCTAATTCCGAGGCCCGGTGTGCCCGAAATCAATTTCAAAAGATTAGCTTGGGAACGTTAAGTGAATGAACGAGTGGGTTTTCCTAAATTTTGAACCGGAGCTCGGAATCAAAATCTGAGGGCACCGATGGAATCGCCACATTGGTAATTGCTTAGGAACACCTTTTCTAGAGTTGTGTTTTCTCAGGTGAGGTTTTTTAAAAAATGGGTTAACTAAGGAATGAAATAAAAATTTGTGCAATAATTTTTATTTTCTATTCTAAGTAGATTTATCCTATGCTTGGTGGTTGGAGTGGGACCCACTACATCCTAACGCCACTAGGTAGGATATTAGTGAAGTGGGGCCCACACGAGCCCCACCCCATCAAATCCCTTAAAACCTCCCACGTTCTTTTAATTGTGTAACACACCCGCACCCCCTTTTAAGGACAGGTCAACTCTTCTAAATTAAATGGTCTGTTAAATACTCTTCAATTAATATAATTAATTGGATGAGACCTTTGAATTTAATTTTTATGATGGAATGTGTGTGTGTAAATAAAATAAGACAATGTCTTATTTATTGTGGGGGGTTCACAGTGAGGAGGAGAGAACGTTTGAAGATTTTCTTCTTCCTTCTTAAAGAATGCGATGAACACCAATGCTTTGACGAAGAACGTCGTCTCATCTTTGCATCTTCTTTCCACATCGAAGGAAGTGAGACACCGCATCCTTCATCGGGAAAACACCAACGACGCTTACAGAGCCTCATCCCGTGATGCCATCTTCCGCGAAATCTTTTTCCCACGACGAACCTCGATCGAAGACTTCATCGAGGTATGGGTTTGATTTTGTTCGTGAATATTCTTTGCCGTTCATCATCAATTTCTTTGGGCCACTTGTTATCAATTTAACGGGAGGAGGTCGGACCGCACGAACATGGCCGACCCTCCTCCCCCTTTTTTGTTGTGTTCGTTGTAGCTCGAAAGAAGGTGGCACGGTGCAACGACTCCACACGGAAACATGGAGGAATGCAGTGAAGAAGTGCGGCGTCGTCGTGTCGTGTCATTGAGACAGAAATAAGCCGCGACTAGAGCAGAGCCATGACAAAGGGGCATGGCACCATTGCGCTATTCCGGAGAAACACGAAGAGACCGCGGCCGGAGCGCGACTGTGGTGGAGGGGCGCGGCGCCGTCCCACCGCGCCGGTCGGACAAAGGCCATGCCTTTGGCCCCGGAAGAGCAGGGATGGGCGGCCGAAACAACCGGTCGCCGGCATGTCGGAGGGGTAGGACCACGTGGTCCCGCTGTGGAGGAATCGGCCAGCCAGCTGGGCCGGCCGTTTAGTGGAGGCCGGGGGTCGTAACCCCCGGCTTGCAAAAGGAGAGGCCCCCACGTGGGGGCCGCCGTTTCAAAATGGGGGGGGGGGGGCAGCGACCCCCCCCCCTTTCGCGACAGCTCGGCCAGCACCGAGCTGGCCACGCGGGTCGCGTTCGCGCCAGGCCAACTGGCCGCCCAGGCTGGGCCGGGCCGGGCCATGCCATAATGGGCCCGACCAGGACCCGGTTCGGGCCGACCCAGGGGGTCCCGGGCCAGGTCAGTCAGGGCCCAAAACCCCCTAAAACAGGACAAGTTCGTTCTTATTCACATATCATGGGATACTGACCTACGAACTATGCACCATTAGTTGCGATGCTATCCTTGGATCGAGACGGTCATTTTGGTATATTACAGTCAATGTTTCGGAGAACTTTGGGTACGACCGGGTTGGTTCGAGCACGAAACCAACCGGGCTCTCGAGTAAAAACGCTTATAACTTGAGCTCTGGACGTCCGATTGATGTGTCGTTGACTTTGTTGGATTCCTCTTAGTGAGACGGAGATTTTAGATTACTCTGCTCGAGGTTTGGACACAGTTGGAGTGCGGTTGGGTTGGTTTTTACTTAAAAACCCACAGGCCCCCTAGAACAAAATGACCAATAACCCTCAGACCGGGCGTCCGATTGACGCGCCGTCTGTCACGTTGAGTTCCTCTTGTCGAGACATAAATTTGAGATACATAAAATCCATACTACGTGTTAGTTGATGTGTCGACTCGCTTGCCCCGTGGAGTGGACCCTCCCAGAATCGAGCATGCTGTGTGCAGGAACCCTAGAGCTGGCTGCGACTGCGATGAAGACTGCACTAAAATCCTACGTGGGTTCGGCAGCGATGAAGACCATACTGAAATCCTTCCTGGGTTCGACGGTGATGAAGACCGCACTAAAATCCGACATGGGTTTGGCAGCGATGAAGACCATACTGAAATCCTCTGTGGGTTCGACGACGATGAAGACTGCACTGAAATCCTACGTGGGTTCGGCAGCGATGAAGACCATACTGAAATCCTCTGTGAGTTCGACGACGATGAAGACTGCACTGAAATCCTCCGTGGGTTCAACAGCGATGAATACCATACTGAAATCCTCCGTGGGATCGACGGTGATGACTACTATTCTTGTATCTTACGTGGGAATGGTAGTGTTTGACTCTGTTCTTGCTATCCTACATGGGTCTGGCAGAGTGGCTGGTCTGTATCCTTTGTGGGTCCGACAGCTTAGCTGGTTTAGTATCCAATGTGGGTCCTAGCTTAGATGAATCAGTGGCTATATCTGATCATCTCTATCACCTTATGAAGAAATATACCTATGTGACCTGAGTCTTGACTTTCAATCAATATCATCGATATGATTGACTTGCTTTCCTATGTGGATTGAGTTGTGTTATCATATGTGGATAGGGTTTTACTATCCTGTGTGGACGTGATCGAACATGGTCTCGGATGTTAGAGCTGAACCGGAATTGATGACTTATGTATATGCAAGGGCATATACCTAAGCAGTGTTGGATGTTACTTCATGATTGTATCTTTCCGTTGTGTATTTGTGGATTCTGGGAGAGCTTTGGGGGTCTCGGTGTCCCTACTGAGTAGCGTATTCTCTCCCCTACACGGGCTATGCCCACACTACAATGTGTTGAATGCAGACGACAGACAGCACTGATCGTGGTTGAGGTTTGTGGAGCAAGTCGGTACCTGAAGGTGGACCACTGGGCGGAACGTACACGAAGTGGACAGCTGGACCCGAGGGGCGGAGGACGCTATTTGTACCCACCCTTCCGGTGGGACTTCCAGTGGACGGCTCGACGTTGCTGCTTTACTTTCAATTGTTGTACTTTCTTTCCATTTTTACTTTACTTTTAGTTTGGGTTTGTATTCTAGCCCACATACTTTTCCGCACTACTATTGTACCGAGTTTTACTTAGTGTTTACTTCTTCTTTCTTACTCTGTGGTGTTTGTTTACTTTATAAATGAAATTCCTTCCCCTTTTTGTCGGTATTTACGCGTTGGTGCTAGCCTCCAGCCCTTGGCCTATGGGAGGCGGGCTTGAGGTAGTCACGACACGGGTCACGAGGATGGTTCATGACAAAGCTTGCGCGCAGTCAAAACTCGTCAGACATGGGATGACCTTAGTCCGACTTAAGTCCGCAGTGATGGGATGTGGACATCTTAAATTTCCTTAATGCGGTATCATCTTTGAATGTTTTATTTGTGTTTTGAGGTGCATGAAGCCCCTATCTCCTTGATATGGTCTTAATTTATTGGAGTTCCTCTTGGGCCTTAAAGAGGTCCATAGAATCCGTATTCTTGTAAAGTCAGCAGGCGTGCTTTGTGAACCTTCCTGTGGTCGGTTATGGATCGAAATTATACCCATCTTATAGATAATAATGTCATGTTGAATTGATATGCGCCTATCCAGTCTGCCTCTTGGTTCGGGGTTTCTGCTATCAAAACCTTCTCATGAAGGGGATTTTTGTCCACTGTAGGAATAATCAATGTAGGTTGCCATGTGTTGGTGGGTTTGTGATGAAGAGTTCAGTCCATATTGCTCAAGTGAACTTGGATTGCCCACGCGAGAGTCTATGTGTCAGGAAAATTCTAAAATGGTGGAGAGAACCATTACGGGTCTTGCCGGCATCTCCTCATGTGTTGGTTTTGTTTAACTTAGGGATTTTGGAGGGTCAAAAAAGTGTTAATGGTTTGACTGGGTTTGGCAGTCATTTTGGTTTGGGGAACCATTGATTGATTGGAACCCTAATATGGTGGGGAGACCACCATTTGATGAACTTGTGGGAAAACTCTATCTTCAAAGTTTGCTTGGCATGACAACCCTTTACTTCTTCTCTGGCCGAACACGACCATGCAAATCGGTTATCTCAAGTAGTGTATAGCTGGACGAGTAATCATGGAGATCTCGAGCATCCCCGATGATCCCTAAGACTATTTTTAGGGTGTTCCATGTTGTAGTTCTTCCTGAGGTGAATTCCTTGTTACTGGTTGTTTTTCATGGTGATTCATGTTTTGAGATATTTGGAGTTTCATGTCATGGGTTTTTAGAAGGGCCGATCTTCGAGTGATTGAGTTTTGTTTTAGGTGTCTTCGCGGTCTTTCTTGGAATATTTTCTTGGTTAAATATTTTGGGACTTTCTGGAGGAAGAAATTGTCGTAGTGGGGAGAATTGTCACACCCTGACTGACGCTTAATTTTATATTAATTATTATGTTTTTTTCTTTTGAGCTTCAGTTAGAACTGGCTTTAATTTTAAAAAAATAGGTTCTTGTACGGGTGCATGGCCATGGTGAGACCATGCTCAATTCCAATAAATAATATAAGAATGTTATAGTATTAATTTTTTTTATTATATAGGAATGATACAATGTGCACGACCGTGTGTGTAAACATGCATGGTGTCCAGCCTCAATTAATAAATTTATTATTTTTATGGTTTGTTTTATTATTTTATTTTTATAATTATTGAAAAATTCATCATTACTAATTGGTGGGGGTTTCTTTATCCTCTTATCTTTCCTTTTTATTTTATTTTACCTTCTTTATTTTATTTCCCTTTTTTTATTCTATTCTTTTTTTTCTCCCCCTTTGTCCATCATGCACAACGCTCCCCCATCATTTTTATGCAGTGCCCCCCTAACCCTAATCGCTGAACCAGGTTCCTTCTTCTCCATGGCTATGTGATGCAGTTCCCCTGGAGCTCCATCTGCGCGTGTGCCCCGTGTTGGGGAGAATCCCAAATCCGAGCAGAAAATTGCTTACTAAAAAATATCATGAGAAACCTGAAGCGATATAAGCAGAATGAAGAAATCAAGACACATGATTTTTTAACGTGGAAAAACCCTCCCATGCGGTGGATTAAAAAACAACGGGGTAATTCCCAAAATATACACTATGAATTAGAGAATACAATAAACCAAGTAATTCCTGAACTTGAATTACAAATAAGAGAGCGTAGAGAACCTATGTGAAAACCACACCCTGATACGCCTCTACCTTCTCTCTGATAAACATCTCACTGATGCCATGTATCGGAAGATCAATCTATGACAAAGTGTCACCCTTCTGTCGACAAAACGTCACGACCTCGGAGATATTCACCCAAACATGCGTCAACCTTGCTCCACCTTGAAACACCCGAATTATCTCGCCATCATGATGTACCGCCGATCTCCAATTGGGACACGCCACCTGATCACCGCTTTCAGGATGACCTTCGATACATGGACATGAT
Organism: Viscum album; assembly: GCA_963277665.1. Lineage (NCBI taxonomy): Eukaryota > Viridiplantae > Streptophyta > Magnoliopsida > Santalales > Viscaceae > Viscum > Viscum album. The sequence continues at coordinate 958,975,986 of OY728155.1, forward strand.
CATCAATTCCGTAGTCGCTGCTCTGCACCTGTCAAACGCCGACGTGTCGTCGTCGTCGTGCCACATGGGCCACCGCAAATGTGGCAACCCCTTCTTGGGTCTCTCTTGCAGGCTACATCTTACTGGCACACCCTTCTCTCTCAAAATATGTTTTTGCATCCTTCTTATATAGACACCAAGTCCATAATAACCAATTAATGCAGTCGACATCCATTATTCCATCCATTAATATTGAGAAATAAATATCCATTAATGTTGGGAGAAAATCCTCAATTAATGGTGATATAAATCTCTCCATTAATAATTTTCCACTCTCATCAATAAATGTGATGAATCTCAACAATCTCCCCCTTCATCACATTAATGAATGGAACCATCCAAAAAACCCAGTTGGAAAGAAAATATATCAGTATCACACCAACCATCATCAAATGCAGAAAATATGACAATGTCCTTTTGCACTTCTGATAAAAAAAATATCAGCTCCCCCTACCAAAAGAAAATCAAATGCCGAAATCTTCGTCACATTTGTATCTGCACCATCCTGCTCATCCTGGTGAACAAGTAATGAACCAAAAAGATTTGGATCCCCCATAATAGTGATTACCACATAATCTGGAGCACCTGCAGGAATAAACTACCCCTACTCAACATCCTATGAGCAGACATGTGTATCACCTCTCTTAACCTACTTTAATTTTCAAAATTTATTCTGCTCCACGCACGCATCTGCGATCCTCTTCGAAGCTTCCAAAATCCTCACGTTAAACTGTGAGCATGAACCGACCTCCTCTAATACCACTTGTTGGGGAGAATCCTAATTCTAGACCGAAAATTGCTTGACAAAAAATATCGTGAGAAACCTGTCGAAATATGGAAGCGATATGAACATAATAAAGAAATCAACACACAAGATTTTTTAACGTGGAAAAACCCTCCCATGCAGAGGATAAAAAAACCATGGGGAAATTCCCAAAATATCCAATATGAATCAGAGAATAAAATAAACCAAGTAATTCCCGAACTTGAATTACAAATAAGAGAGCGTAGAAAACATGTGTGAAAACCACACCCTGATGCTCCTCTGCCTTCTCTCTGATAAACATCTAACTGATGACATGTATCGGAAGATCAATCTGTGACAAAGTATCACCCTTCTGTTGATGAAACGTCACTACCTCGGAGATCTTTACCTGAACATGCGTCAACCCTGCACCACCTTGCAACACCTGAATGATCTCACCATCATGATGTACCGCCGATCTCCATTCGGAAAATGCCACCTGATCAGCGCTATCAGGAAGACTTTCGATACATGGCCAGGAGCATCAATTCCATAGTCGCTACTCTGCACCTGTCAAACACCGACGCACCATCGTTGTCGTGCCACACGGGCCACCATAAACGCGAAAACCCCTTCCTGGGTCTCTTTTGCCGGCTACATCTTGCTGGCACACCCTTCTCTTTCAAAATATGTTTATGCATCCTTCTTATATAGACACCAAGTCCATAATAATCAATTAATGTAGTCAACATCCATTATTCCATCCATTAATATTGAGAAATAAATATCCATTAATGTTGGGAGAAAATCCTCAATTAATGGTGATTTAAATATCCCCATTAATAATTTTCCTCTCTCATCAATAAATGTGATGAATATGAACACCCCTTCTCTCTCCCAGCGTGGCTCCACTCTTTCGGCCGGACCAGCTACCTGAGCCACGTCAACATCCCAATGGACTCATTCGGTGCACCGCCGTCGTAAAGCACATCTACCTTGAACCACCGTCGAGTTGTTCCCCACCTCTCTTTATTAAAGTAGCATCGTCAATCCACTCCCCTACACCCCGACTAGCCTCTTCCAGCACACCATACAGCCGAGCGCTACCCCCTCTACCATGGCTGGATCATTAGTGTGACCCCCCTTATCGTCGAGTAGATTTTCCAGCATGACGCAACACTGCGACAACTCCCCCATTCACAACTCTCTTGGTCGTTCCTTCTTCTAGCGAGGCTCCATCCGATGCGACACCATCTGCCACCCTACATCTTGCTCAGGCAGCTCCTCAGACCCTTTCCATAGGAGCGATGAACCTCGATTATTAATTCTTTCAATTTGATTAATTTGTGGTCAGGGGTTTTGTTTTGGAATTTGGTACAATTTTTGTGTTATTGGTTTGATGTTTTGTTGTTTGTTTATTTGAGGTGATTGCGGCGAATTTAATGTGTGATTGGAGCATTGATTTTATATTTGGGGTTTTTTGATGATGAAGTAGGTGGTTCCATGTTTAATTTTTATTTGATTAATTAATTTGAAATTTTAATTATTTTATAATATTATTTAAATAATTACTATAGTGAGAAGTTGATCTTTTATGAGGTTTGATTTGTAGTTGATCTAATTTGGGAGCATGTTTTTAATATGTCTACTTACTGCTAAAATCTATTCACTCATAAATTGGTAGTGTTTTTTTAGATGGTGCGGTTATCTTGATAATTAGTTTTTTTGTGAAATTTAATTTTTACTTGAGGTTTAGAATGTTTAAATGTGTTCATTATGGTGTTTAAATTAAATGGGTATGTTTTTGCTGTGAAAACCTATTTCGAACCTTCAACTATCATTTTTTTTAAATTGTGAATTTACATTGTTAGGATGTGCAAAGGGTGAATTTGGTGTTTCAGAATAGCACCTAGATGTGTTCTATCTTAAATGTGTATTCAAGTGTTTTTTTTGTGGTTAAAGACATGCGACATATATTGAATTTGTTTAATAAATTCTTTTAATGATTTGTTTGATCATTACAGTGTTTCTTTGACAGTTCATTGGTTCTAACTGGTTGTGTAAGTAATGTAGATTTAGTTTTGAAATACTTTTGACATGTGTGATATATATATATATATATTAATGTTTTAGGTGTGTATAAATCCTGATGACACACTTTTGAAAATGTTTTAAGAACTTTTTAAATGGTTTAATAAATTGTGTCAATGGTGTGGAACATGTTTGGAGAATGTTTTTATGTGCGTATTATTTCAAATGGTGTGTGTGTGGAAATGGTGGTTTGGGCCAGCATGGTGTATTGTTTGGTTCAAGTATGTGGTTATGACAAGTGACATGAACTCTGAACTACTTGAGCACAAAGGGGAAGCCCGAGTACTAGGTAGGAGGGCAAGGACTAGTGTGCTAGTGATACCGAAGTGGTGTCGACCCAGTTTCACTTAACTGGAGTTTACTACTACAACACTAACTAAACTTTTCGATGGCGTTTAGAGACCACTAGGTTATTGATGTGTTTCCCCACTAGTGGCCCGTGCACGAGAACATATATTTTTCTGTTCCTGTACCATTTTTCACCAAGACACAACATTATAGGGTCCGACTTCTCGGTAGTATCTTTAGGGCCTCTCCAATATTTTGTGCTCCCCATTTACATTTCGCTCACCATCGGCACACTGTGTGACACCGAGGCTACCATGAATGGTAGTGTGTGTTTGTATGTTTTAATTTAGGATGAATCCTTTAAAGTTGTTTCCATTTAAAATTTTCTTATTAATGAAAATCATTTTCACTAAAACTGTTCGAGCATATATTTCTTGTCTTTGATAAACTTGTAACAGAATTTTTCATTTAATAATTTTTCATGGAACCTTTTATCAGTGGAATCCTACTGGGATTTCAGCTCACACCCTATATACACATTTGGGTGTATGTAGATTCCGTTTCTTCTACTTTCCAGGTTGTGTCATCGAGCATAGCATGGGTGGTTCATGTTGTCAGTGGCACAATCATGTCAGCTTGGTGGACATGGCTTGAGGTTGTTTCACCTCATGTTTCTTGGAGGTTTGGGTTAGTATTATTGTTAGTTCTTCGATTATTTTTCATTCTCTCTGGATTTTTGGTTCAAGTTGTAAAATTTAATATTAACTTTAGTTTTAGGGTATGTTTAATTGTTTGATTATGGTTTAATTTATTCATATTGAAGTTTGTTTTATATTTTTATATTTGGGTAAACCATTCCCATGTTTTATTTTTGATACCTGGGTACTTGTGCCATCTCGTGGGGATCGGGCATGCCCTTCAGGCCATATTGCGGAATGGGTCGGGTGCCGATCTAGGCTTGTTCGTGACATGGTTTTAATGAATTGGATACTATTATTTAAGTATGAGAACTTTTAAGGACAATTAAATCTAACAATCATGTTAAATATAAATGATTTCAAGTTCCTAGTGACGAATGAGAAGTAATTTTGATGAAGCTCGTGAGATGGTTATTCACTTCACCATTACTCAAATTACAATACATTGGAGACAGATTGTGATATAACGTGATTAATCAATGATGTTATGTAGATAATTACCTTCTAAAATTGACATTGGGATAGCATTTTGCTCATATAAGTTAAATATCTATGATAAAATAGATGTACAACCAATTTTGATCTAGTATTGGTGATACTTCAATGAATATATGCACCAAATACCTCAATGGTAAAATGTGTGTGTTATATAATGACCACAACTGATTATTTTATATATTAAAAAAATAATGAGTTGAATTTACAACAAACTATACAGTAAGATATGATCATGGATCATGGTATATTAATATATTTCCCATCTTGGATGGAGAGAAATTTTATTGATGCTTTGAGAAGGGAGGGTCACACAACCTTATATGAGATAAAATTTGAAAGTGACCTAATACACATGGTTTGTAAATACATGGAACTTAAATTCTTTAGGGAAGCAGAGAAATACTATCTTTTTTAAATTTTATCTCAACCATATATCCGAATTAAAATTAATGTTGTATAGGAGAAGGATATGGATATATTAAAGAAGTTATGGAATATTATATATTTCAATATTGACAATACTGAAATTTTGATATTCAAGAAATGAATGTGTGTTACATCAATACTAGATATCTAGAAGGAGATGTTAGGTGATGCATATATATTATCATTTTCTATATTTCATTGAACTAAATAGATGTATATAAATCTCAAAGATCATTTCTTGTGGGACAACATGAAGAGGTATATTTTTGAGTATATATCTTGATACTTAGTATTTCTCATGTTAAGGAACAATTATTGTATTCTATGGTTATGATTTAAGAAATAGAAATAATTTAATGGAAATGAGTGAACATTATTATGGATTTTTTTAGGTATTACTAAAAAATTCAAGTCTTTAATTCCATTTGGGTTTAAATTTATTACATCACAATGTCTACATAATTAATTTCTATTTTAGAATATTTCTCACCAATAAAATTGTTTGGATATACATAAATAAAGTGTTACGACTATGTGGAGTACCACTATCAATTGTATCTATTCACGATTTAAGGACTAACTCAATGTTATAGAGAATACTTCCAGATGAAATGGATATAGAGATGAGATTTAGTATTCTTGGTTGTCTATAGACTGTTTGTTAATTTTAGAGGACCATTCAAATTATAGAGGATATATAGAGAGGTTGGTTAATGGATTTCAATATAGTTTATGATCAACACTTACCCTTAGTAGAGTTATCATATGACATCAATTTTCATTATTGGATTCAAATTTAACCATATTAGGATATTTGTGTGATATGATACAAAACTGTAACATGGTATCATGAATTTAGAGAGAATAAGCTAATGGGAACAAATCATAATCAAGAAATATTAGAAAATATTCAAACAATTTAGTGGCACATTAAAAATGATACGATTAGATAGAAGAGTTACCTAGAAAATAATCGATGATATATGGAGTTTGAGGTCATATATAAGGTATTAATTTAAATATTATTATGGAATAGTATTAAGAGATTCCAGAAAAAATGGAAAACTGATCACTAGATACATTTTCCCTTATTAAATTATCAATTATTTTGGTAATGTTTCTTATCATCTTACAATTCCATAAAACCTATAAGAAGTGAATGATGTGTTAGATTTATCACATTTTAGGAAATACATACTTGACCCACCACTTTTACAGAACTGTTAGGTCTTACCACTAAAATGTGATCTCTTTATGGGGGAAAACCAAAGGAAATCTTATATTCTATAGATAAAGTACAATAAGAAATACAACTCATCTAGTTAATGTTATATAGAGAAATCATAAGTTTTATGAACTAACATGGGGACATGATGATATAATGAGGTTGTATTACCCATATTTGTTTCCATCAGTGTAATGAAATTTTGATCAAGAAATTATTTTAAGAAGGTAGAATGAAACTCCTTGAAATTTTAGTATGTATTTCCCTTTAAATAAGTACTATTTTTTGATAATGAGTAATAAAAAACAAAAAACTATAATGAATGATGATATATTTCATTAACATAAAATATTACACTCGAATATAATAATTAATACATTATGATAATATTATATAAAACATCATTAATAAAACTATAATAGGAAAAAAACAAAAAGTAAATAAAATGATCACTGTCTTCCAATTCCCATCCTTGTGGTTTTATTTAAAGATAATAAATCCAATTATAATAATGGAATGAATGAAAATATTAGAAATACAATAGAAATTTCGATAAAAGAAAATCTATGAGAAAAATTATAATATATATGTATGTAAGACTATATATAAGAATATAATACAACCACTTGGAATATTACTATTAGATATATAGCAATTATATTGATGGTGCTTTGAAATATCAACATTTGATATATGGATTTTGGATATATTAGTATCCAATATATATGTTTATTTTGTGTAATTTCTAGCAACCAATAAAAAATAATACAATTCCAAAATAATATATAATTCCAAAATAAAATTAAATGATAATATTTAATATTTAATATTTTTATTCATTACCAAGTATTATTTTTATTATTTTATTTGTTTATAAAATTAAAATATGTTTTCTAAAACCATTTTTTTTTTAAATAAAATTTTTATAAGATAAATAATTTACTTTAAGGGGACATGATTTAAATCATATATTGTTAGGATGGGATATTTTTAATGGATTTTTTAATTTTTATGTATTTTTATGTTAATAAATTAAATTTTTCTTTTTTAAAGTATTATTATATAAAAAAATTCATTGTATAAAAAATATCAACACTCATTTAATTATTAATCGATATAAAATATGATCATGAACACTTAAAGTTTAAAAAGTTATTTATATATAAAAACTATTTATTCAATTTATTTTTTGTTTTGATTGAGAAGTTCAATTCCTCATACTTTGATATTGAATTAGATAAAATTGATTATGTTTCTCTAATAAAGACATTGAAATTTGATAATTACCCAATTTAAATATGTCTCTATAGTAAAAATAAGTAATTATGATAAAGAAAATATATAATAAAAAGGGACAATCTAATTTTATAAAATTTAAAATATAATAAAACATTGTTTATAAATTATTTGTATGAGGAGATTCAAGAACCCTATCAATTATTTTTACACTTTTTATCCACTTTCCTTTTTAAATGAAGATCTTATAAATTAAAGATTTTATATTAGCAGAAATTCATCTCAAAAATCACCAATAAAAGGAATCCAACCATACCCTCCTAACCCACTATTTTCAACCAGTTATATATTGAATCCCTAGAGAATGTTTCTCTCTTAAATCTCAAGTTTACATTTTAGAACATCTAGAATGTTCAATTAATCCTAAATCCTTCATTCTAGGGGAACCCATTTCAAAAATAAGAGAACTCATCAATGTTAATACCTAATTCATCACCATTATTTTCAATCACCTTAACATTTTCAATATTTCTAAATATAATTATGTGATATTATTATTTCATTTTAATATTATTATTCTTCTAATAAAGTGATAATAATATAATATAGCTATAATTTTACTCATTAGTTAGTATTACTTGTTCTTATTTAGGTCATTTGAACCACCTACATAAATGATGTTATACAATATTATCCGTTTCCAACATGAATGAGTTTGAAGACAATAATAATAGTTAGTCTTGATATTATCTATTAATTTAAATAATTAATTTTCTTCTATATGTTTGATACAAAAAATTAATTATCATTATAAAGTATCTTTTGGTTATCTTTAAATTACTAGAAAGATATTCGTCATGGATTCTATTCTCCCAAATAAAACCCATTCCGTATATTTAATGAACATGAGAATAAATAAATCATTGAAAAATTAAGATTCCACTAACATCTATAAAATTGGAATTATGAAATCAGTATCAAATAATTAATATTGACATCACAATTGTGAAACTTGAATAAAAATACCAAAATTACTAATATATCATGATGAGAATAATCAACAAATAACTAATATATTTGTAATTAATGATTATATTTTATAATTGTAAAATTAAATATACAAGAATAAGGTTATAAAATAATTCATTAATATGGTAATTTTTTTATAATGGAGGTTAAAACATTTTTTTGGATGTTGAGTGTAAAATTAAGGGTTTTTATTCTCAATTCCCCATCATCAAAACACTTTTCATAAAATATTGCTTTTTTTATTTATATGGTGTCTATAATTTCACTTAATTTATTTTATCATTAATAATTTTTATTCATTATATATAAATTTACATTTGATGTTCAACCTTTTGAGGGATTTTGATTAAATGCCTACGAAATTCTTAAGGTGTTTTTTCCAACACAATTTTCATTCATTGTGTTATAATAATTTATTAACATGTTATACATGATTAAATTTTACCACAGACTCTTCAGTTTTCTCTAAAAATCATAACATACATGTTTTTACGGTTTTACATTGTAATGTGTATTCTAATTATTTTATAATTTGAATAAATTTTAATATAAAATTTATTGAAAATGTAAGGGGTTCTCACTAATGTTTTTTCATTGGTATTCACTTTATATTCAAAAATTTTATTATTTTTTGAGCTATATATACTTACCCTGGATTTATTTTAATCAAAATTTTGATTAAATAAAATATATTTTAAATTAGTGTGAATTTCTATCTTTCATTTCGTTTTGATTCCAATGTTACCAAAGCTATAAGGGTTTCTTTTGCAATCACACTTTAAAACTGAGACTGTTTATGTTTAAACTTATATTTTGGTAAATTTTTTATTCCTACTCTCTTAAAACCCATATATTTTATTTTTATATATTTATTCTTGGGATTTATATGTATTATTACCATTTAACATAATTTTGGTTCATAATTTAAGTATAATAATTCTCATTAAGGAGACTCACTTTATCTTTTATTTTCGGAAAAAATCCACGAGGTTTTGTGCCTATTGTATTCATGTTTTCTTATGGTTATACTTATATATTGTTATAGTATTTTTTATGATAATTTTAATTTAAATTTTATTTTCAAGAATTTTATTTAATGTATTCTTTTGAAATGTTTTCTAAATGTTTTATTTTCTATTAGTTAAAGATTAATTAGAAAATTATAAAAATAAAAATATTATAAATATCTTCCACATGAATTCATTTTACCACCATCTCCATTGGATTTATTTAAAAAAATTAATCTCCATGTATTCATGTGTTTTCATATTAATTTCTGTTCTATTTTTGAAAATTATTATTAATTAAAATTAATTTTTTAAAACACATAAATTATATTTCATCTTTTTTCTCAAAGAAATTATTAATGCACTTAAAAGAGTTTTTTTATCAATATTAATATCCATTAATATTTAGTATTCTTTAATAAGGATATACTATAATGATACCATCCACCATCTTTATCAGGATGACTTATGATCATGTCTTGTGGAAAGTTTTAAGATTTAAATTCTTTCTCATGTGTTAATTATTCTATGATGGAAATATGTTTTTTTCATATTAATGTGGATCACATTTATATGGCATATAATTACGTGCTAGTTAGTCACATTATATAGTTCTAATGAATTATAACATCATTATCTTTAATTCCCCTAAAACCACACTCCTATATTGATTGATAAAAAATAATATTTACATTTTTGGATTTGAAACCGAAAAAAATTACCCAATCATAATAGTCCAAAACATACAACATCAAATGGAAATATTGAATCACTTACTTACCGAACAAACATTTAGGTTCAGTGTATTATATAATTAGGACAAACCCTTACATAATGACACCCATATCATTGTTTAAGAATTATTACCAAAATACATAGATTTTATTTTTATATATTAAGTACTCATAATTGTTCTTACTCGTCCTTAAACCATATAAAAACATTAAAAAACACATGATGACCATAACAAAACTCAGAAAGGGAAACAAAAAACAAGTATTAAGGAACACATTAGTCTATTAATTATAAACCATGATGTCCTAAAAAGTGATTTTTCATTTATATTAATAAAAAGTGACCTCATGTAATGATTTACTTTTTCATGAAATTAGTTTTAAGGCATAATGTTGTTTCATAAAATATCAATATAATGTTAGTTTCTTAGAAAAAATCAATACCCATGAAAAAGGGTTTCTTCCAAACATACGTTTTTACCCTAAAATTTAATAATATTTCCTTTAAATCAAAATTATAATTATCATATATTTTGAAATAAAAGGATTTCCATGAAAATGTGTTTGCATGAATAAAAAAACCATTTTGGTGCATCGTGGAATCAACTTCACAACAGCCTTACAATTTTAATTTCCATTATTAGAAAACATTAAATACAATTATCTAGGGGAAATAAAAACTACCTAATTCTTAGAGAGATATATCAGGCTCACCTGTCATCATGAGCTATATCAGGTTCACCCGTCATCATGAGCTATATTGCGCTCAACCTTGACCATGAGATATATCAGGATCACCCTCATCATGAGCCATATTGGGCTTCCCCATTGTCATGAAAAATATAAAAGGACTATAACATGAATCAAATACCTAAAATACTTAATTATCGTCATCGAAGTCATAAAATAACCCTTTAAACACGTGTGTAAGATATATTCAGATATTGATATATCTATACACATTAAAACCCAATTTTTAAAAATCAAATTCACATAACATAGGAAAGAATGGTTTTTAGTTGGAGAGAAAATTTAATATTATAAATAATTATAAATATAAAATAATGGTTTTAGACATGGTAAAACCCATTTATTACATATATGTTAAAATAGAACATTCTATATTCATTTTGTAATGAATATGGAAATGTTCCATACAATGATTTATTTTGTAAACAGTTAACATAAAGTAAAATATTGAAATAATTTTTTATTTAAATTAATTTATTACTATATAAATAAATAATTTTTATAATTATACGATAATGAAATAAAATAGTTTTCGAAAATGAATCCATATAAGATTCAAAAGGTGGGTTTAAAGGTAAACTATCACTTATGTGAACCAAATCTCACAACAGACGTTCTTTATCATCATGAATAATAAAGTGTTGGTAATTATTTACATTCCTAGGAAAATTTTTAAATTTTATTATTCCTTATATTTTTTTTATAACCATGTAATAATTAATTACGTAATAAATTATGTTCATGTGTAGTTGGGGTTTGGCTTAGTGGTAAGCACCCTGTAATCCTACATGAGAAATGGGGGTTCAAAAACCATCGGGCGTAGGTTATTTTAGCAGTACTGTAGAATTACTGTAGAAGAGGCGGTACTGTAGATCGACAGGTACTCTAGTGGCGGTAGGGCATTTTAGCAGTGGCAGGGCACTATAGCAGCGACGGTACTATGTGGTATTGTAGCAACTGGGTTACTATTCACCGAATGTCAATGTGGCAAAAACATTTGGCCTACAGGCTATGTAATGGGCTAAAAACCCACTAGGCCATCGATTTATGTAATGGGTCTCCCTCTACCCAGTTAAAAGAGGTCTATGATTTTCTTTAATAATAAAATGCGGCTTCGGCCCCAACCTTTAAAAAAAAGTTCATGTTGTCGATTTGGATGATATTCATTTCATATGTTAAAATTCAATTCAATAGGATAACTATGGTAAAATAGGTTATTATTACATAATATCAAGAATAATAATAATGAAATAATTATCAATTTTTATTTAAATTATACTTTTAAATCAAACTATGAATGATTGTAATAAAAAATAAATGATGTTATAATCCTGGAGACTGTATGCCACACATACTTATGAGTAACATGTCCATTTTTCAAAAACATGATGGAAAGAAGGTATGAATTATTTTATCATTTTATAATTTATAAATAATCATAAATATCTAATTTTCTCTTTAAATATATCTAAATATATACCATCTATGTGAGGTAGTCTTGAAATATGAATCACATCGCTTCACAGAGGTGCTAATCCACATAAACACATGAATGACATTATCATTTTTAAATTTTTTAAAAGGTAAGAAAATATATGATGTATTATATTTACCAAATTAAAATTATTAAATTCATATCATATATATACTTTAAATCCATATTTTTAATTATGCATGGGAGGTGTTGATGGAAAACGAATTACATCAGTCAGCGAGGTGGTAACCTTCCACACACACAAATGATTGTTTAATTTCCTCATTGATGGAATATGAGTTGGGTATATGTTATAAAATTAATATAATAATATCTCATTATATTTAATACAATTATTTAATTCATTCATTATATTTGTTTAATATTTGAAATAAGTAGAGGAAGAAATAAAACTAAAATAATTTATTAAAAGTTACACCTATTCTTCACACAACCTCGTTTACTTTACACATTAATCCCTCTTTGGTTTGTATTATACCCAAATTAAGACCTATAGAAGGTGTTTTGGTATGTTAACAATATACATGGGAATGTATTTTATGAATAAAATGGATCTCTATGTGTGTATAGAAGAGGATATGGGGTTCTCTTCTATAAATTAAGGGAGGGAAATTCATTGAATTTCAAAAAGTGTTAAATTAATTTAAATTAATTTTCATGAAATCATTTATCGAAATTGATATAATTAGTTTATAAAATTATTATTAATATAAATAATTTTATCCAAGTGAATTTGGAAAAGAATTGGTATTTATATCACCCTTATCTCTTTGTTTTATCCCCATATTAACCCATTGGACAATTAGAGTGATATCAATGTTTTTTACTTTTTTGTGGTCATGAAAGTCACTATAAAAGGAAAATTGACTCATAAATAGACCATGGTTCATAAATTAATTCATATGAAATTAAATTTAACGAATATTTTATAAATATTTTTTCATTTTATAATATATTGGTTATTATAAAATCCCATTAATTTCATTTATGGAAATACATGAAATATTATAATTTAAAATGTGTCAAACGTAGGTAAAATAGTTCTAAAATTTAATAGATAATAAAATAAGAATAATATGGTATTCATATAACCATAAAATAAAATCTTAAAAGTTTTATATATGTTTATAAACCATATCTTTTGGATTAATCCTCTGGCTAACCATTTTAACCTTTAGTCATGGCAATAACATTGTTAATACAAAAGAGTTATAATTATATCTGTAAGGTGAAAATTTTCTATTAAGTGGAAAAGTGACAAAATTTATGACCATTTATCATACCAATTGTATCATTTCATGTTATTTATAAATTTGAAAATATTTTCAAAATATATTTTACATAAAATGATATTTTATAAACTATTCAAATAATTATTCTTTGAACGAAAGATGAAAATAATGAAATTTGAATATAAACTATTAATAAAATGATAAAATGTTATATTTATATTAAATACTTGTGAAAAAATTTAATTCACACTATAAATATTACTTTTATGGTTTTTAAAATATTTTAATTGATTTTTTACTATTTGAACAATCACTCAGTTGGCATTGCGTAAGCATATAAAGTAAATATTTCATCAAAAAAATTAAAATAGACCACCATCATAAAAATAAACTTATTAATCTAAATATAAGCCATTATATTGTTCATATATGTATATTTACTGACATATACCTCAGAAAAACTTATTTAAGATGATACTTTGACTTTATTTTATCCTTGTGCAATCATGGAACATGAATTTGGATAAGTCACTCTCTATATAAATATAAAATAAGAATATATATCAAAATAATCAAGAATATTTTATATTAATCCAAAATGTGAATAAAATACTTATAAATTCTCAAATATTATCTTTAGGACACTAAATTCGACTTTTCATGTGTTGCATATTCATTGCCTCGACACTAGAAATCATTTTCATATTTGACAAGAAATAATTTTTTTTTATATTTTTTCAATTATTGTTTATGATATTTTTATAATATAATCATAAAATATCTATTTTATAATTTAGGTAAATTTTTTATATTAGTAATTCCATGGTGATATCATTAAATATACATTATTTCATAAATATAGTTTTTAGTGTTCACCAAAAATTTAACTTCCTTAGAAGAATCTCAAAAATTAATCTTTGGATAAATATTATTTTATCAATCTAAATATGAAATACTATTCATAAATTTCAATTTCTATAAGTGATAAGAATTTATTTTCATATAAATAAATAAAATGCAACAATAATATTATATTTATAGAATTGTGTTTTTATGCTAAAAAATGAACTTATATAAAATATTATAACAATTAATACTATTTAATTAATTAGCTTATTCTATATGATGGAGGATTATTTTAATTGAAGATAAATTTAAAATCAAAAACATAACTTATAACAAAAATAAATGGTATGCTTATAAAAATCTAAAATTTTCATTATTTACATAAAATTCAATCATTCCAGAAAAATCCAAAATATTCACCATAAAGTAATTTTGATACGTTGTTTTATATTTTTTTAGAAATATTAATTATTAAAGTTATATAAATTAATTATAATATTTTTTAATAAAAAAATACAAATAATATTTGGATGAAAACATATTTTGGAAGCATAAAATAAAATTACTAAAAATTGAGTGCTTATTTCTTAAGTATTAATCAAAATATTTGTATTTAATATTAAATATATATATATATAATAATGTGGTTAATGTTTTTTATTGAAGTTAATTTAATAGTAGGATTATAAATATAAAATTTAAATATTAATATTTCATTACTCATTTAAGATCAGTGATTGGTGTTGTATATACTATAAAGCATTGTGTTCTTTTAAAAAATTGGGATATTAATTTATCTCGGGATATGACTGGGAATTAGTATTGAACTTAAAACCCCAAGGGACACATCCCATGAATTGTCGATTTTTCCTAAAATTATAATTCCCACTAATACATTCAGAAAGTACTTATATATCATGATCTTAGATTTCACGGATTGGGGAGTAATCCAAATATTTTAAGGGATCGTATAATATACCACCCTTTCTCAAAGGTTTGACATGATTCAAAAATGATACTTGGCCTTAATAGATATCCCGATGGTGCCAAAGGCTGAAAACATGTCGAGTGATTCTATACAATAGACAATAACTACAAAATTACCAGCATTCCAAAGTCTTGGGTGAGTAATTAAATACAATATGTTTTACCCAAATGGCTTCCATAATCATGATACTAAGATTGGACAAGTTATCACATTAATATAAAAAAATCTATATAAAACCCATGATATTTTTTAACTGTTTATATAAAAATATAAAGCAATTTACATAACTAAAGTGTTTCCAAGAAAGGTAAGAAATCTAATCTTTAAACCATTTCACCTTCCATCTTAGCTTATCCATTCTATGATTCAAAACATACCCACACTTATATCCTTCCGTGAATGTTCCATACTGATGAGCAGTCTCTTGTCAATCCACTAATTCATCGCAATTTGTTCAATATTCTTATGCCCCAATGACACACTCCCCTTATACAGGGTCATGTACCTTATTCCCCAATGGTATATGCCCCTTACTCAGGGTCACATCGAAATCAAGAACTCAAACAAAACCCATGAATGAAAAAAACATGCCAAAAACTTTCAATACATTTCAATAAAACCAAATTTTTACTAAAAACCATCCCACAAATCATTTTTACATGAATCAAACAATTTTATATTTTAAATTAATCATTCCAAAATTAAAAAACAAAGGACTTTTCACAAAATCATATTTTCAAAATACCACAAAATCCATAAACCATAACTAAAGAGGGTTTCAACCACGATTTTCAGAAATGATTCACAATAAATTTCCTACAATTAAATCTATTTTAAACTAATAATTCATGATATAATAATAGTAGTTGAGATTGAAGCCACCTAGCTTAGGAAATATGGGGAAATGAAGAATGTCATTAATTCATCAATAAAACGGTTTGAATCTCCAAAAACCCACCATAGATCACTTTCCCCTACATCAGTAAAACCATATCACATTATAACTGGAATAAAAAATAAAATATCCATCCCCAACAGACTAGATAAAGGATTATTTGATAGGGAAGGAAATTAAATCTAAGAAAAAGAAACACAAATGAAGGCTTACCAAGTGGATTTTGCTTTGACGCACAAAAAAGTTCATTCAGATCACTTCTAGTTTGATAGAGAGATACTCCAGAACTATTTGGGGGAAGGAAAAACGACATAGGGAAAAATTATTTAAAAAATTAGATTTTTGTAGGTGAAAACCTATACGATCTTATTTTATAGGGTCACACCTTTAAATGGTGAACTATTAGTTGCATAGATAGGCAAATGGCATGTTAACCATACCCTAGCCTCTACCTCAATGAGTGCCTCACACGGTTGGCATATATGATTAAAAACCAAGATCTAACTATGAAAAATACCTCTTTACCACTTTTTATGATTTCTCTTGGGTGGATACATAGTTTGGAGAAATCGTGTGCCTACCTAGAAGCCCATGGACCAATGTGCATGGTTTCTTAAAGGAATTTCACAGTTTTCACTAACCATGCTCAAACCTTTCACCTTTAGAAAATTGACAGAAACATTAAAAATTTATTCCAATCCGTCATAAACATAACCCAAACACATTAAATATTTAAAATACATAAATAAATACCTTTTTACACAAATTTGGGGGTTCTATATTCTCTCAACCATTGGACTTTCTATCCTTGAAAAATATATAACCAACATTATCCTGAAAGAGTTCGGGCCATTTCTCAATGATTTAATTCTCCCATTCCTATGTATCTTCCAGAATCTAACATTGTTTCTACAAAACCTACACTAAATCAGTGATTTTCCCATGTGATACTTTCTCTAGACTGTCAAAAATACCAACAAGCACATCTACCAATTAAGCACCCAGATCTAGGTCAACATGATCCCATCAAATCACATGGTCAGGATCAAACTAATACCTTTTCAACAGAGATACAAGAAACACATTATGAAAATCATTGAACGAAGATGAAATTTTATAGTTATATTCCCCCTCACAAACCCATTTTAGTTTTTCAAGAGGGCCTTTGGATAAATGAGATTACATTTCATTCTTCCAAAAAAACATGATGCCCATGTTTTTGAGAGATCCTCAAGGACACATGATAACTCACCTCGAATAAAAAAGATCATTGATGATGTCCCAAATCTGATTTTGATGATTTTGACGCATCTCCATCAATTTTCTAATCAACTAAATCTTCTTTGTTGTTTCATGGAATGGATTGACCCAACTAGTGAAGTCTCACATATATCCACCCCACAAAGTAGAGGACAAACATGACTACCATATAATTCTTTAAAAGGATCCACATGTATCGAGGCCTGAAACTATTATTATAAGATAATTCCTCTAAGGATATGTGATACTACCATTTCTCATTAAAATCTATTAAATAAGGCAAAAAATGTTTTTCAATGTTTTTATCATCCTCTATGATCTGTTAGAGGATGATATTACATACTCATTTCTAACTCAGTCACAAGGGTTTCTATAAGGATTTTTAGAAATGAGATGTAAACCATGAATATTTTTCTGATACTGTAAAAATGTATTACATTCCTCTTTAGCACTTCTCTAATATAGATTTCTTAAAATTCCTCCACCATATGAGATTCGTGAATAGGGATTAAGTGATCATACTTTATGAGCTGATCCACAATCACTTGTATGGCATTAAATTTTTGAACAGTTATTGGGAGACTTTATATAAAATACATCTCTATATGATCCCATTTCAACACAAGAAATAGGTAATGACTAAAACATACCTCCAAGTCAAGATGATCTTCCTAAAACTCCATAAATCATAAGCATATTGAAACAAACACAATCACCTTTATTTTTATGCATGCCCATTTTTTTTTCTTTCAATTACTTATACACATTAAGTATTCTAAGATGAAACCCCTATCTCGAATGGTGGTATGAATGAAGAATTTATTCATAAGAAGCCAAAGTTTTGACATTCCAATTTTGAAACTAAAAAATTGAAGTCTCATTAAGATTCCATTCCAAAATATTATCCTAACCATTGAGTTTTTACATCATATAAATGCATTCAGAATTAGATGTTTGTACCTCATTAACCAAATTAACCAAATCATAAACCACTAAAATTGGATTGAAAACTGAAACATGTCAATAGTATTCACATTCCTAGTCTATGTAATCTATCACTGGAATCAATTTTCACTAATCTAATGCTTGTTTTACCAATTGACGATATAAATTTCCTCTTAATGAACCAGTCACCAAATTTCCTTTTCACTTTTTATACATATAATCAAGTTCAATAAATTAATTATAATCTATTGATTTCCTTTATCTAATATTCAAATCCCTTTATGAGAATATATGTCTCAAGATACCATGAACTGAAAACCACATAAATTTATTACCAAGGACGTATTGATTGACAGTATTCAAAGCATGTACTATAATAGCCAATTCCAAATCATGTATTGGGTAGTTTTTTTCATAATAACATAACCAATATAATCAATAAGAAACAAAATGATCTCATAGTTTGAGAAGACATCCCAGCCTTGATCCCTATTTATCATAATAATCCATGTACCCTACTCCTTATTTCATCCAAATCACTCTTGAAATGAATTTTTTACATTCAATGTTACACTGGAATGGATCATTTTTCCTTATTGAATCTATCAAATATGAAGCTCATTGTAATAAATTATGAAAAAGGCATCGGTAATAACCAGTTAGACCAAGTAAACTTCAAATATTGGAAAAATTATTTTGTAGTTTCCAAGAGATAATGGACTCTATCATTATTAGATCCACAAAAATGACTCTTTTCGATATGACATGTCTAAGGAAAAATATACTTTGTATCCAAAAATCACACATTGATAGTTTGACATACAACCTAAGATCCCTCAATATTACCAAACTGCCTCCATGTGTTTCTCATGTTCAAACCATATCCTTGAATACACACATTTTTCATTCAGGAACACAACAACGAAATTATCTAGATATCTATTAAATATCTGGTTGATTAATTCCATAGAGACTACTGGTGAATTTGTAATATCAGAAGGCATAACCACATACTCATAATGGCCATATCTACACCTGAAAGGTGTCTTTGGAATATCAAACTTCTGAACCCACAATTGGTGATATCTTGAGTGAAAATTAAATCTTTGATAACAATATATCTCCCCTCAATTGGTCAAACAGATCATAAATGCATGGAAGTGGATATATATTCTTCATCATAACTTGGTGAATCGTATGATAATCAAAAAATTACTGAAGTGTTCTATCCTTATTTTTGACAAACATAACTGGTGCTTCCAATGGTGACCTAATATATAAATGAATAATTTTTTATTTTACCTCTTCTACCTACAATTTTAATTAAATTAAGTCTTTTGGTTCAATTTTTTAAGATAAAATTGAGAAAAGACTAGTCCCTGGGAGGCGCTCAATCATAAACTCTAGTTCCCTTGTGGGTGGAAACCGAGAGATTTTTTTGTAAAATACATCCTGAAACTGATCAAAAGATACTGGACAATTTATATTATTGATCAGTTCCATTGATTCCGAAATTAATTCTACCAACTATATGAGATCGTTCCAACTAATTGTTCCACAAATCCCATTGCTTCAGCTATTACATTTCTTTCTCTTCTAAAGAGATACTCAATTCCATCCTTATTAAGAAAACCAACCCATTAGTTATAACCACTGATGTGAGTCTTAAACATTATCAACTGATCCATATCCAGGATTATATTTTAAATATCCATATCATGTACCGAGAAATCCCATAGCAACTCTTCACCATCAACAGTTACAGAAAATTTTTTACACATAAAGGCTCAACATTCTCTTTAACCAATAGGAGTTCACAATTTCAACATAGTAAAAATCATATCAGTATGAAAACCCAGTAAATCAATAATAGGATAAGAATTAAATAATCATGATGGAATCATATCAAAATAATGTTTCCTAAATTAGGAATTCAATGGAGTAATACATTAGACCATCAATGGTCCAGACTAGTCATCCATAATAACATGATCTGTTTCATATAACTTCCTAACTGCAACACGATAACCTTTATTACCCTATTGATATATGCCTTTTTGAAGAGTCGTGGTATTCTTGGATTAACCATGACTTGTTTGGTTATACTAATGATAGGTATTTTGTATCCATATTATTGTCGAATCATAAGACGTCTACAAAACATGATAGGTGTCCTAAAAACATATCCTTATAGCACTGTGAAAATAAAATTGAATATTCCATATCCGGTAGTAATTGTATCATGCTCTCTGTGGTTCCACTCAATCTCACATAATAGGGTCAAACAAACCACATTGGAAACATCCAAATTTATTCTTAGGTGTTGGAGGAAGATTCACCGAATCATAAATCTGATTCTAAGTCATCCCACTACCTTAGAAATATGTTCCCTCTTCCACTTGTTACTAGTATTGGAGTTACCACCATTCCTTATAGGTATCAATATGCTCCCTCTATCCCTGGGTCTTGAGATGTCACCTTTATCCACATTTTCTCTATTGACCATGACTCTATAATCAGTTGTACAAATCATGGAAATCTTGGATCAAATATCCTACCTCATCCACGATTAAAAAATGAATTCCTTCAAGGATGTACTAGTAGAAAATTAAGGCACCATGTGGGATAAATTCTTAAATTTAGTTTCATACTCTTTCATTGAATTTTTTCCTTCTTTCATATGAAAAAAATAAATCATTCTTGGAATCTTGAACTTTTGTGGATAAAATTATTTGTTGTAAAATTAATCAAATCCTCCCAAACAATTCCCTTTTCAAATTTATCTTGAATTTATAAACCCCTCCATTGGCATGTAATATCATCATGAATATATGTTTCATACTTATAATTCAGCTATACTGGTGTGACTTGGAAATCCAAGATTCAGTTTATCTAATTCTACCACTTCGATGCTTTCTCTGGTTCTGAAGCCCACTGAAATATTGTTGGATTATGATTATGAAACTGAACAAAATAACTCACTTTACTTAGTTCATCCATTATGTTCCCTATATTCACAACCTTAAATGCCTGGACTATACTATGAACCAAATCGAGGTTCACTTATGGCTCAGGTGCAAACACATTCTCCGTATACTCCTCCAGTTGGATTCTATGATGCCAACCCAGTGCCATTTTCTATAAACCCAAGAAGTTCCACAAGTCTTACTCTCTAGCAGTTGAAGGGTTAATAATTCCAAATTCTAAAACATCATACTTTCACAATATAGTTATAGTTATTCAAAATTTTCCATATCAAATTATTTTTGAAAATTACTCCATTCTTTTTAAAATAACCCCATTTTCAAAATACTAATATAACCCCTTTTCAAAATCTCACATTTGAAAATAATTTCTTCATTTATAAAAAACAATATATTTTAAAAAATTATAAATCATTACTCATATTGAATCATGAATCCCAAGTGGGTAGTATTTTTTATAATACATTTCATGTTGTTCTTATTACCTAATCCCATGACAATGTGATTACAATTCATACAAGTGTCTACAAAAAATTATGTACCCAACTCTCTAGTAACTTGATGTTTAACAAAAAAATAGAATCTATATCTTTTTATTCTCTACATGTAATGTCCGAACAATCGCTCTCACTTCTATCATCCCATATCAAGGACTAATCCAAAATTAATTTCAACTCAAAGACCAAAAACCCAAACTACCTAAAAGTTAATGACCAATCAAGCTAATGCCATTTATCATAATGATTGATGAAACAAACTTTAATGATAACATTTATAGCATACCGAATAGTAATTTGAATGTGGAAATTGTTAACAAAATGATAATTTGAAATTATAAAATAATTATTAATAGTAATTCATTTATTAATATTCTTTTGAAATATATTCATAAGAAATATATATTTATTATATGGGATATTTGAATGCATACATATAAAAATAGTTTTTATGTAAGGGCTTCTCGTCTCACTTTTATTTCTATGAGTCACATGACATATTCATCACTTATTTCTTTTGTGTGGTGCATATATTTCACCTAAATTATTTTTTTATTCTTTTGACATAAATTTATGGGATTTACAAATCCATTTATTATTATTTCTTTTATGAGTTTTTTGTTTATAGATTTTCATAGTTGTAAGAGGTTTATAAAACAACGTCACTTTATTTTTGGATTACCTATGCTAAATTTTCAATGTGGGAAATTTTATGGTTATTATTATTTAAAAAAATTTCTTATCCTATGGTTGTTTATAGAATTTTTAGGTGTTATTACAATTTTCCTCTCTTTTTCATATAAAATGACATATAATTTTTTTTACTAGAAAGATTACCATATTTCATCTTCAGTAAATGAAAAATTTATACGTTTCCAATGATCATAAAATATTATTTATGATAATTATTACCAATATTTTAGTATTTATAAAAAAATTTAATACCATTATATTTATTAAGAATATTTTTAAAATTAAATCATTTTAAGAAATGTTTTCTCGAACTAGTCATTTTTTAAAAAAATTGTGTATGGAATTTTATATTTTAAAAAATATGGTATGTATATATTTTCACACCATTAAGACAATTTTACTATTTGATGACTTCGTTATAATTTTCAATGCTTCTTTTCATTGAAAATAATTTCCCATTATTCATGGAATTTTCAGTTAAAATGATATAAAAAGAAAAGTATATTTTTCTCATGTTTTCAAAGATAAGATCAAATATTATGTTAAAGGTATTTTGAAGTATATAAACATCCTTTAAATATTTTTATAACTCACTGGAGATTTTAATTTATGATACCATTCACTTTGTTTCATTGGTTGGATTATGATGATGATTATTTAAAGATGATTCTATATAACCTATTTCCTTACTATAATTTATTTAAGTTTTAATGAAACCTTTATGGACCAATTTGGTTTCCGTGAGTTTTGGTATGATTTAATGATGAATTTATATATGACTTTTTTACTTTCAAGGTGTTATGATATGATGATATAACAAATGTTTTATTGTAAAAGTGGGTGTTGTAGACCCAACTTTATCAAAACTTTTGATTACCAAATATTGTATATAGTGAATTATACATGACTTCTACTTACCATTTTAGTGTAGACATTTTTAAATCCCCTATTAAATGTTAATTTCATTATTTTAATAATCATATAAAAATGTTATATAAGATATCATGTTATAATTAAAATGTCAAGATACTATAACCATATTATTAAATATTTTTTTTATCTAGATACATTATAATGAATGAACATAATAGATGTATGAATTTATGTTTTTGTGGGAACATAATAATTGAGACATCTTCTCATGAGGTTCACACCAAGTGATTTGTATTTTTTGAGATCTTAAGGACATATCTGGAAATAGGAACACCACATGTTTTGTGTCTCATGGGGTGTTCCTTTATACAAACATCTATATTCATCTCATGAATTGAGTTCATTATCAATTTTTTCCATTTTATCACATACATTGATGCAAGTAAAAAACCTTCATAATGAAATCATGGTGAGTTATCTTGTCTTTTGTGCGTCATTGGATGTATGGAATTGGTTGAATGGTCAAGATAGAGTTTTTCACTTCCATGCTGAGGAAGTAATGCCTCTTACCTGGTTGATTTGGATGGTAGTACGTTAATAAATAAATGTCCATGGTAGTTGAGTATAAATCCATCTTGTAAGATAAAAAAATATTAAATCAAGAATGTAAGATAATTTAGGTGTGAATCATACTTTATGAGATATCTAAAGACAAAGAGGTAATATTACATAGTACATATTCGTTGGTGGCTTATTGTTTCTATGAATACTTATTATATAATTAGGGGAATTAATGATTTTTACACTATTCTCTAGGTTTGGGAATGGTATTCAATACTATTGAGATAAGGGCCTTGAGGGCACACACAATTTCATAGTAAATAATGTGCATTATACTCGTAAATAGGTGTATAAGACATAGTGGTCCCCATCACATGGGACTGGGATTATCCTGAGGATGTAGGATCAACAAGGATTAAATAAGATCATATTATTTGAGTTTCTAATAATATTTTATTGAATGTATTTAGTAAATATATTTTTATTTAATAAAGTAAATATATGGAAACTATTATATGAACCAAAATTATTACAATATTAATGGTTCATTTAAAATTTGCGGGAATAATGAGTCAATTGGCTAACAAAATTTTATCATGTAATATTTTTATAATATTATAACTAAGTGATATATAGATAAATTATATTTATGAATCATTAAATTAGTCATAATATATTTTGTTATAGTTTATATAATGAGTAATAAATATTCATGGGTTAGGGAACCGTTTTAGTGTAATTTCATAACTCACGTTATATAAATGGATAGAGCCTATCACTTAATTACTATTAACTTTGTGCTCTTAAGATATTTTATTTCCTCACTCAATTTATTAGGATAGAGTTTATGGATCCAAGTGTTCATATCGAGGTCTCCTTCACACATCATAAGATCATCGATGTGGTGATCATTGGGATGTTGTAGGCATCAATGGATCTCCCTAGTAGCACTTATAATTCTTTGATAAATGCTCGTTTATGTTTTTAGAGAACATGTGCATGATTTAGAGGAAATAAACCTTGGACTCATAGAGAATAAAATGATGGAAATAAATATGTTAAAAACACATGAATTTAGTTCAAACTAGGTATATTTGGTTTTTTTGTGTGCATAAATTTCATTAGTCACGATCCTTGGGCTTAAAATAGTGAAGTGCTTCACCGGTGATGATGTAGTTACATAGATTTACAATGAAAATTTTTAAACCCATATACCATTGGATTTCAATCTCAACCACAGTAAAATTAATTGGTATCAGAATAGAATTTGAAAATTTTATGTCAATGAAAAATTAGATTTTCATGAATCATTTAAGAGGAAATCCTTATGTTCCCAACATCATAAATGATGTTTCAATCTAACATATGATTGCCAGTATGCGTCAATAGAAATATATAAATATATATTGTTAATTTTTTTGGTGGTATTAAATTGATGTATATATATATATATTAAATATTTACCTTCCATAAATAGTCGGAATTTTTTTTATAAACCCAGTTTTGGACAAGATTCTGGTGGTCGGAAAACCATCCTTCAGTCAAGAAGGAGTTCCACAATTTTGTGAAAAAAATGGAAAAATAACCATTTCTAAGACTGAAAAAAGTCTTTTGACATATAAAAAAACACATTCTGTGGTGTAAATCAAAGTGAAAAGAACAAAAACATAACAATTTTTTCCAAAAGAGAAGTTGACCAAGTAAAATTAAAACAAAACAATAAAGTGGTGTAGTTGTCTAGCTTCCTCTCAATGTAAAAAAATTAAATTAAAATTTGGGTTAGATTCTCGAGTCGTAAGAGAGGAAACTGAAGGAGTTACCCCTAGGGTATAGTTTGATCCATTATTTAATTAAGGGATCAACCATTAGTATCAATTCATGATCCCTCTATATTATTTTTTTTATTTTCATGGTTTATTATTTGATGTATGTGTAGTTTTATATGGAATCACATAAAATAATAATCCATATTTCACAGATAAAATGAATATGTGATGCGGAAAATGTTTTCTATTTTTTACATGATCATATAGGTGTGTGATCACAATGTAAGTTCTTATGATAGAGAAAGTGATTTTATTTTATAATGTAAATATAAAACACTCAATGTAGTGTTAAGTCACAAATCCTTCCATATTTTGAATTTGAAAAAAATAGGTTATTTGTGGTTCTCATCAAATAATGTTGAGAGTTCCTCATACTACCAGATATTTATGAGAGTTATGGGTTGAATTAACAAATGTTAGAAGAAAATAAGTATCCAATTACAGATGGATTTAATATTAGAGGAATTAATTGACAAAGTCATATTTATGATTTTAGAAGTTGGTACATCACTAAACAGATCAATGATCTATTATTTAATGTTGTTGGATAGTTAGACTCCTACCTTGAACTCTCAAATTTGCGGCATTGACATAACTTTTAGAATATGAGGTAAGGTTTAATGAATACTTTAATCTTGAATACTCAAGATAAATAGTATTTTGATTCTAGTTTTAAGGGTTTCTAGAGTTTCATAAAATAGTGGGAGACATTTAATATTTTATTTAATTACAAAATAATGACTAAAAAAAATCACGATAAAATTACTAATATGAATAATTTTACTCCTGTAGAAAAATGGAATGTATTACAACAAGAGATACTACATCATTTATTGGAAAAATTAAATATCCTATCTAGAATGATTTTCCAAAGAGTATGTAGATTCTTGTGCACAATATTGTGATATAAGAAATTCATGGTGGTAGAAAATGATTTTTAACCTTATTTGGTATAGTTCTCCAAGTTATGAGTATTTAAAGAAAGTTTAATATTTTGTTATTATAGAAAAAAATTTAAAAGACAAGGATAAAGTGCTACTGTAAAGTGTGGCATCAATGGAAATATTATAACATCTTTTAACGAAAATAGGTATTAAAAAAGAGGTTATATAATTCTCAAATAATGAAATAAATATATGGAAGTTTAACCATAATGAATTGAATCGAAGAAGCAAGCAATCACTTCTTCTTCTGGTATATTCAAGAATTTTAAGTAATGTTTTTGTTATACTTTTGGGGTATTAAATAAAATTTTCCTATTTCATTTGTGTATTTAAATATAGTAACAATTTATTTGTATTAATTTTTTTTGAATAATGGTATGTTCTCAATACGACTGAGAATGGGTGGTTCTTATCTTAATAGCGACAAGTACAAAACTTCTAACTGTGTCGTAAATGGTTTTAGTTATACTTTTGTTAAACATTATAGAAATACTCTTCATACAAGTCCTTTGGGAATAAGTAGACATTATTCCATGATTAGGAATGAATGTTGTTAATGGAATTTAACTCCAAAACAAAAGTCCGGAAATCCTTGAATCATTGGAGATACCTGATGAATATAAAATTGAAGACTCATTTATACTTAGTTGTGGAAAGAAAATAAATTTTCATGAAACAATTAGTAGTTTTTTGGGATATAACAAGTATAGTTTTATAATAGTTAGAGTTAATTACCATAGGTATTATTTAAACACTAATGTACATAGTTTTTTACAATGGAACCAATAGAAATAAAGGTATCTTGTAAGGATTCTCAAATTATTTTAGTTGGAGAGAATGAACTGTTATAAGGGTATATTGGTGGTAAATATAGATAATTTTATTTCATTCAATTTTATTATGGAATGTGAATGTGAAGTAACGTATATGAATGTTCAGAAGATATGAGTTGCTTCAGGATGGTTTCCCTAAGAATATATTTACCAAGCATTCATCTATTATTATAATGTAGCTTTGAGTAATTCATAAACTCACATTACCTAAATGACATTTGGGCTAAGATGCTAATAAATAGGATCGGTGATGAGTCTTACTTGTTAATGTTGATAAATAAATGATATACTGGCATAATTCCTATATTCACATTTCCTTCTATTCATCAAAGTCATGATGTATGTAAAAGGATTATAAAGTTATCAAATTTTGTTTTTTGAAAGTACATCCATTTTTTGAGACATGCATCACCAGTGAAAAAGCCATCCCACAACGACATGCCAACTATAATAAAAAATATATATCATATGAGTCATATTATGATGAAAATCCATTATTTCATAAGAACTTATGTCTAGATAAAACAATTTTGTAAGCATATAATTAACATGAATCAATTAAAACATAAAGTGAAACTATCGTAATTATCCTTAGATTCATAGGGATATTATATAAAAACCTAAGATAGAAAATATATAGTCAAGTTATACATTGTATTTCTATAAAACTGTTTCTATCTCTATTTGAGATATTGGGGGAATGATTTGGTAGGGCTTATTGAATTTCAGTGATGCATAAGAAGAAGAATATGAACTAGTTCCATAATAGCATATGAAAAAGGAAAATTTTAGAGACATATAATGTGTAAGAAATATAAAACCATTGTGATGGTTTTTTATTCACCATAGCCAGTGATACATTATTCATTATCAATAATAATTCTTATAAGTAGGAATTATATAAATACTACCTAAAATTTACAAGTTCAATTAAAATTCAATAATTAAATCCATGTATCCCAATAAAAGGTGATTATTATTTTCCATACCGTGGTGGGTGTTCAAGTGATATGATATGTGTGTGGTACAAGAATTGTACCAATAAGTCTTGATTGGTTATACCAAATCAGCATGCCTAAATCCACTATAATTTTTACATTTCATAACTAATTTGAATGATAATTTTATAGATCATAGGATGTCAAGGACACCATTCATGGAAGGTGTCTTTATGAGGTTACCAGAAGGGGATGTAGACATCACATAATTCCAATAAGGATGTCAGTTATTGATATACATTTCAAGATTAAAAGAAAGGAACAAGATCTTAGTGTATTCACTTAGTTTTAATCGCTCTTATGTTTCTACAAAAGGTTAGTGGGAGAGCAATTTTTCCATGCAAAATATTTTTGATAACATATGGAAGGAATCTATTAGTTCTATGGTTAGAAAAGAATAGATGGAATTAAATTCTCCAGAGATTGAATGAATGTAATGACCTATGTTTGAAGGAATGGGATATACTATAGTAGATCTACCAGTTTCTTACACATATTTAATAATACATATACTCAATAAATATTGAAAAATATAGGTTGGAACAATTTGAGAGAGAACTATTTCTAAGGTCATATTGAATAAATATATCCTAGAAGACTTTAATGATCATAAAAATAGATTAGTGTGGTGAGTTGATTTCCATAAACTTTAGTGATGAACAAATCACATATTCAATGATATGTATGAGATACTATATATCAAACATATACATTATTATTGGAAAACATCAG
Source organism: Viscum album (assembly GCA_963277665.1). Lineage (NCBI taxonomy): Eukaryota > Viridiplantae > Streptophyta > Magnoliopsida > Santalales > Viscaceae > Viscum > Viscum album. The sequence goes on from OY728155.1 coordinate 959,005,354, forward strand.
TTATATATAGGAGCATTAAAAGAGAATAGTAAGAACTATCTAATTGTACTTGTGTAAGTACAAATGATATGCACCTGATATATGTAAATAAAGAGATACTAGTTATTTAGTGAAAGAATAATTGTCTTCATTTAGATCAAGGTGATCTAATATCATTTCCAAGATAAGTTAATTATAGATTATAGTGTAGACAAGCCAATGGTATCCATTTCTATAAATAACGAGTGCATTGTAGCTTTTGAGTCAACTATGAAAAAGTGTAAAAAAGGAAAGGATCTGTTACTGTTATTGGTATTTAACAATGTAATTAAAGTATTATCATAAGGTAAATTTTGATACTTTTACTAGAAAATATATAAATTTTTGAGTGGGAAAAGGTAATAAAATTTGCGATAACATCTCATGAGGAGATTTAATGAAAGAGATAAGGTCTCACATAACATAATACCCATGCAGTGGAGATTTGGAAAACCCAACAACTATAGTTGTGGCTCTGTAAAAACATGATTTTAATCATGTGAGAGATAATAACTATGGTTAGAAAGTTAGATAAAGTGAAAGTGGTAGTGTTGAAAAATTTAGTTCCCTTGAAACCACATTATGAGTAAATTTTTATTACCATATAATGTTTATAGTGATTTATGTTTGATGTACACTTACAATTTTGGTGTAGAAATTTCTCTGTCCCATGTTAAATTTTAATGTCTTCAGGTTAATTTTCATATCAAAAAATTATAGTAGCTCCCAACATATAATGAGATCCTATAGATAACCTGACATTAATCATAAATATATGTTATATGGTGAGGATACAATATACTGACTAGACACAGTAGATGTGAGACTCTCCGATTCATGAGGCTCATAAGAGTTGAGTTGCATTCTCATGATGTTCAGACAAAGTGATCTCTAGTAGTTTATATCACGATGATAAGCTCAGTAATAGGAAGACAACATGTTTTGATCATCATTCAATGTTTCTATCTACCAACATGAGTATTGGTATGCTGACTTGATATGATTATCAATGCATTCCATTTGATCACATAATTTTATTTTTGGAAAACACCATGGTAACGAAATCAAGGTGAGGTATCCTTAGTTTGGTCTATCATGGGTGTTATAACATTTATTAAATGGTGAAGATATAATTTTTTGCTTTTGATTCGAGGAAGTAATATCTCGATCCCGACAGATCTGGTTTGTAGTACCTTCACAATTAAATTGCCATGGTAGTCAAGGGTAAAACCATCAAGTTTGATAAACATATAATAAATCTAGAATAGATGACTAAACTAGGTTTATCCTTCATTATTAGATATCTTATGACAATGTGATTATATTACATCATTCTAGTTTATAGTTCGGTGATCTTTTCTATGAGAACTCATTTTATTGTTAGCGACCTTTATGTGTTTCTAGACTCCTATCTTCGTCTATGAATGGTATTCACTACTATCAAGATAATGAGATAGATGGTCACACAAAATATCTTATTCAATATTCTTCCATATCCTAGTGAATAGGCATATATGACATGGTGATCCCCACCATAATGTTTTGGGATTTTTTTAGGATGTACGATCACTGAGGAATTAATAAATTCATCTTCTTTGATTTTAGAATAACATGTATTGATTTTATTTATTAATTTTTTTACATGTATAAAGTAAATACATGGAAACTATTATATGATTGAATATTATTTTCATATTCAAGGTTCATTTAATATTTTTGGGAATGAAGAATCATTGAATGTATCAAATTTATCACATAATATATATTTTATATTACATTTAATTGATAAATATATAAATGATATTTTTGACTCATCAATCTGTTAATATATCTCTTTTATAATTTCTATAGTGAGTAATGAATATTTTTGGGTCCAAGATACTTTTCCAGAAGATTTCATATCTAACTATATATAGAAGGAATGGGGCTCTTTCATGATTAATATTCACTTTGAGATCTTGAGATTTTATCTCTTTTAATTTTTTTATAGAGATATTGTATTGGTCTTGGTGTTCAGATCAATCTCTCCCCAACATAACATAATATTTTCAATGTAGTGGTCATCAGGACAACGAAGGTGTCATCATATCTCTATTATAATATCCAAAATTTGTAAATATATGCTTCCTTTGATTTTGGAAGCATGCATGGATGATCTTGAGGAATTTTACCTCAGATTCTTTAAGAAGAGATAACTGGTGAAGAATAGATGGTCAATTTACAACATCAGATTAAACCAGGTATTTTTGGTTCACTTTTATTTATAAAAGCCTTTACAAGTGATCCTAAGGATTAAACTTGAGCATTGATTCACCGACGATGACAATTTTTAAATCCTGGGCCAACCCGATTCCTCTTTACACCTAGGTAACATTATGTTTTATGATCTTTTGGTACATACATATATGGGTTTAATTATATGATTGGTGGGTTTAGAATTATATATCCCTCTAATGCATTGTGTAAGGTTGGATATATCCTAAAATTATAAGGACTGGAAGGGGTTTATTTGTGTTAAGTAATAGTATTTATTAAATAAGATAGTCTTGAGAGTGATCTTCGACTAAGGAAATGAAGGAATGAGTAGTGAACCCAATACAATATGATAGTCTCTACAGTGATCCCTGACTAAGAAAATGGATTTATATGCTAATGTGTGTGCTATAAAATTATATATTATGATTATTATATGTTCTAATGGATCAATATTGATTTTTGATGATTCTCTACACTTCATTCTATGTCTTTTATTTGATAACACATTATTCGTTGATTAATGATTAGGGAAATTTTACTAATAAGGTATGATTATTGTAAGTTATTGTTATGTTCTTATACCTTAATACTTAACCTATTATCACTAATGATAATTGATTGATATCTACTATTTTTACCCTTATTGAGTATCTGATATCACAATTTCCCATGCTTCCTTTCCCAAGGATTTGAATAACTATTCTAAGTATGGTATTTCTAAAAATAGTAAAATGTAAGAAGATAATTTTGGGATATAATGAGAATATTTCATGAAATAATGTGATTATGTATCTCCTTCCGAAATACACTAAATATTTTTGGTCCTCAAACATGCATTATTTTGAAATATAGGGAATATTTATCTAAAAGAATGCAATATTAATTCTTGAAATGCTTTTCCCCCCCAGTTTGTATAATAGTATTTATTATTAATTTTTATATTTTAATACTTGATAACTTTATAGAAATCCATGGGGATAATTTTATGTAGTTGGTAACAACCTAATGCTTTGGTAAAGAATAAATTGTATAATTTCATAAAAAATAAATCATTGTCTAGATACTAGTGATTGGATGCAATTGTAGTATTAAAAAACCTTGGGGTTACAACAATTAAATGGGTGGGTTGGGTATTAACTTAGTATTCAAAATTGTATGATTACTGGGACTAAGGCATCAGACATTTATAGACACTTTCAGGGAATATTCTTGGTTTATTTTACATTTTATTTATAAACAAATATGTCATATTTGAATAGATTATGACTATAAATGACCAAAAATAAACCCAGTATGTCATATATTGAAAATTAGGTGAATTGTTTTAGACATAAAATGATATATTTTTCATGATCACCTGATTAATCACTATGATTATTATTTCATAAAGATTGGTTATTGGCCTTAGATAATGGTTATACTAAGGAGGAATTATGTTAACACTGAATAAGATTGGAAATGAAAAGACAAACCTCATGAGAAACAAAATGAAATGGAGGTTTTCATATGTAATCATATATCTATGCTCACCCAAATCTCTAAATATATTAATGGAAATAGGAGTTATAATTAACATAAAAATCAAGAAAAAAGGAATCAATCACTATTGATTGTTTCATGTGGAAATGTATACCTTCCCTAATTGGTTTCTCTAATCCACTAATTGTTAGTAAATATATCAGTAACACAAGAAAGATATCTTATATTCTCCAATGTCTAAAACATGAAAATGTTGTTATGGTTATATAAAATTAGTATGTAGATCAATGTGGGACTCTTATGAGGAATATGTGGAAAGAGGAGGAAATTGACTCAATGACATGGTAAGAGTTCAAGAAGGGATTTTCAATAAGTATATTTTATAAAATCTTCAAATAAATAAGGGAATAAAATATTTAGAATTAAAGTATAATTATAATGAATCCATTAGTATCTATGAGAAGAATTATCATATGACTTTCATTGTAATTATCATGTTTAATCATCGATCCTAAAAATATTTGACTAATTCTTCAGTTTCTTTAGATGATATCAAAAAATGGAATTGTGTATAAGAAATTTTGATAGCTATGAATTTGTTATTTGATTTTCTTGCAAGATAGAAAATGAAATTTGAGACTCTCAATGTTCCAATAGTTTTGTGGAAAAAAGAGAAATTTAGGGTTTCAAGATAATTATAGAAATAGGACTGATAGAGTAAAGAAAATTAATCATCCCTCATGTATGAATATTGGAATTAAACAAAAAGGAAAATTTCTCCCTATGTGTAGTAATTTTTTGATGTTTGTAAAATATGATCAATGAGAAAAATAAAAATATTGTGATGGGTTGTGGCCAGTTAATGAAAGGAAATTGGAAGAATATCAACCTAATGTTCCACCCACACTCAAATAATATAATTTTAAGGAATATATAAATTAAATAATTGGGTCAGAACTCTGAGGTTTAATGAAAAAAATTGACATTAGAAACCAATGAGGCCAAGAGATAAAGGGAATTCTTACACAATCACAATTGCTGAAGTGGGTCATGAGAATGAAGTGGTGAACAGTACATATACAATATATACTAGAATTTAAAATGATTTATTTGATTCTTGATCTACAAAGTCTTTATATCATAATAATATTTAAAGGGTATAATATAAACACATCAATGATTAAATATTATGTTAGCAATAAAAACACCTAATAGAAAAAAGTAAAATATCAAGTCAATAGTTCCCCTCTAATAAATGTTTTTGGGAATTTAATTCCTAAAAATATTATGATTCTAACTCTAGTTGAATTTGATGTGATTTACGGAATGGATTTTTCATCTTTATATGAATCCCTTAACAATTTCTGAGGAAGGTAATTCCCATTTAATGTTCTATAAAAACTAAGGATCATCTTTCAATGTGAGTATGATTATTTCTATCTAATGTGTGTTACATCTGTTGTATGTGTCTTACTACCTATTTGTGATGTATTTTTATCTCAAATTATTGGGGAGAAACACATCATCCATGATATTCATATTTTTTGTGATTATTCTGATGTTTTTAATGAGGACATTCCTATTATTCACATGTATCATGATGTTAATTTTTCCATGAAACTCATTCATGATTCTTTAACTATTTTATGAACTCTATATTGATATCCCCATTGTAGTTTTAGTAATTGAAGATGGAACAACCAAATAATCCTTTTGATGGATTCATATTCCCCAGTGCATAATCGTGGGGTGAATATGTTCTTTTTATTATGAATAAATATGAGAAACATATCTTTTCATTAATTATTGATAAATCTATAAGGTCACTATCCAGAAAAATTATCCTCTTACAAAAATTAATGACTTGTTTGATATACTATTTAGAGATCAATAATTTTCAAATAATAACCTTCAGTTTTGATAACATCAATTGAGGGTTAATAAAATGGATATACCAGGGATAACCTTCCATTCAAGGTTTTATCATTATGAATTTATATTTATCACATTAGGACTTACTAATTTTTCTAATATCTTCATGGATTTAATTAATAAATTATTTATATATTAGATTTATCAATTTTTGGTAGTATTTATAATTATATTCTAATATATCTTGAGGGAATATAAGAGCATGAAAAACATTTAAGGTTTATACTCAAGACCCTAAAGAATAAGAATATGTATGCTAATTTTTCAAATTTTGTTTTTTAGCTACAAAAACATTCATTCATGGGTAATATAATACCGAGTGATAGTATATCAGTAGATCCTTCAAAGACAAAAGTTATTGGACCATGGACCAAAAAACCATAGGAATAGAGATCCATTGGGTTCCTTGTATGGAAGGGTACTACCAATTGTAACTGAGTTATTTCTCATGGTTATGTACTCTAATTACGATGTTAAATTATAGGGGAGAAATTTCCTTTTGATATATGAATGTGATGAAATTTTCATGGATATGTAAAGAATGTTGGATTGTACATATGTGCTAACACTACCTTAAAACATGGAACTATTTGTGATATTTAGTGATGCATTAATGAAGGACCTATGATGCATCCCCATACAGAATTATATAGTGATAGATTATGATTCACACTAATTGATAATTCCAATGAGAAATTACCAAACTCATGATTTTGAGTTAGAATCAGTAATTTTTTCCCTAAAAATTTATTGGAATTATCTTTATGGATAAAGGGGTAATATATGTGATGTATACCAAATTTAAAGTATATATTCTCATAGAAATAGTTCAATATGGGACAAAAGAGATGGTTTAGGATGATTAAATAATATTACTATTCAATAAAATAAAACCCTGAGAAGGTGAACTAGGAATATGATGCTTTGAGATAGAAAAACCATGCTAGTTTTTCCATGGGTATGATTGAAATAGATCCAATATTTATGTCTTTCCAGAAGATAGTCCTTGAAATATGAGGAATAGAGAAAAATTTTATCTTTCTCAGATGATTGTTCATCTATCTATCCATGTGAGTATTAAATAGGTTCATAATGAGGATGGGGAAATAAATACGAAGGCAATAAATTATCATTATTTCAACAATGATTGTTATAAACCAAAAATATTTAGTAACTGAGTATTTGTCTTTAGAATACAAGATATGTAGAAGGAGATATTTTTATGATTACTCTAGTTCATTAATCTTCAGTCACCCCAAATGTATAAATATTTATAGAAATAAAATGTGTATTTATGGAGGGATAACAAGAATAGAGATACTGAGGAGTATGTATGTTGATTCGTGGTATGTTAGTAAGTTAAGGCTAAGAGACATAAGTCTAATGGGGTGTTAAAACCACTACCCATACTAGAATTCAAATGGTATGGCATTACTATGGATTTCTCCATCAGAATCATTAAAAAATATAAAGGAAAAATACAATTTAGTTTGTAGTAGATGGACATATGAAATTATAAATTTCAATTTCCATAATAAATGATTTATATATTTATTCTATTCACATGATATACATTAATTAAGTGGCGAGGTTTCCTGGAGTTACACATTCTATTGAATTTAATTTGGGCACAAGAGTTATCTCAAAGTTTTAGAAAATTATTCTTCATGATCCAGATAGAGAGTTGAATTTAATTACTACATATTGTCCTCTTACATATAGTCAGTCTGTGAGGAACATTCAACTATAGAATAAATTTTGATGGATTTATCTATGGATTTCAGAGGTTGTGTGGTTAAATATATAGCATTGGTATATGTTTTTTAGAACAATAGGTTTTACTCAATAATTCAGTTAAATATTTATATATACCTCTATATAAGGAAGTGAAAAAACTCAAGTGTGATGAGATAAAGTCGAAGATAAAAAGCTACTAGGACCTGAGGTAGTTGAGGAAATTTCATATAAGGTTAGAGTGGTTAAAAAAAACATCATTGAAGACTAAAGTCGACAACAAATCATACATATAATATTTAGTGAGATATAGAGTTAAAATTAATTGATAAGGTAATCTAAAAATATCACCTAGGAATATGGTTTTGATATTTTGAAATAAGAGAATGTTCATCCTCATATGAATTTGTCCCTTCGAAATTTTTGGTCGCATCAGTATGACTGGTTATCGCTAGTTGATTTCCCCTAATCTCTCTCATGTTCATGATGTGTTCCCTATATTTAACCTAAGGATGTACATATATGATCCTTAATATTTTATGAACATGGAGGTCGTACCAATGGAGCATGGTATATCTTATGAGGAATGTTTTTGAGAATCTTTATTAAATAGGAAAATCTCTATATAATAAGACCATTAAACTAGTCAATGATTAATGGTAGAATAATAATTTTGATGAATCTAAATGGGAACCTAATGATTTAATGAGAAAATTGTATTCACATTTATTTGTATTAGATTGGTATTTTCAAAGGATAAATAATTATAAGGGGAACAATATAACACCTTGATATTTTATAATATATTTCTTTCTTTATATAAATTTAATTCATTTGAAAATACTCTATACATTCAACACCAAGTTGAAGTGAACCATAACATGTTTTCAAAACATAAATATTTAATATAATAATCATCACTTATACATTGGATATATGGGTATGAATAAGACTAAATAAATTATAAAAACCTATTTTTCACCCATGTATGAAATTATTTCACATGATATCAATTGGTATAAATTTAAATAAAATAACTGGAATGTAAAAATATATGTTTTTTGGGAAAATATATTTTTATGTGCATTGTGAGGTTCTATGAAAATAAATCTAAAAATACATAATTGATTTATAATTTGAAATAAATTTATATAATATATATTCAATAAATTTTAGCACTAATAAAATAGTTTTTACATGGAATAAAATGATGAAAACTAAATTTTATGCATAAAATGTATTTTTCTCATAATAAGTTTGTTGTGATTTTCATACATAATTTAAAATGAATTCAAAACAAATATAAAAATTGATTATTAAAAAATACATTAAAATTTTAAATAATAATATATTACTTTATATAATAAGTCCAAACTAATTTTTTTTCATAAGTAATAGTATAGTTTTTATAAATTTATTACAATGACTATGGTGAAAACGAGTTTACCAGGGAGTGGGGGTGGGGTGGGGTTAACTTAGTAAATAAGGGTTGAAATATTTTATAAAATTATTTGTTTTTTTTTTGTTTGATCTAATTTTAATCCTATTATTCCTATATTTTCAACGTTACCATTTTAGAACCTCATGACATGATTAAGACTTTAATATATTTTATTATTTTGAAAATATTGAAGTATGTCCAATCTCTCCATTATATATATAGATGACATCTCATCTAACCCACAAAATTCATGATCCTAATATCTTGAATAATTCATCCCTAAAAAATTTATAAAATTCTTCCCCACTTCATATATGTACTAGTTTGATCAATATACATACTTCTAAGGCTTGACATGTACTCCAAACGTGGTTTCTCAATGAAGAGGTATAATTATTTACCATGTGATTTCAATTTTATTTCTCATTAAAAAATATAAAAATATATGGTATTAACTAAAAAATAATGAAATAATTATCTTAAATATATGTAAATTTTATTATAATTATAGAACCACCATATTTCACCACTTATCCATCAAATGAAAAATGAAATTATCCTTCGTTTGTGCATGTAAACTATCACCTCTAGGAAGTAATATGGTTCATTTTCTGTCACCTTAATTCATGGTTGGTTATCATGATGAAACTAATATATATATATATATATATATTTATATATTTATATATGTTATTATGAAATAATTATTATTCTTTAATTTCAATATATTTCATACCTTTTTACCTTTTCATTTATTGGAAAATGATAATGTCTCCCATGCGAACCTATAGACTACCACCCACGCAAAGAGATGTGATTTTTTTTCATTTTCACATTACATACCTAATAATAAGAATATATTTAATGAATATATTTTTATTATAATTACATATTAATTATTTTATACAATTGAATTATAATATACCAATATTTTATTCTATCTATAAAAATGTGAACCCATATCCCATGTGTGCATACAAACTACCGCTTACACAATGTTATATAATTAATTTTTCAACATCACTTTATATAAATGATTATAAAATTATATATAATAAATTATTATTAAACATATTTAATGATAAAATATTGGTTAATGATGAAACCATGGAAAATATTCATGTATCAGAACTTTCAAATTGGAAAATTCATGAAAAAGTGGCTAGTTTTCAACCTAATTATGATTTTAGTGATGAAATTGTTGATAAATGGAAAATTAAAAATTTTAAAATTATTATAAATATTATTTTACATTTTAATATGGATACATAATATATTTATAATAAATATATATTTATTATTTAATATATTTTAATGCATTTTATGAAATAGAAGACTTAAATTAAATGCTTCCCGGTACAATTTTAATTCTGTGAGACATATCAAATATTCACCACTTGTTTTATGTATGGGGTATATAGTGAACATAAACTTATTTTGTGATTATTTTTAGGAAAATTATGTGGATATGTAAATGCATATTATTTTCCCTTTTTTATAAATTCTTAATTCATAGATTACAAAACTCTTTAGGGGTTTATGTTACCATCTCATTTTTTCTCTTTTTTTATACTAAATTTCAATTTTGATAAATTATTTGTATATTATCCTTTAAACCACATATATTTTATATCCAATGGATATTTATAGATTTTTTATTTTTAAGTGACATTTTCCACACTTTTAAAACTAAATATTACCAAAAATGGTTTGAAATAATAGTCCACCTTATTTCATATTTGGTTGAAAAACGTTTTTTTCTATATCCATTATCTTCAAGATTTATTTTATGAATGTTCATACCTATAATGGAATTTTTTTAAAATACAATTTTCACTACCTTTGACTTTAATTATAATGGTTTAATAAGAAATATATTTATAAATAAATCATTTTTTATGATTTTTTAGTAGTGCAAAAAAATTCTATCTTTTAACATATTTTTTTTATAAATTGATTTTCCTACTTCCTTGAACAATTAATTTATTTGAATCCACTTTACAAGTTTTCATTATAATTTTCAAATAAATTTTTTCCTTAACATTCTAGATTTTTTAGAATAAATGTTATCAAATGAAAATGATAATTTTCACATACTTTAAAAGAAATCTTGAAATTTTCTTTTAATATTATTTTACAGCTATATAAATATCCTTTTAATGATTTTTAAGATTTAGCGGGGACATAAAAAAAAGATACAATCCACTTTATTTCTTTGGATAACTTATGATGATGACAATTTTAGGATGATTCTATAAAAGTAGTTCTCATCCTTTGAGTTAATTATGTTATATTGGAACATCTATGAAACACATTAATTTTCAAATATTATGATATAGTGAATCTTTATGGAACCCGTTTACTTTTTACGTGTTATGATATGATGATATTATGATTTTTATGATTTTTTAGTACACATATGTATGCTTTTGACTATGTTATGGAAGGGACCATAATTATTTATCCCTCTAATACATTGGGTAAATATGGATATCTCATGAGATAAGAAAGGATGGATTGGTGAGTTAACCCAATTTAGTAAGGGACTATGTTCAATTATATAGATATGGTAGTGAACATTGATTAATAAAAATGATAGAATGGTGAGTGAACCCAATCTACTATGATAGTATCATCCATGATCCATGTCTAAGGTAATCATTTTCTATCCTAATTTGTATTCCAAAAACTTATGAATTATTCTTATGATATTTTCTTCTAAATCATGATTTATTATTGATGATTTATCACTCTTTTGTCTTACATCTTTTGATTGAAAAAACAATATTCCAAGATTCCTGATTAAATATCTTTGAGTGATTGGATATGATTATTGTAATTAATAATCATGTTCACATACCCTTATACTTATCTTATACTAAGTTATGATCATTGATTGATATAACTTTTATTTAACATTGTTGAGAAACTAAGTTCACTCTTTATTATGTTTCCTTAACCGAGGTTGTGAAGAATGGTTTTACAATTCTATATCGAATGATTTTATAGTGTAAGAAGATATTTTTTTGGAGATATTAAAGTTATTTTGTGTAATAAGAAGACTATGTATCTAGTTTCAGAATAGACAAACCCATTATGGTCATTGATAATATATTACAATTAATTATACGGTATTATTCAATAATTATTAAATATTAATATATGGAATGATCATGTCACCTCAACAAGAACCTAAGAATTTTACCAGCCTCACTTTTTCCAATGTTTCTCCATCTAATAATGGTTTTGAAATGTTTAGAGTTTTTTTTATAAATAACACCACGAAAATTCCATTTTGTATCTTTGATGAATTTATTAATGAATAATGATCCCATGTGAGATTTAACTAATACTGGTCAATATAAATCTTTACAGACAAAATCCAAATTTTTTTCTTTGGTGACTTTACTTCAATATTGATAGACATGTCTCATTATATACCAATTATATTCCCTTGACATATTCTATGCTCCATAGCACCAAGTTTCAAAATTCCCTTAATATTCTGTTTTTTTCATCCCCTTCTCACCCATGTGATATTGACGATTATTCCAAAAATAGAAGATCTATATGTTTTTTATAAAGTGTTTCTCCTTAGAAACACTCAATAAAATAAAAAATTCAATATTTCCCACCATTTTCAACACCCATATATCCTCATGTTATCTTCCTTACACATTTTAATTTTGTATAGATACCCACACTGAATAGTTGAAATAAAATTATTCTTTAATAATTATATGTGCCTCATCCCTTGAAACTAAAACAAATATCCTCTTTTAGTTGTAACATTCACTTGTTACCATCTATCTATCTCTAGGGTTTCATAATCTGTAATATAGAACATGCAAAATATTATGGAGAAATAATTCTTTATACCCCATCCCAATTGATATGTGAATTGAATCTCTAAAATCAATAATCAATGAATCTAATATATTGTAGAAAATTGAAATAAATTTTATTTTCTCCCTAGCTATGGTATTTGAGGAAGAACTACTAGAAAACCCAATCAACTATTCTAGTTCCATTTATATTCCAAATTCATGGACATCCCTACCTTTGGTAGAAGCCACCAAAAGCCTCTACTGATCTACTTTTGAACCCCATTTATCATTAAAAGAAATAAATTTTACTTTAAAATGTCCCACTTAGTTGTCACATATAGCCATTTGGGAAACACCATGTCATTGTTATGCTTTCAATAGTGTTACACCTGCATAAGTGAAAGAATTATTTTGTAATAACATCATCAGTTGTTAGTTGATGTTACCATATTCCTCTAGTTCCAAACATCCATGGTTCATATGATCTTCCCTTATCTATTTATAGGGTAGAAATTTTAAAAACCCATATTTTATAAGATTCAAGACATACTAAAAAAATAATTTACATAGATAACATAATAAAAAACAGGTTCCATCACATATTAATCCCAACCCATATCCAAGTTAATTATATGAAAATAGATTTTACCACCAATCACAACCATATTTTTATAAGAATTAATATACTCAAAGATAAAACTCATTTACAATAAAATATTCAATAATTATCATATTTAGGAAACCATCATCAACCAATGAAATTATGTTCCAAAACCCTCCCTTTTAAAACAAATAAATTTATCTCCTTGAATAAATTTATTTGAATTCATATCAATCAAGGTTATAAAATTCATTTATTTTTGTATCCCCCATTTATGTAAAAAATCTCAATTTTTCATAAATAATCAATTTCACACAATTCATGATATTTTATTCCATGATCAATTAAAATAAATCTAGAATACATAAAAAAATTCCAATCTCATAAAATATAATAAAGACAAATACTTATATGCATAAATTCCTAATTATTGTTAAATTCATTTTCTTCATATAACATTATGTTGTGAAATACTATAATTATTTTCCAAGTATATTGATAGAGATGAATAAATATCCTTAAAACAATTGTTCTGAAATCAAAAATATTGAATATTTTAAGTAAATCAAGATATTTTAGTAGATATATATATATATAATAATAATAATATATGAGATCAAAAATATCATGACTTCCATTATATATTAATCCGATCAATCCTTAATAGAAGTATGGTGTTCATAAAAAAATCCCCATTTTTTTCTTACGAATATCGCTTATCCATCAAATATGAATAAGGGTGTGAATGGGGGTTTTAGGGTTAAAAGTAGTTTTTAAAATAAAAAACCATATAAAATTCAACATATGGAATGCTAAACAAGAATAGGTAGAAAACCCACAAGCCTTCCATTGCACACCTTTTGGGCATGATTTCCAACGCCACCTGGTTAACATGCGTGGTTAACCCTAATGATGTTCCTAACCACCCATCGGTCTTCACTACTAAAAATCTATAAAACATAATTTAAAACAAAAAAACTCAAAAGATAACTTTCCAGTAAAATATATGGTGTTGTAAAACTATTAAATTAATTTTCTATCTTCAACATGCTTGGTAACAACACATTAAATGTGGTTTGTTCACAAGTTGATCACACTGACATGATTTCATGTTGAACCATTTGATAATTTCAAACCTATAATTAATCCTTACTCTATGTGAAATATTATCCTATAAAACATAATGAAAGTAAAAATATATTTTTTGTGTCCACTATCTCGTTGTAGTCGAACACCAGACCCGGATGTCTATATCAGATGACAACATATAAAAATATCACTTTATCAATATGGAAAAGACCATGTCATCACATGTTCATGTATTCATCATACATATAAAAATAATATAAGTATAAAGATATCCAATTCAATGTGTGATTACAAAATCTACCTCAAATATTCTAAAAAATTTCACTTTTTTTATAATTCTTATGGAACATTAATTGTTTCTCAACATTTTCGATTTTTTTCCAAATTAATGTAATATAATTATTTCTTGATAAATTCATGTTTTCATAATTATACTCCTGATACTATGTATTACTAAAATCTCCTCATGTTTTTTAAAATCAAAAAATTTCCTTAGGTTTCTTTGTAGCACAACCAGATCCAAAATAATATTTTAATCAAAATTTCATTTTAGGTCATCAAAATAAACAAACGAAAGGCATTGTTGCATTATAAGTAAGAGAAACATCAATGCACTTAGAATATTCCCATCCAGGGAAACTATTATTCTTCTTTTATAATTATTTAAATTGAAAAACAAAATCTTCGGACATTCTCTTTTGGAAAAAATAGTATATCGATATTTATATATGAAAATGATAAGAATTGAATAATTATATTTCAAAAAAGGGACACTTTGTTTAACATATAAATATATATCTTAGTATAAATTTCACAATTTTTGGACAGAATGGGGCCACGTGGAAGACAATGAGGGTTCCATGTAGTTCCTTACATTCACTCCATGCACCAAACACTATAAGGTACATAACCCCGTGAATCGACTACTCAATCTCCTAGTTTAGAGTAGTCTGAAACATCATTCTTTTTTAGTATGCGCAATAAAATTTTATTTATTATGTTTATCCTAATTCTATCCATTGAACCAAAAATCCTTCCCTTATCCCAAAAGTGGCCATATATATTTCAACTCACTATCCCATAAAAGGGAATGTATAGCTCACTAACATTTTAGTTTAAATCAATATTCTTATTCCCAAAAAATATTCTACTTATATAGATTAATTGGCTGTAACACCATATATATATATAATATAGTAGAGTTCACCAATAGTTCCCTTTTATATCATGGGGAAAGCATTTGAAAGAACCATATTTAGAAAAAGTTTTGATATATTATACTTTAGATTTTATAGATTATGAACTACTTTTTATTTCATGAAATAATCAAATGTAATATATTATTAAATTTTAAAAATATATATATAATTCATTTCAAAATTATTAGTGATTATACAAGATTTTTTAGTGTATTCGATCAATATATTCTTTGAATAATTTTCAACTTCTTCAGCAGTAATTGAAAAAATGTTCACCTTTCTACACACTTTATAAATATGTATATTTATCTAATTTCTTTGGATTAAGGAATCTATATTTATTCATTTGATTAATAAGTCCCTAGTGTACAATGATACATCTTGTCTTGATTTTCACATTCAAGAGATTATAACAAAGTCCATCTATAAAGAGAACATTTGAATTCTTTTTATATTTTACAATTATTTTTGTCATGTGGTGAGTGGGTTCCCTTGACCCGACTTCTTTATATACATTGATTACCGTTACATGTAGATAGCTCAAAAAATATATGTGTTTATTCTTATCATAATATTCTTGATACTTATGTATCTACTATTTACATGGAAATTCCATTATATTACATGCTTTATAGAAAATTTATAATTGTTCCTAACTATAATTATAACCTCAAGATACTATGATAGAAATCCTAAATATACGTTCTATGGTATAGATACACGAAATTTATTAAAAAAACGTGATTTATGATTTTCAGGTGATGGCGGATCTTTAGAATTGATAATTCTTCTCAAGAAGTTCCATTATGGTGATCTCAAGTAGATAATAACACAAGGAATGACCTGCCGATAGAAACAAAACATGTTTCTTGTGTCATTGGTAATTCTATATATATTATATATAGTATTAGGATCATGAAATGAAATAATTATCACTATTTACCATTTTATTGTGTAAATTTATTTATCAAAAACATTATTCTGTTGAAGTAGTGGTGAGGTATCTTGTGTTTGTTGCATGATTGGTGGTATGGAATCTGTTAAATGATCATGATATAATTTACCAAGTCTTATTTAAGGATGAGATATCAGATTGGACAATATTTACAAAGATGGTAGTACTTTCATCAAATCAATGGCCATTGTACAGTAATGCAAGTCCATATGGTAAGGCTATGAAATGCATAGATAATGAACAGGATGATGACACCAATGTGAATCTTGTGTTATGAGATATCATGAGACCAATAGTATATATTAAACCAAATGTTTCATTAGAGGTTATCATTTCAATGAAATGACATATCTTTATAGGGTCTATGATTGGTTTTTGGACTCCACTATGGTATATGAGTTGGTGTCATTTCTATCAAGATAAGAACCTGATGGGTTAAAGACAAATTGTAACCAAATTTTCCTCCTATTGAGATGAGTAACAATTTAGGATGAAGTGGGCCCTACATGTAGGGGCTAGTGAACATCTGAGTATGATTGATTCCAAGTAAAAACATAATTCAAATTATATTATTCTAGTGTAATATAACAATTATTTAATTTATACCTCAAGGAATTCACAAATTTCTTGACTATAAGAGTTAATACATGAAAACATAATTTTAAAAATGAACATAATATGTTAATGATTTGTTAAATTTTTAAAGGAGATTACAAAATGTATTAATGGTTCATAATTTTTAAAGTAACATGTTAAAATGATTCAAGTGAATGAAAAAATGATCATGACTTTAGAAAATGTTTAATAATGTCATCTGTGTCCATAATGATCTAAAATAAATGTTATTACTTTTGTGGGACCAAATCGAATTTTTTTAATGTATATCCTAAAACAAACCATGATTTTCAAACATAAATATTACATATTTTTATATGAATATTAAATAAACATTGAAAAATAAATTCCTTAGTATTAAAATGTTTTAGTATCTTTTTTGTCTAGTTAGACAATCATATTATTTAATCAACGATTTTAGACATCTCCCATAATGATCTCTTCATTTGGTATCCTTTGAAGAGATACCCTACATAAACCATTCTTCATAACCTGGGGAAATAAAAAAACAATAAGTGAGCTCAGATTATTAGTAATAGTAAACAAATAAGTTATCAATCTATGATTCTATGAAAGCATAATATATGTAGAAAGAAATGAAATAATAAATGAAACATAAAAAGCTTATACCCAATATACGATGGATTATTAGCATGATACCTAGAATAAAACATTATCGTTTTAGAAGAAATAAACCATAATAGTAAAAAAATCATGAATAAACCATAAACCAAATTTTTGTCAAATTTGTGTGGTACCATTATAAGTGTAGAAACCAATTCATATGTCAAGGTTCACTTATAAGACAATCAAATCATAATAGATCCCATATGAACACCTTTTTTCTTATTTTATAATGTATTAGACATCATCAGCAATTTAACACATCGTAATGGATCAGAAATAATCACCTATTTCTCATCGTGTATCAAGCACACGAGCTTATTTCCCATAGAGGAAAAATAACATCATGATGTTTCTTATGACTATATCACGATATAAAAATCCATATCCATTGCATTTGAGGGAGATATAGGTCTTATTGTTCACATAATCCAAACATTTGAGTTCCATAAGATCATAAACCATTTCATCATCGAATAACACATGTATGTTCTATATGATCAAAAAAAATTCATCATGGTATAAAATGTAGACATAAACAATATTTATAAAAATTTCTTCAATCTATTATATCATAACCGATGTAAAAATAGAGTTTCGTAAACTAATTTTCATCATCAATATATATATAAACATCAAAGGAAAAAATAATTATGGTATGAATATATCAAATCCCCTTTAAAAATAATAAAAAATGAATATTTTTTTCATATATTAATATAAATTCCACATGAAGATCACTAAAAAATCATGAGGAAAATTTCATTTCCAACTGAAATCACTTAATTAAAATATAAAAAGTTTCCAAAATATTAAAGAAAAAATATTATTTTAATATAAACATGAAAATTTGTAAATAAATTTAAAATAATTGAGTGATAAAGATGGAGGAAAGATCCACTCACGATTTAAACAATAAAATAATGACTTCTTTTACATTTATGGTTAAATATAAAAATTCCATATTCAAAAAATAACAAGAGGATTTCCATTAAATCATTTTTTAAAAGGTGGAACATAGGTAAAAATTTCACTATGACATCATTTTATAATAGTTAAAAATTTATTTTAATTTTTCTAGAAAAATTCTACACTGATAAAAAAGGTTCTTTGATCATATATAGAGATAAATTATGTTTTTACTTAAACAAATTCTTTTAGAAATTTTGTTATGTACTTATAGGGAAATGAAATTAAAGAAAGTATTTTCTAAAATTATATAGTGGACAAAAATACAAGATTTTCGTGAGTGGTAGATGATAATATTTCATAATAAAGAACTTAATCATAAGGAATCAAGACAAAAAATGAGATTGTAATACAAATCATTTACCACTTTGGTGTCTTTTTAATCATCATCCCCACGAAGGAAAAAAACTAATATTGAAATGTATAAATAATAATTTTCATTGTCGTAATCCTAAAATATAGTCACGGTCCCTTTATATACACCACAAAAAATAAATATGTGGTGCATAATTCAAGTGTCCCATAGAAAAAAATAATATGAATATATATTATCATAAGTCTTGACTTACCTCAAATATTTTCAAACCTCATTCTCTTAGAAATACCTATATTGGAGAACTTATTAAGGACCCTCCAGTTCATATTTTTTTGATGATTTTAAGCTGAAAATGTGTCTAATGATGTAGTGGAGTGATTTTGGTATGGTTTGGTCGAGTCATAGTTCTTAATAAGTGTGATTATGTGAGGGGAAGAGATTCCATTTTATAATTGTGTAGGAGTGACATTTTTGTTAAAACCCAAAACTATTCAATAATAGGATGTAACTCTCTCCCACAGTGCTTCTAAAATTTATAAATAATGAAGTGGAAATATTTTATTTTTGAGGCACACAAAAAAACCATACTTTAAAGACGAAATTCCTTATACATTATGTTTACTTTTACCATTTAAGTTTTTATCACGATAACTAGTTTTATTTATTTATTTAACTGTTTTATTTTACCCTTCAACCTAAAAAATAAAATAAAAATTTTTAGATAACGTGTACCAAATTATTATAAAAGTTATTTCTTATTTATCAGAAAAAATATCTATGTACGAGGAATGTTAATTACAACACGAGGGCATTTATTCCATAATACCGTGTTTTATCCTTAATCATGATAAATTCTTTTTATTGTTTTTAATATTTTTTACAAAAGACATTATTTTTTCATTATAATATAATATAAATTATTCTAATTCCAAAATACGAAATATATTTTATAAAATTAATTTTATTAAATTGGAACAATTAAATTTTACTTAAAATCCATAGAGGTAATGAAAAAGTGGTCTAGTAAAGAGAAAATATTCTTAATGATAAAATCAGTTAATAAAAAAATTATGTGTTAAATAAATTCCAATGACCTAAATTCAAAAAATTATAATATAATTTAACTTTTTTTTATTCTAAAACCATTTTATAATTTAATTTATCTTTATAAATATTTAAGAAAAATCTCCATTCTGAAAAAAATTTAGTATTTTTTAATATTCATCAAAAAAATTATTCTTTTATGAAAATTATAAAAAATTAACTCATTAATAATTAATATTATTAATTCCATACAGAAATTAATTTTTTCAATTAAATTTTATAAAAGTGGAATTTTTTTTTTGATAAATATAAAAAAATCATAATTTGGTTAAAAATTATTTTTGAAGCATATAAAATAATATACTAAATAGTATATATTTATTTACGAATATGTGGTACTTATATTAAAAAATTATATATAATTTTTAAAATATTTTTATTCAAATTATTACCCCAAAGTTTAATTTCTATGTTAAAATAGTCATGTTTAAATAATCATGTTAATAGAATATCAATGGTCATTAAAACTCAACGTTGCGTGCAGCACAAGCTATACCAAAATTAAAATTCTTTTTATTTAGTTGATAAAATCTCAAGATGTTAAATTATATCCCCCTTAAAATGAATATCTATATTTATATTTATAACTCCTATACAAAAAATGAGGATGTTCTGCCTCATCATATTTTGATGTTCCTTTGTTGCTTCTTCTAATTTGTGTTTTAACTAAAAAATGATTCCTAGGGGAGAGGAATTATTTCATAACACATTATCTCGGTGATCAAGAATCTCGAAATTATTTTAATTTATAGAAAAGTCAATGTTCTAGTGGCATGACCTCTATTTTTAGTACATGTGATGTTTTAGGTATGTACATCCTCTAGAGTGATAGAAGAAACACATCATGGACTTAAGAGAGGTTAAATGTAAGAACATAACTATATGATACCATCCTAATATGATCATGTATTTAATGGGTAATGATATAACCATGGCTTAGTTTTCACATATTTCTGAATCGCATTATCTCCTATAATTTTAAATTTCATAGAAACAACCTGTCACAACATCAAATTCTGGATCACACCACTAACTGTTAGCATAATGTTTCATCTGATATAGTGATTCCCATTTGTGTTGTTGAATGAATCTAACATTATCTTATTTTTTCCTTAGCTACATCAAGTCCTAATTTAATTATTTCTATAATTTCATCATAATGTGATAAATTTACACATTTCCTTAAAAAGGTGGCTTCGTAAGGAGCCATCTAAAATCTCATGTGGATTCTATTATTATATGAGTGTTCAATCAGAGGAGGGTGTTGATAACAACCACATTTGGAATCCACATAAAAAGATATCAACATAAATTCTAGGGTTTGAATTTTTTTTATTAGACTAATAATATTTCAAATGCTATTACTATGTGTGGAAATTCAACTTACTATCTAGTTATTGATGAAGAATTCACCAGAACCGCAAGGTTAACCTCAGATCCCAATAAAATTTAATGTAATGTGGTTCTTAATGGAACCATGCCACTTTTTAATTTAAATATTGGAATTCTAAACTAGAGACAAATCCACTCTGATAGTAATAAATTATTAATAATTCTCAAGGTGATCCACTATAACACATATAACATTGCACCCTTTTGATGTTTTGGTGAGTCAAGTGAAAAAATACATTGTGTTACTTCCCTATTTCCATTCTAGTATGCATAATAGATGTAACATCCCCTTATAATTTTTTCTAACACCATTAAATTTTGGCATACCAAGCACGAATATATAAGTATTTTGATATTCCACTTCATGTCATCCTTCCAAAAAATACTTTTTAATCTCTATACATCCATAAACCTATAGGATGAATAAAGAATGATAAACTATGAGACTCTACTAGTAGTTCCATCCTAAAATTTGGTGTAAATGAAACACATACATTGTTCAAAGAACCTTATAATTATATTATAATCAAGTTTTAACTCTAGAACATTTATCACATTATTTTCCATCACAATATCATTATTTTGTTCCTCATTTATCCTCACATAGATAGATGGTTAAAAAATTATTTATAGAAGATAATGTTTCTCCCACTTAAATATTTTAGGATCTTTTATTTGAAAATCCTTATATATTGGATTGTTTTTTATCATCATCATTGATAATCAAACATGATCCTTTTGAATAAAATCACATTCCACCTTGTTTGATTTCTTAGGGTGGTAATGTATTTCGTAGTCAAAATAATTAATCATATCCAACCATATTCACCAGTTAATATTCAACTCTTTCTATGTGAATATACTCTTTAAAATTTTTGATTGGGATATATGTCATAGATCTCCTCATAAAGATAAAGTTTCTATGTATTTAATGAATATAATATAAAATCTAACTCTAAATCAAGAGTTGGGTAATTTTTCCCATGAACCTTAAATATTTCTGAGGCATAGGAAATGACCATATAATTTTTCATGAGTAAGTATTTGAGTCAATTCATCAATGCATCACTATAGATTATAAACACTTATCCATTGTAGGGTTATATAATCATAGGTGTGTGGTCTAATCTTCCTCTATATCCTGAAAATTTACCTCACATTCTATATCAATAGGAACTTGGGTCTATTTATAGTTAACATTGTGAGTGAAATAGATAGTAAAGAGAAATTACCAAAAAAATCAATAATATAAAACTAGAACAAGAAAAATATAGACCTCAATCACTATGGTTGGTCTAGTCCATCATGTAATAGCCTTCTTCTTTTATGGGTACACTGATATACCCTCACTTTGGATTATATAACTTAAAAATGAGACTTCCTTCGGCTAAAATTCACGCTTAGTAAATGTTTCATAAAAATTATAATTCCTTAGGGTCTTCAGTATAATCCATAGATAATTTTCATGCTCTTAATTTCTCTATTAATAGATTATAATATCATTTATAAAGGCTACTAAAATATAATTGAGGTACTCTATATGGACTCTATTAATTAAATTTAGTTAGTTAGTTTGGGAATTAGTAAGATTAATTGTAATCACTATATATTTTTAGTGTCCATAACTTGTAAAAAATGCTATCTTGGGTATATCCTTATTATCGATATATTTATGGTATCTATAAAAAAGATCAATATTTGAAAAGTATTTATTTCCACATAGTTGATCAAACAAGTAGTCCTCATGGATTATGGGATAATTATTCTTGATTGTGATCTTGTTTAGTTTTTGAGAAACAATTCAATGTTAAATAAATCTATATTTATTATTAAAAAAATAACATTATCATCCTATGGGGATACACTTGGTCGAATGAATCCCTTGTCAATATAAACGTGGATTTTATTCTTCAATTCATGAAACTCAGTTGGTTCCATTATATAGGGGTACTTTTAATAGATATTCCATGAATTTATGATTATTGTTGATAACTCAATATCACATTTCAGTGTAAGAGGAGGTAAATCTTCTATAAATACATCATAAAAGTCCCACACAATAGGCATATCATCGATGTTGGGTTTCTAGTCCACCATATTTGATAAATTCCCATTCTGAATGGAAATAAAGAACTATACAATGGATGTGGTCTCTATCAGATGTTTATTTGTATTATTACATTGATAGACATTCATAGGTTGGTTTCAAATATCATATGTTAATTCCCTTACTTTTAAATGGATTTGGGATTTTTATATATAAATCCAATACATTCCTTAAATAACATCAAATTCCACTAGAGGGGAAATTATAATATTTTTAGAAAGATAATTCATAAAAAAATTAAACCAGAGAAGAGTCAAAGACATGAGATGTGGGAATCTTACCATTAGGGGGATTGAATGTAAATTTTCCATATAATTGTTTAGGATAGTTATTAAAATTCCTAGAAACATTTCATGATATAATGGATTTTATATAACTATGATCCAATAAGATACTGTAATATTTTATCAAAATTATAACTAGCCTAATATTATTTTACAATCTTCAATCCCTTAGTACAATAGAAATAGTTAGCAAGGTCATCATGAATATTTGATCAGTGTTATCAATCATTCATAGGATGTCTAAATCATGAAACCAAGTTTTAAATCGATGAAACATTTGGTTTAACCATGGTTATCCATAATCATAATTTATTCATATACATCATGTCGGTTTGTAATGAGTTTGTGAATTTGAAAAAGAAATCCCATAGTAGTTTAAAACTAGGTGTGTATCAAGGCTCGTTGCGGTTCACTAGGTGATGATCAAGTGCAACCCAATATCTGATTCTCAGATTTATTAACCCAAAGTAAAAATTTGATAATGTTGCACCCAGTTTTATTATCTAGATAGAGATTTAAGACTCAAAAGCAATCCCTTTATCCTTAACCAAAATTATAAGATATTTTCCTAGAATTTGACTTATCCATAGACATATCCATAGGTATCGCACTAATGTTTTTCACATCATATTTTTCAAACATTTTCTAAACTATCCCTTAAATAAAAACTATAAAAAAAAATATTTCCAAAAATAAATATTGATCATTTTTAGGTGAATATTCAACAGATTTTTTAAAGACTCGCCCAAGGATCCAAATAGTTTAGTTTCATTAGAGACTAGTTACACAATAGTCTTATTTCCTGAAATATCTTCTATATTTCCCATAAATATCTTCCTATTTAATAATCTTTATAAACATACCACACATAACGATTTTATTATAACCTAAAGAATGGAATCATAATAAAGGGTGAGCTTAGATGTATAGTGAGGGAAAAAATAGAGGACACCATTTGATGATCATATGAAATCATAAGATAATAATAAGGGTATAAAATTATAAATATAACTTACAAAGTTCATACATAGTCTTTCGTGGATCATAATAAAGAGACATGGAAGAAAACATTATTATTTCAATATAAATGATCCGTAAGAGTGATAAATTTCCATAATGAAATCATAAACCAGAATTTAATATCATATATGTGTGGCACCATCCAGAGAATAAAAACCATTTTATATTTCAAGGATAACATTTGACATCATGAAATTATTACAGATCTAGCCTCAAAACCTCATTCCAATTTCATAATGATTCCAGAATCATCAACTGCCTCTCATTTAATATGGGTTTAAGCATCATAACATTTTTTCCATAGTGTATAAACTACATAATCTTATTTCCTAGAGTGTATCTAGAACATTATATTAATTTCCATTATTATCTCATGATATATATATATATCATTCCCCAATGCATTAGAGTAATATATATGTCCCACCCATAATATAATATATAATTTTTTGTGAAAAAATATCATTAAAAAATAATCATATAATAACCCAAGAAGATGAAGTATGTATCAGAAAAATTTCGTAATGGAATAACTCATAGAAATAAAGTATTTTTATAAACATGTCATCAATTCATCATATCATAACCCATTAAAAGGGAAGAAGTTACATAAACATATTTTCAAAATATTAAAAAATATAAAAATTACCAAGAGAGAATACAAATGGTTTAATTTGATTATTTACCTAGTCAAACATAAGAAATACTAATGGTTTTTTTATTGAGGAATTGAAATTCCTAGAAAATATCCTTAAATCATTCTTGAGAAAAATATACTTTCCAATTAAAATCACATATTTAAGATCCAAAAATTTCCAAATAATTATGGAAAATATTTTCCTTGAATTTAATAATGAAATTTTATTCAGTAACCTTTAAATTAAGGATTTTTCATGTTGGAGGAATATTCTGTTCACATATTACACATTTAAAAAAATATTCCTTTCTCATTTTTGGTAAAATATAAATTTCTTATGCTTATAAAACAAGAAGAATATTTGTATTAATTTTTTTTGTAAAAATTCAGGCATGGGTAAAAATATATTTAGAAAATCATTAGAAAATATTGAACTATTTCATTAATAATTATTAAAAAACTTAGGCATGAAAAAAAATAATTTTTGACCAAATGGAGAAATGAATTTAGTTTTCTCCTTAAAAAAATTCTTTTTGAATCTTGAGTACATAAAGTTGGGAGAATGAATTAAAAATATGTATTCTCTAGAGATAACTAGATGAGAAAAAATACATGTGATTCTTCAGAGGTTGATCATATGATTTCATCATCAGAAACATATTCATAATAAATCCTGATAAACCATGATATTGTAACATAAAACTTTTACCACTTTGGTTTCATTTTAATTTTATGAACAATCGAGGAAATAACATTTGATAGATATTTTTATACGATAAGTTTTATCAGAATAATCATAAAATAAATTAATCATAATTATATATACACCACAAAACGTAGAAACTATTTATATGTTATGTGTCCCATAGAAATAAAATTGAGATGCTAATCCATTTCTATAAGTCTTAGATTCATTTTTACATGTTCAAACCTACTTCAATTAGAAACACCTCATTTGGGTCTCCTATTAAGGATAATAAAATTGGTATTTTGGGAAGAAAAATAGCTCTAGATTGTGGATAAGTATTTTAAAGATATATTTTTGTAGTGGTGTGGGGCGAAAAGGGGATTAATATATGAGAATAAGTAATGGAAGGAACTGACCATTTATAGTAGTAGTGGGGAGACATTTCTGTAAATACCAAAAACTATTCAATAATGAGAATAACATTTATCCCCATTGCCCCCAAAATTTAAAAATAACGGAGTATAGGAAGGATATGGTCAAGAAACACCTACACCATAAAAAACACTAATTTTAACATATTTTTATTTATCTATTATGTTTAATTACATATATTATTTTAGTTTTTTCCTTGGTGACTACTTCATTTATTAATTTAACAAGGAGGTTTATCCCTTCAGAAAAATAAAAAAATTATTCCTTATTAGATAAAATATAATAAGCTATTCTAATTATTATGTATTATTTATCAAATAAAAATCCTTTGTTTGAGGAAAATTATTTTCAACAATGGCGCATGTAACGCGCAATACCCCGTTTTAACCTTAATTACAGTATTAACTTTATCACTTTTTATTATTCTTTATGAAAAAACTAAAATGAACATATTATATAAAATAAATTATTTGATTCCAAAAATATAATTAACTTTATTATATTTAATTCATCTAAGTGGTGGAATTAAATTTAAAATAATACCCATAGAGGCGATGAACAAATAGTTTACCAAGAGAAAAGATTCAAAACTATGAAAAGATATAACATTGAAATTCAATAATAAATTGATTATAATGATATAAATTGGATTAATAATAATATAATTTAATTAATTTTACTTTTAAAAACATAAAAAAAAATATACGTTGAAAATATTTTAAATTAAAAAGTAGTTTTGAATAAAAATTAGTATTTTTCACTATTCATAAAAAAAATAATCATTACATAAAATTATAAAATATTAATTCTAAGATATATTTGAAATTATTATTTCAAAAAAAAATTAATATTTCCATGTAAATTTTCTAAAAGTCAAAAATATTAATTTTATTATTTGATGTGAAAATTTAATAAAAATCTATTTTTGAGAAAATCTATTTTCAAAGATGATAGATGATTTACTAATAATTAAGTAAACAATTATAAATTTATTTCATTTATGCAAACTAATTATATATAATTTTAAAAATGAAATTATTCGTATTCATAGTAAAATATTTAGTAGCTAGGTTATAACATTCATGTTTAAGTAACAATGCTAACAATATATAGAATTTTGTAAAATTTCAGTATTGTATGTAACACAAGCTATCAAAAAAATAAATTTAATGAATTTTTTTATTAAATATCAAGTCGTAACA
Source organism: Viscum album (assembly GCA_963277665.1). NCBI lineage: Eukaryota > Viridiplantae > Streptophyta > Magnoliopsida > Santalales > Viscaceae > Viscum > Viscum album. The sequence continues at coordinate 959,033,275 of OY728155.1, forward strand.
TAAAATAGGTACAAAAGATTTATTTTGACTCAAGAATAGAAAGATCCACAATTTGGATGTTCTTAGAGAGAGAGGATATCTACTTTTATTTCTACTCAATATTTTAGAGAGTGAATTCGAATAAATAATAAGGTTAGATTGATCCAGCTTTATTGATCAGGTCCATATTCTTCACATGGTCAAAGTGATATTGTAAATCTAATCAATTTTCCATGATATCACCCTAGAATCATATATTGATGATCCATGAGATATGGTCCATGTGTGGATGATTGACTGGATATAGGACCATAGAAAAACCTGAGAGGGGCCGGGTGAATTTGGGTGTCAATGATTTCTTTTATGGTGATGAATCTTGTCACCACATTGGTAAGAACTAGAAAAACCTGTCTAATGGAATAATGTAGTTATTCAAAATTTATATACAAAGAGGCAACATAAGAGTTTTACATGGTTCACCACTAAGGTAAATTCCAAGTATCATACACTAATAGTATTCTAGTCATACCTAAATACACTAATCTTACATATTTATTATAGAGTATAAATGATTAGACATAATCACTCTATTCCCAGAACACGGTCTCATAAAAAATTTTAAGGATAACACTCTTCCTCCCTCGAAACACTTCAGGAGACTCTCCCTAAATCACCACCTTGGGTGATGTGTTACTCATTTTAATGACTTGATGTTTTCTTTATTATATTGGGAATTTAACTATTTGTCTTGTATTAACATGGACACATCCTTTATAGTATTCTTGATTTGATTCAATTGAAATAAATGGTTACTTAATCTGGATGTTCAACACTATAGTTCACGAAGCTCATATCCTTATTTAAACCCCATTTATGATCCAAATAAATATTATTATTACTGAAATAACGCACCTTGGGAATGATCACATCCTGTGGAAGGATCAAAAACTTCATAGAACACTATGTCATTGAAAAAATTCTTGTCTTCATGAAACTCCCTTTTCTGATAAGTCTTAGAATCATTTAAGTATTAAATTTTCTTTTCATGATGCTCAATCTTTTAAATAATTTCTAGCTCACAAAGCTCCCTACCTTAGTGAATTCAGAGATATTTATCCTTTTTCTTAAATTCAATTGGTATCAAATGAAGTGTGTAAGCTGCCTATTTATAAGCTTATACCTTCATGAATATCATAATATTCATTTAGATTTTTATAGAACCTCCATATTCATTTTCATGAAACTCATAGTCATTAAGAAGCTTCCGTGAATTTTCCAATCACAAAGCTTCTCATAGTTGCATAGGATTACCATTTTCCCATCACCCATACATGAAACCTGAAACTGTCACACTACTAGATGCCTTTATAAAGCTCCACATATTTATGAGACACCTATCTTGTCCAAATCCATTACTTTAACATATTTTGAAAGATTCAGTACTCGTAATCCCTATTTCACAATGCTTCCTCCTTCCCCAAAATTTTAAACTACAAAAATTTGGAAAGCACTATGAAATGTTTTCACCTTAAACAATGAATCCATCCCCACCATAATATCAATTTCCTTAAAAAATCATTGAACAAACCTAATGTGTATTGAAAAAAATACACTTTGTTTCAAGGGGTGAAAACTCATCGTTTCAATAGAGGATTTCTATATTGGAATCTTTGAGCCAGGACACACAAAAAGTGAGCTAACCAAATGGTGTATTTAAAAATAACATGGTATCATTTATGGTTTAATTTGTTTTTAATTTCCATGATTATTTTTTTTCATATAATCCTTTTAGAAATATATAAAATGGTTTTTTAGATCTGGTGTTTCAATCATTAATCTAATCCCCAAAAAATAAATTATGTACTTTTCATCTTTTTTTGTGTCAAGGGTTACTCCATTCGGCATCCTAGAGAATATAAAATTTTTCTAAGTTGAAAAAATTAAAATTAAAATTAAAATTATCTATGATTTAGAAATTTGTTTTAGATATGGCCCCAACACAATGGACTATTCATTGATCCGAGATCATATCTTAATGATATGGCAAATAAAATATCGACTAATTTTTTATTAGAATAGGAATGGAATTTTTTCCCTATATCTGTTAATATATATACATATGAGTTTAAATAATATATTCTCAAATATATTGGTTAATTATCCATGATGGGTAATGGGTAATGGTTGGATAAGTCACTTTCATGATGTATATTCATTGAATTAAACAAAAAATAAACAACTTTATTAATTTTATAAAATGGTTATATAAGTCCACACCCTTTAATTATATGTAGATTAGCTTGGACCCTTCCATTTAATGGAAAAGTGATATTTTTGAGCTTCCCTTTTGTTAAGTGGTTCAAAAAGATATTATATATATATATATTATATTATAAAAATCATAAATCATAATATATTAAATATATATGTTTTTTGTTGTTATTTACATAGTTGCTACCCTAAATTTGGACGCCTGGCTAGACACTATCTTTGGTCGGACTGACTCTATCTGGGACTAACCTACCCGACCCATCAACCCAGCCAAAATACATAAAAATAAATATGATAATCCTTTTATGTTCTGAATATACCCATATAATAGTTGAGAGGTTTCATATAAACAATTTAATTTTCTAGAATTTAATAGAATTATTTTGGGTTCCATGGGATATATAGTTAATTAGTTATGATTATATTAATGCATGTTAATGCATTTTTAATAACATCAAGTTGAATTTTATCAAATCTAATTTTTTATATGAAATATAACTGCATGCTGACAGATAATGATCTGAAAACAACCTATGCATGTTCGTTTTTTCATTTATTTAATTTAATTACTACATTTATGTTTTTAATGATTAATAATTATTTCAATTTTTTGTTCTATAAATAATCTATTCATCACTTATTTGAATATGTGTTTGTGTATCCCCATGTTGGTAAATAAATTTAAATTTTCACATTTATTCCTCCTCACAAGTGTGTGAGTACACACTATAAAGACCAGAGGAGTTCATGGTGAAGTAGTTCGAGTTAAAAGTTGATGTATATTAAGAAAGGAAACTGCATGGTAATTGTAGGAATTACAATTCATGTCATGTATTGACTTGGGGAATTCCCCAAGGATCTGGAATAATTTGAATTACATGATGGATCAACCAATGGTTAAAGGCTCACAATCACATTATTATTTAGTTATTTTATCATATTTTGTGTTTATTATTCTTTCAATGTTTATTTATTACATGCAATCACTTAGTAAAATTATAAATAAGCATGCATAAATAAATAAATATGTGTGAATAATGCTTTATATTTAATGCATGTTTATATTGGGAGTAAAATAACATATAACTGACATGTAAAATATAAAAGTATTTCATTGACCAATATAAATTAATAAATCCCTTAAAGAAAATATTAAGTCATTAGTTACATTCCATCAGATGGATTTGTATACAATAAGTTGTTTGAGGTTATCATCAACTCTTATTGAGGATTCCACATAAAATGTATGATTTATTATAGGAGTAGTTAGTAAACATAATTAAAGTTGGATGAAAGGTTATACCCATAGTTATCTCTTTGTGTCATTATAGGAAATGTGATGATAAATTTAATATAAATAAGTTTTAAAGATGGAACTTCACTCCAAATATGAAGGATCCACCAGTTAATTAAGGTTTTCTAGTCAAAATCCTTCTTTCTACTCATAGAGTAGTGGTAATTCCCCAGCTTTGGCTATGAAGAGAGGATTAAGGATAATTTTTATTTTAATACTCATGTGACCATGTATTCCAAGTCTAGTAGTTGAGTGCAACCATGAATTGATTAAATAGTGAGATACATTTAAAATTTAAAATTGATAATTTTAACTTGTAAGAAAGATAATGAACTAGTATTATATGTTTATTTCTTTTATATCAAATGAAAACATCCAAAAAATTAATTACATCATGAAACATATAAGTTAAGGATAATATTCTGACCAGGCATAACATCCAAGAGTTGTACATGAATTTGAACATAGTACTATTCCAAGAGATGATTTTTTGTGTTGGAATCACCACATACTACTGACACTCTCAAAGATATAGGATGGACTATTTGGATAAATAAATAAATAATATGGTGGATGGAATAAATTCTTGTGTTTAATTTTATCATATATGTCTAGTGAGATGCCAAAAAATAATGGGAAATTTTTTTATCCAAATTATTTCTTATCAATCAGAGTTATACTTAGAGAGAGAACAAAAAATAAATATATGATATATAAAATTCTTTGTATAGATGAAATATAATTAACATAAATCCATTAGGACCTCATCAACTAAATATTATCTTGTACACTTAGTTACTAGAGTCTATTGGGTTCAAAGTGATCTATGAAAAAACAATCAATATTATTCCTTATTCTTTACCACATAGAATCTCAACATTCCTTGTTAATTATAATATGATCAACAAGAATAATTAGCTCCTAGGTATTTAGTTCTCTAAGACTATAAGGATATGAATAATTATAATTCTTTAATCCCTATGGTGAACAAGAAGAATAATGGAAATAAAAAAGATTCAAAGGATAAGTCTTAGTTAAATACAGTAATGCACCACCCTTTTTTAATGTCAAAGGTAAAATCGGATACCAATGTGAAGGAGGAATTCATCTTTCTATGTGGTAATAATGTATATTGGATAAAACATTATTTAACTAGGATGGGTAAGCAAGGTGGAACTTTTTATTCATGTATATTATTCATTGAATTCAAATACATGTTCTTTTACAAGTTTGGTATATCGATAAGTTGGGTATTCAATATTGCATGTTCTTTTCATATTTTGAATTAAATACATTCACTAAGAAGATTTTATGTAATTTAAAAGGATGAGGTGGATCGATAAGATGAAAATATTGATTGACCAGTTTAGTTAAAAGTGGGTGATTTTCCTCATATGCTTTCTAGTGGAATGATTCTTGTATTAAATACTTTTTACTTGATACCATCTATTTCTAGAAAAAAATCTTTGTGTCCAGTTTAGATACTATGTGTCTTTATTTGATGTTTGGAATTAAATGTTTTTAATATATAAATAAAACACAGGCTTTAGTTTGACACATGTTTATAATGGATTTTATTATTTAAACTAGATAATATAGTTTTGGTAATGAAATACAAATCCAATGATAATGACTAATATTCTACCCACCTAAAGAACTTTTTACTGGTCAAGGTATTGAGAAGTATTTAAAAAAAGTACATAAAGATATGAATTTAGACAATGTTTTGTTATAGAACATCAATTCAAGTCATGATTTTTTTCAAGGTAAAATAACCAAATAAGAATTTAATGGTTAGGGAGAGAGATGAAAAGAACAATTGGAATTGGTTAATACAAATGCATGGGGTAAATTTAGAGTATAGGGAATGTGTGATTTTTATTGTTCTGTTAATTTACTAATGAAATTAATAGATATTGATATATCTATTTAATTATTTATAAGTAATTTTCCTTTATCATGTATGAGTAATATCATATTGAAGTATAAAATCAACTTGTTAAGAATATTTATAATCTATCCTCATATATTGGTGGAGAATATCTTAAATAATATTTCGTTGAACATATAAAGACCTTGGGATCATTTCCACATAATAAAATCTATATACACCATTATGGAATGGTGTTAGTGAAAGGAAGAATTAGATTTTTTTACATTGATAAACCAATGAGGAGTCATGAAGATCTACCATTATTCATTTAGGGCTATAAACTATATGGAATGAATTGTAAACATAACTGAGTAAAAACTAATGCGATATATGGGAATCTATATGAGTTACTGTATGGAAAGAATCCTAATCCCATATATATAGATGATTATATAATTATTTTTTGAAGGCTATACATAGTGAACAATTAGTATCCCAAATCATGATGTGAATCATTATAAGTTATCCTAAGTAGAATAAAGGATATTAACTATATATCCATTCACATAAGAAAATAAATGTGAAATGCATGCCATATTTATATAATGAGAACACATTCATAATCCAAATAGTGGGAGTAAGATTAAATTTGATGAATCCGATGCTCAAAATATACAAGAGTTGGTAAATGATCAATCGCAACCTCTGATAGTGAGAGATAAATATATTATCCAGATACGAGTACTATTTAGGACTAGTAGAGTGATATTGATTTTATTTTCAATGATCAAGGTGAAATATTACTCATATAGAATGATGAACCTTTAACCTTTAAGGAAGAAGTAGATGGAAATTATTTTTTTTTAATAGAAGAAATATATGTATTCTAAAATGAAGTGCATGTACCAAAACCATGTTTGGACTTTGGTAGACCCACAAATTGATGTAAAAATATTATTTTTAAAATGGGTATTCAGTTAGATGATTGACATGGATCATTTTGTGAGAACCTATAAGGCATGAATAATAGTGAAGGGTTTAACAAAATGTTAAAGCATCAAATATGATGGAATATTTTCACCAGTCAAAATACTAAAATCCATTAGAATATTACATGGAATAACAACCTTCTAGGATTATGATATTTGGAAAATTGATATATAATAATCTTTTTAAAATGGGAAGTTGGTTTGAGACATCTATAAAACACATCCCGATGTGTTTATTTTTTAAATGAATTCCAATAAATAATTAATGTTATAGAGGTCCATTTTTGGGTTGAAGCAACCATTAGGGTCATGGAATGTTCATTTTTATGAGACCCTAATAGAATTTGGTTTCATTAAGAATGGAAGTGATCCTCATGTATATAATAACATTAGAGGGAGTTCCATCATTTTCTCAGTTTTATATATTGATGACATATTTTTAATTGGAAATTATGCACAAGGATTACATTCATTGATGATTTGGTAAAATTAATGAATCTCCATGAAGTAAATAGATGAAGAAGATTACATTCTTGAAATCAAGATCAATCAAGAAAGGTATTAAATGCTACCTAGTCCACATGAATGTAAATATTTAGAAAGGTTAATTTAAAAGGGAAATATTTAATAACCCCGCATAGAAGTTTTTACAATGCACTAAGAGATAATCACTACAATAATATGTGTCCACTGGAATATGATGAGATTGAAATAATTTTTTAGAGTCTATATGGTTCAAAATTGAGATCTATAATGATTATCGTTCTATGTACTTGGCTTACTGATTACATTGCTTCAAGAATGTTAAAAAAATATCACAAAAATCTAGGGGATCTATATTAGGTTTATGTAAAAACTATCGTAAAGTAATTGTTACATAAAAGGGAAATATTCCTAGTGTATGGAGGAGATATGGAAATTACTATGAGGTGATACAATGATTCTTGCTCCTAAAAAGTTCAAGAATATTTGATATTATTGGAACACGATGTCTTTTTCTACAATGGTGGTGTATTGACCTGGAGAAGATCAATGTAGTCCATTGTTTATGACTCATTATTATAATCCATGAATATAGTGGATTCCAATAAAACTATGGAAAAATTATAGACAAGTAGATTTCTTTTCGATATTAGTATTATAAATTGCTTCAAAAAACCTTTTTCAATATATTATGATAATACATTAGCAATTGTTCTTGAAAAATATTATGGAGAACACTAGAGAAAAAATTATATAATTTTGTATTTTCATATCTTGATGGATTTTACTCAAAGAGGAAATGTTGATATTAGTAGAGTATCCATAGTGGATAATTTGGTAGACCACCAAACAAAATCCATATCTAAGTAGAATCTCAATACTAATGTGAGATATATAGGGCTGGGAATTGCAAAGAATTTGATCTAGGGAATGTGAGAGTTATTTCAGTGGGTTACCTAGACCCAACTCCCTTTTGAACGTTGATTTCCATTACATTTATAAATGTTTAAAAATATATGTTTTTATTATTATCATTGAAGTGTCGATAATTATATATCAACTCTTTACATGGTAATTTCCTTAGATCATGTTTTCTATCAAAAGTTTATAATTGTTCAGATTTATAATGAGTAACTTAGGAAAGTACGGAAGTAATCTGAAAATTATGTTTCATGGTCTAGATGTAACATAATGACAGGAAATAGTTAAATTCTGAGTATTAGGTGTTATGGGATAATAATTATTGAGGCTTATTATCATTAATTTTTCACATGGTGATCTTGAATATCCTAGTGATTTGAAAGTAAATATTGGTTGGCATGCTTTCAAGAGGATCCTTGGTGGCCTTCTCTTCTTAGAGACGAAGGTGGAACCTGCGTCAATCCCTTCCCCTCCAATGGGGGTAGGGAACCTGCCTGCCACCAAAAGAGAAGCCTCCTCCTTCTCTCAGTTCTCAAGTCAAATTTCGTCCCTTCGTTCCCCCAAGTCTTTCTTAGTCTGAAGGATTTGGATCTACTGGATTGATGCCCTAGTCTTCCATTATTGACAGTGGAGTTCATGGAATCCTCAAATCTATTGAGGCATACCATGATTTCTAGGTTTAAAAATCCACGTCCTACTATCAATTCATTTGAAATGAATGTTTTCGGAGTGTGTGGTATACAATATTAGGTGATAGTGGGTCTTATGGATAGTGGAAACATGGTTGTTCATTTCGCTTTGGAGGCTGATCTCATTAAAGCATGGCCATGTGATCTTACTGGTAAGTTTAATGGATTCAGTTCTTACCTATTCTAGTGGTCCTTCAACTTTCATATAAAATAAGATACTCCTACAATGTTGACGTGGGTATGTTTTCCCAATATTCCCGTACCTTTTTTAAATCCTTCGGCTATGCGCTTGCTCAGGAATCTATTTGGTAGATATATGTGCTTAGACTGCCGCACTATGAAATTGTACCTCCAAGTCAATCCTTGTGTTTGAGTGGAAATGGATGTATACAAAGCTTCTTTCATGTTCATGTGGATTACTACGGGAGAGGAATACCATTACAAACAATGATTAGATTACAAAAGCTATACTGACTTCTTGATGAAAGAGGCTAGGAAATTCATTGGATGGATTCTGAAGGGGTTCCCTGCTGCCTTTCTGGGGGAGGGTTAATGGTTGCAGTAAGGAACATGGAGTGTGTGTTGATGGTCAAAAAGAGTAGAGTCATAGTGTTTTGGGTGATATTTCGGGTGGGGTGGTGGGGGCAGCGTGCACTGTGTCTATAGAGGCAGGATTGGGCTTCATCCAATCTTCTGTGAAGAAGTCTTCGATGGCCAAGAACTAGCCGATGGTCTCTCATGAATTTAGCAGGTTGAGGTAGGACCTGGAAGGACCCTCCTCCTACAGCACATTGACTGATATAGCAATGGAGGATAGAATGGCTCAACAAGAAGTGATCAGTGTGAAAATTAAGGTGTATGTGAGTACAAATGTGGGGGTCTAGTTGGCATATCACATGGATGAGGGACTTGTAGAGGCTCTTCCGGGTTCAGGGGGAACCAGCACAATAGAGCCCCCAATAATTCCTTCCTATGAATAAGTGTCTTAATCTGGTAAGGGATCTAAGGCAATGGACATCATGGGACATAAACTTCATATACTAGAAGCAGCAGGTGAATTGGGGGAGTGGGAGAAGGGCGAGGGAAGATCAGGTATGAGTGTTCCCCTATAATCGATTAACACCAGCAATCATTTTTATGGTTTGGGATCTGACAATCTTGACCCGGTGTCAACTGGGGATGACTTTCCTTTAGGGATGGAGTCGAGGGGTGGGGAGAGCGAAGACCCACTCTTGGAGGAAAATACAATAGATGGGTCTAGTAGGGGGATTCACATCCAATGGATAAAGAAGGGACAAAACAATAATGAATTGGGTAGTTTCATCGTGCGCATGGGAAAAAATCTAAAGGCTGCAAGGATTAGTCATACTTACCAAGGCCTATAGGGACACGATCAGATAAAAGGTAAGGAACAACATAATGGAAGGTATGTAAACAAAAAAATCAGAAGCACATGAGTTTTTCTCAATACTGGGGAGTGTAAGTGTAATGACTGAACCTAAGTCTAATGATCAGGTCATGGAGAATAAGGCTAGTAAGTCTTGGATTCATATCGATGGCCCTCTCCCTCAGGGGATTTCAATCAAGGAGGTTAAAGAGGGTTGACCAATGTGAATCATTGAGTGCTCACTACGGACAGTTGCGTAATCTAGGGAGGATCCAGACAACCTTCTTATACACTATAAGGAATAAATGATAGAGAAGTTCTGGGTCATTAACACTTTTCAATATGACGTAACTAGGTTCAGTGGTAAATTTTTTTAAGTGGACCTTAACAGAGAAAAAAATAATTGATCATCAAGCAACATCTCATCATGACAAGAGGATTCACCACTAATAAAATAATAGTGGAAGAGTACATCCAGATGGGGGAAATCAGTCTTATAAATTTGAAGAAAGAAACAATGATGATCCCGATAAAAAGGTAACTGAACTCTCTAGGAAATTATATAGGGAGAATGCATCTAATATATTGAAGTTGGAACTTAATGATTCTTCCCCCTACAATATATTGTGATGTTCTTGTTTTTATCGGATGGTTTCACACCTTCTCCATAAAAGTGTACTCTATAATAAAAATTCTAATTTGGAAGAGTATCATAGAGAATGAGGACTAGACCACAAATTGGAACACCACATATTTTAGGTGTTATCATTTTTTTCATCTATGAACACATGTATTAGTCTCTTGAATATATATCATTATCAATATGGAACATTTGATTACTTCCATGAAACAAAATACTATAACATTTATGTCATGGCCAGGTATCTTTTGTTCTGTATGTGATGGTTTGTATGTCATTAGAAGAATGATTAAGAAATAACTTAATTCTTTTTAGTTGTGGAATATATATCTTATGGTACCATATTAACTAGGATGGTAGTTCATTCATGAAATCTATTTTCATTGTAGAATAAGGTAATTCCCTCCAGATAAGTCATCATATACATAATGAATATGAATAATGATGAAACACGGGTGATTCTAATTTTATGAGATATCATGAGAAAAAGATATTATAATATAAATAATGTGTCAATAGGAGGAAATTTTAGCTATAAAATCCTTTATCTCCTTAGGTCCCATGAATGGTTTTTAGAATTCACCATTGGACGATGAGTTTTTCTCACTTTTATAATGATATAGAGCAAGAGGGTCACACACAAAGACAATCTATAAGTTACACCTATTCCGATCATGAGAAATGGCCGATGAACGTTAGAGTATGATTGATGGAAAGTAAAAAAAAATAATTTAAATATTATCACTCTAGATTAGAATAATTATGATGGAAATTATTCCTCAAGATATTTGTATGTTTTCATTTTCAAAAAGAAAATACAATAAAATATAATACTTTTAATTAACATAATACCTTCATGGTTTGTTAAAATTTTAAAGGGTTCTTATGATCATAGTGTTTCAAAGTTATTTAGAGATTTTTATTATATCAGGGAAATTTTTTCATCTTTGGTTTTGTATTGGATGCCCTTTTCTAGCATGATATCACAAAACAGATTGAAGAAGATAATGACGCAAATTGGTGAAATTTTTGATCTTTAATGAGTTCTGTTTGTAATAGAATAATATGAAAATATATGGTTGTTCATGTTAAATCAAATCAGGATTATATTACTAAAATATTTTATCCTTTTCAATTTATGATTTGTTCTCACATGATTATACCAATAGGGTTTAAACCTTTAAAATTAGATGACTTTTTAATAAGATGAATTGTAGTTTTGGAATTCTCGATATACATTTGTACTCCAATTAGGAAGGATTTCTTCAATATTCATTTCCTATTAGTGAAGTTGAAACATATGACATGTAGATTAGGATCAGTATCCTAGAAATCATGCATGGTAAACATTATGTATTGGGACTTATTATTTAATATGTTCTTTATAAACAACATCATGTTCTTGGTATGGATCCAAATAATGTATATGGAGTAGATTTTATGGGATCCCTATATTTTATTGATGTTGTATCGGGTGTTGTTATTACAATTAATATGAATTGAACAAAAAAATGTCTTGGTTTTGATATTATTTTATGATATTAGTTGAGGTTGGCCATCAATCTACTTTATTTGATCAATTATTATAATATAAATCGAAATACCAAATAAATTTACATATTAATTATGAGAAGTTTCCTCTATTTTTCATGGATTGTTAGTCTATTAGAAATCTTGTGGACAATTTTTCCAGAATGATGTTTTCTCGTTTTGTTCCTATAAGGTCAACAAATAAAATTTCTATATAATGTTTTAGAAAAGGAAATTCATGGATAGAATTTTCACCTCTCAATAGTATAGAAACCCTAAATGTAACCAAGATGTTGTAATATGAAAAATTATGAAATTCATGGGGATACAATGAAAAATTATTCCATTGGAACTGATCATGCATTGTTATAGGGTCATGATGTTTAGTTGAAGGGTGCTCGAGATTATTAGTAGTGATGATCATATTTTCACAATACGGTTATGATGTAAGATGGTAAAATGATCTATGAGTAGGTAGGGCACACAAAACTTTGGGATTTCAGTTTTTGGTCCACTGGGATAACAGATTAAGAGTTGGAACCTTAATTGGGGGAATACTCCTCCAAAGGTAGAGATATAATCTAATATATCTATGTATTTTATTTATAAGGGGGATATGGGAGAGTGTGGCACATCATTTAAATATATATACATTGGTGATTGTTATCCTACTATTTCAGGTTCCCAGATTATGGAGGATACAAATAATCAATTGAGTTTAAATAAAATAGAGTGGCATTTAGAAAACATCAAAAATGATGAATCCCCATATAAAATATGTTATCATGACTCTTATAAAAAAGGAAATGATATATATAATGAAGGACCTTAATCCACTCATATGAAGAAGACAACGCTAGGGAAGCAATATTCATACCTAGATCCTACATGAATACTGGATATCACTCAAATTGGTGAATGAATAAATATAATTATTTCAATATAGTATAATATGACTCTGATTGGGATTTTGATGATTATAATCAAAAGGACATTGATTTTGTATGTTTATATTGAAATTTTTTATTATTTAATGAGGGTAGTTTTCATTTATATGACCCAATTTCCTTCATATTTTTTTATTATTCTCTTCCTTAATAAAAGGATTTCTCTCACCTTATTTCAAAAAGTGTTCACAAGAGTATAAATAGAATGTTATTACATTTTAGGGATAAAAGTTAATTTTTTTGAATGTATAACCTGTAACGAACCAAAGTTTCCTTAATGGAAATCCCTCTTGATCTAATTAAATGTCTCATTATGTTTATATAAAATGTAAAATTCTTTTTATTTATGTTAAGAATTTTGAATTTTTCTAATATAGTCGTTGAACAGTGATCACATGATGAATATAAATATAGGGCTTTAAGAAATCCAATTTACTCAGAAAAAAGAAGCGATGGCCTTGTCCAGTAGAATTACTCCGTACGAAGCCCATTTGTCAGAGCTCAGAAAAGAGGTTGCGTCCCGGGGCTTCGCTCTTGACCAATCCTAAGCCGAGCTTCACTATTTCAAGCTCGAACGGGACCGTCTAGGGGAAAAATGGAAGTTGATAGAGATTACCACTCGAGCAATGTTAGTTGAGCCACCCTAAGAGTCTGTCACCAAGGCACACCTTACCATTAGGTCTTATGCGGCTTTTTTAAGGTGTTATGTATCGAATCTCTAGTATTATGTTCATGTATATTTTTTGTATATAATAATGAATATACCTCCTTGTCATTTTTGAGACATTGTAAATAGTTTTTAAAGTACAAATAGTTTTTTTATATATTATTTAATTAAGAAATCTATTTTATTAAATTAATGGATTTTTTAATTAAATATTATTTTAATAAAATATTATTTTTATTATTAAATTAATTTTTATTAAATATAAATGATCTTATATTTTTATGAATGCAATTATAATTTTTATTAAGGTTTGAAATCCATTTTTGTCAAAACCCGTGAATTTTCGATAAATAGCAGTTTTTATTATAAAAGTGAAAATTAACATATTTAGAAAATTATTTAGATAAAATAAATTCTATTTCTAGAATTAGGTCATCGAAATTATCCAACGGTGAATTTTTCATAATTTTCTGAGACGGTCAATTTTTTGGGTAAAAATTAAATACCGTTTAAATATATAATGTGTTTTATAACATCATAATGACCCAATAGTGATGTAATAAAATACAATAATCTTTATGTTCGGCCAATTTATGATGTACCATTAAAATAATGTAAATTTGGGTTTGTTTGACTTACTTTTCAAAGCATTAATGTACCCCTCAAGACTTATTAAACACCTTGTCTTTTTAAATTAATTTCCATGGGAGTGTGACTCACCTCCACATAAGAAACCCTAATATTTTAAGAAGTTCGGACATTGGCATTATAAAATATTCTTTTCCTCTTCCCTTTTCAAAAAACCATGGGAAAAACCCAGGGGATGGTTTGTGGTTTGGATTAATTTAATGTATGGTGTCCCAAACCTAAATAATAAAGAAATCCCTCACCTTTCCTATATAAACCCACACAAGCTCCAACTTCCTTCCCACTAAAAGCCCTTGTAGTTCGTCCAACCTCTTCCCTACTCTCTCTAGATTCCTCCCAAGGTTCCCTAAGCTCCCAAAAAGCCTCTCACAATCCTCTCTCTAGCCTTTGGAAGCACACTTCCAAGTAAGGGTTTTATCTTCCTTTCCATTTTGTCCAATTTTCTTTATGTTGTTTTACCCTTTTAAATTCAATTATGAATGTTGGGGTATGGTTTAGAACCTCCCTAATATTTCCCTATTTATTTATGAATGATGGGATACCCCTTTCTCTCTCATTAAATTCTCCCATGTACACCCGTTACTATTCCGAAATTCCAAAAGGAACTTCTCTCTCCTCATTTACATTCAAGAAATACTTTTGTACCATGAATCTAAATTCCATTAAAATTGTTTGGACATGTATCTATATGACCCCCTTACAATAAATTTCATTAAAATATGATGAGACACCCCTTTGTCTCTCATCAACCATTTTTTATGAATTCTTATATCACGCTGTTACGCTGCCGAAATTGCACCGATTTTCTAAGCCAATGCCTTTGTGTAGTGAATACCATGCCCATTTCTCCATCACGGGTTTTCACCTTTATACACATTTACTTATTGATTATAAAGTTTCATGTATGAATTCCACATTCCTTCATCATGGAATAAATAATTATGTTTTATGAATCCATGTTTTATAATCCATGTGTAACACTTATGCATGAAATGAAATGTTTAAGAAGGGTGTGCCCTTATAGCGCTCCAATGTATTGGGTAAAGTATAGTATCATGATACGTCATGTGCAATGAGTGTTGACTCATGCTAATTCAGGTGCAATGAGGGTTTACTTTTGATTCATGTGCAATGAGGGTTTACTCATGCTTTATTTTCAATGATCCTTGGCTAATGCTAATTCCATGTTAAGTGTTGTTGCCACATTTCCATGTTATGATTATCATGCTTTATCATGCCTTTATGTTCATGTTTCTTTTATGCTCTATTGATATACCTATTGTCTAAAATGTATTGTACTCCTCATGTTATTCCATGTGTATTCCCTTACTGGGCATTATAGCTCACCCTTTTCTTATGCATGTCCTCAGGTTATCCCATGAAATGCTAAGTACAAGGGAATGTAGTGGTCATGTAAAGGAAGATTTCCATAAAGATGTTGTATTTCAGGTTTTAAGTCTATGTAACGATCCCAGCCCCAAATACACTAAACCTCTTTATCTCCTTTGTCGTATCAAGTGAAGTTTTATGTAATAAATCATGTTTAAGTTTGTATTAAAAAGAAGGGTTGTCATAGTTGGTATCAGAGGATAGTTTTAGTTATTTTTGGGGTTAGGATTAGAAAACACTAGTAAATCCTTAGATACAAGACTAAGTACAATAAATACGTCCCTCATTTTTGGTGAGTATTGAGTAAGTGAGTTATTAAGCAAATATATCCCTGTCTGGATACGAGCAGGTTGAGGCGGCTCTAGCACAGATGTATGCTAAGGGTAAAACCCGAAAACACCTCTTTGAGATAGACTCGAACGGGAACTGGTGCATGACAACAATCCTTAATGCACTCTTGGTTATGAAACTCTCAGGAGATATGATTTGGTAAATTCACAAGCTTAGTATGAACCCTTATTAAGGGAATAAAAAAAATTACCCTAAGAATATATGTTAGAAAGTAGATCATGAAAATCCTGGATTGATTCCTATAGACTCATGAGTTAAGGAAATAAAAGTTTATAAGTCATAAACTTTTGTCTTTGGATTACCCTTTATGTGTTATCCCTAACTTTCCTTTTATTCCAGCCAATGGCCGGTAATAGGAGGACTCGGGCAAACAACCGTTGTGAAGATCAGTGTGATGACTGTACTAATGAGATTCAAAATCCAATGGGTGTGGGAATCGTGAACTTTGTCAAGCTTCTCTCTCATATAACTCAAATTTTGAATTGAAACACGGGTCAAGTGGAACGTTCAACCCCCCCCTAAGAAAGAACAAGTCACTATCGAGAGCTTCATGAGACAAAGGACTCCTACTTTTTGTGGATCATCCGATCCCACGATTGCTGAACAATGGATCAACTCCATTGAAAAGATCTTCTCCATCCTTAAATGTTCTGAACAAGAGAAGGTTCTCCTGGAGGATTATCATATGGAGGGTGAAGCTGATCAATGGTAGACGTTGATAAAAAATACAAAGCCTGAGGAGGAGATCGAGGCGTTGGAATGGAAGGATTTCTGGAAGATGTTTTTCGATAAATATTTTCCGCGTACCCTCCTCATTAAGATGGAAAGGGACTTACTTTCCCTCAAGCAAAAAGATAAAGAATTTGTTGGAGCGTACGAGCGAAACTTCAAAAGGCTTGCACGTTATGCCTCCGTCTTTGTCGTTACCCCTGAATGAAAAGTTCACCGCTTCTTTGGTGGGCTGAAGCCCAGCCTGCGGAAAACATTAGCAATCTGTGACATCGACAGCTATGAAAAGATTGTCCGATGTGCCCTCAAGGTCGAAATGGAGATCGGGGAATCACAGTGGTATCAGGGGGACAAGAAGCGCAAGGTGTAATTCAATGCTGGCGGTCCGATGGATAAATCCAATGGTGCTAAGAAGATTCAGTACCCCACTTGCCAAAATTGCGGAAAGAAGCACCCTGGGAATTTCCTTAAGGGGACGAGGAAATGCTTCAGGTGTGTAAGGGAAGGTCACCTAGCTGTTAACTGTCGGAAAGAAAGACCTGCAGCTGTGACAGAAGATAGGAACACTCCATTCGAACCTCAACACGTTGTTCAATGTTAGAAATGCAAAGAAAGGGGACATTTTGCAAATCAGTGCCCTAATCCAAGGGTTTTCAGAGGCAACCAACAACCTCCAAGGCAACAAGGAAGATATTTTTCCATCACTTTTGCCGAAGTGATCCCCGACATTGAAGTGGTGAGAGGTACGCTAGTTATTCATTCAGGAATAGAAAACGTACTTTTTGATTTAGGTTCTACGCATTCTTTTATTTCTCGAATGTTTAGTAGAACAATCCTAGCACCACCACAAATCATGGAAGTAAAGATGTCGGTGAGTACGGCAAATGGGGAAATCATTGCATCCCATGAGTATAAGTCCTCTCCTATTATAATATGTGGATTGAATTTCCCATAGAACCTCGTCATACTCCCTCTGGTGGAATTTGATGCAATTCTTGGCATGGATTGGCTTTCCTTATATAGAGCCAACATAAATTTTCGGGAAAGGGAAATCACACTCCATATGGAAAATTAACCCCTGATTCTTTAAAAGTGTAAGGAGGAAGCTGAATATCCTTTATATCCATCATCTCAAGAATAGATATTACTGCCCTATGGGCACGCATATCTGGCTCAGATGGTTGAGTCCAAGGAATAAACAATCCTTGAAGAAATTCCTATTGTGAGGGAATTCGCGGAAGTGTTTCCCGAGGAACTGTCTTGCCTTCCTCCTAGATGAGATGTTGAGTTCTCAATTGAACTTATACCCCGAGCTTTACCAATATCCAAGACTCCATATAGAATGGATTTTGTAGAGATTGAAGAGCTCAAGAAACAACTACATGAGAATCTAGATAAAGGGTTTAAACGCCCAAGTGTTTCACCATAGGGTGCACCAGTCCTCTTCGTCAGGAAGAAGGATGGGTCAATACGATTTTACATCAATTATCGTGAACTTAAAGAAATCATGATAAAAAATAAATATCCTCTCCCAAGAATTTATGACTTGTTCGATCAGTTGCGTGGAGCACAATAATTCTCCAAGGAGGACTTGCGGTCAGGATGTTATCAAGTAAGGGTGAAGAAGGAAGATATCTCAAAGACTACTTTTCGAACATGATAAGGGCACTATCAATTCATAGTAATACATTTCGGACTCACCAATTCTCCAGAAAGCTTCATGGACATAATCAATAGAGTATTTAGAGATTACCTCGAAATATTTGTGGTAGTCTTTATAGATGATATTCTAATATACTCCAAAACCAAGGAGGATCATGAGGAGCATTTAAGAACTGTCTAGAGACTTTGTGCAAAGAGAAGCTCTGTGAAAAGTACAGCAAGCGTGAGTTCTGTTTGAAGGAGGTCTCATTCATGGGACATATCTACACAAGCAATGGGATATCTTTGTATCCCTCCAAGATAGATTTAATTGAGGGTTGGCCGAGTCCAACATCGGTAACGGATATCCGTAGCTTCTTGGGGTTAGCTGGATATTATCGACGATTTGTGTGGAATTTCTCACGATTGTCCAACCCTCTTACCAAGCTATCTCGGAAGGGAGTAATGTTCTCTTGGAGTGATTAATGCGAAGAAAGCTTCAAGGATAGTGAAAACAAATTTTAGAGTGATTATATGATGAATGAACAAGGTCAGTTTGGTCTTGCTTTCTAGATCTAGTCTACATTCCTCACACGATGGATTGGACATAAAAGGCTCTTTTATTTCAAATGATAACACATCACAATCAATGATATGATATCTAGGAGATGTGGGAACATGTGGATGATCTAGATGATGATATGTTTTCATTTTCTAGACATTACAAACCAACAGTGATGGAATTAAATCAATGATTTCTAATTAAAAGTTTATAGTTTATGGTTTCATTCATTTTTTGTTTTTTGGGAATAAATCGAATTTCCCCTTATCCCATAAGAATTAATGGAAAAGGGTTTTATGAATTTAGTGTTTTTAAAATAAATAAAAATCCAAAACATTGAATTGCGTATTTTTTAGGCAACTGTTATGCCTCATGTTCAATCATTTCCCTTTCCAACCATCTATATTTGAATCTTATTCATTTATATAACGACCAATATCATCTACTAGATTATTCATGCTTTTTAATTATGAAATTTATGACCATGTAAGACATGGAACCACTATCAAATATCCATGTTTAACTACATTTTTCTTTAATTCATTAAAAGTTCGACTACTATTGACATTTTATACATATTATTTTTATTCCGTTTTATTATTTTTTGATTTTAGACATTTTGGGGTCTCATTTTTTATTGTCATCTTGTTTAATAATATATTCATTTTCATATAGAACATAGAATCTGATCATTAATTAGATAACATTTATTATTTAACATTTCACATTATGAATAAAATATAAATGTTGAGTTTTTGTTCTTCTTTAAATGAAATGAAATTCATTTTTTTATAATTATAAAATCAACAAAATACAAAGAAATAAATTTTTTCTTTTTTTGTAGGATATTTGCTTTGTTTTCAATTTGTTACTAATCATCACATAACCTCTTAGGTAACTACTTGAGTATTTGTATTATGAAATTATGAAATCATAAATGCTAAAATTGTTAACATCTTAAATAGAAAATTATTAATTGTTCTCTTTGAAATTATTACTGAACAACTTGAGTTTTTTCAAATAATCCTAAATCTCTTGTTTGAACCATTCTTACAATATTTTTCATCTATTTCTCTATTAATAATAATTGTTCATCCCATATTTATTGATCTATGTATTATTTTACTTCATACATAAGACTACCATTTCTTATAATAAAGCACCTATATTCTCTCATGTACACCATAATTTTCCTTGGGTATTCATTAGATTTTAATTTTTCTATCTCTACATTATAGATTCAAATTTTTATATTCTTCCAAATGTGTAATTGTTTTGATTTAAATTGAACCTTGTTCTTTGAGTCATAAATTTTTCGTCAAGACATTTAATCATTTTTCCTCTTTCCTCAAAAAAAATGTTAATATCACTAATATTATTAGTGTTTAATTTATTTCTCATGATAAAATCAACCAAATTATATGAATTCCCCTGAAAAAAAATTTCCATTTTACTATTTTATCAAGGATTGTAATTTATCATGTAGTTAATAAACATATCAATTAAATCTATTTAAAAACTTATATATTTTATTATTATTCTTTATCTGAGTTTCCAACTCTTAAGTATAAGTATTAGGCTATAATTTCAAAACAACAATGAGATTACATTAGTCTTCATCTTTATTTCTCCTTTTGTTTCTTATTTAGTTGTAGTAACGATGGCATATTTCAAATTTGATTTAAACATTATATCTTCTTTTTAATTGAATTATTAATCATCATATTCATTTTTTGTCATGTATCTTATCATATAAAGTTTTATTCGTCACATTTTATAAATAAGGTAATTTATAAATATATTTATTATAGGGAACTACATTTATATTATATGTCAGAAATTCATCCCATACAGTTAATCTTAATGTTCTCTTGATGACTATGCAGTTATGTGAATACCTTTAAAAATGTTAAAAACATCCAATTTATGTTTACCTTGAACTATACATTTTATGCTTTTTAATTTTTCAAATATAGTGTTATAAATTCTTAATTATCATATTCATCACTCTCATTATGGTGAAACTCTAGATTTTTTCCCTTATTTAAGTCCATTTTATTAGTGTAACGACTAAAAATTCACTTTTGAATCACTTTCATCGTATACTTCACTAAGGATTATAGTATTCCATTAAGAGTTGATTTCCATAGATTCCATAATTCAAGTGTTTAAACCTTTGATTTTAAATGAAGGTGGATGTCTTATCAATATTTTGTTGAAAATGTGAACATATTAATTTTTTTAACAAATATATTTCAAAGATCCAACTAAATAAATGATTTAATTAAAGAATTCATTTATGAATTTATTTTAAATAATTATAAAATGATTGAGATTGTTCCTTATATCTTGATGTTGGGTATATTTGACTTTGATATAAACATTATAATTATTTTAAGGTTCTTACCATATAAATTAAATGGGTTACTACTTATAATATTCACACGTATTTGATTTTAAGGAGATATGGATTGATACTTTTTTGGATATTGTCAACATATAAAATAAATTATTTTCTTATTCAATTAAGTGAATCTATTCTAAATCACTATATTTTATAATATTGAAAACTTCTGAATAATCATCAACTACAATATATCATAAATTCAATCTCATAAGAGTTTTCTATATTTTATGATTCATCATGTAAATGATGGTAACCCCTTTTGTATTAAGGTGATTGTCCATGTAAATAATGTTTTAGATCCAAATATTTTCAATTAATAAAATATTCAAAATTGTTAAGAGTTTTAAGTATTGTTTTTAACTCACAAATAGCATGGGGGGAGTATTTTACTAGATATGGAACATTGAAATACTGATTTAGGGTTTGGAGTGAATTGATTTCATTTAAATATTTCAAGAAATTATAACCTCCCTCTTCAAGTTGGTTTATTTCCATCATTTTTACTTTAGTAATATAAGTAATTAAAATTAAATATAAATAATAATATGGAAACAAGAATTTTTTATAGTAGTTCCGAGCTATCGATAAATTCCCCTATTACACCCAAATAAATACCCACGTCATGATTAATTATATGTAGTTAGATAATTCTCCTAGTGATATGATATCTGAGTGAAAAAAATGAAATCAAGAACAAGATTAAAATATATTTTAAGATTATATATATCAAAATAAATTTTCAATAACTTCAGATGCATTCCCCAAGGGTTACGTAGAGGAGTTTAAGCAACAAAAATTTTGCACGCCAAATGTAGTGATATATATTTTCACCTAAAAAAATTCTAATGATGTTGAAATTTGAATATAGTTCAACATAGCATTTTAATATTCTATAACTAAGAGTTTGTGAGTCTTTTTGTAGATAATATTCATGCTTTTATAAGGTGACCTAGAAAAACAATTTTTCAGAATATATAATAGTGTATTAATATGCCTATGTATTTTTTTCTATTTTGTTTTGAATGAGAATTTTAAAAACAGATTCGTAATGTTATGTTGTATTTTTTGTCAATAAGGATGTGATATGTATAGTCAAATTATTCCAATGAGATGAGTGATCTTCTAAAATTACAAATTTTGAATTATGTTATGGAAAATTTCTAATGACATTAGCTACAATGATTAATGTATAAGTGAAAAAGTGTGTTCATTGATGAAATTTTCTTCTATCTAATGAAAAAGTACTGATAGATGGGAATTAGTAAATTTAACAATAGTTTTTTATTGAGTTAAAGTGATGTTGGATAAATGGAATAATGAAAAATAAATTTTATTAAAGAACGAGGATAGTTAAAGAATTAATAATGGTGAGAAAGCATTCATGGAAGACTAAAGTATGAATGTTAATTTCCCTATTGAAAATGATCATGGTATTGTGATAATGAGTTGATATGAGAGGTTAGAGAAGCCCCTGATACAACATTAAATTATATGTATAAAGTAAAAAATTACTATGTTAAAGAGATAATTTTTTCTAGGTTTGAGTCTCTAAGAAATTGAGGTCTGGTTCCAGAATTTACATAGAGAGTAAGAGTTTCAACGATATAAAAAATCATGAAAAATTTTAGGAATATATATTTTTTATAGAATTTGTATATGTCCTTTTTAAGACCCTTTAATAATTAAAATATTTTCTAATACATTATGTATAATTATTTCAATTTTTTTATGTCTACTATGCTAGGAGTAAGAATTTCAATGTGGGTAAGACTTTGATGCTTAGATTAAGACTTTGAGTTGTCACTGTATGACTTTAGAGGCAACTAAAAGTCTAATTTGATAACCTATTATGTCTTCAAGACAACATTTATGACTTTTTCATTTCAAAATATAAAAAAATTAATATTAAACACCATGTTTAGGATGAATTTTTTTCTTGGGGAAGAGGGAATCAGAGGGAATTCACAAAAAATAGTCCTTTAAAAAGTAGATGATGTTTTACCATCCCTTGTACATTTAAATTATCAAAATTGATAAAAACATAATAGAAATAAAGATAAGAATACTTTGGGAATAACTACGCATTACAATCCCTAGTAATATGTCCTAACGTATGGGTTCATGCATACATACATGAGGAATAAAATAAATAAATAAAATTTATGCATTTCATTAGATTTAAGGGATGGAAATACCCAAATTCATTTTAGAGAATGAAATTAAGAATTAATTTCACAAATTTAAAATAAATTAATATTTAATGTCACTGAATAATAAAATATTTAAATATATTATATATCAAAATAATATTATAAATATTCTTGTATTATTATATGAAAAGAAAATGCACATGAAATAGAATAAAGAGTCAACTTAATGACTGAGAATTAAGAATTGAATACTCTTCCATATCAAAGATAGATGTGTGAGACCATAGTAAAAAGGTTTTATATAAATAAGAAACATATAATAAATGATCATTTGAGGAACCTAGGATAATGTAGATCAATCAAGATTTAGATAAGATTAAAAGGAACAATATACCTAATCAAGATAATCATTTACTAATATTTTGGAAGGAGTAAAATGTGTTGAACTGTAACATACCATGTAATTATAGAATAAGACATTTTAATATCTATTAATATTTAAAAATTAGATATTAATTTTAGTTTAAAGGGGAACTATATGAGATAATGTACCAGACACGCAAGAATGGGTTTCTCTGAAATCTTAGGTTGCACACAAGACTGAGATATACCGAAAACTAATTCAATATTAATATTATTATTTTAAATGGTAGTTATCTCATAATGGTTATATTCGAAGGATCAAAAAAACTATTATATGTTCAAACATGTTTATTAAATGTTTTTACTTTATAATAATAAATTTTAGAGGCATAAAATTATAATAAATCCAATTTTGAGCATAAAATACACATATATTTTTAAAAAAAAAATTTACCACATTTTGCTGGAAAATACTTTTTAAATATAGTTTTTTCACTTTTATATGTTTTTTTTACAAAAATAAACTTCTTATTTGCAAGTGGGATAGAAATTTTTTATTTACATAATGTTTAGGGTATTTTTCTGATAAAATTAAATTTTTAATTGATAGTGAATAATACTGCATTTTAATTAGAAAGATTCATTTCAATTAATTTATTTATACAGTTATATTTTCCTTTAAATTAGTTTTAAAGTGTAATTGTATTATTTTTTAACCATTTTTTCAAATTTTGGTCATTGGAAGTAATTTTACAGTGAATATTTAAACAAAACTTTGTCTATCTTTTGATGGGTTTTACTTTAAAATACAAGTTTTCACTTTTGGACAATGAGAATTAATTTTAGATTATTTACATAATATTCTATATTTTGAAATTGGAAAGATGAATTCCATATTTGGAATCATAATGTCTATATTATGTAATTAGGTCATTTTTTATTTTATGGACATCAACGAAAAAATAAAAAAAACGATATCCTAAAAAGTAAAATAAATAATATCTAACAAAATTTTGTGCACAAAATAATTTTGTGCTTACTTTGGACATTTTTTGATGATTTAAATGAGTTGGTTTGAACATATCTTTTAGTTAGGATATTTTTAAAAGTCTAATAATGAATAGTGTTAAAATTGACACTATTTGTGTTTTAATATATAAAATATTTTATTAAATAATATAAAATTAATAAAAATACATCATTTGAAAAACAGTTTAGGAAATCTCCCAATAATTCATAATTGAAGCATCATTGGGTCTTTTGACATGTTATGTAAATTATATTAATCTACAATGTGTAAAAAACATAATTTCACGATAAGACTAAAATGGGTAAAATAAGGGTTAAAATAAAACAATAAGGATTAAAAAATACATAAAACTTGTATAATTATAATTAGGTTATTATGATTCTACCAAAAAACAACTTATATTCTAAATAAATTATTTTAGGATCGTATGAAACCATAGTGAAATTTATATAAATTTAATATTTAAAGAGTTTCCCTAGGGTGCCCCTCCCCTCTCCTATAAAAGGTACCCAATATTATATAATACTCACAATTAAAAAGCATTTTGGATGATAAAATATCTTCTCAAACATATTCATAAAACCCCTACCCATATTCTTAATGTCTTATTTTTCATTGAACACCCTCCTTAGAGGAGTAAAGGTGTTATGAAAGGTGATCATCCAAAGGAAAGGTAATGTTTTTATATAAGTGTTTCTTCTTTATTCCTTCTTCCACATCCTTCAAGTCTCCTCAATCCATGATTATATAATAACTAAAATAACATTAATGTACTAATATGTCATTATGTTAATACAATCACCAAAATAGATCTCCAATTCCATCAAATGAGAAATGAACTTTTCATTAGAGTGTACGGTGGACTATCGTCTCACGAACCAATATAGTAAATTTTTCATTATCATCTCTAAATATAAATAATAAAGATAGAATGCATGTTTATATATGATATTAAGGGATTTTTTATCATTATATGATAATAACATATCAGTTACATTTATACTTTCAATACACATAAAAATGACAACATCGTCCATGCGTACGTTTGACCTATCATTTCCACGAAGTGATGTGAATCGTTTATATTCACTACATAACTTGTATGATATTTATAAGTATAATTAAATTATTTTTATTATTTTAATAAAATTATGATCATTATTAAATGGTTAAAATAATAATTTCCTACTTTTCCTAATGATAAATAAAGAATTTAAACGTTACTCATGCGTACGTACAACATACCATTTCCATGACTGTAACATTGTTAAATTTTAAAATGAAAATTTATATAAGGGATTTAAAAGTATCATTGATATATAAAATTTATTATTATGTAATCAATATAATTCTGGAGATTATGGATTTATGAATGCGTGGACTGTTTACATCATACCACGTTCATTTTTGACTCAAGTTCTGATTATCATTAAAAAAATAGATATTATCTTAAATAATTATATAGTAGTTATATAATGATAAAAAGTGATATAAAATGAAAAATAAACATTAAAAAGGTTCTCCAGAATTTATATATTAACGTATGTTTATAATTTAGGAATATATTGTTTTTAAGTGATGAGTTAGACTAAAGGTAATGGATTTTGTCTCAATCTCCATTCATTGAGACATTTCTTGATAATATGAACCTTTATTCTTTTATAAGGGTTATATACAGACACTATAGAATTTAATATCTATATTTTATGTATACTAACTTTTTTTTAGATGTATTAATTCATATATTTTAAGATTTAAATGTTCAATATGGTATGAGACACCATAAATGATTAATGATTTAATTATTAAAGTGTTTTCATCATGATATTAATATACATATTTATTTATATGGATACAATATGATTATATAATAAATTTAATGTATATTTATAATTTCATTCAATGCTTTCAAAATGAATTTGTTAAACAAAGCGTTTTGTATTGTCAAAAAAAATACAAAAGTAATTGTTTTTGTTTTAAGGTATACGACAACAATGAATTCTCCACCGTAGAAACTGTTACTTGTTATTTTTAATCCTCTTGAAGAATTAATGTTTTTAAAGAAAAATAATAATTCCATAATTCCATTTATGTGTATTTTGGTATTGAATATTGTTTTGAAAATGGATCATCTTTTTCAATAACTTGAAATTATATAATTTGATTACAAAAAAGATTTTATGTGTCAAATGTTGATAATTGAAATCTTTTATGTGTTATACAGGTAATTGGTAATTTGATGGGTGGTCTCATGATAAAACAAATATAGTTTGTCTCATGATAAAATGAGGGAATGTGGTCATGTGATATCTCTATAATGCATTGCGTAATGAGATAGGGTTAACTAGTTGGGTTTATCATAAGAGATTTAGGGAATATATTGTAGTGTATATTCCAAATACAACCATGGTGGTTACTCCCTATGTGGATACGAAAGATATGATGTAAGTTTGATATGGATGCCCCATCTTAACTTTATGATTTATAACTTCTATGAGTTTTATTGGAATCTTATTATTTCAAGAATGTTGTTAAAGAGTTATGTTTTTTGGGTGAAAATTATGATTTGGTGAAATTTTTTAATGAGTTTGAAATATTGATGGACTAACAGTTGGATTCATTATTTTATATTCCATAATGATATTTTTCGTGATCATACCATGTTTTAAAAAAAATTTCCCTAGTCTTATGATTGTTAATTTCAAACAAGATTCCCTGATGAAATTATTGAAGACATGTCTTGAAAATAAATCACGTTTGATTTTAAGAGGTTTTCCTTTGGTGAAAAATGGATACTGAGTATAAGGGTCCTCTTATAATGTATATGTTTACTATGTAAGATTCTTTCCTAATTCTATAAAATAGTACAAATAAATGATCTTTGGGAATAAAATTTAGTAATTCTAGCCAAAAGTCCCTATAATTATTTATGTTTAATGTTATGTCCTTATAGTTAGTATCAGAGCCGAGTTTAAAAGACTCTTGAGATTAAGAATTTTTCTTAAGAGTTATGGATATCATCATGAGTTTATAAGATTATGGTTATTCCCAATTTTCATTACATAGAAACGCCTTTGAGTTTTATGTTATAAAATTTCAACGTGATTAACAATATTTTTTGGGATATTTATTTTTGAGGTGGTTATGGGTTATTACATTATGAGATGAAAAATGAATGGTATAGAATAACCTGTGAGTTTAAATTTTTTTTTATTTTGGTTGATTTTATATCATTTTTGTAATGTTATAAGAATTACATAGTTTTATTAAAAGGTCTACATGAAAATCGGGTTACAACCCATCACGTCTGACAGGGCTGCTGGAATTGAACCCACCACCAATGAGCGATAATGATTTATCTCCAGCAACTATCCTATGTGGATTCACTGGTAAGTATGAATTTATTTTTAGATAAATGATTTTATAGATTAAAAATTAGTTGATCTAAGAAACATATATCTTATCAAAGAGATAACCATGGTATTAGAAAATGATTTAGGGATTAGGTGATAAATGTTATTTTGGAAGATATTCACTATTTTGGGAACATTATATGATTAGGATAAATATAATAATATGAGAAATTAATTGAGTAGTAATGGTTGAATTATATCATGGAATATTCTACGATTTTAATTATGGGATTATTGCGATTTTGGTTATTTATGGAAATGGTTAAAATATCTTAATGAATTACAAAGGAATTTACTTTTTGGTATGAGACATTAAGATAGGTTTAAGTTATTTATAGATAAATTTTAATAATTTTCTTGAATTATTATGAGATAAAATTCTTCTGAGTTTTTATTTTCAATCATAGTTTGGATTATTTTGAGGAATTTTATGGAAAATTATTCACCGAATAGTCTATTTTGAACTTTGGGTGTTATTATTGAATTTTGGAGATTAGACATATCCCTTCTCCTTATAAAGGATTATTTTTTGGGGGAATAATCTGATCTTGTAAAATACATTATTGTTTTGGTTAATGTTTAATTGTAGAAGAAATTGATAGTTCACTATTTTCGGCTAATGTGGGTTTTTAGATGTTGATTATAGTTCCCTAGTCATAATGAATTCATCTTAAACACTCATTATTTGGTGAAACAGATGAGTTTTTGGTGGAATTCGACTAATGGATGAAACTATACTTCTCTAGTAGGTATATTTTATTATGCTATTATTCTACATAGTAAAATAATTACTCAACTTTATGAAAATGATCTAAAAAATGTTTTCTATTAAATTTTCCTACTATGATGTTCAAGACCATTTAAACAGTCAATTTTTTTTTGTTTGTGGTTGTTATCTTTTTCTTAACAATGGTTTCTATCACTATCAATAAAGACATGATAGTTAGTTTTTCTTCCATATACATGTTTTCCTACATCGAATCCTAGTATGTATTATTTCATATGTCCTTCGTACTATCCATTCATTATTTTAATGTAGATGTTTTATTAATCCTTTTTCTTATGTGGGTTTTCAATCAAGGTATTTCAAAAAGTCATACCTTAGTTACTGACTGCAAATTAAAATTGTGAAGCTACAATTTCCAGAAGGAGGAGAATGCAACATCTTATATTATTATAAAATAATACAATTTAATATATATTAATATTTCTAAATTAAAGATTAATTTTAGTTTAATGGAGACAAATTGTGTTATAGCATACCCCACACACAACAATGGATTTCTCTAAATTCTATTGTTACTAAAAAGAGTTAGATATACCTAAAAATAAGACATTATAAATATTATTATTTTAAACTGATGTTATTGCCTAGCTGTTGTATTGGTTGGAATTAATAAAACTAACTTTATTTTATTTACATATGTTCTTTAAATGTTTTTACTTTACTCTAATAAATTTTAGAGGCCTATAAAAAATAATGAATCATATTTAAAGCATAAAATACATTAATAATTTTTTAAAGGGTAGATTACCGACTTTTTGTGAAGAAAACATTTTAAATATTGTTTTTGAAACTTTTAAATGTTCTATTTGAAAAAATAAAATTATTTTTTGAAAGTACCTAAAAATTTACTTTGATTATTTTTTTGGTATTTTCTAATAAAATTATTTTTTAATGATTAGGGAAGAATGCTGCATTTTGAATCAAAACTGCATTTTCGTCAAATTTATTCAAATAGTAAGATTTTGATTTTAATTAGTTTTAAATTTTAATTAGATTAAGTGTTTATAATTTAATCAAATTGTGGAAAATAAAATAAATTTCACACTGGATGTTTACATAAACACATGTCAATATTTTGATGGGTTTTACATAAAAAAAATCTCATTTTTCGAATGAGAATTATTTTTAAATTAATTTTATCAGTTTTTTATTTTAAATTTTAAAAAATGGATTCCTTATCTAGAATCCCAATTTCCATACTATGAAAATATTATATTTATTTTTCAAGACATTGTGAATAGTAACTTTATCAATTATTTTAATTACCACGGTTAAAGGTAAATCTAGTAGTTAAAGGTAAATAATAATATTACAACAATATGAAACTACCATAAAACATTTACAAATTTAATTTTATGGGTTTGTTTCAACTATTATCATACTTGGATCAATTTTATGACCACCTAGTGCCACATTTATTTGATTATGACACTTATAAAGATTTTCTTTTAAATAAAGACGAATATATCATAATCACGACTCTCATAACCAAATAAATTAATATGTTGGAATAAAAGTTAGTTATTTGACAAATAAAATTCATTAGAAATAAGAAAAATATTGACTGCATCATAATAATTTATTTAGAATATTTAGAAAACAAATAATTAAATTAAATGGTGATACAATGATGATGTAGTAATTTTTTAATTAACAAAAGAATCCAATAAATGATATTATAAACATTAAAATAAATATTATCTGACATACTTTACTCCATGAAAGAATTTTAATAATACTTTTTACATGTTAATATTATTTAATGGAGTTTTTTATAACTTATCTTCCTGTTATGATATTTTTAATAGTCAACTAATGAATAGTGTCAAAATTGACACTATTGGTATATTAAAATATAAAATATTTCATTAAATGATATTAAATTACTAAATTTATCTAATTCATCAAAATGGTTAGGATAAACCCATATATGTCATAAATGAGACATTTTTTGGTCATTTGACATGTTATGGTAATTACATTAACCGATAAATTGTAAATTATATAATACAACAGAACGATATAAAGGTTAAAAAAGGGTTAAACCAAAAGGATAAGGATTAAAAAAAGACCCAAATATTTTATAATTGTACTTTTATTATGTTTTTCAAACAAAAATCATGTTATATTCTAAAGAAATTATATTTGTACCATTTGTAACCAAAAATTAATTTATATTAATATAATATTTTAAGAGTTTCTAATGGTGTCCCTTCACTCTCTTATAAAAGGGTACCCTTTATTATCTAATAATCACACATAAAAAGAACCATTTTCAGAATATATATTCCCAAAACTCTTCCTAGAATACCTTTTCACATTCTTGAGTCCTTAGTTTTAGAATAACACCCTCTTTAGAGGAGTTACGGTGTTAAGAATGGTGATCATCTGAAGGAAATATAATGTTTTTATTTATGTGATTCTATTTTAGTCCTTATTCAAAATCCTTAAAACATAATCCAAACATGATTATATAATAAATATTGTATCCTTAATATACTTATTTGTTATTATGTTTATTTAATCACCTAAATCTATCTCTAATTCCATCAAATGTGTAATTAACCTTTCATTTGTGTGTAAGACAATGTACCACATTGCAAACCGATATAGTTAATTTTTCATTACCATCTCTCAAGAATGATCATAATGATGTAATTAATATTTATATATGATATTAAGTAAATATTTATCACTATAAGAGATTAATATATCAATTATTTTCTTAACTTCCATTCACATAAAAATGATAACGGCGTTCGTGCATACCTGTGAACTGTCACCTCCACGAATCAATGTAAATTGTTTTTTTTCACCACATAACATGTATGATATATATATAAAGATATTTAAATTATTATTATGATTTTAATAATATTATTATCATTATTTAATGGAATATTAAAAAATACCTTATTTCCATAATGACAAATGAAAAATGGAAACGATACTCATGTGTATATACATCTTACCCTCTATAAGATTATAACATTGTTAATTTTTCATATCCAAATTTAATGAATGGATATAACATATAATTTTTATATAAAAATGGTTATTATGATAATAATATTATTCTAGATATTATGTACTTATGAAAACATAGACTTTTGACGTCATACCAAGTTTATTTTCGACCGAAGTCCCGCTTATTGAAAAAACAGATGATATAGACTAAAATAAATATGTAATTGTTATAATATGATAATAAGTTATATAAAAATAATAATAAAAATGAAAAAAGTTATAAAAAATTATAAATTATCCTAATTTTAATATTCATGGATATAACTATTGTACGTAACGAGTCAAACACATGATAGAACATTTTTCCCAATCTCATTTCATTGAGGCATTTACTGATAATATGAACCTTTATTCCATTATAAGTTTTATATAATGCTACTATGAAATTTCATATCAATATTTTATCAATAATAATTGTTTTTTTAGATGTATCAATTCATGGAGATTATGATTTAAATGTTCAATGTTGTATGAGACACCTTGAACTTTTAAAGATTTAATTATCAAATATTATTCTTCATGATATTAATTTACATATTTATTTACATGTATATAAAAGGATTATATTAGAAATTTTTTCTTTATCTTGAATTTAATTCAAATTTTCTTTATAAGAACTATTTTTATATGATGAATTTTACATTCATTACAAAGTTAAAAAATGGAATGTTTTTTGCATTAATGTATACATCGACAACGACTTCCCTACCACTTTAACTATTACATAATATTTGGATTACTCTAATATCCTTAATATTTTTAAAATAAAAATAAATGCATTATTTCTTTTATGATAATTTTATTATTGAAAATGGTTTTGAAAATGGATTGCCTATTTTAATATCTTTAAATGATTTCTTTTGATTGCAAATAAGATTTTATGAGTGAAATGTTGATAATTACAATATGTTATCCCTTGTGATGGTACTAGAGAATTTCATGGTTGGTTACATGATAATCCCAATATGGGTTGTTTCATAATAAAATGTTTGTGGGTGATCTCTTGATAGCTCTACAATGCATTGGGTAATGAGATGGGGTAACCCGTTGGGTTTCTCCAAGGAGATTTAGGGAATATATTGTAGTGGGTATTCTAAATGTAACCATTAAAGTTACTCCCTATGTGTCTATGAATGGTATAATGTAATTATGATATGAATTCCAAAATTTACCTTTATGGTCTATAATTTCTTATAGTTTATTTGGGATCTAATGATTTCATGAGGGATGTTAAAGTGTTATTTTTATGGGTAAAAATTATTATTTGGTGTAAATGTTTTCATGAGTTTGAAATATTCATAGACTAATGATTTCTTTCCACATTTTATATTCCTTACTTAGATTTTATTGAATGCATGTTTTTAATTGTTTTTCATAGATCTTAAGACTAGTAATGACAAATAAGATTCTATGATTAATGTATTGAAGATGTTTCTTAAAAAGAAATCTTGTTTTATTTTAAATGGTAATCGTTTTGTGAAAAAATTAGATACTGAGTATAAGTGTCCTCTTGTAATGTATTAGTTTAATATGTTATATTTTTTTCTAATTATATAATACTAGATAACAAAAATATCTTTGGGAAATAATGTGAATAAATTCAAGTCAATAGAAGAAGATATATTTAAGGTTAGGTCCTTATTGTTGGTATGAGATCCGGGTTTAGATTATATTGGAGATTTGGATGTTTTCTTAGGATTTATGGGTATCATCATAAGTTTATAGGTATTAGGTTGATACAATTTTTTATTTCTTAGAATTCATTTTGAGTCTTATATTTTGAAATTTTAAGGTGAATA
The DNA here is from genome assembly GCA_963277665.1 of Viscum album. NCBI lineage: Eukaryota > Viridiplantae > Streptophyta > Magnoliopsida > Santalales > Viscaceae > Viscum > Viscum album. The sequence goes on from OY728155.1 coordinate 959,067,241, forward strand.
ACGATATTTTTTAAGATATTTTTTGTGCGGTAGTTATGTGTTATTACTTTTGGGGATGAAAAATGAATGGTATAGAGAGACCATTGAGGTTAAAATATATTATGGTTATTTTTGAGGATTTTACCAAATTTTGGTAATGTTAAAATAATTATATATATTTTGTAATGGGGAACAGGCATATAGTTTTACAACCCATCACATCGGACAAGTCTGTGGGAAATGAACTCATAATGAAAGTGCGATAAGGCTTTATCTCCAACAACTAGCCTATATGAAGTCCCTGGTAAGTATGACTGATTTTTTTTAAAAGTGTTTATTGATTTCGAATTAGTTTTTTGGGAAACATATATCTTATTAAATATAAAACCATAGTATTGGAAATTGATTTGGGGAATTATTGATTAATGTTATTTTGGAAAACATTCACTATTTTGGTAACTTTATATGATTATGTTAAATAGAATACTATGATATTTTAATTGAGGGGTAATGCTTGAATTATATTATAGAAGAATATATAATATTAAATCTTGGATTATGATAATTTAGGTTATCTAGGGAAATGATTAATATATCTTGGTTTATTAATGGGTAATTTAATTTTTTATATGAGACATTAAGTGAGATTGATGTTATTTAGAGGTAAATTTTAATATTTATCATGGATGACTATGATGACATTTAATATTAATGTTGAATTTTGGAGATTAAAAGTAATCCTTATACTTATAAGGGATTATTGGGGGGTATTATCAGATATTGTACAAACCGTTTTGGTTTTAGTAAATGTTTAATGGTAGAATAAATTGATAGTTAAACTTTTTCTACTACTGTGAGTTTTTAAAATTTGATTATACTTATTTGGTGTGAAAAAATCATCTTAAACACTCATTGTTTGGAGAAAAAGATGAGTTTGTGGTAGAAATTGATTAATAGATGAAACTCTACTTTTCTAGTAAGTATATTTCATAATGCTCTCATTATAAGTATTAAAATAAATTTTCAAGCTTATGATAAGGATATTAAAAACAATTTTTTCCTACTAAGTTGTTAAAAACTGTTTAACCAATCACAAATTTATGGGTTCTGGTTGTTAGCTTTTTCCTAACACTATTTTCTACCAATCTCCAGCAGAACATGACAGTTATTTTTTCTTCCATATATATGTTTTCCTATGTGGAATCATATTATGTGTTATCTCATGAAACCATTGTATTGTCAATTCATTCTTTTAAAGTATTAGATTTAGTAGTCCTTTTTCCTATAAGGGTTTACGATAAATGTATTTTGAAAATCCATGCCTTAGTTAACGACCCAAAATTAAAATTTCGAGGACAAAATTTCTAATGGGGGGGGGGATGTAACATCCTAGGTAATTATAGAATAATAATTTCTCATATATATATATATATATATATATATATTAATATTTATGAATTAGATATTCATTTTTTTGAAATGGGGCACTATGTGAGATAGAATACCCGACACACAATAATGGATTTCTTAAAATATTATGTTTCACAGAAGACTGAGATATATCGAAAATGAATACATTATTAATATTATTATTATAAATATTAGTTATTTCCAGGATTTTTAATTGGTATGAATGAACATTCCTAACTATATTATGTTTAAAAAATTTTATTAAATTTTTTAGTTTCTTCTAATAATGTTTAGAGGATTAAAATGAGATAATCCAATTTTAATCATAAAATACTCAAATATATTTTAAAACGGTAAATTATTGAACATTAGGGGAGAACCCATTTTAATATAGTTTTTTCCACATTTATATGTTCGATTTCAAAAACTAAACTTATTATTTGTAGGAGAGAAAAGAAAATATACTTTTGTTAAATTTTTGGTATTTTTATAATAAAATTCATTTTTTAACAATAAGTGATGAATACTTAATTTTAATCTGAAACTTCATTTTCACCCAATTTAATTTTATATATAGATTATATTCTTAAGTGGTTTTAAAGTGTAATAGGATTAATTTTTTATCCATTAATCAAATTTTGGACATTGGATTTGATTTCATATTGGAATTTTATATAAAGACATGTTAATCTTTTTTATGGTTTTTACATTCAAAATACCCCATTTTCTCATTTTAACAATGGGAATTAATTTTAAATTAATTACTCCAAATTTTGGGTTTTGAAATTGGAAAATTTTATTCAATATTTTCAATCATAAGGTTCATATAATTTAAATATGTTCTTTTTATTTTTTGGACATTTTGAATGGGAACTTTAGTAATTTTTTTAAATTACCCCAATTGAGGGTAAATCAGGCAATTTAAGTTAAATAATAAAATTATAATAATATAAAACTACCCTAACAATTTTAATAATTTATTTTTATGGGTGTATCCAGACCATGATAATACTTGGGTAGATTTTAGGACCACATGAAGCCACATGGATGTGATTATGTCACTTATAAAAAATTTATTTCAAATAAAGACCAAGATGTCATAATCATGTATCTCATAGCTAAAAATATTTTAAAATGGAGTTATAATATTTAACTATTTGATTATAAATATTAATTATAAATATAAAATAATTACCAACATCATGGTAATTTATTTATAATTTTTAGGAAACAAATAATTAAATTAAATGGGGACACAATGATGATGTAGTAATTTCTTAATTAACCAAATAATCAAATAAATGATATTATAAATATTAAAATTATTATTATCTAACATAATTTTTTCAATACAATAATTTTATGAATAATATTTTTATTTTGTTGATTATATAATGGATTAGGTTCGAACCTATCCACATGTCAGGATATTTGTAAAATTCAACTAGTTAATAACATCCAAATAGACACTATCAATATTTTAAAATATATAATATTTCATAAAAATATTTTAAATACTTAAAAATCTATGATTGGTAAAATGGTTAGGTTAATTTCAAATATTCTATAAATGGAAATTTTTTGGGTCTTTTTACAGGTTATGTAATTATATTAACCAAGAAATTTTGAATAAAAAATATCATTGTAAGATTTAAAAGGGTAAAATATGGGTGAAACAAAAGAGATAAGGATTAAAAAAAACACTCAAATATGTTTTAATTCTAATTATATGATTGGTTTCAACCCAAAATCATGTTATATTATAAATAAACTATTTCAAGGCCATTTGGATCTAAAAATTAAATTTTATTAATTTCATATAAGCAGAGTTTCCAAGGGTTCCCATCCCCTCTCATATAAGAAGGTACCCATTCATCTCTAATAATCACACTTCAAAATAATTTTTGTTCATCGATGATATTACCAAAATACTTCCTAGAATACCTCCCCACATTATTGAGTCCATATATTATGCAGAACACCCTCCATAGAGAAGTTAAGGTCTTATAAAAAATGATCATCTTATAGAAAGGTAATGTTTTTATTTAAGTGTTCCTATTTTATTACTTCGTCCACATCCTCGAAATATCCTCCAAACATGATGATATTATAAATAATTTATCCTTAATATACTAATATGTTATTATGTCCATACTATTTCTTATATCCTCCTGCAATTCATTTTAGCATGAAATGAATTTCTCGTTTGGGTATATGGCAGACTACCACCTCACGAACCAATATAGTTCATTTTTTTACCGTCTCTCCAGATTGATCATAATGATGTAATTAATGTTTATATATTATATTCATGACATATATGTATAGTTATAATGGAAAAATATATCAATTATGATCTTCATTTTTATAATCATCATAATGATAATGTCGTTCGTACACACATGTGAACTATCACCTCCCTGAATCGATGCAAATCGTTTTTATTCACCACATCACTTGTATGATATATATAAAGATATTTAAATTATTATTTTCATTTTAATAATATAATTGTAATTTTTTAAATTATAAATAATAATTGTCTTATTTCAATAATGATAAATGAAAAATGGAAACGATACTCAGGCGTATGCACAACTTACCATCTCCATGATTGTAACCTTGTTAATTTTTGAAGTCCAACTATAATTGTTTGATTTAAAAGTATAATTAACATATAAATTTGATTATTATGTCAATAATATTATTTTGGTGATTTTGGACTTATGACCCCATGGACTACTGAAGTCATACCATATTCATTTTCAACCCAATTACCGAATATCGACAAAACATCCAATATGAACTTAAATTATTATGTAATTATTATACGATCATAATAATTGATTTAAAAGGAATAATAAACATGAAGTTTTTTTAGGAATGTATAAATTAACCAATATTCATTATTTAGTAATATAAATATTGTATGTGATGATTCAGACTCAAGGTAATATATTTTGTCTCAATCTCCATTCATTGAGTCATTTCTTGATATTATGCAGATTTATTCTTTTACAAGGTGTATATACACCCCCTATGAAATTTTATATCCATTTTTTCTCTATAATAATTTTTTAGATGTATTAATTCATGGATATTAAGATTTAAATGATCAATTTGGTATGTGAACCCATTAATGTTTAAAGATTTAATTATCTAATCATTTTTTTAGGATATTAATTTACATAATTATTTATATAGATATAAAAGTATTATATAAGATATTTTATGTCTCTATTTAATTACCTTCAATTTTTTAGAAGGAATCTATTTATATGAAGAAGTTTATATTCTTTAAAAAATGATAAAGGGTATGTTTTTTGTTTTACCGTATACAGTGATAACTAATTGTTATCTACAATAAGAGTCACTAGATATTTGTCTTTCTAGTTAAACCTTAATGTTTTAAAAGAAAAAGAAATACATTATTTTTTATGGGTTCTTTGGTATTTAAAATGGGTTGGAAAATGGATTTACTATTTTGATATCTAGAAATGACTTTTTATGATTGCAAATAATATATTTTGAGTGTAATTTTTTTAATTTTAATGTTTTATGTGCTATGATGGTACTTTGGTATTTGATTGTTGGTTATGTGTTAATCCAATAATTGTTGGTTCCATGATAAACCGAGAGTGTGTGAGCCTGTGATAGCTCTCTAATGAATTGGTTTATGAGTTGGGGTTGACCAGTTTGGTTTATCCTAAGAGATTTAGGGAATATAACACAATGAATTTTCCAAATGTAACCATGAAGGTTACTCCCTATGTGGATGTAAAAGATAAAATTTAAGTATAATATATATTCCACAGCATACTGTTTTGATTTAAAATTTCTATAAGTTTTATAGAAATATTATTATTTTATATGGTATGTTAAAGAGCTTATGTTTTATGGGTGAAAATTCGGATTTTGTGAAAATGTCTTCATGAGTTTGAAATATCCCTAGACTAATGGTTTCATTCCTTATTTTATATTCCTTTATGAGATTTTTGTGTTTATCCCATGTTTTTGAATGTTTTTTATATCTCTTAAGATTGATAATGACATAGAATAATCTATTATGAATGTATTTAAGACTTTTCTTGAAAATAAATCATGTTTTATTTTAAAAGGGTTTCCTTTAGAAAACAAAAGTATATCGAGTATAAGTTTCCTCCTGTAATGTATGAGTTTACTATGTTAGGGTTTTATCTAATTCTCTAAAACATTATACATAAAAGTTCTTTGGGAGATGAATAGAATAAATTCCACTCGAAATTAACTATAATATGTTTTGTGTATGGCTAGGTACTTATATTAACTTTTCATCTGGAAGGATTTAGGAGGAAGATTAATTTCATGAGTTTTTGAATCAACTTGGATAAAAACTAATATATTTCTCATTTCAGTGGGATCACATTTTTTTCAGAAATTTGATGTTTAATATTTATTATGGGACTCTAGAAAATATAATAAAGGGGAATATGTGCTAATAGGATTGGGAATACTAATGATGCAACCGCTTGGATTTATAAGGAAAATATATGATTTCCACTATTGAAAATCACTATTATGAGTTAGAATTTCAGGAAAATACTTTTAAATGATGTTGTTCTAGTATTATTTAGTTCTTGTAACATTTTTGCGTGGATGAGTAATTCAAAATTGAGTGGATGAATACTTTAATCAAACTAAAAATTTTCATCAGAAGATTAAATTTTCAAATGAATTGCATGAACTACCCCCCTTCTCTGTGGCATCTAACTTACCTAAGAACTAAAATTTGAGTCAAAGATAATATAGCGTCCCTATGAAAAAATAGATGAAGCTGGTAAGTATGGAAAATTCAAATTATATGAAAAATAATGATATACATACTTTTATAGAATTAATTACCACAAATAGATGAATAGGTTGTTACGCTACCAAATTTTTATTGGACTAGAAAAAAGATATATGAAAATAATGTGACTTACCCTCATTGCTAAGGGATCTAATATAAATTTTTATGACATAATATATATGGTAGTCTATGAAATTCAATGAAATTCCATTCTTATTTCGCTTTAATAAATATTATATTCAATTTTTTGGGGCTTTAGAATCCCAATGAAATCTTGAAAAAATTTAGAAAAAATTTAAGAGGTTTATATAGAGGTTATGAAATATAAATTTATTATTTTATAAGAGCATATTTTGTGGATTATAAAATGGATGATGATGAAAATATTGATCATTACATTATAATAGTAAATTTTATTGTCATTAATATAGGTGGATTTAGTGAGAAGATGGATGATTATACTATTTTCCAAATTCTATTGTGAATATTTACATATAGTTTTGATCCTAAAATAAAATATTTACAAGTAAGGGAAAACATCTTATTGGATGAGTTACATAATATGTTCATAGATTTTGAAATGCAAATGACTACAACTTTCTATTCTGATGTGAAACTTGTTTTGGTAACAAGATTTCAGTAACTTGATTTAATTCGTCAGAAGATTGTTACGAGATGATAATTTTCTAGGTGTAAAAAAAGATTAACTCAATCTATCCAGGATGAAGTTGTACTATCATAAGTTTTTAACAGTTAATGGAATCATAGATATTGGAAATGTTAATCAAATAAAAGTCTCTAAAATGATGACTCTATAGGGGTACACTTATGTAGTTAGTCAAATTCCAAAGGATTAATGGAGATAATTGATAACAAAACAAATAGAGGAATCTCCATAAAATTTGGATCCTTCTCTATATGTGAATAAAAAATCATCATTCTTATAAAATTTGATCGGGTAATTTTTCAAATAGTTTATATGACAGAAACTATGAAACATGAAAAAGAAAAATTCTCGAGGGAATTTTAAAGTGCATTATAGAATTAAAGAGTGTTAACACTCTCAAAAAAATCCTCATTTTAGTGGATTGTAATTATTTTACTTTTAACTAATATAATTAACGAAGTATCCTTTCTCCCATGAAATTTGGACAAATTTTATGAACCACATTAGTCAGTTGTGTTTTATCCTCTTTTATACATTTCCATTAATTTTAATTATATTACATTAAATTCATGCATGTTTATAGTTGGAGTTGTGTGTGAAGTTCAAATTTTTTCAACGAGTAAGGTGCAATGTCATCCTACTTCTAGTACACCATGCCAATGTATCAACCTCTAGAGGACACATTTACATTGAAAAAATCCGTGGAAATATAAAATTAAAGTGTATTAGTTATATTGAATATGGAGATCTAACATTTCCCCACCACCCAATTAATGTTATCAGATATAGTTATTATTTTGGTGCACTATCAAGTAGAAGATAATTTTTTTAGTTATCCTAATAATACACTCAGAGGAAGCAATGGTTTCACTCACTCTTACTAAGATAAAACTATATTTTTAGAGTGACTTCATAATGAGCCTACGGTATAGTATGAGATGAAGTTAAGGTCCTATTAGAAAAGTTTAATAGAATATATTTTTCTTATGGAAAATACATTTTGGGATCATATAATTCAAAATGACTTATATTTTCCACTTACCCATTATGTATATATTAAAAATGGGAAATGAAGAATTGGGTTAAATTTATAGTAATAAACATAGGTTGGGATAAATGTCATTAAAAATGAATTTTTCCTTTATCATCTAAGAAGTGAAGAAAATGTTGGCCCTCATGAAATCCATAACAGACATATATGAGAATCTAATGAAACTTAATAACATGGTGATGATGTGATTTTTGTTCATCTTTATGTTATTATTAGGATAGCCAATGGGGGATCTGATAAATAATTTTAATATGATTTTAGGGATCTCAATTTAGTGAAGTTGAAGGTTAGATATGATTCATGTGATTCCAAACACTTATCATCAGTATTTGAGAGTTGGAAAACTACATTGACTGTAGTTTATAACATCTTCCCAAATATGGACTTGGTATTTGAGGATGTCTTATACTTGATCCAAAATGAAGAAAAAAAACAATGGGAATTCAAATAGCTATATAGTAATTCTCTTTAATTGGCAGGATGAGAATGATCACCCTAGAGACGATATTAGAAGAAACAATTGGTAGAAAAGTCTTGAAACAATATCCAGAGAATTTAGGAAGGTCATGTTCTTATATTATTGAGTCTTTTATAATAAAGTTTACATTATGAAGATTTTTAAAATTAACTGGTAGAACATCATAAGGGAATCTAATTTTAGAAGTAATAATTCCATTAGTATGGGAAGAAAAAACCTATTCTTCAATGTTAAATTTCGAGTTGAATCATGGGTGGTTGATTCCATATTATAATTCTATTCAAAGGTAGAAAATGTATTCATGGGGAATTATTTATCAAAATATTTTGGAAAAGTGAATATAGTGGATGATGGAATAATGGATGTCATTGAAAAGGGTGAGGGGACTATCTGGATGAAGAATCAATGGATCTTTAGATTCAGTGGATTTATGAAAATCCTAGGGTTACACGAGAATATTATATACCAAGGAAAGATTGATGGGGAAGTATTTATAATGATAATTATGATTGGTTTCTAGAAAGTGACTTGAGATTCCATCGTGGTTTCAAGGATAGTAATAAATGGAATATTGTATTTAACTGTAATAAAACATTTAGTTGATATGTCTTGGGGAACATCATCAAAAGATCCAAATGATTTTATATTTTAGGCCTGGTCATTTTAGCAAGTAGAATATATATTTTATAAAGAGATTAGTAAAATAGTATATTTATTACATAGATACCAAATTGTGGCAATGTTATGTGTTTTCAGAATAGTGAATGGGGTCTTTCAATTTAGGTAGATAGAATCCACGAGCTATAAAGTTATAACTGATAAAATTAGACTTATATGGAACTAACCCCTTTTAGTCCATGGTGGTTCCCATTATATTATAACATTTACTTATGATATAATAACAAATTATTGGATTTATGTAATGAAACAATAGTATACTTTTTTTCTCAATTTTTTATTCAATGGAAATCCATTGTTGAATTGAAATATGGTCAGATGATGAAATTACATCATTTGGAAAATAGTGTTGTGTGAACATGAAATAAATTCCTAAAATTGTTCTAGTAAAAAGGGTAAGACATGACAATGATAAATCTTTTAAGAACAATTAAATATTGTGTTACTTAAATGATGAATCATATTTTGAAATAGATTAATCAAAACATGTGGTTTGAATCTAGAATGTGCAGGGGAATTTTGGAGGCAGAAGTCAACACTGTATAATATATTTCACATTTATGCTATACATCGGTAGTTACAAAGGAAATTATAGATGATCAATGGAGTAATAGTGACCATAAGTTAACCATCTTTAATTATAAAGTAGTTTCTTATATGTGTATTCTAATTATAATAATCATGAAAATATCTAATATAAATCCAATTTTTTTTCATTTTGTTTGGGGATGAAAAATTTTAATTTTATATTTCAAATGTGGAGAACCAACAGTCTATTAGGAGTCAAAATGAAATATTAAAATATAAGGTTACTAGAATTAATTTAATATGGTTTATAATTATTTTGATGGAAATTAATCCGCTATTTAAGTTAATCGGGATTTTATTAAGAATATTGGAATGGATCAAGATCCAAATAACAATAATGGGAGCTTGATAATTCAAAGTGTGAGACCAGAAGAGGATGTTCAAGAAAGAACAAGGGCCACTGATGTGTGATTGAGAGAACCTGAAGTTACAACCATAGAATATTGGTAGGATAAAAAATGTTAAGAGAAACCAAGTAAGTTGAAGAGATCAACAAAAATCAAAATGCTGATATGGAGTTTGGGTATTACATTGAATTTTAACTATAATGGGATATTAGAGATCCAAAGAACCCACATGAGAAAAACATAACTATTCATAATTGTGTAAGTCAATGATGAATATAGATATATATTTAATGAAGTCAAATAGAATATGGGAGTTAATAAAGCTACCATATAGAATGGAGGAACTTGAAAATAAGTGGTTTTTTTATTATACGAATAGTCCAAACATAATAATAGATTCAAGGCATGGATACTAGAATAGTGGTTTCATCAAAAAATGGTGTTGATTTCCCTATTTTATTTTAACTCATAGTTAAACATGTAATTAACTAGATGGTGGTAAGTACGATGGAATTAGATGATCTATACATAGTTCACATGGATGTAGTAATAGTATTTCTTCATTTGGTTTTAGTGGAAGTTAATTACATGAATCAACCAGTCTATTTCCTAGAAGATGTGATGTAGAACCTTATCTATCAGTTGATAATAGTTATTTATTTATTTATTAATGTAGAATAAATTTTTTGATGAATTTAAGTTTTAATAAGGATTTGAAAGGTGAAAAATGATCATTGTTATTACTATAAGTCATTTTTTGATTAAACCTTCATCATACTACTCTTTGGGTAGATGATATGCTACTAGATGGACCATAGGTATAATGGATTCAGTTGTTAGAGCATATACATCCCATAAGTTCAAAGAAGCATACAGTTTGATCACATGAATCCTAGAGGGACAATATATAGAATATTAGTGAATGTAGGGGTTGAATTCATGAAAGAGAGTCACAAATCACCTTTATAGAAACAATATGATGTCTAATTCACATTCACTAATAATAGAAAAATGCAGTTTTTACATAGAGAGTGTTCAATTTATAATAATGGTTAGAATATTGATTTTAAAAATGATTTTCACATGGTTAAACATTCTTTTTTGGGTGGGAGTAATTACTCTTTCCATAGAAAACCCTAGAGGCAACACTAGGATTCCAATAAGTGGATAATTTAATACAAAAAAGGATTGTATGATATTTATCTTTATATTGGGGTGGAATATACATTGAATGGATTTCTAATTACATTATTTTATAGAAATTAAAAAACCTAGAATACCATAATTTTTTTTACTTATAGTGGAGTAACTATCAGTTGGATGATAAAAATATAGAGTATTTATTCTCTATAAAAAATTAATGCCTTGTATATAGTGTAGAAAGATGCTGGAAAATTTTGTTTGGTTAATAACATTATTGAAGAATCTTGAAATATGTCAAGATTATGTAGTTTTATTTTGTGACAATCATACTATGATCCTTGTAGATCTGGATATTTTTTTATATTTAAGGGAAACAATATTGATCTAATATACCACTTCATCTGAAACATACTAGACGATATTCTATTGGACAAACAAATGATATCTGGAAGGAAAATTTCATCAGAAATGTCCATGAAGGTGTTAGTTTAGGAATGTTTTACCCTCTATAGTGAGTAAATGGGACCAGGGTGAAAGGTATAAAAATGGAGAACACTAAATACAAAAAAATATTAATATAAACATGGTCGTTTTTCTAAAGTGATAAAGAGTTTACAATGTTTTACCTATAATAGAATTCAAGTTGAAAATTATGGGGATGTTAATCCTTTCTAGTTCACTAGATTATGTTCATTGGAATATGGTCATCAGAATTGGTTGTTATTTTATGAAGACAGTAGTGGAACAATCTCTCTCGGAGGAAACAAGACCACCAAAAGCTCATATTAGTATATGGAATCATAGAGGTACAATTTTTTTAATGATGACATGTATATTGAATTAATAATATAGAATGGGTTACTGTTATAATTGGTTGAAGTCAAAAGAGATACTATATATTTCCATTCACTTAACAGATAGAGTCATCGCCATTAATTTTAAAAGGTGGTTAAACTGGTATGACTGAATGATCATTCCCATAAAAGGGAGTGGGGAACATTTGTAAAGTTAATCAGTAACACTACAAATTTTACCCAATTAATAACAAACCTTTAGTTATGTTCATAGTGTATTAGTTAATTACATAGAGCTAATCCATTGTATTGAATTCTTACTATTGTTTTTGTTAGTGGAGTTTAATTAACATTCTTCTAGAGAATATTTAGTAGGAATTATCTCTTCACCCATGAACTTAGGATATCGTTTCCAAGTTTCCTTAAAACCTTATCTCTATTAAATATTTACATACATCTATTGTTTGAATTTTTTATTTTATTGTGAGTGAATTTTCTCTTGGATTTGTGTACGAGTTTTGAATTTGGGTGTCAATTGTTTTTCTTTTGGATCAATCAATTGAGGGATATGCTTCTTGAGGAATCATTTTTACTGCATAGATCCTCTAATGTGAAATCAGTTAGTAGATAAATTATCATTATTCCAGTGATTTTATGATACCACACCTCCTAAAAAATTCATCAAAAATAAAAACGATGGAATGAACTTTGAAGCTATGAGAAAACATAAAGTCCGATATAATGATGAATATGAATTAAGTGATTTTGACAATAGAGATGCTTATGAATTATTAAATAGAATTATTTAACTTATATCAAAAGGGTTCAAATATGTAAACTTGATACTAATGGGTAAGGAACCATTATGGTTCCACTACAATATTAAAAATGAAAATTTTCCACAGATTTCCCAAAGAAAATGGTAATTGGGTTTGAATCAAATGAAGAAGATTAAAATCCAAAAAATATGAATTTTGGTATGATTAAGAGGAATAAAAATATTATTAAGAGACAAAATTTTATAATAAATAATGAGAATCATCATATAAAAATTGTATAAAGAAATTAATTTTCTAGATCATGTTAAAAAATGTTTTTATACCTCATACAATGATGACAATGTGGGAGAACCAACAGAGCTGGAATACTTGATAAATCATGATTTAGACGCCTTCCTTATGTTGAATAAATATCTCAAGATGGATAAAATAAAAATGATAATATATATGGAAATGATGATAGAAGGAAATAACAGTATTTCAGTAAATAAGTGAAAAAATAATGAGATTAAGAAATTTAAATTAAAAATGGGTGAGTTGAAGAAGTTAGAAAGAGATCTTGAGGAGAAATTTTATGTAAAAGATGAATTGATATTAAAGAAACAATATACATTTCTCAAATCTTAAAATGGTTTGATTGAAAATAATATTAGGATTCCCCAACTTAGTTGATATTAATGGTAAATTCTATCATGTTTGTGAGAATAAGGGTGTATAGAGACAAGCTAATTCTATTCCTCATTAGTCTTAGTGTAACCATTTTATTTATAATAATAATTGTGTTAAAAATAAATATATGCATGTTTGGAAAATGAAAAAACGTGATTGATACTTTTTCAAATCATAGGAAGAGAGAAATATGATATAAAAATGACATTCCCCAAGGAAAATTCGGGCTAATGTTTCTGTACCAAAAAAATCAATAATTTTATAGAAATACTTATTAACAATAATGAAGTCTAATATCATAAATATTATACTATTTTTTGTGGGGAATTTCAAAATAATTCCCTCTATATTTAGTTTAATATGAATTTACTAACTACAAGGCATGAACCAGGATAGAGATTTACTGAGAATTTTTGTGAAGATTATTAGAGAGGGAAACCTATGACAAGGATATAATAAAATCATGAAACCTTAATTGTTTTTAGATTATTAGAAGATATTTTTGGAAGATGTGAATTAGAGCATCATAGTTCTAAAGAGTGAATTACAAAAATGATAGGCCATCAATGGTGTTTTAGGGAAATGAAACCAACATGGTAAATAGATTGAAGGAATTTATTTCTAAGACTGGTAATGATCCTTATAAAAAACAGAATGTAGTTAATTATAATATGATGGAGTGCCAAAAAATTTATCGCAATAAATTTTGAATTTATACTAAAATAGATAAATCATAGAAAGTTCCAGTGATAATGGTAAGAAAGTGGGTTTATACGGAGATACCCAAAATCACCAGGGGTTGTCTAAAAGTGACACCATTAAGATTAAAGAGAGTATGTGTGGATGATATGATCATCCTAGACATGATATGAAACTTTTATTACTATTATAAATTATTTATTAATGAGATGTGGTAATATCAACGAAAATTTTTATTAGGTTTATATAAAGCTCTATAAATAGGGGATTGAAGAATAACTGGAAAGGAATAAAGAGGCTAGGTAAATTTGTGAGAAAATGAAGAAACCTTCCTTAGAAGAACCAAGTATAAAAAATACTATATGCTGCAAAAAATACATCTATATAGTGATTATATATTTATTTTAGGTTCTAGAAATGTATTTGTGGTTACATGAGATACGATAGATAATAGTAAAAATTTCTGGGATGGATTGAGAAATATGCCTCTGTCTGAATTTATATGACTTTCATCTTTTTTGTAATTGTCTAAAAATTGAGTAAACAATTAACAAAAAAACCAAAATTTTGTAATTTTTTAACCATGTAATGTTTTTATTACATTCTTGTAAGATATTTTGATGATCCTATAATACTTAATTCATCATGGTTCACTTTCTGTAGTGTATTTCTAAAGCATTCTAGATATTTATACTGATTTTAGGCCTTTGATTTGATCACATTTGATATTAGAGCCAAATGTATGACTTTTATGATGGGCATGAAAGATGTTGATAAGTTCACATGAATTTTTCATTTTTTATGAAATTAAATTTATCATAAAATTTGATGTTCTAGATGAATTTTTCAAAAAGGATAGTGACAGTCAAAAGGAATTTATAATATTTATAAATTCCAACCTAAAATATCAGATACTGTACCAAACATTACATATTTCAAGCACCCATATTTATCTAAAATAATTCGAATTCATTTTGGGATGAATTTTAGAAAAACTCCACATCAAAAGCCATAGTTTTAATGAAAAAATCACGGGTTCATTCATACACTGATATATGGATTCAAATGAAAAAAACTATAAATTTCATGGGATTTAAAATATGGAAATACCCCATGCCTTTATATAGAATTAAATCATGAATTATTTTGTTTGATTTAAAAAAAATATAGATTTCACTAATGAGAATCATAAAGTATTTCCATATTTCATATATCTAAATATATTTAAGAATAATCTATTGTTATTTTGTGAATGTAAAATGTATAAGAAAAAGAATAATGGAATTATCTTGATAATTAAGCTCTAATAACTTAAAACGCTATTTTATCAAAGAGTGAATTAAGAGGTTGAAGCTTGGAGATTTTGAAGAAGTTGGAGACATGAAGTACCCATGAAATTATGGTAATGAAGAAGATATACATCATTGAATATCTGAAAAATGTGATATGCACTAGAAGACTAGATCATGGTAATAAACTACTAATGTTATTGAAGAATTATCTTGTGGTGAACATTTGAACAATATATATTGTGGAGTAAGATATATTTCAATTATTTTGGGAGAAACCATAATAAAAAATGGATATGTTCCTTGTTTTAGTATGAAAAAGTTTTTAGTGGGATGTGGGGAGCTATTGTTTTGTAATGTGACTTCATAATTTTAGCTCAGTGGTAATCTATATAGATTTGATAAGGAATAACCATTTTAAACTAATTGGGTCTATAGTGGAGAATTTTTGATTGGAGAGACTAACTGATCATTCCTTTTATTAGAATTTTAAGGCCAAAGCATATAAATGTTCTTATTCCTATGTTCTTTACTTAATTATTCATTAGTACAAGAATAATTAATTAATGTATTAGTGTATTGATACTTTCATCTGTATTATAGGATTAATTGATGTATTAAATTCATAAATTTATGACAACAATTCATTCCATGCTCAATGGTATATAATCAACCAAGGATCTATATAAATTTATCTAGAAATGAATAATTTTGAGGAATAATCATAATATATAATATTTTTAATAAATTATTTTATACATATTTTTATAGATTCTAATGATCTTCAGATACTATATAGTATCTTGAAACTAATTTCTATTTTAGACACCCTTCCACTATAGTCAATTTAATTTAGTCGAAAATTTTTTTCTTAAAGGAGGAAAATAAAATTATTAAGGTAGTCAATGATTTTTCCTTAAGGATAGAATTCGATATTTATATTTGAGAAAAAATATTTATAAATGACATGTGAAATAAATATAATTTACAGATATTGTATCATCTTCTTAAAAATCACCTTCATATCCATTGAGTTATTTCCCTTCCTAAATACTAGTCAAATCCTCAAATACATACATGGAAATAAATATTATATTATGAATATTCATAGCCATTGGAGCATCAATCATCCTAAAAATCAATAACTGAATCATCTTGATCGTACAATATTAAAAGATATTTTAATTTTATAATATAATTGAAATAATTACCTTCAAATCACAAATAAAAAAATTATTTGGATTTTTTTATTTTAAATAAAACATGGTAAAACAATACAACATGATGAATATGATATTGTATATTTACTCAATTAGTGAAAGGGATATATTTTGTGTCACTATAGTCTATAACGATTATCTTTAAACATATATTAATATATAAAAGGAAAAACATCAATTGTCAGTGTATACATAGATTTTTCTATTCACCTATAAGATTTTGTACTTTTACTACTTTTCAATATAGATTAAAATTTATAGGAGTACATGAGTAAATATTATATTTTACTTTATGAAAAATTCGTTACACAATATTTTTTTTTCAAATGACACTATTTATGAAATGTTCCATCCTTAGGAAAAAAAGGCATCATATAACTATTTATGCTAATTAAAATATGTAATATAATTTTATAATTCAAAAAAACCAAAAAATAATTTAATTTAACATTATTAAAACCAAATATACCTTATATATAAAAAACATATATAGAATATGTAAGAATTATGGATTCATAACTTATATATTATACAAAGGAATTTCTTTCAATATAAACATTAGAAACATAGAATATAAATTCTAGAATGATAATGTTTAATAATATAGAATAAATAATAAATAATTATAATATATAATAACAAGAAATAATAAAGAAAAATGAGAGAAAATAATAATATTGAATGTCAATAAATATTGATACAAAACACTAATTATCAAATTATATAAGTAAAATTTAAAGAGAATATGTAATTATCAAAACACAATAATGTTTTTGGGACACACTCAATACTCTCCCAGTTTTTGTAAATAATGAAAACCATACATAGACTCCCCCTTTTTATAATTTTGAAAATGAAAACAAAATGTATAAACATTCATTTAAAAAGTAACAAAAAATTTTAACAAAATAATTTGTTTCCTGTGAATTATTAATAGAAACCAATCATCTTTTTATAGAAAAAATCAAAGTAAACACAAGCCATTAGAAAATAAATTGAAATAAAATTCAACAACATTAAATAATACTAATTACAAAATAATCATAGTAAAAATTAACAATATCAATGTTGAGATAAATAGTTATGACCAACCTAGAAAGTATATCACCTTAAAATCATATATAAATACAATATTTCAAAAGGAATATTAAAATTGAAACATATAATCTTTAATATAAGCATCATTTTTAAATGATGTAATACTGTAAGATATATAAATGTGAACACCATATATATAAGATACCTAACATCATGGAACCAAAAAATATTTTAAAACATTTCAAGGAATTGATTAAATATTTTCAATGACTTAAATAATTAACCAGTAGTTTGGATTATGAAAGTAAAATAAAATAGTAAACACTAGTTAAACATTTATGAAAATTCCCCATAAACAAAGTATTATTTTTAAAAATAGATATATAAAATAAATCATGAAATTAAACAAATTAGATAGAAATAATTAAATATGACATTTTCTAGAACATGTTATTTATAAAACAATTTGATAATATCACTATGTAGATGACAAAAATGGATTTTATTAACTTAAAATATTATTAAAACACATTAAATAATATAGAGATATACAATATGTTCATAAACCAAATGGTAAATAAATAAATTCATTCTCACTAAAAAATAACAAAATACAACTCATCTCATTCCAACATACTGGTAAATAGAACTACAATAGTTTTTCATATAAGCCCTATTACAAATACATTAAAATAATAAATAATATTTTTCAATTAACTAGTAATGAAAAAATAGGAAACATGAAATTAAAATAGCATAGATATTAAAATACAATATTTGAAACATTATTTATTACATTAAAATAACACATTTTAATATAAGCATAAATACGTTGAACAAATAAGAGTTAATAAAAAATCACATGAAAAATATAGGCTAAACCTAAATAGTTAAATCATAACATAATAGCTTATATAACTACAAGATAATTGAAATAAATACTTCCTATAAATATGAATGTACATGTACAGTAAACTCCATCCAGATTTTTGAATAAGGAAATAGGTTGACAAAACATACAACATTATGTATTTTTTTGATGTGGGGTGATTCTATATTTCAAATAGATACAATTCCAATCATCATTCATTTAGAATTATCTCTATGTCATTTATTAAGTTTTACAAGGAACTGAAATATAATAATTCTATACTCATATTTCTTTAGAAACCACTGTCTATATTTAATTTATCATTAGTGTTTTTTAGACCATTCCCTATAAAATGTCAAATAAGTATGTACTTTGGTAACCATGTGTTTTTTGGGTCCTAATTTTCTTGTAATGAGAGATTTAGGTAACCATATTTTATTTATTTAAGAAACAACTCAACAATAAATTTTTATAAATCATAAAAAATATTAGCATTCTTAAAACCATATAATTTATAAATCTTAAAATAATTTTTTTTCATTATTTTGTATAATAAATTTTTGAGAAAAATTCATACTAGACATGATTTTTCTAATTTATCCCAGCATAAAATAATTTTTTTATTCTTTGGACTTTCTCAATTTTATCTAATCCAAGATTTACCTTTATTTCCATTTATTTTACATTGAATTTGGATTAGGTAATCCTACCCAATAGTAAAAAAACAGTATCATAAAATTTCAAAGAATCAACATGATCAAAAAAACCATCAATTATACTATCATACAAGGAATGAAGGCATGGATTTATATTTTTTGGAATTTAATTCAAAAATCAGTTTAGTTGAAGTGTATTTTTTAAAAGGAACACAATCATAACAGTTCCTGGTATATTTATGTTATCTAAAGTAACAAATTTATCATCAAGAATGTAACTATATTCATTAATCTCAAAAAAGGAATAATCATATCATTCTAAATTAGAAGAGTATAATGATTTTACCTCTTCATTATGTTCTATAAAACAAATATTTTATTTTATGTTTGTTAATCAAAATTATATTTAAAATTATTTTAATTAATAGAATACTCGTAAGAAATTTAAATGGAATTTATACATATTTTTCCTATTTGTAATTATTGTTTCTAAGAATTTTATTTTCTATGAGTTCAAGGTTTCCTTGTTTTATGTGCCCTTATTTCTGGAATTCGTAACATTTGACCTCTTTTTGTTTAATCATCTTTCTTGAATTTTTAAATGATTTCACTAATATATTTATGATCTTATTGAAAATATTGAAACTTAAAATAGTTTTTTATGTTTATCACTATTATACGAACATCTATATTCTTAAAAAGATGAGTTTGGTTATGTTTATTCATCTAGTTTCTTATCCATGGAAGTAGATACTTTTAAATAATTTTTTTTATTCTTGAAAAACATGTGACCATTAGATTCTTCTTTTATTTCATCTTCACACACCAATATTTTTCAAACTAAATTATTCATTTCCAATTCTATAACCAATGCAATGTGTCTAATATCAATAAACACTCCACACCATGAAACAATCTTGATATTTTTTTATAATAGTTACAAAATCCAACATATCATTCACTATGTTAGTGCGTCTTCTATTCATTTGAAAAATAATTTCTATAGTAAAAATTCTTAATGTATCTTACATTATATTTTTATGATCATACACTATTTGTAAAACATTATCAACCATTTATGAAAAAAAAATTTGCTACATATTATGAGTAATATCACTATGATAAACTCATTTGATGTCATCAGTTCTTAATACAAAAATGATAACAATCATTATTTTTGAATTTAGATCATAATCAACCTCCCTTTATAAAACTATAACTAATTTCTAGAAACAATAACAATGTATGGTTTTGTAACCTTTATGTAAACAATTTTACAAATATTTCTCAAATATATACTCATTCCAAAATTATAGAAACCATAATTCTCACCAATTAAATAAGGATTTATAGTCATTTACATAGCTTATCATGGATCAGCCATTGAAATATGTTTTTTTATTAAGGGGCCTATTTATCTATTTCTGGCTAGAACTAATATTATTTATTCTCTTTGACAAGAATTATATAAAACAAATTATTGTTATATGAAGGAAGTAAATGTATCTTCTGGAATTTACAAATCTATAAAGATAACTCAATAGATTAACTCTTGTACCGAATATTTTTTGAGATATATTGTATGAAAATACTTATGGGGGAGAGTGAATTGAGTTCATTTTAAAATTTCATAAAATTAAAATGTTTCCAATTAATTTGGTCTAGTTTCTCTATCTCTCATCTGATTATATATGTTATGTAAATTAATTTAAGATAAATATATACATGAATTTTGTTAAAATTATTTTATCATAAATAAAACATCCATTAGAAAACACAATATAGACGGAATGTTGAACTGATTATTTTTATTTTATCCATTTCTAATGCATATCATACATGCACACAAGAATCTAACACATTGTAAATAGTTACAAGACTTTTTAGATATTTCCCTCTAATAAGGATTTTTGAATTCTTCTGATCAGATTCCATGGAATCTCACAACATATTAAAATTACTTGTAATGAATCCTCAAATTCTTTAAAGATATAACATGTATTTTTAACAGAAATAGAATGACATTAAAAGTTGAATAATTCTCAGAACAAAGATACAAGCTTTAGAAACTAACAGTTTATGAGTATTTATCTACAAAACACTGTATATTGTCAAGATGAATCTCTAAAAAAATAATTTCCCAAAATCATAAAATCATCATATAACCAATCATATTCCTCCTTATTTATCTTTCTATTTTATTTTTAGTGTAATATGGACATTCGAAAACATTTTTCATAATCATAATTTACGTAGTTTTTAAACTGTGATATTTTTTTATAATCTAATAGCTTCTATAAAACTACCCCAAAAATCTATAAAATTTGGAATGTAATTTTCCCCATTACATATTTTTTTCTATGATAATATAGTCAATGTAATATAATTTTTTTATTTCCATGTAGGAACTCCCATAATAAACGAATTCAATGATTTATCCTATTAAAAGATTTCACATATGATTTTGAGAATCCATATATAGAAAAAATACATGAATCAAATATTATTTTAAAATTTAAAATCATATTATTTATAACCTTATTCATTTCCATTAATATATTTATTTTCTAAAATTCCATTAAAAATCGTAAATTAATACATTGATATAAATATTCTATTTAGAATCTTCATTGACATTGGAGCATTGATATTCATTGAAATATTAAACTAAGTAATTTTGGTCACACTATATTAAAATATTGTTGAATTATATATTATAAAATAAATCATATCATATAAGTAAATAATAATAATTCCTCTTAAAAATATTTGGATCTCAATTATCTAAAGGAAAAACTATTCAAATTAATGTGTACTTATAAGTATATTATCTAAATATGTATAATTAAATCATTTATGTCACTATAATATGTAATGTATATATCATAATATGAATTTATATGTAAATACAAGACCTAATTTCTCACTTAATATCTCTTTCTATCAATATGTTAGATTCCATAATTATTAAATCTATTCAAAACAAAATGAAAATTATATCATCCAATTCGTATCTAACATATTTTTTATTTTTGAAAATTGTACTATATATGTTTTCCCAACTCCCCTTATAAATTTAGTTCTCTTTTCATAGATAAAAAATTGTAAGAAAATTTTATAATCTCAGAAAAATATTTATAATATTTTAATTTAAAAACTATAAAATATGATATATGAATTAAAACATATATCCATTATATAATGTATAATAAATATGATTCCATCTATCATTTATATTACTTGGAAAAAATTCCATCAACATAAAACATGATAACTATTGATAAAAATTCAAGATTGATAATAAATAATTGAAACAAATGTGTATTAAATAATGATAGAAAATATTATCAATGAATAATAAAAAATAATTAGGGAAAAATATTAATAAATAAAAATAAATAATGAGTGGGAATATTCATTTTTATAGAATTTAGCCGAATGCGATATAGAATATATAAAAATTAAAACACAATAAAGTGGTAATGAGGAACATAATAAAGGGTGAATTCTAATGTAAATTATTTTCATTGAATGTCATTAAATTGATCTTGATACCATATTTTAAGGAACAATAATTTTTAAAAGAGATAAAATAATTCATGAAAACAACATAATGAAAGAAAACATACAATAATTTTACTTCTTTCACCAACTGGGATGTGTACAATGAATGTACATTTTATAATGTTCCAATTTACAATAAATCACTAATGTAAAATCAATGATTACAATTTTTTGTTTAGGTTTCTACCAAGGCCAAACATTACTTCATATTTTTCTCTATCCACTCTTCCCTTTCAGAAAAATTTCACAAATATGATTAGCATGAAGGTCATTGTGATAAAAGAAGAAATGTAAAAATTATACTAAACCATTGATTATGGTTTCAGTGGGTCCGAGAGTTCCTTTCATTGATTGAACAACTAGAGGTGTTTTAGCTCTTTGGGGCAGGCGACACATATCAAAAAGTCTTTTTACGTGTTTCTTAAGGGGGTCATGTAAGTAACTTTCTCTAAGAATGATTTATCTTCCTCTTTTCACTTACTTTTAATCTGGATAGTTTTTGAACCCTAAAGAGGTATCAGTTTGTACTTCAGCGTTTCGCCTTAGTTGTAGCTTTCCCAGGATGGAAAGCGCTATAGTGGAGAGAATTTTCACACCAGGATTTTGAATTTTTTTAAATTAATTTATTATTTTTATTATTTTTATTATTTTTATTCCCTTTTGTTAATGTTTGTCAAAGTGTGGGCCGAGCCTAATCGAAATTTTACATTCTACTCATAAATGAAAATTTTGGGCGTGGCTGCATCTGACGCACAAGTGAGGGATGGTATAAGCCGCACGACTTTACCCGAGTCACCATGTGACCTCGCCCGGTGCTCCGCAGGACATCCCTGACGTTCATGGAAAATAAATAAATTGAAATGAAAATAAATTAAGTAAAATTGTAATGAATTATTTTAATAAAAAAATTGTAACTTCTATTATTATCATAATTATTATATTCATTAATATTTTAGTTAGGTTATAATTTTTAATTAGGTAATGATTTTAATAAAATTATAAACATGTTATCAAAAATATTATTTTTATTTTTCTTATTATTACTTTTAGGTTCCATTTAATATTTATTTTTTATTATATATATATATATATATATATGTTTTTAATTTCATTCTTTTCCCCCTTCCCCCCCCCCCCCCTCTTTTTTCTTTTTCTTCTTCTTTTTTCTTTTTTTTCTCTCTCTTCCTTTTATTTTCTCTCATATCTCTTTCCTCCCCTCTCTCCTATCGCAACCCTATGCATCGCGCTATACCTCCCTAAAACACTACCCCATGTGTTACACCTCCTCATAGAAACTGCCTGACCTCCCATCTTTTGAACTGGTTCCCCATCAATGCCGCCTTCTCCCTCCCGAAAAGATAAAATCGCATCGGCCCCCACCTCTGGGGAAGAAGACTCGCACCTCCATTCACCCCGTAACACTTTTCATCCTCCTCACCTAGATGGTACCACCTAGCCGACCTCCTCGTACCCTGCGTTCCCCTGCTCCCTGCCATCCACTGAACCATCCCTTCCAGCCAGCCTCCCCCATTAACACCGTCGCCCCGACCCCCCTTCACCAGGTTGCTCGTACCACCACCCGACTTCCTGGAAATCCCACAACACCATCGTCTGTCCACCTCACACCAGACCAGTTACGCCCCTGCTCCCCTTCTCCCCTTCTCGACCGGCATAACCCTTTTCCAAGGATGAATCCCCTCCTTGTATGTTCCTCCTCTCCTTTCCATAGTGTTTGGTTATTATTTTTTGGGTTTTAGGTTTTCAGTGGGATGGGTGTCAGATTTTAGGGTTTATTCATGTTTTTTAGGGTTCTATTTTGATTTCATGGGTGTGATCATACTTTCCTGTAGTGCGGTCGAGGTGCAGATAGTGTTTTACACTATTTTTTAGAAGAATTTTATTGGGAGGTAGGCAGTTCCATACCTCAAAATCTCTAGATAAAATTAATGAGATTATTTAAATTTATAAATTTGTTTATTATTTTTATTGTGTGGCACGTTAGATGTTTTGAACTTTTTTGGGTGCTCATTGTTTGAGAATGGACTTCTAGTAAAAGAAATTTCTATTTTTTTATGTGTACCTTGATGCAAGATTTCAGAGAAATGGGTTTTAACAGTATTTGGAAGGTGTGAAAGGCACTTTTCAAATGTTTTGACATGCATGTGTGATGAAATTGTATTTTCTATTAGAAATGGTGTGTTTTTCATTTTGGTATTGTTTTGGTTATTTTGTAGAAGTGTCTAATCAATTGTCTATTGGGTGTGAATTATAATTTTAATGTGGTTGACTTGTTTAAATGTTGGGAACATAATTTTTTTTATACACGATAGCCATGTTGGTTTGTGAAAATGGGAGCATTGTATTATAAAATGTTTTATGGGTTAGTTGTTAGGTGAGAGACATGTTTTAGTGTGACGATGTTGTGTTTTTAGTATTAAAGTGTTTTTTATGTAACACTGAGTATGTTTTGATGTAAACCATTGTTGCACCATTTGTGGATGTTTTATAAATTATTCAAATGGTTTATTCCCTAATTCAAGTGGTACAGATGCTGTTTTTAAAGTGTTTGTCATGTATAAAGGACGTGATTGGATTTTTATACAGTGATTGGTTGTGTTTTGATACGTGTCTTGATGTGATGGTTCTGAAACCTGTTCTAAGGGTTGTTTGGTAGTTGCGAAATGTATTTTCAAGGCCTTTGAGGAGTGGGTATATTTCAATGGGAATTGTTATTGGAAAATGAGTCACTTTGGGTGTATTTTCCTTGTTTTTTACTTTTGAAAATTTAATTGCAAATTGTTTGAATAACAGAAAACATGTTTTATATGGTTACCATGGGTATTTGTTTTTAATGTGACATTGCTATATGAAATCATGTGGATTTTGGTGTAAACCCTCTTTGCGTCACGTGGTGGTGTTTTATAAGTGGAGGAAATGGTTAATTTAATTGTGTAATTGGTACAAAACCAGTTTTAAGGTGAATGTGTTAAGTAAGTGATTTGATGTGGATTTCCTATTTGTAATTGGGTGTGTTTATTTGTGTCATCCTTTGTTGTGTTTTTTAAATAATTCTTTCAATGTTTTGTGAATTGTTTCTGTTATTCTTTGAGTGTTGCCCAATGGGGATTTGTGAAATGATTAGGTAATGAAAAATATATTTCGGAAAGGTATTTTGGTGTGCGTGAGTTTTTTGGAATGTTGTTTGGGCATGAAAATGGTGACTTTTGTGTGTGATGTCTTGTTTGGTCTGTGAAATGAGAAATCAATATACTATGTGAATGTGAACCTTGATTGAGCACAAGGGAAAACCCTGGGTATCTAGGTGGGAGGACTATAACTAGTGCACAATTGATCCAGAGTGGTATCCTCCCTGTTTCACTTAGCTGGATTGACGATCACAACATTAACTAAACAGATGATTTATGAGGGTTGTGGTCTTCTAAGAGATTTTTTCTGAGGGTCGTCGTTTCTTTGACACGTTTCACTGAGACACGAGGTTTTAGGGTCCCACTAGAGCTAGATAAACCTTAGGGGATTTACACGCAGTGCTCTACTATTCATGATGTGGTGGTTTCTGTCGACACACAGAGGACCACTTGAGTATGTGAAAATTATTTATAAATTTCCTCTTCCATTATTAATGTTATATTTCTGAAATGGTTTTTCTTTTAGTGTTCTTTTATTTTTCACCCTTAGCATTTAAATGTCTTCCTTAAAATAATTTTAAAAGTATGGTTTTAAATGAGCTTGTTAAATTGTCTTTTTGAAGCTGTAGCATGGAACCTTTTATTTGGTGGTATCCTATTGGGCTCTTGTCTCACACTCTATATACACCTTTGGGTGTTTTTAGACCCTGTTCTTTGTGTATTTCTGGTTGAGGCATCGTGCTTAGTGAAAATGGTTCGGTTTGTCGATGATTTCCCTGTGCAGGTCTGACGATGCTGGTTTGAGGAGGTGGCTCCTTATGTTGCATGAAGGCATGGGTAGATGTGTTAGTATTCATTAATTGCAGTCTTCTTAGAGTTTCATTTTTTTCTTTGTTGTCGTCTCTCTTGGGTTGTTGGTTCTAGTTGTAGACTTTTAAATATTAAATTTTTAAGGGTCTTTTTGGTTGTATAAAATCAATTTCTTTCCATTAAAGGTGTTAGTTGTTTTTATGTCTCTCATATGGGTAAATGGTTCCCATGTGTTAGTTTTGATACCCCGGGCACTTTTGCCAGCCCATGGGGATTGTGAACGCCTTTCGGGTCATGTTGTGGACGGGGTCGGGCGCCAGGTCGGATGGCGACCTGACCTAGTTCATGGAAAAATGGAATCAGAGGGTTTGTCCTCTTGGGTCGTGTTATTTTGGGATAGAGTCATGATAATTTGGAGTTAAGGTTGTCAGGTCTCGACATTCGTAGTACGAGCATAGTTCCTGGCCAGTACACCTCGTGGTAGGACTCGAGTTACCAAAGTAATTTGAGGTCTGTATAAACCTTTTTTATGTGTGGTTAATCTTGTTTAGTGGAAATGAAAAGAGTATGGGGTCATTGGTACCAGGGAGCTCGTAGGGTATGGTATGCCATGTGGACATAGGGACGTTGTCCTAGAATACTCTCTATGGCGGTGGCATGATTGGCATATGGCCGCCAACAATATGTTCTAGTCGCCCAGTGAAACCAGTCTCATCTTGCATCGTTCCTTGTATCTTTTTTTTTTGTATTTATTGAAATATGGTTTAAAAAAATGATTCCATTTTGGAATTTTTTTTAAATTAAGCTCATTAAAAAGAAAAAAATGATTAAGGTTTGAAAAGCATGGGTTGAATGTTTTGGTTTCGAAAAATGGAAATGTTTGGTTGTGATCCTTGGTGTTCTAGTTGGTAACCACATGGATGAGTTTATATGAAAAAAGGAATGGTTAATGGTACGAGTGGATGAGTTCCTAGACGGACATGAGGTGGGTGCCGGTGTGGCATGAGAACATGCATGTGCAAGGCCCATGGGACACAATTGGTGTTTGTGAAACCCACTAACTCTTCTTATTTTCAAAAAGTTTTATTAAATGAGAATTCAATGTTTTAATAACCAGTCATTGTGTGGTGTGGCCTTGTGTTTTTGAAATGTTATATGTGATGCGTTTTAAGAGGAGGATCCTTTATGACCAATTTGTGCCATGAGTTTAAATTCTTATTTATAAGATGGTGTGAAAGTGTGCAGTTAGTGTTTTTTTTGAAAAGTGCTTCAGGAAGCCCTTGCAGTGCTTCCCTCTGCATGTTTAGTGTTCTCTTGTAGTATATCTTCTCCATTGGAATAGTTTTATTATGTTTATTTTCCCTTTTCTTGACTGGTGCATGACCCCAAAAAGCATTAACATACAATTGAAGTGCAGCCATAGGTAATTAATTGTTGGCCAACCCTCCAATTGATTAAAGTAAGGAATCTTCCTTTTTTAGTGGCAGTACTAAGACTATACCTTTTTCTTTTGGTTAAGTGGATACTATCACAGTGTAATGAAATATGTGAGGTTATTTGAAGGGAGTTTTGGTCTTTGGAGTTTTATGGCTCATCGGGTATAAAGTTTGACACTCGTTTTTGAAAGTTTCTCTAGGAAATTGTGAATGGAATTCCAGCAGGGTAGGGTGAAGGAGGTTCATAATTATAGGTGTTGACCGATGTCTTGAAAGGATTGTAGTGATTCCATCAGCCGTAAGGGTCTTGTTTGGTGATACCTTGCAGTATAATTCCTATTTGATGAGCAAGGGTGGGTTTCATAGAATCCTTCGGGAAATCCTGTTTTCATAGTGGTGTGTCCTCCTATTAGGGAGTTTAATTTTTTTCTATTCAATGAGGAGTGTTTTTAGTGGGTCATCCCTTATTATGTTTCGTGGTTAAGGTGATGAATTTTTTCACGCGCATCATGTAAACCCCTTTTTGGTGTATATACCGTGAGTGGGTAGTTGGACATCATGTTGTGTTGTGGTTGATGGTGTTGTCTCAGTTGCGGTGTGGTTGCGTGTGTCACCAAAAAGGATAACCTCTGTTTGGAAGTTATCATTACCTAACTGCGAGGCAAGAAATGCTTCAAACATCAGGGATTGAGCCATAGGCCCCGGAGTGAAGCTGGCGCATGGTGCGGAACCGCGGGAGTGTCTGAGACCCCAACTTTATTTCTTCCATCGGTGTTGAAAGTAATGCCAATCTAAATTTTTCTATGTATTTTTCTATTCCGAACAAACCGTTTGGGTGCGTAAGGATTCCACGACTATGTGGAGGCATGGCCGTCTTGTTACCTTCAAGTCCTGGTGGTTGCATCCCACCGAATGTAATTTATTTTAGTGGTCTGTATGGGGGTCTGTTCAGTAAACCAGTCTCAAATTGGAATAGTACTTATCCAGGGATGTGGCTATGCTGGATTCTCTTGGGTCGTAGTTTTGATGCCCCGGTAGTTGGGGCCCACCCTCCCCGCCCGTTGTGGTGGGGTGTTAGGTCACAGTCGGAAAATTTTCAAAGTTTGTATCTTCTGTTAGTTCTAATGGTGGGGAGACCCATGATGGGTCTCACATAATTTTCCTTGGAAGGAATCAGTGTTGGCCTTTATTCAAAATAGTGGGGCGTCCACCTAGGCCTCCCCATGTCAGTTTTCAAATCTTGTCTCGACGTTATTAACTTTCTAATGGAGCGGATCCCCTAGACTTTCCCATGTTGTCTTTTATTTTTGTTCGTAGAGATGGCTTGGTGGTAGTGATAAGAGTGTTCTCTATGTGGTTTGATCTTGTGTGTTTACTCCAATCAAATGGAGTAGTTTTCATTCTTCGATGCTTGAGGTGTTTCGGTTTGTGAAGTTGGTTTCCATTGGTGTGAGATTTCTTTTCCTTGGTTAATCAAATAGAGGTGATTCAGCTCTTTGGGGTGGGCAACACATATCATAAAGTATTTTTAAGTGTTTCTTATGGTGGTCATATAAGTCACTTTCCCTAAGAATTATGTATTGACATCTTTTCACTTACCTTTTATCTGAATCCTTTTTGAACCCCTACTCCGTGTCAGCCGCTGAACCATCCCTTCTGCCCGGCCTTCCCCTATTTGCATCGTCGCCCCGACCCCCCCCCCCCCCCTCACCATGCAGCTCGCACCACCGCCCGAACTCCTGGCCAGCCCGAAGTAGTACTATCTGTCCACCTCACACCAGACCAGTCATGCCCCTTCTCCCCTTCTCCCCTGATCAACTGGCAGAACCCTTTTCCGAGGACGAATCCCCTCCTAGTAAGGTCCTACTCTCATTTCCACAGTGTTTGGTTTTTGTTTTTGGGGTTTTATGTTTTCCGCCAGATGGGTGTCTGATTTTAGTGTTTTTTCATGTTTCTTAGGGTTCGATTTTGATGTTGTGGGCACGATCATGCTTGTTTGTTGTGCAGTCAAGGTGCGGATAGGGAATTTCACTGTTTTTCAGAAGAAGCTGTTTGCGAGGTAGGTGGTTCCATACCTCAACATATCTATATTAATTTAATGAGATTATTTAAATTTATAAACGTGTTTGTTTTTTTTATTGTGTGGTGCATTAGATGTTCTAAAGTAGTTTGGGTGCTCATTGATTTAGAATGGACTTCTGTTAATGGAAATTGCTATCTTTTTATGTGTACCTTGATGCAAGATTTCAACAAAATGGGTTTTTAGAGTATTTGGAAGATGAAAAATGCGCTTTAAAAATGTTTTGACATGCGTTTGTGATGAAATTGTATTTTCTATTAAAATTGTGTGTTTGTAATTTTGGTTTTGTTTTGGTTATTTTGTAGAAACATTTAATAAATGTTCTATTGGGTGTGAATTATATTTTAAGGTGGTTGACGTGTTTATGTGTGGGGAACCTATGTTTTTTAGACATCGGCCATGATGGTGTGTGAAAACGGGTGTATTGTTTTATAAAATGTTTTATGGGTTGGTTGTTAGGTGAGAGACATGTTTTAGTGTGATGATGTTGTGTGTCTTTTTTTAATGTGTTTTTTTGTGAAACTGAGTATGTTTTGATGTAAAACATGGTTACACCATTTGTGGATGTTTTATAAATTATTCAAATGGTTTATTACCTTAATCAAGTGGTGTAGATGATGTTTCTTAAAGCGGTTGGTATTTCTGAAGGATGTGATTGGATTTTAATATAGTTATTGGTTGTGTTTGGATACGTGTTTTGATGTGAGGTTTCCAAAACAAGTTCTAAGGGTTGTTTGGTAGTTTTGAAATGTGTTTTTAAGTCCTTTGATGTGCGGGTATATTTAAATGGGGATTTTTAAAGGAAAATGAGTCACATTGGGTGTATTTTCCATGTTGTGTACTTTTGAAAATTTAATTGTAAATGTTTCAAAAAATATAAAACATGTTTTATATGGTTACCATGGGTATTGTAACGACCCAAAGCTTTTCAATGGAAATTCCCTTCTTATATTTATGTCATAAAATAACATGAAAACACAAAATAATGAACTACTAAGTGATAAGTGACCTTTAAAGATAAGTTTGTCACTCCTATGTTTGGAATTTTGAAAATCCAACATACACTGTTGTGTTCAAGATGTTTTTGGAGTCTAATGAAAAAAAATAATTTTTGGTGAATAGTGACCTACCCTTATGAATAGTAACCTACCATTATGAATAGTAATATGAGCCTATAGAATAGTAAATCATCGAACATAAGAGTAACAATACCTATAAATAAAAAAAATAGACATCTTAGAAAGTTACAGTTTGACCTTAGAAAATGTTTTGGTATTTTGTAAGTCATAAATTATTAATTATAATTAATTTATTAATTTAATAGAAAATTTATTTCCCTAAAATGTATTCATATATTATTGAACCAATTTCTAAAATTTTTTATATAATTTTATAAGACCATACGTAATTTTTGAAAGCACTATAAAATCAGTTTTAATCTTAAAAATTGTTTTTAAGTAAATTATGATTTTAATTAATATTAAATTAATAATATTTAGAAAATTATTTTTGAAAAATGGACTTCATTTTTCAATTCTAAACATCGAAAAAAATTTGGGGTAATGTTTTGGGATTTTTCAGAGATACATTTAATATTCACGAATAGTGAAAAACCGTAATTTACAAAATAAGCTAAATAAGCTAATTATAGGGTCATGTGTGATGTTCTACTGATGTAAGCCCACATGGTTCAGGATTACATTAAAAAAGTACTATTCTTGGTCATTCAAGACTCACTATTCCTTGTCTTGGGGTAAATTAATAAACTAATGAATTTTATATTAAGGAAACCCCTCTCCCCCCCAGTATAAAAGCCACCCTTCACTCCCTCTTTTCCACACACCTCTCAAGCTCCAAGACTTCTCAAGAAACTGCCAAAACCCCTTCCATATCCCCTCCCCCACGTCCAAGATCTGCTGGTCTCATAAAAAGACCATGTTTAGGGCCTTAAGACGGTTCTCAAGAGGAAGATTCTAGAGGTAATTTCCCTCCCTCCTCTCCTTTAATTTCTTTCCAAGTTCAAGCTCATTTCTTGGTATCTCCCCACATATATTCATCCAAATTGTATTTTAAATACAGTATTATACATATAAAGTAATTTTACTATTCTAATGTGATATTATATCATCCATCCCCCTTTCCCTCTTCCTTTTATTTTATTAAAGAGAACGTTGTTCGTGAGGTGTTAATTTATCACCTTCAAGAATGACATGCTTTCTTCTTCCATTTCTACCTTCAGATCTGGTCATGAAACGATTTTTATGGTTGAACCAGAATATATTATGTGTATTATGCTCTATTAAAAGTTCTGGAAATAACTTATGGACATATTAATAAGTGATAGGTTAAAACAAGTGCTTTGGGATCAAAAAACCGCCCAAATTGACCGAAATAACCATCATTTAATTCTTGTCTAATGATTCATCCACATGGATCTAATATAATTCATTATAAAATCATTAAAGCTCTTGTAATTTCATTAATGACATGTAATATCATTTCTATATGTTTACTCATGTTCTACACAAACCTCAATTTAAGAATACAAGTTAACCACCCAAGAAAAAACCATAAAAACGAACATCCCCGAACAATGTTTTTAAACTCTATAAGTCATCTAAAGGAATATAGTATGACATAATGTAACCAGAATAAACCATATTAATGTACACATGGTTTTTTATTTCTAATTAATGAATATAATGTCATTATTCAAGAAATTAAATAGAAGGAAGCATTTTGGGTACATGGTTAGGGGAAATTCTCAAATCCAACTTTCTTTCTCCGGGTTCTCCCTCTTTCACTCCATTTTTATATGGTTACTACTTAAAGATCATTTTTTCATCATTTTATTTACTTCTCTAGGATATACATGGTTTTCACTAGTTTTTATGTCCAACAAAATGTTTTCCAAAAGAACTCTTCTTTTAATAAGACCCCTTTTACTTCTCACCCAATGTGGACGATTCTTGTAACATGTATGTTCTTCCCTCTTTCTTTTGGGAACCCAAAGAATATTAATGTATTATTATGAGATGAAACCCATTCCATTCCATGGGTCAGTTATTTAAAATTTTTATATGTATTCTATGTGGCAAGCATGATGAAGATAATGTTATGATGTGATGGGTGCGCCTAGAATTATACAGCGTAATATGAATGTTTCAATCTGACAGGTGTGCCCGGAATTATACAGCGCTCCAATGCATTGGGTAATGTGATTAATATCATGATTAAATGTGAAATGATGTGTGAAAAAGATGCTAGATTTATTTACAAGTATGTGTGGTAGTTAACCAATAAGACATGATGTTTCATTTTTATGCACTACCACATTTCAAGTATTTTATTTATGATCCTCTCATGTTCATGATTTGTTGCCTATGTTATGATTATTCTCACCCCATGATATATTGTTCCTATCTATCCTATTTCTGGGATTTTAGCTCACCCCTTTTTATGTATATCCTCAGGTGGCTACATGTACTAATGGGAGGACAAGTTCCAATAATAATCTAGAGAAAAAGAAATTAAATAAATGTTTATGCTTGATGTTGTATTTGTTATTTATGGTCATTGTTTTCCCAAGACACTAAACCTTTGGATCCTCTATGTTTAATACTATTATGTTGTTTATCTTTGAAATGATGTAATAGTAATGTAATAAAATGCCGGGTCTCTATAGTTGGTATCAGAGGAAAGGTTTAGTTAATTTGGGAATTAGGATTAGTGAACCCTAGAGAAATCCTCTAGTATGAGACTAAGTAAAAATATGCACACAAGAATATTTACCAAGGGATCCCATATGTTATGTTTTCGGTATAAAATTTTTAAATGAATAAGTTATTGATGAATTTTTTATTTATGTTTTGATTTAACATTTTCTGTTTTATAAAATGGTGGGAACTAGTAGAAATCATGCCAACAACTCATGTGAGGGCCAATACAACAATTTCCCGAATGACATCCCTAATTATTTGGGAGGGTGAGTTCAAAACATCAGGGTGATGCTTACCCAATTATCTCAGGTTGTGAATACTAACCATAATAATGGTGAACTTCCTCCTTCACCGAAAAGGGAGCAACTGGATATCGAATATTTTATGCAGCAATGACCACCAACATTTTGTGGATCTTCGGATCCACTAGTTGTGGAATAGTGGGTCAACTCCATGGAGAAGATATTTTCTGTGCTTCACTATTCTGAGACAGAGAAGGTGACTCTAGCCGTTTATCATGTTGATGGAGAAGCTGATCAATAGTGGGCTTTGATTAAGAACACCAAGACAAGGGAGGAAATTGAAGAGATGGAATGGGATGACTTTAAAATAATGTTTCTTAACAAGTATTTCCCAAGAACTCTTCACACGAAAATGAAGATAGAATTCATAGAGCTCAAGCAAAAAGAAGGAGAATCTGTTACAACCTATGATCCGAATTTCACAAGGCTTTCAAGGTATGATTCAGGTTTTGTTATCAACAATGATAGTAAAATTGATAGATTCTATAGTGGATTAAAACCACAACTTCGAAAGGCTCTTGTAATTGGAAACTTTGGGAGTAATGAAGAAGTTGTTCGGTGTGCTCTCAAAGTTGATATAGAGTTTGGAGAATGGTCCCATGGCTATGGAGATAAGAAAAAAAAGATGGATTTTCAAGATGGTGTATCTAATGATAAAGGTGGGAAGAAAAATCAACAACCCACATGCCAAATATGTGGAATGTTTCACCATGGGAACTACTTCAAAGGGACGGGGAAATTCTTCAAGTGTGAGAAAGAAGGACATCATGCTCAAGATTGTCAAAAAGATAGGAAAAGGAAGGAGAATGTAGCTGATGAAAGGAGAGAACCACTCATGGATCAATGCTACAACTGCAAGGATCTAGGGCACTATGAAAACAAGTGCACTAAACCTAGAGTTCTCAAGGGTAATCAGTGTCAGCAGCCACCAAAGCCAAAAGAACAAGGGAAGGATTATGCCATCACTACTGCAGAGGTGGAGCATGACAATGAATTTCTACAAGGTACACTTAATACTCACTCAAGAATGGAAAAAGTCTTATTGTATTCTAGTTCTATACATTCCTTTATATCTTTAAATTTTGCTAAAACTATAGAATCGAATCCCCAAATCCCTAAAGTTGAGATATCTCTAAAAAAACCAAGTGGTTCAATCCTTGTAACCCATGTGTTTGACTCTTCTCCTATTGGCGTATGTGGAAAGATTCTTCTGGAATATCTCGTAATACTTCCCTTGGTGGAATTCAAAGCTATAATTGGAATGGATTGGCTCTCGTTATATAGAGCACATATCAACTGTTGGGAAAATGAAATATCTTTTCATATTCCGAACCATCCCATGATCCTCTACAAATGAAAGGAAGATCATAAATCTCCTTTGAAAAAACCTTCAATGGTGTGGGTGTTGATTCCCTATGATGAATCATACCTCGCCCAAATGGTTGAGTCGAAGGAAAGTTCCAACCTTGAAAAAATTTCCATCATGAGGGAATACCATGATGTATTTCCCGAAGAGTTACCCGGAATTCCCCCGGATGATGAGGTAGAGTTCTCAATTGAACTAATACATGGAGCTACTCCTATCTCGAAGTGTCCCTATAGGATAGCTCCTATCAAACTGGAGGAGTTAAAGAAGCAGCTACAAGAGCATCTGGAAAAAGGGTTCATATGCCCCAGTGCATCACCTTGGGGTGCGCCAGTGCTCTTTGTGAAGAAGAAGGATGGAACCATGAAGCTGTGTATCGATTATCGAGAACTCAACAAGATCAACATAAAGAACAAGTATCATCTCCCAAGGATTGATGAATTTATCGACTAGTTAAGAGAAGTTCAATACTTCTCAAAGTTGGATATTCGTTTTGGATATTATCAGGTAAAGGTGAAGAAGGAAGATATTCAGAAGACTGCATTCCAAAAAAGGTATGGGCACTATGAGTTTTTTGTGATTCCCTTTAGACTTACTAATTCCCCTGCAATCTTCATGGATTTGATGAATAGAGTCTTTAGAAATTACCTCAACAAATTTTTGGTAGTGTTTATCTATGATATTCTCATATACTCCAAGAGAAAGGCGGAACATGAAGAACATATAATACTTGTGTTAGCGACATTGAGAAAGGAGAAGTTGTACGCCAAGTTCAGAAAATGTGAATTTTGGATAAATAAAGTCATGTTCATGGGACATGTGATCACATGGGAGGGAATTTCTGTGGATCCTTCAAAGACATAGGTGATTGAGGAATGACCCAGTACCTCTAGTGTCACAGAAATCCGTAGTTTTCTTGGATTAGTTGGGAACTACCGACGTTTTGTGAGAAACTTCTCATGATTTTCAAGCCTTCTAACTAAGTTAACAAGGAAAGGGGTAATGTATGTCTGCATGGAAGAATGTGAGGGAATCTTCAAGGAGCTAAAGATAAGGCTAATCACTGTACTTGTACTCACACTACCGAAAAGTGGAGAAAGTTTTGTGATATACAGTGATGCTTCAAAAAAAGTCTTGTGTTGTGTACTCATGCAAAATGACAATGTGATAGCCTACGCCTCATGACAGTTGAAGATCCATGAGCAGAACTACCCGACGCATGATCTGGAGTTGGCAGCCGTGATTTTTGCCTTGAAAATCTGGCAGCACGACCATTATTGTGAGAAGTGTGACATATACACCGACCACAATATCCTAAATTATATATTCACGCAAAAGGAGCTCAACATGTGTCAAAGGAGATGGTTAGAACTAATCAAGGATTACAATTGATCTATTCACTATCATCCTGTAAAGGCGAACAAGGCAGCTGATGCTCTAAGCAAAAAAGAAACTGCTACTCTATCATTGTTGGAGATTGACAAAGACCCTATCTTCTTTTATATGAAAAGAATGGATTTTGAAATCATAAGGGCAGGGGATACATCCTACCTTGCACAAATGATTGTGCAACCATACATCCAAGAGAAGATTAAGGAAGCACAAAGGGATGATGTGGAGATACAAAATAGGGTGAATACAGTAATTGATGGGAAGATGACAGAGTTCCATATCGATGATGATGGTGTGATTCGGTTTGGAACACGGTTTTGGGTGCCTTCATCACCCAGGATAAAGGATAAGCTATTGGATAATGCACATAGCTCAAATTTCTCTATCCATCTTAGGAGTACCAAGATGTACCCTGATCTCTGAGAACACTTCTGGTGAGATTACATGAAGAAGGATATTGTAGAATATATATCAAGGTGCTTGGTATTTTAGCGAGTTAAAGTTGAGCGAAAAAATTCCAAGGGTATGATCCAGTCATTGCCTATACCTATGTGGAAATGGAAAAATGTTAATATGGATTTTGTCATGGGTCTCTCAAAGACGTCAAAGGGAAATAATACAATATGGGTTGTGGTTGACCGACCCACTATGACTGCCCATTTTATCGCTATTCGGGAAGACCTCTCACTTGAACAACTTGCAAAGATATATGTGAAGAAAGTGGTGAGACTGCATGGTGTTCCACTCTCAATTGTCTCTAACTGTGATCCAAGGTTCACATCTAAATTCTGGAGGAGCCTTCAATATGCTTTGAGTACTAAATTAAATTTCAGCACAACCTATAACCCCCAAACTAATGTCCATTCTGAAAGGAATAGTCAAATTCTTGAAGATATGCTAATACCCTGTTCTCTAGAATTAAAAGGTGGATGGGATCAACATCTACCATTTGATGAGTTCTCATACAACAATATCTTCCATTCGAGTATTCATATGGCTTCGTATGAAGCTCTTTATGGGA
The DNA here is from genome assembly GCA_963277665.1 of Viscum album. Lineage (NCBI taxonomy): Eukaryota > Viridiplantae > Streptophyta > Magnoliopsida > Santalales > Viscaceae > Viscum > Viscum album. Next base: position 959,105,261 of record OY728155.1, read on the forward strand.
ATCAGTGTAGAACTCCAACCTGTTGGGATGAATTTGGAGAAAGAAAGGTACTTGGACCCGATCTTGTTCAAGAGATGACAGAGAAGGTTCAAGTCATCCAGAAACACATCAAAGCTTCTCAAAGTTGGAAAAAGAGCTATGGTGACAATCGTCGAAGGGACTTGGTGTTCGACGTTGGAGATAAAGTCTTCCTTCGAATATCTCGATGGAAGAGAGTCATGCAATTCGGGAAGAAAGGGAAGCTATGCCCAAGGTATATTGGCCCCTTTGAGATCCTTGACCGCATAGGAGTCATGGCCTATTGTCTTGAACTTCCACCAAATATGGCTCAATTCCATGATGTGTTTCTTGTATCACTACTGAGGAAGTACATACTAGAACCCTCAAATGTACTAAACTCAGAGGTAGTGTAGCTGGAAGATGATCTCCCCAATGAGGAGCAGCCAGTAAAGATTCTGGATCAGAGAGATAATGTTATATGCAACAAGACAACCCATCTTGTCAAAGTGTTGTGGAGGAACCATAAGTTTGAGGAAGCAACTTGGGAACTGAAAGAGGTAATGAAGGAGAATTACCATCACCTGTTTGTGTAGAGTGAAATTTTGGGGGTGAAATTTCTTAAGGGGGGAAAAATGTAACTACCCAAAGATTTTCAATGGAACTTCCGTTCTTATATTTATGTCATAAAATAACAAGAAAACACAAAATAATGAACTAATAAGTGATAAGTGACCTTTAAACATTAGTTTTTCACTCCTATGTTTGGAATTTTTAAAGTATGACATACACGGTTGTGTTCAAGATGATTTTTGGAGTCTAATGAAAAAATAATAATTTTTGATGAATAGTGACCTACTCTTATGAATAATAACCTACCCTTATGAATAGTAATACGACCCTTATGAATAGTAAATCATCCAGCATAAGAGTAAAATTACCTAGGAATAATAAAATAAAATTTTGACAACTTATAAAGTGACAATTTGACCGTAGTAAACGTTTCGGTATTTTGTAAGTCAGAAATAAATAATTATAATTAATTAATTAATTTAAAAGAAAATTTATTTCCCTAAAATGTATTTATAAATTATTTAATCAATGTATTATAGTTTTTAGATAATTTTATAAGACCCTACGTAATTTTTGAAAGCATTATAAAATCAATTTAAATCATAAAAACAGTTTTTTAAGTAAATTATTATTTTAAATAAATATTAAATTTATAATATTTAGAAAATTATTTTTAAAAAATGGAATTCATTTTTTGATTATACATGTCAAAAAATGGTTGGGGTAAAGTATTGGGATTTTTCTGAGATACTTGAATTTTTGATGAATAGTGAAATACCGTAATTTACAAAATAAGCTAAATAAGCTAATTATAGGGTCATGTGTGATGTTCTAATGATGTAATACCACTTGGTTGGGGATTAAATTATAAAATTACTATTCTTGGTCCTTAAAGTCTCACCTTTCCTTGTCTTAGGAGAAATTAATAAACTAATGTATTATATATTAAGGAAACCCCTCTCCCCTCCACTATAAAAGCCACCCCTCACTCCCTCTTTTCCTCACACCTCTCAAGCTTCAATCCTTATCTAAAATCTGCCCAAACACCTTCCCTAGCCCCTAAACCACGCCCAAGAGCTTCTGGTCTCATCAAAAGACCAAGCATAGGCCCTTAAAAAGGTTCTCCAGAGGAGGATTCTAGAGGTAATTTCCCTCCCTCCGCTCCTTTAATTTTCTTTCATGTTCAAGTTCATTTCTTGATCTCTCCCCACCTATCTTCATCCAAATTATATTGTAATTCCAGTATTATAAATATACTGTAATTTTATTATTCTAATGTGATATTATATCATCCATCCCCCTTTCCCTCTTCATTTTATTTAATTAAAGAGAACGCTGTTTGTGAGGTGTTAATTTATCACATTCAAGAGAGACATGCTTTCTTCTTCCATTTCTACCTTAATATATGGTCATGAAACCATTTTTATTGTTTAAAAAGAATATTTTAAGTGTATTATGTTCTATTTATAGTTCTGGAAACAACTTATGTAAATATTACTAAGTGATAAGTTAAAACAAGTTCGGTGTGATCCAAAAACCGCCCAAATTGACCCAAATAACCATCATTTAATTATTATCTAATGATTCATTCACATGGATCTAATATTATTCATTATAAAATAATTCGATCTCCTTTAATATCATTAATTACATGTAATATCATTTCTGGTTGTTTACTCATCTTCTACTTAAACCGCAATTTAAGAATACAAGTGAACCACCCAAGAAAAACCATAAAAACGAACATCCCAGAACAATGTCTTTAAACTCTATAAGTCATCAAAAGGAACATAATATAACACAATGAAACAAGAATAAACCCTATTAATGTACACATGGTTATTTATTTCTAATTGATTAATATAATGTAATTATACAGGACATTAAAGAGAAGGAAGCATTTAGGTACAATGTAAGGGGAAATTCTCAAACCCAACTTTCTTCCTTCAGGTTCTCACTCTTTCACTCCATATTTGATATGGTTACTCCTTAAATATAATTTGTTCATAATTGTATTTACTTTTCAGGGATATACATGGTTTTCACTGGTTTTATGTCCAACAAAATGTTTTCCAAAAGAACTCTTCTTTTTAGAAGACCCCTTTTACTTCTCATCCAAAGTGGACGATTCTTGTAAAATGTATGTTGTTCCCTCTTTATTTTGGGAACCCAAAGAATATTAATGTATTATTATGATATTAAAACCATTCCATTCCATGAGTTATTTGGTTACATTTTTTATATGTGTTCTATGTGGTAAGGATGATGATGATAATGTTATGATGTGAAGGGTGTGCCCGGAATTATATAGCACAACATGAATGTTTCAATGAGACAGGAGCACCTGAAATTATAAAGCGCTCCAATGCATTGGGTAAAGTGGTGAATCTGATGATTAAATGTGAAATGATTTGTGAAAAAGATGTTGTCTTGGTTCACAAGTATGTGTGGTAGTTAACCAATAAGACACGATGTTTCATTTTTATGCATTGCCACATTTCATGTATTTTATTTATGCTCCTCTCATGTTCATGATCTTTTTACTATGTTATGATTATGGTCACCCCATGATATATTGTTCTAATCTATCCTCTTACTAGGTTTGTAGCTCACCCCTTTTGATGTATATCCTCAGGTTCCTATATGTACTAAGGAGAGGAAAAGTGCCAATAAGAAGCTGGAGAAGAACAAATTAAATAAATGTTTATGATTGATGTTGTATATGTTATGCATGGTCCTAGTTTTCACAAGACACTAAACCATTGGATCCTCTATGTGTAATACTATTATGTTGTTTATCATTTAAATGGTAAATTTGTAATGTAAGAAAAGGTCGGGTCGCTATAAGTATTCGGTTTTACAGTGACATTACTATTTGAAATCAAGTGGTTTTTGGTGTAAACCCTCTTCGTGTCACATGGTGGTGTTTTATAAGTGGAGGAAATGGTTCATTTAATTGTACAATTGGTGAGAAACTAGTTTTAAGGTGAATGTGTTAAGAAAGTGATTTGAAGTGTCTTTCCTATTTGTAATTGGGTGTGTTTATTTATGCTCGCCTTTGTTGTGTTATTTAAATAAGGCTTTATAAGTTATGTGAATTGTTTATGTTATTCTTTGAGTGTTTCCGAATGGGGATTTGCGAAATGATTAGGTAACGATGAATATATTTTGGAAATGCATTTTGGTGTGCGTGAGTTTTTGGAATGTTGTTTGGGTATGAAAATGGTGACTTTTGTGTATGATGAATTGTTTTCTCTGTGACATTAGAAATCAATATACTATGTGAATGTGAAACTAGTTTGAGCAGAAGGGAAAACCTTGGGTATCTAGGTGGGAGGACTAGAACTAGTGCGTTAATGATCCGGAGTGGTATTGTCCCTGTTTCACTTAGTTAGATTGACTATCACAACAATAACTAAACATATGAATTCTGAGGTTTGTGGTATTATAAGCAACATTTTATGAGGTTTGTGGTTTCTAAGCCACATTTCACCAAGACATGAGGTTCTAGGGTCCCACTCGAGTTTGATAAACCTTCGGGTATTTACCCGCGGTGCTCTATTATTCATGATGTGGTTCTTTATTTTAGCATACAGAGGACCACTTGAGTATGTATATGTTCTTTATAAATATCTACTTCCATTATTAAAGTAGAATATGTGGATTGGTTTTTCATTCAGTGTTCTTTCCTTTATCACCCTTAGCTTTTAAATGTTCTCCTTAAAATAATTTTAAAATTATGGTTTTAAATGAGCTTGTTAAATTATATTTTTGATGGTGTGACATGGAACCTTTTATTTGGTGGTACCCTACTGGGCTCTTGGATCACAGCCTACATACACATTTGGGTGTATGTAGACCCAATTCTTTGTGTATTTCAGGTTGGGGCATCTTGCTTAGAGACAGTGGTTCAGGTTGTCGATGATTTCCCTATGCAGGTCTGATGATGGTGGTTTGATTAGGTGGCTCCTCGTGTTTCATGAAGGCGTAAGTAGAAGTGTTAGTTTTCTTTCATTGTAGTCTTCTTACAGTTTCATTTTTTCCTTTGTTATCCTCTCACTTGGGTTTTTGGTTCCAGTTATAGACCATTAAATATAAATTTTTTAAGGGTCTTTTTTGTTATATAAAATCCGTTTCTTTTGACTAAAGGTGTTAGTTGTTTTTATGTCACTCCTACGGGTAAATCGATCCCATGGTTTAGTTTTGATACCCGGGCACTTGTGCTAGACCATGGGGATCGAGAATGCCTTCGGGTTATGTCGCGGACCGGGTCGGGCGCCGGGTCAGATGGCGACCCGACCTAGTTCGTGACATATACTCATTCCAAAATTGTAGAAACCATATTTCTCACCAATTATATAAGGATTTACAGCCATTTACATAACTTATCTTGGATCAACCATTTTAATATTTTTTATTATTAAAGGGACTATTTATCTATTTCTGGTTAGAACTAGTATTATTTAATCTCTTTGAATAGAATTATCTAATATAAATTATTTTTATATGATGTAATTAAATTTATCTTCCGGAATAACTAACCTAGATAGATAACTCAAGAGATTTACTCTGGTACCTAATATTTAATTGATATATTTTAGGAAAATACTTATGGTGGAGGGTGAATTGAGTTCATTTTAAAATTTCATAAAATTAAAATGCTACCCTTTAATTTGGTCTAGATTCTCCATCTCTCATGTGACTACATATGTTATGTAAATTAAATTAAGATAAAAAGAAAACACGAGGTTTGTTATAATTCTTTTAGAATAAATAAAACATCCATTAGTATACACAATATATACCCAATGTTGAACTGATTATTTTTATTTTTTCCATATCTTATGGATATTATAGCTGCACAGAAGAATCTAACACATTGTAAATGGTTACAAGAGTTTTTTGATATTTCCCTCTCATAAGGATTTTTTAATACTTCTGATCAGATTCCTTGGAATCTTACAAAAAAATTAAAATTACTTGTAATAAAGCCTCAAAATCTTTATAGAAGTAGAATTTATTTGTAACAGAAATAGAATGATGTTGAAAGTTTAATATAGATCAGAATAAAGCTACAAGATTCAGGAACTATCTATTTATGAGTATTTATCCACAGAACAGTGTATATTTTCAAGATGAATCTCTAAAAAATAATTTCCCAAAATCATAAATGAAACATAGGACCAATCATCTTCCTTCTTATTTATCATTCTATTTTAGTTTTAGTGTAATATTGACATGCAGAATCATTTTTCATAAACATAATTTACATAGTTTTTTAACTGTGATATTTTTCATAATCTAATAGCTTCTATCAAAGTATCCCAATAATGTATAAAATTTTGAATAAAGTTTTTGCCATTACATATTTTTTTCTATGATAATCCAGTCAATGTAGTCTATAATTTTTTCGTTCAATGTAGGAACTCCCATAATAAAAAAATTCTATGATTTATACTATAAAACAATTTCATATATGATTTTGAGAATCTATATACAGAAATAATTCATGAATCAAATATGATTTTAAAATTTAAAATCATCTTTCTCATAACATTATTCATATCCATTAATATATTTACTTTCTAAAATACCATTCAAATTCTTAAATTAATACATTGAGATAAATATTCTATTTATAATATTCATTGACATTGGAGTATTGTTATTCATTGAAATATTAAACTATGTAATTTTAGTCACCCCATATTAAAATATTGTTGAATTATATAATAGAAAATAAATCATATCTTATAAGTCAATAATAATAAGGGATCTTAAAAATATTTTGATCTCAATTATTTAAAGGAAACACTATTCTAATTAAAGTGTACTTATAATTATATTATCTAAATATATATAAGTAAAACATTAATGTCACAATAATATGTAATGTATATATCTTAATATGAATTTATATTTAAATATAAGACTTAAGTTCTCACTAAATATCTCTTTTTTTATCAATATGTAAGATTCCATAATTTTAAATCATTTCAAAACAAAAAGAAAATTATATGATCCAATTAGTATCTAATATATTTTCCATTTGGAAAAATCTTGTATATATGTTTTTCGATTTCCAATTAAAAATTTAATTCACTTTTCATAGACAAAAAATTGTAAGATAATTTTATAATCTCAAAAAAATCTTTATAATATTATTATTTGAAAATTTTAAAATAAGATATGTGAATTTATAAATATATCCTTTAAATAATTTAGGAAAAATATGTTTCCATATATCATATATAATACCTGGAAAAAATTACTTCAACATAAAACAAGATAACTCATAATATTAATTAAATAATGATAATAAATAATTAAAAAATATATATATTAAATAATGAGAAAAAATATTATCAGTGAATAATAAAAAATAAATATGGAAAAATAATAATGAATAAAAATAAATAATGAGTGGGAATAATAATTTTTAAATAATTTATCTCAATGTGATATGGAATATATAAAATTAAAAACACAATAAAGTGGTAATGAGGAACTTAATATAGGGTGAATTCTAATGTAAATAATTTTCATTGAATTTCATTAAATTGATCTTGATACCATATTATAAGGAACACTAATTTTTAAAAGAGAATAAATAATTCATGAAAACCTCATAAAGAAAAAAAATGTACAATAATATTATTTGTTTCACCCACTGGGCTATGTACAATGAATGTACAATCGATAATGTTCCAATTTATAATAAATCACTAATGTAAAATCAATGATTACAATTTATTGGTTTAGGTTTCTACCGAGGCCAATCATTACTTCATATTTTCCTCTATCCACTCTTCCCTTTCAGAAAATTTTCACAAATATGATTAGCATGAAGGTCATTGTGATAAAAGAAGAAAAGTAAAAATTATACAAAACCATTTATTTTGGTTTCCATGAGTGCGAGAGTTCCTTTCCTTGATTAATCAACTAGAGGTGTTTTAGCTCTTTGGGGCGGGCGACACATGTCAGAAATCATTTTTGCATGTTTATTAAGGTGGTCATGTAAGTCACTTTCTCTAAGAACGATGTATTTGCTTCTTTTCACTTAATTTTCATCTGGATCTTTTTTGAACCCCAAGGATGTATCAGTTTCTACATTGGGGTTTTTCTTTATTTATAGCTTTCTAGAGATGGAAAGCACTATGGTTGGGAGAATTTTCACACTCAGATTTGAAAAAACATTTTTTAATTAATTCATTATTATTATTATTCTCTTTTGTTAATCTTCGTCAATATGTGGACCGAGCCTAATAGAAATTTTACATTCTTGTGATAAATGAATATTTTGGGATTGGCTACATCCGCCGCACGAGCAAGGGATGGTCGAATCCATGCGACATTACCCGGTTCACCGCGTGACCCCGCCCAGTGCTCCACAAGACGTTCTTGATATTCAGGGAAAACAAATAATGTGAAATGAAAACAAATGAGGTAAAAGTTTAATGAATTAAATTAACTAAAAAAATGGTTACTTGTATTATTATTATTATTATTATCTTCATTAATATTTTAATTAGGTTATAATTGTTAATTAAGTTATGATTGTAATAAAATCATTAACATGTTATCAATAATAAAATTATTATTTTTCTTATTATTATTTTTAGGTTCCATTTAATTTTTATTTTATTTTATTACATATATATATTATTTCATTCTTTTTCCTCTTACCGCCCCCTATTTTTTTCTTCTTCTTCTATTTTTTCTTTCTTTTTTCTCTCTTCCTTTTTACTTCTCTCCTATATCCATCCCCCTCTCTCCCGTTGCACCCCTGTGCGTCATGCTATACCACCCTGAAACCCTACCCCATGAGCTACACCTCCTCAGGGAAACCGTCAAACCTCCCTCCTTCAAGCTGGTTCCCTGTTCATGCTGCCTTCTCCCTCCCAAAAAGCCGGAATCACATCGACCCCCTCTTTCGGTGAAGCAGACTCGCACCTCCCTCCACCACGTCACACTTACTGACCTCCTCACCCAACCGGTGCCCCCTAACCGACCTTCTCTAACCCTGCATGCCCCTGCTCCCTCCCAGCCGCCAATCTATCCCTTTTGGTTAGCCTTCCCCCATTCACACCGTCGCCCCAACCCCCCCCCCCCCCCCCCCTGACTAGGCTACTCGCTCCGCCACCCGACCTCTTGGCCACACAGCACCAGCACTATCTGTCCACCTCACACCAGACCATTCATGCCCCTGCTCCCCTTCTCCCCTACTCGACCAGCACAACCCATTTCCAAGGAAAATCCCCTCCCAGTAAGGTCCTCCTCTCCTTTTCATAGTGTTTGGTTTTTGTTTTGGGGGCTTTAGGTTTTCAGCAGAATTGGTGTACGATTTAAGGGTTTTTTCAAGTTTATTAGGGTTCGATTTCGATTTCATGGGCACAATCTTGCTTGCTTGTAGTTCGGTCGAGGTGCGGATAGGGTTTTAAACTGTTTTCCAGAAGAATTTTTATGCGAGGTAGGTGGTTATATACCTCAACGTCTCTAGATAAATTTAATGAGCTTATTTAAATTTATAAATCTGTTTTTTGTTTTTATTGTGTGGTGCGTTAGATGTTTTGAAGTTGTTTGGGTGCTCATTGTTTGAGAATATACTTCTAGTAAAGGAAATTGTTATTTTTTTAGGTGTACCTTGATGCAAGATTTCAATGAAAAATCTTTTAAGAGTATCTGGAAGGTGAAAAATGAACTTTACAAATGTTTTGACATGAGTGTGTGATGAAATTGTATTTTCTATTTGAAATAGTTTTTTTTCATTTTGGCTTTGTTTTTGTTATTTTGTAGAAGCGTTTAATCAATTTTCTATTTGGTGTGAATTATATTTTTAAGGTGGTTGATGTGTATAAGTGTTGGGAACATATTTTTTTTATAGACAGTGGCCATGTTAGTGTGTGAAAATGGGTGCATTGTTTTATAAAATGTTTTATGGGTTGGTTGTTAAGTGAGATACATGTTTTAGTGTGATGATGTTGGGTGTTTAGTTTTAAAGTTTTGTTATGTGAAACTGAGAATGTTTTGATGTAAAACTTGGTTGCACTATTTTTGGTTGCTTTATAAATTATTCAAATGGTTTATTACCTTAATCAGGGGGTATAGATGATGATTTTTAAAGCATTTGGCATGTTTAAAGGATGTGATTGGATTTTAATATAGTTATTGGTTGTGTTTTGATACATGTTTTGATGTGATGTTTCCAAAACACATTCTAAGGATTGTTTGGTAGTTGCGAAATGTGTTTTCAAGGCCATTGAGGAGTGGGTATATTTAAATGTGGATTTTTAAAGGAAAATGAGTCACTTTGGGTGTATTTTCCTTGTTGTGTACTTTTAAAAATTTAATTTTAAATTTTTTGAATAATGGAAATTTTTTTTGATATGGTTACCATGGGTATTTGGTTTTAAAGTGACGTTGCTATATGAAATCAAGTAGTTTTTGGGGTAAACCCACTTTGCATCACTTAGTGGTGTTTTATAAGTAGAGTAAATGGTTCATTTATTTGTTCAATTGGTGCGAAACAAGTTTTAAGGTGAATATGTTAAGATAGTGATTTGAATTGGGTTTCCTATTTTTAATTGGGTGTGTTTATTTGTGTCGGACATTGTTGTGTTATTTAAATAATACTTTCTAAGTTGTGCGGATTGTTTATGTTCTTCATTGAGTGTTGTCGAATGGGGATTTGTGAAATTATTAGGTAATGATGAATATATTTTGGAAATGTATTTTAGTGTGCGTGAGTTTTTGGAATGCTATTTGGGTACACAAATGTTGACTTTTGTGTGTGATGTCTTGTTTGGTCTGTGATATGAAAATACATATACTAAGTGACTGTAAAACTTGATTGAGCACAAAGGAAAACTCTAGGCATCTAGGTGGGAGGACTATAACTAGTGTGCTAGTGATCCGGAGTGGTATAGTCCCTGTTTCACTTAGCTGGATTGACGATCACAAAACTAACTAAACATATGAATTCTGAGGGTTACGGTCTTCTAAGCCATGTTTTCTAAGGGTCGTGGTTTCTAATCCACGTTTCTTCAAGACACGAGGTTCTAGGGTCCCACTCAAGCTAGATAAACCTTAGGTTATTTACCCACTGTGATCCACTATTCATGATGTGGTGCTTTCGGCCGACATGCAGAGGACTAAATGATTATGTGCATGTTATTTATAAATTTCCTCTTCCATTATTAAATTAGTATTTTTGAAATGGTTTTTCTTTCAGTGTTATTTTCTTTTTCACCCTTAGCAATTAAATGTTTTCTTTAAAAGCATTTTAAAATTATGGTTTTAAATGATCTTGTTAAATTATATTTGTGATGGTGTGACATGGAACCTTTTAATTGGTGGCATCCTTTTGGGATTTTGGATCACACGCTACATACACCTTTGGGTGTATATAGACCCGGTTATTTGTGTATTTCAGGTTGGGGCATAATCCTTTGTGACGGTGGTTCGGGTTGTCGATGATTTCCCTATACAGATCTAACGATGGTGGTTTGAGGAGGTGGCTCCTCATGTTTCATGATGGCTTGGGTAGATGTTTTACTCTTCTTTCATTAAAGTTTTCTTAGAGTTTTAGATTTCCTTTATTGTCTTCTATCTTGGGTTGTTGGTTTGTAGACCTTTAAATATAATTTTTTTAAGGATCTATTTGGTTGTATAAAATCATTTTCATTCCATTAAATCTGTTAGTTGTTTTTATATCTCTTCTTTGGGTAAATCATTTCCATCTGTCTATTTTGATACCCGGGCAATTGTGCCAGCCTGTGGGGATCAGGAACGCCCTTCAGGTCATGTCGCGGACCAAGTTGGGTGCCAGGACAGATGGTGACCCGACCTGATTCATGACAAAATGGTATCAGAGGGGTTTTTCATCTTGGTTTTTGTTATTTCGGGATAGATTCATGATAGGTTGGAGTTCAGGTTTTTAGGTCTCGACACCTTGACTACATGAAATGTACCCATCCATCACACCTCGTGGGTAACTCGAGTTACCAATGTAAGTCGAGGTCTGTCTGAACCTTTGGTATGTGTGGTTAATCTTGTTTAGTGGAAATGAAAATAGAGTGGGGTCAGTGGTCCCAGGGAGCTCGTAGGGTCTGGCATGCCTTGTGGACCTGGGGACACTGTCCTAGAATACTCTCTATGGCGGTGGCGTGATTGGCGTATGGTCGCCAACCATATTTTCCAGTCCCCTACTGACACTAGTCTTCTCTTACATAATTCCTTGTATATTTGTTTTGTATTTATGTAAATATGTTTTTAAAATAAATGATTCATTCTTGGAAAATGTATTGAGACAAAGCTCGTTAAAATGAAAACAATGAGTATGGTTTGAAAAGAATGGGTTGAATGTTTTGTTTTTTAAAAATGGAAAGGATTGGGTGTGATCCTTGGTGTTCTCATGGGTAACTACATGCATGAGTGTATATGGAAAGAGGAATTGTTAATGGTATGAGCAGATGAGTGTCTGGATAGACATGAGGTGGGTGCCAGCGTGGCATCAGAACATGCATGTGTGAGGCCCATGGGACAGAATTGGTGTTTGTTCAACCCACTAACTCATCTTATTTTAAAAAATTTTGGTAAACTGAAAATTCAATGTGTTATAACCAGTGATTATGTGTTGTGTCCTTGTGTTTTGGAAATGATGGCTGTGATGAATTTCAAGACGAGGATCCTTTCTGACCAATTTGTGTCCTGAGTTTAAATTCTTATTTATAAGATAGTGTGAGAGTGTGTAGTTAGTGGTTTCTTTTGAAATGTTCTTTGGGAAGCCCTTGCATTTGTTCCGGCTGCACGTCTAGTGTTCACTTGGAGTATGTCATGTCCATTGGACTAGTTTTATTGGGTATATGGTCCTCTTTCTTGACTAGTGCATTCCCCCATAAAGCATTAACAATAAATTGAAGTGAAGCCACATGTAATTCAACATTGGCCGACCTTCTAATTGATTAAAGTAATGGATCTTGGTTTTTTAGTGATTGTGCTAAGTCTATCCCTTTTTTCATTTGGTTAAGTGGATCCTCTCGCAGTGGAATGACAGATGCGAGGGGGTTTTAAGGAAATTTTGGTTATCAGAGTTGTCTGGCTCATCGGTTATGGAGTTTGACACTGTCTTGTTTGAAGGTTTCCCCTAGAAACGGTGAAAGGAATTCCAGAGGGGAAGGGCGAAGAAGGTTCAGAATTATCGGTGTTGACCAATGTCTTGAAAGGTTTTTAGTGCTTCCATCAGCTATAAGGGTCATTTTTTGGGATGCCGCATAGCGTGATTCATCTTTGAAGAGAAAGGGTGGGTTTCATAAAATCCTTCGGGAATTCCTGTTTTCATAGGGGTGTGTCAACCTCTTAGGGAGTTCAATTTTTTTCTGTTCAATGAGGAGTGTTTTTCACGTGTCTTCCCTTCTTAGGTTTCATGGTTAAGGTGAAGAATGGTTTCATGTGCATCATGTAAACCCCTATTTTGGTGTATATACCACAGTGATTAGTTGGACGTCGTGGTGTGTTGTGGTTGATGGTGTTGTCTCGGTTGCGGCATGGTTGCATGTGGAACCAAAAATGAGAAGCTATGTTTGGAAGTCGTCAATACTTGACTGTGAGGTAGGAGATGCTTCAAACATCAGGGCTCCAGCCATAGGCCCCAGAGTGAAGCTGGCACATGGTCAGGAACCCCAGGAGTTTCTGAGACCCCGACTTTATTTCTGTTGTCGGTGCTGAAAGTAAAGCCAGTCTAAATTGTTTTCTGTGGTTTTCCATTCTGAACAAAAAATTTGGGTTTGTTAAGATTTAGCAACTATGTGGAGGTGTGGTCGTCTTGTTACCTTCTTGTCCTGATGGTTTCATCCCACTGAATCTAATTTCTTTTTGTTTTCTATGTTGGGGTCTCTTGGGTAAACCAGTATCATATTTATATAATAATCATCCAGGGAAGTGAATATTATGTCTTGTCTTGGGTCGTGGTTTTGACGCCCTAGTAGTTGGGCCCCATCCTCGCCGCCCCTTGTGGTAGTGTGTTTGGTCACCGTCGGAAAATTTTCAATGACTGTATCTTCTGTTAGTTCTAATGGTGTGGATACCCACGATGGGTCTCACATAATTGTCTCTGGAAGGAATCGGTGTTGTACCTTATTCAAAATGGTGGTGAGTCTGCTCATGCTTCCCCGTGTCGGTTTTCAAATATCGTTTTAGAGTCAGTATGTTCTAATCGTGGGGATCCTCTCGGGCTTCCCCATGTTGGATTTTAGTTCAATTCCTAGAGATGGCTTGGTGGTAGTGATAAGAGTGTTCCTGGATGTGGTTTGATCTTGTGTGTTTACTCCAGTCAAATGGAGTAGTTTTTGTTCTTTGGTGCTTGAGGTGTTTCGGGTTGTGATGTTGGTTTCCATGGGTGTGGGAGTTCCATTCCTTGATTAATCAACTAGAGGTATTTTAGCTCTTTGGGCTGGGCGACACATATCTGGAAGTCTTTTTACATCTTTCTTGAGGTGATCTTGTAAGTCACTTTCTCTATGCCCGATGTATTTGCCTCTTTTCAAATAATTTTCTTCTGGATCCATTTTTAACACCAAGGAGGTATCAGTTTCTACTTTGATGTTTTGCTTTAGTTGTATCTTTACGGGGACGGAAAGCGCTATGTTGTGGAGAATTGTCTCAATCGGATTTCAAAAACTTTTTTAAATTAATTAACTATTATATTTATTATTATTATTATTATTATTTTATTTTGTTAATATTCTTCAAAGTGCAGGCCAAGCCTAATAGAAATTTTACATTCTACTGATAAATGAATATTTTTGGTTTGGTTGCGTCTAACGCATGAGTGAGGGATGAGTAAAGCTGCACGACTTTACACAGGTCACCGCGCGACCTCACCTGGTTCTCCATAGGACATCCCTGACATTCAGGGAAAATAAATAAAGTGAAATGGAAATAAATGAGGTAAAAGTTTAATGGATTATTTTAATAAAAAATTGTAACTTATATTATTTTTCTTTTTATCTTCATTAATATTTTAATTAGTTTATAATTGTTAACTAAGTTATGATTATAATAAAATTATTAACAAGTTATCACTAATATTATTATTATTTTTATTAATATTATTTCTAGGTTCCATTTAATTTATATATATATATATATGTTTTTTATTTCATTCTTTTCCCCGTTTCCCACCATATTTTTTCTACTACTTCTTCTTTTTTTATTTCTATTTATCTCCCTTCTTTTTCTTTTCTCTCCTATCTAATTCCTCCCCCTCTCTCTCGTCGCACCCCTGTGCGTCACACTATACATCCCTGAAACCCTACCCCATACACTGAAGCTCCTCATTGAAACTACTGGACCTCCCTCCTTTGAGCTGGTTCCCAAACCGCGCTGCCTTCTCCCTCCCAACAAGATGGAATCACGTCATCCCCCTCCTCCAGGGAAGCAGACTCGCACCTCCCTCCACCCCGTCACACTTTCCAGCCTCCTCACCCAGCCGGTGCCCCCTACCCGACTTCCTCTAACCTTGAGCACCAATTCTCCCTACCAGCCGAAGAACCATCCCTTCCTGTCGGCCTTCCCCCATTCATGTAGTTTCCCCGACCCACCCCCTCACCAGGCTGCTCGCACTGCCGCCCAACCTCATGACCAGCACGAAGAAGCACTATCTGTCCACATCAGACTAGATAGGTCACGCCCCTAATCCCCTTCTCCCCTGATCGACTATTGAAACCCTTTTCCGATGATGAATTGCCTCTAGGTAAGGTCATCCTCTCCTTTCTATAGTGTTTGGTTTTTGTTTTTGGGGATTTCGGTTTTCACTGGGATAAGTGTCCGATTTTAGGGTTTGTTCATGTTTCTTAGGGTTCGATTTTGATGTCATGGGTGTGATCTTGCTTGCTTGTAGTGTGGTCGAGGTGCAAATTGGGTTTTACACTATTTTTCTGAAGAATTAATTTGCGAGGTAGGTGGTTCCATACCTCAACATCTCTGGATATATTCAATGAGCTCATTTAAATTTATAAATCTATTTGTTGTTTTTATTATGTGGTGCGTTAGATGTTTTGAAGTTGTTTTCAAGCTCATTGTTTGAGAATGGACTTCTAGTAAAGGAAATTTCTATTTTTTTATGTGTACCGTAATGCAAGAATTCAAAGAAATGGGTTTTAAGAGTATTTGGAAGGTGCGAAATGCGCTTTACAAATGATTGTACAAGTGTGTGTGATAGAATTGTATTTTCGATTAGAAATATTGTGTTTGTCATTTTAGTTTTGTTTTGGTTATTTGGTATAAGCATTTAATAAATTTTCTATTGGGTGTGAATTATATTTTTAATGTGGTTGATGTGTTTAAGTGTTGGGAACATAATTTATTTTCTGGACTATGACCATGTTGGTGTGTGAAAATAGGTGCTTCATTTTATAAAATGTTTTATGGGTTGGTTGTTTGGTGAGACATATGTTTTAGTGTGATGATGTTGTGTGTTTAATTTTAATGTGTTTTTTATGTAAAACTAACTATGTTTTGATGTAAACCTTGGTTCCACTATTTTTGGATGTTTTATAAATTATTCAAATGGTTTATTACCATAATCAAGTGGTGCAAATGATGTTTTTTAAAGCAGCTTGCATGTCTAAAGGATGTGATTGGATTTTAATATAGATATTGGTTGTGTTTTGATACGTGTTTTGATGTGATGTTTCGAAAACTTGTTCTAAAGGTTTTTTGGTAGTTGCGAAATGCATTTTCAAGGCCATTGAGGTGTAGGTATATTTAAATGGGGATTCCTAAAGGAAAATGAGTCAATTTTGGTGTATTTTCCTTGTTGTGTACTTTTTAAAATTTAATTGCAAATTGATTGAATAATGGAAAACATGTTTGATATGGTTACTAAGGGTATTTGGTTTTAAAGTGATGTTTCTATAATAAATCAAGTGGTTTTTGGTGTAAACCTTCTTCGCGTCACATGGTGGTGTTTTATAAATGGAGGAAATAGTTCTTTTAATTGTGCAATTTGTGCGAAACTAGTTTTAAGGTGAATGTGTTAAGTAAGTGTTTTGATGTGGCTTTCCTATTTGTAATTGGGTCTTTTTATTTGTGACAGCCATTGTTGGGTTATTTAAATAATTCTTTCTAAGTTGTGAGAAATTTTTATGTTCTTATTAGAGTGTTCCTGAATGGGGATTTACAAAATGATTAGGTAACGACAAATATATTTTGGAATGTTTTATTGGTGTGCCTAAGTTATTGGAATGCTGTTTGAGTCCGCAAATGGTGACTTTTGTGTGTGATGTCCTGTTTGGACTGTGATATGAGAAATCAATATACTATGTGAATGTGAATCTTGATTGAGCATAAGGGAAAACCCCTGGGTATATAGGTGGGAGGACTAGAACTAGTGCTCTAGTGATCCAGAGTGGTATCGTCCCTATTTCACTTACCTGGATTGACGATCACAACACTAACTAAACATATGAATTTTTAGGGATGTGGTCTTCCAAGCCATGTTTTCTGACGGTCTTTTTTTCTAAGCCACGTTTCACCGAGACACAAGGTTCTAGGGTCCCACTCGTGATAGATAAACCATAGGGAATTTACATGCAGTGCTCTACTATACAAGATGTGGTGATTTCTGTCGGCATACAGTGGACCACTAGAGTATGTGCATGTTCTTTTTAAATTTCATCTTCCATTATTAAAGTAGTATTTGTGGAATGTTTTTCCTTTCTGTGTTTTTTTCATTTTCACCCATAGATTTTAAATTTTTTCCTTAAAAGTGATTTAAAAGTATGGTTTTAAATGAGTTTGTTAAATTGCCTTTTTGATGGTGTGACATGGAAAATTTTATTTGGTGGCATCCTACTGGGATCTTGGCTCAAACCCTATATACAACTTTGGTTGTATGTAGAGCCTGTTCTTTGTGTATTTCAGGTTGGGAAATCCTGCTTAGTGATAGTGGTTCAGGTTGTCGATGATTTCCCTATGCAAGGCTAATGATAGTGGTTTGAGGAGTTGGATTCTCATGTTGCATGAAGGCATGGGTATATGTGTTAGTTTTCTTTCATTGCAGTCTTCTTATAGTTTTAGTTTTCCTTTGTCATCGTCTCTCTTTGGTTGTTGGCTCCAATTTTATAACTTTAAAAATAAATTTTTTAAGGGTCTGTTTGGTTGTATAAAATTAGTTTCTTTCCATTAAAGGTGTTAGTTGTTTGTATGTCTCTCCTATAGGTAAATCGTTCCTATGATTTAGTTTTGATACCTAGGAACTTGTGCCAGCCCGTGGTGATTGGGAACGCCATTCGGGTCATGTCGTAGACCGGGTCCGGTGCCGGGTACATATGGCGACCCGACCTGGTTCTGGAAAAAATGGTACATAAGGGTTTTTCCACTAGGGTTGTGTTCTTTTAGGATAGAGTCATGATATTTTGGAGTTAAGTTTCTTGGTACTCAACGTCCTAACTACGAACAAGGTTCCTGGCCAACACACCTCGTGGAGGGAATAGAGTTACCAAAGTAATTTGAGGTTTTTCTAAACCTTTAGTCTGTGTGGTCTATCTTGTTTAGGGGAAACGAAAAGAGAGTAGGGTCAGTGGTTCCATGGATCTCGTAGGGTCTGGCAAGCAATGTGGACCTAAGGACTTTGTATGAGAATAATCTCTTTGGTGGTGGCGTGATAGGTGTATGGCTGCCAACCATATTTTCTAGTCACCCGCTGAAACTAGTCTCCTCTTGCATCTTCCTTGTATTATTGTTTTGTATTTATAGAAATATGGTTAAAAACAACTAAGTCTTATAAAATGTTTTTAAATGAACCTCAATAAAAAGTAAACAATTCGTAAGGTCTGAAATGCATGGGGTGAATGTTTTGGTTTTGAAAAATGGAAAGGTTTGGTTGAGATCCTTGGTGTTCTCCTGGGTAACACCATGCATGAGTGTATATGGAAAGTGGAATGGTTAATGGTATGAGCGGATGAGTGCCTGGATGGAAATGAGGTGGGTTTCGGTATGGCATGAGAACATGCATGTGCGAGGCCCATGGGAAACAATTTGTGTTTAGGCAATACACTAACTCTTCTTATTTTCAAAAAGTTTTGTTAAATATGAATTCAATATGTTAATAACTGGTGATTGTGTGGTGTGTCCTTGTGTTTTGGAAATGTCGGATGTTATCCATTTTGAGCTGAGGATTCTTTCTAACCAATTTGTGCCTTAATTTTAAATTCTTATTTATAAGATGGTGTGAAAGTGTGTAGTTAGTGGTTTCTTTTGAAAAGTGCTTCAGGAAGCCCCTGCAGCAGTTCCCTCTGCACATTTAGTGATCGCTTGCAATATTTCTTGGCCATTGGACTAGTTTTATTGGGTCAATGAACATATTTTTTGACTAGTACACACCACCATAAAGCAATAAAATAAAATTGAAGTGGTTCCATAGGTAATTCATGGTTGGCCAACCCTCTAATTGATTAAAGGACTCTCCCTTTTTTAGTGACAGTGCTAAGTATATCCCTTTTTCAATCGGTTAAGTGGATCCTCTCACAACGGAATGAAAGATGCAAGGGGAGTTAAAGGGAGTTTCCGTCTTTGGACTTGTCTGGCTCATCGGGTCTGAAGTTTGACATTGTCGTGTTTGAAGGTTTCCCCAGGAAACGGTGAAGGTAATTCTAGCGGGGAAGGGTGAAGGAGGTTATAATTTTTAATTAAGTTATGATTATAATAAAATTATTTACATGTTATCAATAATATAATTATTATTTCTCTTATTATTAATTTTAGGTTACATTTAATATTTATTTTTTTATTATATATACATATATAAGTTTTTTATTTCATTCTTTTCCCCCTTTCCCCACTCTTTTTTATTATTATTATTATTCTTCTTCTTCTTTTTCTCTCTCTTCTTTTTCATTTCTCTCCTATCACCTTCCTCCCCCTCTCTCTCGTCGCACCCCTATGCGTTATTCTATACCTCCCTAAAACCCTACCCCATGTGCTGCACCTCCTCATGGAAACTGCAGAACCTCTCTTCTTCGAGCTGGTTCCCCGTCTATGCCGCCTTCTGCCTCCCAACAAGACGAAATCGCATCGGCCTCCACCTCTGGTGAAGAAGACTCACACCTCCCTCTGCCCCATCACACTTTCCATCCTCCTATCCTACCTGGTGCACCCTATCCGACCTCCTCGTACCCTACATTCCCTTGCTCCCTGCCAGCTGTTGAACCATCCCTTCCGGTCAGCCGTCCCCCATTCACACCGTTACCCCGACCCCCCTCACTTGGTTGCTCGCACCCCCACCCGACCTCCTAGCTAGCCTGCAACACCACTGTATGTCCACCACACCATACCGGTTATGCCCCTGCTTTCCTTCTCCCCTGCTCGACCGGCACAACCCTTTTCCGAGGATGAATCTCTTCCTAGTAAGGTTTTCCTCTCTTTTCCATAGTGTTTGGTTTTTGTTTTTGGGGTTTTAGGTTTTCAGTGGGATGGGTGTCCGATTTTAGGGTTTATTCATGTTTCATAGGGTTCGATTTTGATGTCGTGGGCGTGATCTTACTTGCTTGTAGTGCGGTCGAGGTGCAGATATAGTTTTACACTATTTTTCGGAATAATTTTCTTGCAAGGTAGGTGGTTCCATACATCAAAATCTCTAGATAAATTTAATGAGATAATTTAAATTTATAAATGTGTTTATTGTTTTTATTGTGTGGCACGTTAGATGTTTTCAAGTTTTTTGGGTGCTCATTGTTTGAGAATGGACTTATAGTAAAGGAAATTGCTATTTTTATGTGTACCTTGATGCAAGATTTTAGAGAAATGGGTTTTAAAAGTATTTGGCAGGTGTGAAAGGCCCTTTACAAATGTTTCGGCATGCATGTGTGATGAATTTTTATTTTCTATTAGAAATGGTGTGTTTTTCATTTTGGTTATTTTGGTTATTTTGTAGAAGCGTTTAATCAATTTTCTATTGGGTGTGAATTATAATTTTAAGGTGGTTGACATGTTTAAGTGTTGGGAACATAATTTTTTTTATGGATGATATCCATGTTGGTCTGTGCAAATGGGTGTATTGTATTATAAATTTTTATATGTGTGGGTTGCTAGGTTAGAGATATGTTTTAGTGTGACGATGTTGTGTTTTTTGTATTAATGTTTTTTATGTAAAAATGTGTATGTTTTGATGTAAACTATGGTTGAACCATTTGTGGATGTTTTATAAATTATTCAAATGGTTTATTACCTTATTCAAGTGGTACAGATGATGTGTTTAAAGTAGTTGGAATGTCTAAAGGACGTGATTGGATTTTTATATATTGACTGGTTGTGTTTTGATACTTGTTTTGATGTGATGGTTCCGAAACATGTTCAAAGGGTTGTTTGGTAGTTTCGAAATGTGTTTTAAAGGACTTTGAGGAGCGGGTATATTTCAATGGGGATTTTTATTGGAAAATGAGTCACTTTGGGTGTATTTTCCTTATTTTGTACTTTTGAAAATTTAATTGCAAATTTTTTGAATAACAGAAAACATGTTTTATACGGTTACCATGGGTATTTGTTTTTAAAGTGATATTGATATATGAAATCATGTGGATTTTGGTGTAAACCCTCTTCACATCACGTGGTGGTGTTTTATAAGTGGATTAAATGGTTCATTTAATTATGTAACTGGTACAAAACCAGTTTTAAGGTGAATGTGTTAAGTAAGTGATTTGAAGTGGATTTCCTATTTGTAATTGGGTGTGTTTATTTGTGTCAGCCTTTGTCGTGTTTTTTAAATAATTCTTGCAATGTTGTGCGAATTTTTATGTTATTCTTTGAGTGTTCCCAAATGGGGATTTGCGAAATGATTAT
The DNA here is from genome assembly GCA_963277665.1 of Viscum album. Taxonomy (NCBI): domain Eukaryota; kingdom Viridiplantae; phylum Streptophyta; class Magnoliopsida; order Santalales; family Viscaceae; genus Viscum; species Viscum album. The sequence goes on from OY728155.1 coordinate 959,126,669, forward strand.
GGAACGAAAAATATATTTTGGAAAGGTATTGTGGTGTGCATGAGTATTTGGAATGTTGTTTGGGTACGCAAATGGTGACCTTGGTGTGTGATTTCTTGTTTGGTCTATGGTATGAGAAATAAATATACTTTGTGAATGTGAAACGTGATTAAGAAGAAGGGAAAACCCTGGGTATCTAGGTGGGAGAACTAGAACTAGTGCGCTAGTGATCCGGAGTGCTATCTTCCCTGTTTCACTTAGATGTATTAACGATCACAACATTAACTAAACATGTTATTTCTGAGCGTTGTGCTCTTCTATGTGATGTTTTATGAAGGTTGTGGCTTCTATTCCCCGTTTCACCAAAACACGAGGTTCTAGGGCCCCACTAGAGCTAGATAAACCATGGGGGATTTACCCGCTGTGCTCTACAATTCATGATGTGGTGCTTTCTGTCGGCATACAGAGGACCACTTGATTATGTGAAAGTTATTTATAAATTTCCTCTTCCATTATTAAAGTAGTATTTGTGATGTGTTTTTTCTTTTAGTGTTCTTTCCTTTTTCACCCTTACCCTTTACATTTTTTCCTTAAAATCAATTTAAAAGTGTGGTTCTAAATGATCTTGTTAAATTATATTTTTGATGGTGTGACATGGACCCTTTTATTTGGTGGTATCCTACTGGGATCTTTTCTCACAATCTACATACACTTTTGGGTCTATGTAGACCCTGTTATTTGTGTATTTTAGGTTGGGGCATCGTGCTTAGTGACAGTAATTCAGGTTGTCGATGATTTCCCTGTGGAGATCTGACGATGGTGGTTTGAGGAGGTGGCTCTTCATGTTGCAAGAATGTGTTGTTAGATGTGTTAGTCTTCTTTCATTTTAGTCTTCTTAGAGTTTTATTTTTCCTTTGTTGTCGTCTCTCTTGGGTTGTTGGTTCCAGTTGTAGACTTAAATATTAAAATTTAAGGGTCTTTTCGGTTGTATGAAATCAATTTTTTCCCATTAAAGGTGTTAGTTGGTTTTTTCTCTCATATGGGTAAATAATTTCCATGTGTTAGTTTTGATACCCTAGGAACTTTTTCCAGCATGTGGGGATCGAGAACGCCCTTCAGGTCATGTTGCGGACTTGGTCGGGCGCTGGGTCGGATGGCGACCCGAACAGGTTCGTGAAAAAATGGAATCAGATGGTTTTTCCTCTTGGGTCATGTTATTTTTGGATAGAGTCACTATAAGTTGGAGTTAAGGTTGTCGGGACTCGACATCTGGAGTACGAGAAAGGTGCCTGGCCAGCACACCTGGTGGTAGGACTCGAGTTACCAAAGTAAGTTGAGGTCTTTCTAACCCATTGGTATGTGTGGTTAATCTTGTTTAGTGGAAATGAAAAGTGTTTAGGTTCATTTGTCCTAGGGAGCTCGCAGGGTCTGGCATGCCATGTGGACCTTGGGAATCTTTCCTAGAATACTCTCTATGGTGGTGGCATGATTGGCGTATGGCCGCCAACCATATGTTCCAATCGCCCACTAACACAAGTCTTTTCTTGCATCGTTCCTTGTATCTTTGTTTTTTATTTATGGAAATATGGTTTTAAAAAATGATTTGGTTTTGGAAAATGTTTTTAAATGAAGTTTCTTTAAAAATAAAACAATGAGTACGGCTTGAAAATCATGGGTTGAAAGTTTTGGTTTTGAAAAATGGAAAAGTTTTGTTGTGATCCTTGGTGTTCTCATTAGTAACCACATGCATGAGTTTATAAGGAAAAAGTAAGGGTTAATTGTACTAGCGGATGGGTTCCTGGATATACATGAGGTGGGTGCCGGTGTGGCATGAGAATATGCATGTGTGAGGCCCATGGAATAGAATTGTTGTTTGTGCAACCCACTAACTCTTCTTATTTTCAAATTTTTTTGTTAAATGATAATTCAATGTTTTAATAACCGGTCATTGTGTTGTGTGTCCTTGTGTTTTGGAAATGTCAGATGTGATGTGTTTTGAGATGAGGATCCTTTATGACCAATTTGTGCCTTGGGTTTAAATTCTTATTTATATGATGGTGTGAAAGTGTGCAGTTAGTGGTTTCTTTTGAAAAGTGCTTCGAGAAGCCCTTGCAGTGGTTCCCTCTGCATGTTTATTGTTCTCTTGCAGTATGTCTTGACCATTGTACTAGTTTTATTAGGTTTATTGTCCTCTTTCTTGACTGGTGCATGACCCCACAATGCATTAACATGCAATTGAAGTGCAGCCACAGGTAATTCATCATTGGCCGACCCTCCAATTGATTAATGTAAGGACTCTACCTTTTTTAATGACAATGCTACGTCTATCCCTTTTTCCTTCGGTTAAGCAGATACTCTCATAGTGTAATGACAGATGCGAGGTGAGTTGAAGGGAGTTTTGTTCGTTGGATTTTTCTGGCTCATCAGGTATGATGTTTGACACTCATGTTTAAAAGTTTCTCTAGGAAACTGTGAAACGAATTCCAGTGTAGAAGGGTGAAGGAGGCTCAGAATTATCGGTGTTGACCGATGTATTGAAAGGTTTTTAGTGCTTCCATTGGCCGTAAGGGTCATGTTTGGTGACGCCTCGCAGTATGATTCCTATTTGAAGAGCATGGGTGGGTTTGGTAGAATCCTTCGGGAAATCCTGTTTTCATAGTGGTGTATCCTCCTCTTAGGGAGATTAATTTTTTCTTCTATTCAATGAGGATTGTTTTTCGTGGTTCCTCCCTTATTATGTTTCGTGGTTAAGGTGATGAATTTTTTCATGTGCATCATATAAACCCCAGTTTTGGTGTATATACCGTGAGTGAGTAGTTGGACGTCATGGTGTGTTGTGGTTGATGGTGTTGTATCATTTGCCGTGTGGTTGCATGTGGCACCAAAAAGGAGAATCTCCATTTAGAAGTCTTCAAAACCTTACTGTGAGGCAGGTTATTCTTCAAACATCCAGGCTTGAGCCATAGGCCCCGGAGTGAAGCTGGCGCGTGGTAAGGAACCCCAGGAGTGTCTGAGACCCAAACTTTATTTATTCCATTGGTGATGAAAATAACGCCAATCTATATTTTTTTCTGTAGTTTTCCGTTCCGAACAAACCATTTGGATGTGTATGGATTCCGTAACTATGTGGAGACGTGGCTATCTTGGTACCTTCTAGTCCTGGTGGTTGCATCCCACAGAATGTAATTTATTTTAGAGGTATGTATGGGGGTATGTCTAGTAAACCAGTCTTAAATTGGAATAGTACTCATCCAAGGATGTGATTATGCTGGCTTGTCCTGGGTCGTGGTTTTGATGCCACAATAGTAGGGCCCCACCCTCCCTGCCCCTTGTGTGGGGTGTTTAGTCAGCGTCGGAAAATTTTCAATGTTTGTATCTTCTGTTAGTTCTAATGGTGGGGAGAACCATGATGGGTCTCGCATAATTGTCCCTAGAAGGAATCAGTTTTGGCCTTTATTCAAAATGGTGGGGAGCCCACCCAGGCCTCCCCGTGTCAGTTTTGAAATCTTGTCTCAGCGTCAGTAAGTTTCTAATGGAGGGGATCCCCGCGGGCTTCCCCATGTTGGCTTTTAGTTATGTTCTTTGAGATGGCTTGGTGGTAGTGATAAGAGTGTTCATGGATGTGGTTTGATCTTGTGTGTTTACTCCAATCAAATGGAGTAGTTTTCATTCTTTGATGATTGAGGTTTTTTGGTTTTCAAGGTTGGTTTTCATGGGTGTGAGAGTTCTTTTCCATGATTAATCAACTAGAGGTGTTTCAACTCTTTGGGGTGGGAAACACATATCATAAATTCTTTTTACATGTTTCTTGAGGTGGTCATGTAAGTCACATTCACTAAGCATGATGTATTGGCCTCTTTTAACTTACTTTTCATCTTAATTATTTTTGAACCCCAAGTAGGTATCAGTTTCAAATTTGGGGTTTCAACATAGTTGTAGCTTTAAGGAATGGAAAGTGCTATGGTGGGGAGAATTTTCACACCTAGATTTCAAAAACATTTTTAATTAATTTATTATTATTATTATTATTATTATTATTTTCTTTTGTTAATCTTCGTCAATGTGTGGGATGATCCTAATTGAAATTTTACATTCTACTGATAAATTAATATTTTGGTTGTGGTTGTGTCCGACGCACGAGCGAGGGATGGTCGAAGCCGTGCAACTCTACCCAGGTCATCGCATGACCTCGTCCAGTTCTCCACAGGATGTCCCTGACATTCAAGGAAAATAAATAAAGTGAAATGGACACAAATGAGTTAAATGTTTAATGAATTATTTTAATAAAAAATGGTAACTTCTATTATTATTATTATTATCTTCATTAATATTTTCATTAGGTTGTAATTGTTAATTATGTTATGATTATAATAACATTATTAACATGTTATCAATAATAATATTATTATTTTTCTTATTAATATTTTTAGGTTCCATTTAATTATATATATATATATTAGTATGTTATTTAATTATTTTCACCCCATTTCCCCCTCCTCCTTCTTCTTCTTCTTCTTCTTCTCTTTCTTTCTTTTTCACTCTCTTCTTTTTCTTTTCTCTCCTATCTTCTTCCTCCTCCTCTCTCCAATCGCGCCCATGTGCATCGCGATATACCTCCTTGAAGCACTACCCCATGCGCTGTACCTCCTCATGGAAACCTTCGGACCTCCCTCCTTTGAGCCTGTTCCCCATCCATGCCGCATTCTCCCTCCGGACAAGCCGGAATCGCATCGCCCCACTCCTCCAGTGAAGCAGACTCACACCTACCTCCGCCCAATCACACTTGTTGGCCTCCTCACCCAGCTGGCTCCCCTAGCTGACCTCATCTAACCCTATGCACCCAGCTCCCTATCATCCACTGAGCCATCCCTTCTAGACAGCCTTCCCTATTTGCACCGTCTCCCCCCCCCCTCACCAGACTGCTTGCACTGCCGTCTGACCGCCTGGCTAGCCCGCAGTAGCGCTGTCTGTCCACCTCACACCGGACTGGTAATGCCCCTGCTCCCCTTCTCCCCTGATCGACCGGAGAAACCCTTTCTTGAGGATGAATCCCCTCCTGGTAATGTCATCCTCTCCTTTCCACAGTGTTTGGTTTTTGTTTTTGGGGTTTTAGGTTTTCAGACAGATGGGTGTCCAATTTTAGGGGTTTTTCATGTTTATTAGGGTTCGATTTTGATGTCATTGGCACGATATTGCTTTCTTGTTGTGTGGTCGAGGTGCGGATATGGAATGACACTGTTTTATAGAAAATATTTTTTGCGAGGTAGGTGGTTCCATACCTCAACATCTCTCGATTAATTTGATGAGCTTATTTAAATTTATAAATGTGTTTGTTTTTTTTATTGTTTGGTGTGTTAGATGTTATGAATTTGTTTGGGTGCTAATTATTTTAGAATGGACTTCTAGTAAAGGAAATTTATATTTTTTTATGTGTACCTTGATGCAAGATTTCAACCAAATGGGTTTTTAGAGTATTTGGAAGATGAAAAATGTGCTTTACAAATGTTTTGATGTGCTTTTGTGATGAAATTGTATTTTCTATTAGAAATGGTGTGTTTGTCAATTTGGCTTTGTTTTGGTTATTTTTTAGAAGTGTTTAATCAGTTGTCTATTGGATGTGAATTATATTTTTGAGGTGCTTGACGTGTTTAAGTGTGGGGAACCTAATTTGTTTTTGGACATCGACCATGTTGGTGTGTGAAAATAGGTGCATTGATTTATAAAATGTTTTATGGGTTGATTGTTAGGTGAGAGACATGTTTTAGGGTGATGATGTTGTGTGTTTAGTTTTAAACAGTTTTTTATATGAAATTGAGTATGTTTTGATGTAAACCTTGGTTTCACCAATTGTGGATGTTTTATAAATAATTCAAATGGTTTATTACCAAAATAAAGTGGTTCATATGATGTTTCATAAAGCGGTTGGCATTTCTGTAGGACATGATTGGATTTTAATATAGTGATTGGTTGTGTTTTGATATGTGTTTTGATGTGATGTTTCCAAAACATGTTCTAAGGGTTTTTTGGTAGTTGTGAAATGAATTTTCAAGGGCTTTAAGGTGTGGGTATATTTAAATGGGGATTTTAAAGGAAAATGAGTCACTTTGGGTGTATTTTCCTTGTTGTGAACTTTTGATGATTTAATTACAAATTGTTCAAAAAATGGAAAACATGTTTGATATGGTTACAATGGGTATTTGGTTTTAAAGTGACATTTATATTTGAAATCAAGTGGTTTTTGGTGTAAACCCGCTTTGCATCACATAGTGGTGTTTTATAAGTGGTGAAAATGGTTCATTTAATTGTGAAATTGGTGAAAAACTATTTTTAAGGTGAATGTGTTAAGAAAGTTATTTGAAGTGGAATTCCTATTTGTGATTAGGTGTGTTTATTTGTGCCAGCCTTTGTTGTGTTATTTAAATAATGCATTATAAGTTGTATGAATTGTTTATGTTCTTCTTGGAGTGTTTCCGTATGGGGATTTGTAAAATGATTAGGTAACGATGAATATATTTTGGAATGGTATTTTGGTGTTCGTGAGTTTTTGGAATGTTGTTTTGGTACGCAAATGGTGACTTTTGTGTGTGATGTCTTGTTTTCTCTGTGATATTAGAAATAAATATACTATGTGAATGTGAAAAATGATTGAGAACAAGGGAAAACATTGGGTATCTAGGTGGGAGGACTAGAACTAGTGCGTTAGTGATCCAAAGTGGTATTGTCCCTATTTCACTTAGTTGGATTAACTATCGCAACACTAACTAAACAAATGAATTCTGAGGGTTTTGGTCTTATAAGCCTCGTTTTCTGAGGTTTGTGGTTTTTAAGCCACATTTCACAGAGACACCAGGTTCTAGGGTCCCACTCGAGTTTGATAATCCTTCGGGGATTTACCCGTGGTGCTCTACTATTCAAGATGTGGTGCTTTCTGTCGGCATACAGAGGACCACTTAAGTATGTGCATTTTCTTTATAAATTTCCTCTTCCATTATTAAAGTAGTATATGTGAAATGGTTTTTGTTTTAGTGTTCTTCTATTTTTCACCCTTAGCTTTTAATTTTTTTCCTTAAAGTCATTTTAAAAGTATCGTTTTAAATGAGCTTGTTAAATTATCCTTTTGATGGTGTGACATAGAACCTTTTATTTGGTGGTATCCTTCTGGGCTCTTGGATCACACCCTACATAGACCTTCGGGTGTATGTAGACCCTATTATTTGTGTATTTCGGGTTGGGGCATCATGATTAGTGATAGTGGTTCGGGTTGTCGATGATTTTCTTATGCAGGTCTGATAATGGTGGTTTGAATAGGTGGCTCCTAATGTTTCATGAAGGCGCGGGTAGAAGTGTTAATTTACATTCATTGTAGTCTTCTTAGAGTTTTAGTTTTCTTTTTTTATCCTATCTCTTGGGTTTTTGTTTCCAGTTATAGAGCATTAAATATAAAAAAATTTAAGGGTATGTTTGGTTGTATAAAATCAATGTCTTTACATTAAAGGTGTTAGTTGTTTTTATGTCACTCCTATAGGTAAATCATTCCCATGGTTTAGGTTTTACAACCGGAAACTTGTGCAAGACCATGGGTATCGGGAACGCCTTCGGGTTATGCCACGGACCTGGTCGGGCATCGGGTCAGATGGAGACCCAACCTGGTTCGTGACATATACTCATTCCAAAATTGTAGAATCCATAATTCTCACCAATTAAATACGGATTTATAGTCATTTACATAGCTCAACATGGATCAACCATTGAAATATGTTTTTTATTAGATTTCATATTTATCTATTTCTGGTTAGAACTGATATTATTTATTCTCATTGAATATAATTATCTAATAAAAATTATTGGTATATGAAGGAAGTAAATCTATCTTCAGGAATTAACTAATATATATAAATAACTCAAGAGATTAAACCAGTACCTAATATTTCCTAGATATATAGTAGGAAAATAATTATGGGGGATGGTGAATTCTGTTCATTTTAAAATTTCGTAAAATTAAAAGTCTACTCTTTAATTTGGTCTAGTTTCTCTATCTCTCATGTGATTATATATGTTATGTAAATTAAATTAAGATAAAAAGAAAATATGAGGTTTGTTATAATTCTTTTGACATAAATAAAACATCCATTAGTATAAAAAATATATACCCAATGGTGAACTGATTATTTTTATTTTTTCCATTTCTTATAGATATCATAGCTGCACACAAGAATATGACACACTGTAAATGGTTACATGAGTTTTTAGATATTTCCCTCTCATAAGGATTTTTTAATACTTCTGATCAGATTCCTTGGAAAATCACAAAAAAATAAAATTACTTGTAATAAATCCTCAAAATATTTATTGAAGTAGCATGTATTTTAAACAGAAATATAATGATGTTAAAAGTAGAATATATCTAAGAATAAAGCTACAAGATTCAGAAACTATCAGTTTATGAGTATTTATCCACAGAACAATGTATATTGTCAAGATGAATCTATAAAAACTAATTTCCCAAAATCATAAATGAAACATAGGACCAATCATATTCCTTCTTATTTATCTTTCTATTTTAGTTTTAGTGTAATATGTACATGCGAAAACATTTTTCATAAACATAATATACGTAGTTTTTTAACTGTTATATTTTTTCATAATCTAATAGCTTCTATCAAAATTTCCCAAAAATGTATAAAAATTGGAATAAAATTTTCCACATTACGTATTTTTTCTACGATAATCCAGTCAATGTAATCTATAATTTTTTCGTTCAATGTAGGAACTCCCATAATAAAATAATTCTATGATTTATCCTATAAAACAATTTTATATATGATTTTGAGAATCTATAAAGAGAAATAATTCATGAATCAAATATGATTTTAAAATTTAAAATCATCTTCTTTATAACCTTATTCATATCCATTAATTTATTTATTTCCAAAAATACCATTCAAATTGTAAAGTTAATACCTTGAGATAAATATTCTATTTAGAATCTTCATTGACATAGGAGTATTTATATTCTTTGAAATATTAAACTAAGTAATTTTAGTTACCCCATGTTAATATATTGTTAAATTAGATAATAGATAATAACTCTTATCTTATAAGTCAATAATAATAATGGATCTTAAATATTTGGATCTCAGTTATGTAATGGAAAAACTATTCAAAATAAAGTTTACTTATAAGTATATTATCTAAATATGTATAAGTAAAACATAAATGTCACTATAATATGTAATGTATATATCATAATATGAATATATATGTAAATACATGACTTAATTTATCACTGAATATCTCTTCTTTTATCAGTATGTAAGATTCCATAATTTTAAATCTATTCAAAACAAAAAGAAAATTATATGATCCAATTAGTATCTATTATATTTTCCATTTTGAAAAATCTTGAATATATGTTTTTTCCATTTCCAATTATAAATTTATTTCAATTTTCATAGACAGGAAAATTGTAAGATAATTTTATAATCTCAGTAAAATATTTATAATATTATAATTTTAAAACTATAAAATAAGATATATGAATTTATAAATATATCCTTTATATAATGTATAAGAAATATGTTTTCATATATCATATATAATACATGGAATAAATCAATTCAACATAAAACTAGATAACTCATAATATAAATTAATTAATGATAATAAATAATTAAAAAATATATATATTAAATAATTAGAAAAAATATTATCAATGAATACTAAAAAATTAATAGGGAAAAAAATAATGAATAAAAATAAAAAATGAATGGGAATAGTCATTTTTAAAGAATTTAGCCAAATGTGATATGGAATATATAAAAATAAAAACACAATAAAGTGGTAATGAGGAACTTAATAAAGGGTGAATTATTATGTAAATAATTTTCATTGAATGTCATTAAACTGATCTTCATACCATATTATAAGGAACAGTAATTTTTAAAAGAGAACAAATAATTCATGAGAACCTCATAAAGATAGATAATGTGTAATAATTTTATTTGTTTCACCCACTAGGCTGTGTACAATGAATGTACATTCGATAATGTTCCAATTTACAATAAATCACTAAAGTAAAATCAATAATTACAATTTTTTGGTTTAGGTTTCTACCAAGGCCAAACATTACATCATATTTTCTTCTATCCACTCTTCCCTTTCAGAAAATTTTCACAAATATGATTAACATGAAGGTCATTATGATAAAATACGAAAAGTAAAAATTATACAAAACCATTTATTATGGTTTCCATGAGTGTGAGAGTTCATTTCCTTGATTAATCAACTAGAGGTGTTTTAGCTCATTGGGGCGGGCGGCACATATGCAGATGTCTTTTTACGTGTTTCCTAAGGTGGCCATGTAAGTCACTTTCTCTAAGCATGATGTATTTTCCTCTTTTCACATACATTCCATCTGGATACTTTTTGAACCCCAAGGTGGTATCGGTTTCTACTTCGGGGTTTTGCCTTATTTGTTTCTTTCCAGAGACCAAAAGCGCTATGGTGGGGAGAATTGTCACACCTAGATTTGAAAAAACTTTTTTTAAAATAATTTATTATTATTATTATTATTATTCTCTTTTATTAATCTTTGTCAAAGTGCAAACCGATCCAAATCAAAATTGTACATTCTACTGATAAATGAATATTTTTGGCTTCACTGTATCCGACGAACGAGAGAGGGATGGTCGAAGCCATGCGACTTTACCCAAGTCACCGTGTGACCTCACCCGGTTCTCCGCAGGACGTCCCTGATGTTCAGGGAAAATAAATAAAGTTAAATGAAAACAAATGAGGTAAACGTTTAATGAATTAAATTAATTAAAAAATGGTTACTTTTATTATTATTATTATTATTATTATCTTCATTAATATTTTAATTAGGTTATAATTGTTAATTAAGTAATGATTATAATAAAATCATTTACATGTTATCAATAATATTATTATTATTTTTCTTATTATTATTATTTAGGTTCCATTTAATTTATATTTTATTTTAATATATATATATATATATATACGTTTTTTATTTCATTATTTTTCGTCTTCCCCCCACCCCTTTCTTGTTCTACTTCTTTTTTTTTCTTTCTCTTTCTCTCTCTTATTTTTCTCTTCTCTCCTATCTCCTTCCTCCCCCTCTCTCTCATCATACCCCTGTGCATTGCGCTATACCACCATGAAACCCTACCCCATGCGTTACACCTCCTCATGGAAAATGTCAGAACTCCCTCGTTCAAGCCAGTTCCTTGCCTGTGTTGTCTTCTCCCTCCCGAAAAGCCTGAATCACATCGGCCCCCTCCTTAAGTGAAGCAGACTCACACGTCCCTCTGCCCCGTCACACTTTCTGACCTCCTCACCCAACAGGTACCCCCTAGACTACCTCCTCTAACCCTACATGCCCCTTCTATCTACAAAACGCCAATCCATCCCTTCTGGCCGGCCTTCCCCCATTCTCTTCGTCGCCCCGACCCCCCCTCACCAGGCTACTCGGACCGCCACCCAACCTCTTGGCCAGCCTGCACCAGCACTATCTGTCCACCTCACACCAAACCATTCACGCCCCTGCTCCCCTTCTCCCCAGCTCGACCAACACAACCCTTTTCCGAGGAAAAATCCCCTCCTAGTAAGGTCCTCCTCTCCTTTACATAGTGTTTGTTTTTTATTTTTGGGGTTTTATGTTTTCAGCAGAATAGGTGTCTGATTTTAGGGTTTTTTCATGTTTATTAGGGTTCTATTTTCATTTAGTGGGTGTGATCTTGCTTTCTTGTAGTGCAGTTGAGGTTCAGATAGGGTTTTAAACTGTTTTCTGGATGAATTTTTATGTGAGGTAGGTGGTTCCATACCTCAACATCTTTAGATAAATTTAATGAGATTATTTAAATTTATAAATGTGTTTGTTGTTTTTTTGTGGTGTGTTAGATGTTTTGAAGTTGTTTGGGTGCTCATTATTTGATAATGGACTACTAGTAAAAGGAATTGCTAATTTATATGTGTTCCTTGATGAAATATTTCAAGGAAATTGGTTTTAAGATTATCTGGAAGGAGCAACATGCACTTTACAATTTTTTTGACTTGCATGTGTGATTAAATTGTATTTTCTATTATAAATAGTATGTTTTCCATTTTATTTTTGTTTTTATTATTTTGTAGAAGTGTTTAATCAATTTTCTATTTGGTGTAAATTATATTTTTAAGGTGGTTGACATGTTTAAGTGTTGGGAACATAATTTTTTTATGGACCGAAACCATGTTGGTTTGTGAAAATGGGTGCATTGTTTTATAAAATGTTTTATGGGTTGGTTGTTAAGTGAGGTACATGTTTTAGGGTGATGATGTTGTGTGTTTAGTTTTAAAGTGTTTTTTTATGTGTAACTGAGTATGTTTTGACATAAACCTTGGTTCCACTATTTTTTGTTGTTTTATAAATTAATCAAATGGCTTATTACCTTAATCAAGTGTTGTATATGATGATTTTTAAAGTAGTTGGCATGTTTAAAGGATGCGATTGGATTTTAATATAGTGATTGGTTGTTTATTGATACGTGTTTTGATGTGATGTTTCCAAAACATGTTCTAAGGGTATTTTGATAGTTGTGAAATGAGTTTTCAAGGCCATTGAGGTGTATGTATATTTAAATGGGGATTTTTAAAAGAAAATGAGATACTTTGGGTGTATTTTCCGTATTGTGTACTTTTAAAAATTTAGTTGAAAATTGTTTGAATAATGGAAAACATGTTTGATATGGTTACCATGGGTATTTGGTTTTAAAGTGACGTTTCTATATAAAATCAAGTGTTTTTTGGTGTAAACCCACTTCGCGTCACTTCGTGGTGTTTTATAAGAAGAGGAAATGGTTCATTTAATTGGGAAATTGGTGAAAAAAATGTTTTAAGGTGAATACGTTAAGCAAGTGATTTGAAGTGGATTTCTTATTTGTAATTGAGTGTGTTTATTTGTGTTAGCCATTGTTGTGTTATTTAAATAATGCTTTCTAAGTTGTGAAAATTGTTTATGTTCTTCCTTGAGTGTTCCCGAATGGGGATTTGTGAAATGATTAAGTAATGATGAATATATTTTGGAAAGGTATTTTGGTGGGTGTGAATTTTTGGAATGTTGTTTGGGTACAAAAATGTTGACTTTTGTGTGTGATGTATTGTTCGGTCTTTGATATGAGAAATCCATATACAATGTGACTGTGAAACAAGATTGAGCATAAGGGAAAACCCTGGGCATATAGGTGGGAGGACTAGAACTAGTGCTCTAGTGATCCGGAGTGGTATAGTCCCTATTTCACTTAGCTAGATTGACAATCGCAACACTAACTAAACAAATGAATTCTGAGTTTTGCGGTCTTTTAAGCCATGTTTTCTGAGGGCTGTGGTTTCTAAGACACGTTTCATCAAGACACAAGGTTCTAGGGTCCCACTCGATCTAGATAAACCTTAGGGGATTTAGCCGCGGTGCTCCATTATTCATGATGTTGTGCTTTCTGTCGACATACAGAGGACCACTTGAGTATGTCCATGTTCTCTATAAATTTCCTCTTCCATTATTAAATTAGTATTTGTGAAATGGTTTTTCTTTCAGTTTTATTTTCCTTTTCACCCTTAGCTATTAAATGTTTTCCTTAAAAGCATTTCAAAACTATGGTTTTAAATGAACATGTTAAATTATCTTTTTGATGGTGTGACATGGAACCTTTAAATTGGTGGTATCCTACTAGGATTTTGGATCACACCCTACATACACCTTGGGGTGTATATAGACCTGTTTATTTGTGTATTTCAGGTTGCGAAATTGTGCTTAGTGACGGTGGTTCGGGTTGTCGATGATTTCCATGTATAGGTCTAAGGATGGTGGTTTGAGGAGGTGGATCGGGTATATTTTTTTGGCTCGGGTATATTTTTTTGTTTTCTTTCATTGTAGTCTTCATAGAGTTTTAAATTTCCTTTTTTGTCTTCTCTCCTGGGTTGTTGTTTCCAATTTTAGACCTTTAAATATAATTTTTTAATGGTATATTTGGTTTTATAAAATCAGTTTCTTCCCATTAAAGTTTTTATTTGTTTTTATATCTCTCCACTGGATAAATCGTTTCCATGTGTTACTTTTGATACCCAATCACTTGTGCCAGCCTGTGGGGATCCTGAACGCCCTTCGGGTCATGTCGCGGACCGGGTTGGGCGCCAGGCCGGATGGTGTCGGAACCTGGTTCATGAAAAAATAGTATCAGAGGGGTTTTTCCTCTTGGGTTGTGTTATTTCATGATAGAGTCATGATAGGTTGGAGTTAGGGTTTTCAGGACTTGACATCCTGACTATGAGAAATGTTCCTGGCCAGCACACCTCATGGCGTGACTTGAGTTACCAAAGTAAGTCAAGGTCTATCTAATACTTTGGTCTGTGTGGTTAATCTTGTTTAGGGGAAATGAGAAGAGAGTGGGTTCAGTGGTCCCAGGGAGATCGTAGGGTCTGGCATGCCATGTGGACCTAAGGACGCTGTCCTAGAATAATCTCTGTGGTGGTGGCATGATTGGCGTATGGCTTCAAACCATATGTTCGAGTCACCTGATGACACTAGTCTCCTCTTGCATCATTCCTTTTATCTTTCTTTTGTATTTATGGAAATCTAGTTTTTTTTAAATGATTCGGCCTTGGAAAATGTTTTGAAATGAAGAACATTAAAAAGAAAACAATGAGTATGGTTTGAAAAGCATGGGTTTAATGTTTTGTTTTTGAGAAATGGAAAGGATTGGTTGTGATCCTTGGTGTTCTGGTGGGTAACCTCGTGCATGAGTGTATATGGATAGAGGAATGGTTAATGGTACGAGAAGATGAGTTCCTGTATGGACATGAGGTGGGTTTCAGTGTGGCATGAGATCATGCATGTCCGAGGCCCATGGGACACAATTGGTGTTTGTTCGACCCACTAACTCTACTTATTTTCAAAAGGTTTTGTTAACTGAAAATTCAATGTGTTATAACCGGTGATTGTGTGGTGTGTCCTTGTGTTTTGGAAATGACAGATGTGATGTATTTTGAGACGAGCATCCTTTCTGACCAATTTGTGTCCTGAGTTTAAATTCTTATTTATAGGATAGTGTGAGAGTTTGTAGTTAGTGGTTTCTTTTGAAAGGCTCTTCGGGAAGCCCTTGCAGCTGTACCCTTTGCACATTTAATGTTCACTTGGAGTATGTCACGGACATTGGACTAGTTTTATTAGGTCTATGGTCCTATTTTATGACTAGTGCATGCCCCCATAAAGCATTAACATGCAATTGAAGTGCAGCCACAGGTAATTCAACATATACCGACCCTCTAATTGATTAAATTAAGGGCTCCTCCTTTTTTTGTGATAGTGCTAAGTCTATCCATTTTTTTGTTTTGTTAAACGGATCCTCTCGCAGCGGAATGACAGATGCGAGGGAATTTTAAGGGAATTTTGGTTATCAAAGTTCTCTGGCTCATCGGGTATGGAGTTTGACGCTGTCGTGTTTGAAGGTTTCCCCTAGAAATAGTGAAAGGAATTCCAGAGGGGAAGGGTGAATGAGGTTTAAAATTATCGGTGTTGACAGAAGTTTTAATGGTTTTTAGTGATTCCATAGTCCGTAAGGGTCATGTTCGGTGATGCCTTGCAGTGTGATTCCACTTTGTAGAGCTACGGTGGGATTCATAGAATCCTTCGGGAAGTCCTGTTTTCATAGGGGTGTGTCCTCCTCTCAGGGATTTCAATTTTTTTCTATTCAATGAGGAGTGTTTGTCATGGGTATTCCCTTATTAATTTCCATGGTTATGGTGAAGAACTGATGCATGTGCATCATGTAAACCCCTGTTTTGGTGCATATACAACAAGTGAGTATTTGGAAGTCATGGTGTGTTATGGTTGATGGTGTTGTATCGGTAGCGGTGTAGTAGAGTGTGGCACCAAAAAGGAGAATCTCCATTTTGAAGTCTTCAATACCTAAATATGAGGCAGGAGATTCTTAAAACATCAAGGCTCCGTCTATAGGCCCCAGAGTGAAGCTGGCGCATGGTCAGGAACCCCGGGAATGTATGAGACCCCAAATTGATTGCTACCGTCGGTGATAAATGTAAATATAATCTAAATTGTTTTCTATGGTTTTCCATTCTGAACAAAACATTTTGGTGCGTAAGTATTCTGTGACTATGTGGAAGTGTGGCTGTCTTGTTACCTTCAAGTCCTAGTGGTTGCGTCCCACCGAATTTAATTTCTTTTAGTGGTCTGTATGGGGTTCTGTTTGGCAAACCAGTCTCAAATTTTAATAGTAATCATCCATTGATGTGAAGATGCTAGCTTATCTTGGGTCATGGTTTTGACACCCCGGTAGTTGGGCCCCACCCTCCCCACCCCTTTTGGTTGGGTGTTTGGTCACCATCGGAAAATTTTCAATGTTTGTAACTTTTTTCAGTTCTAATGGTTTGTTGACCCACGATGGGTCTCGCATAATTGTCTTTGGAAGGAATCGGTGTTGGACCTTATTAAAAATGTTGGAGAGTCTGCCTGGGCCCCCATGTCAGTTTTCAAATCTCGTCTTGGCATCAATAATTTTCTAATTGTGGGGATCCTCTCGAGCTTCCCCATGTTGGATTTTAGTTCTGTTCCTAGAGATGTCTTGGTGGTAGTGATAAGAGTGTTCTTGGATGTTGTTTGGTCTTGTTTTTTTACTCCAGTCAAATGGAGTAGTTTTCATTCTTTGGTTTATTTGGTGTTTCAGTTTCTGATGTTTGTTTCCATGGGGGTGAGAGTCCCTTTCCTTGATTAATCAACTAGAGGTGTTTTAGCTCTTTGGGGTGGGTGACACATATCAGAAAGTCATTTCATGTATTTCTTGTGGTGTTAATGTTAGTAAATTTATCTAAGCATGATGTATTTTCCTGTTTTCAATTACCTGTCATATGGATCATTTTTGAACCCCAAGGATGTATTAGTTTCTACTTCAGGGGTTTCTCTTTAATTGCAGCTTTCTGGGGATGGAAAGCACTATGGTGGAGAGAATTGTCAAACTCGGATTTCAAAAACTTATTTTAATTAATAAATTTATTATTATTATTATTATTATTATCTTTTGTAAATATAAATCAAAGTGAGGGAAAATACTAATCAAAATTTTACATTCTACTGATAAATGATTATGTTGGGCTTGGCTGGGTCCAACGCACAAGCGTGGGACGGTCAGAGCTGTGCGAATTTACCTGGGTCACCGCGAGACCTCGCCCGGTTCTCCGCATGACGTCCCTAACGTTAAGGAAAAATAAATAAATTGAAATGAAAATAAATGAGGTAAAATATTGATAGATTATTTTAATAAAATAATGGTAACATCTATTATTATTATTATTATCTTCATTAATATTTTAATTATGTTATAATTGATAATTAAGTTATGATTATAATAAAATTATTAACATGTTATCAATAATAAAATTATTATTTTTCTTCTTATTATTTTTAAGTTCCATTTAAATTATATATATATATATATATCATTCTTTTTCCCCTTTTCCCCCTCTTTTTTCCTCTTCTTCTTATTTTTTTTCTTTCTTTTTATCTCTATTCTTTTTTTTCTCTCATATCTCTTTCCCCCCCTCTCTCTCGTTGCACCATAGTGTGTTGCACTATACCTCCCTGAAACCCTACCCCATGTGCTGCACCTCGTTATGGAAACCACCAGACCTCCCTTCTTCGAGCCAGTTCCCCGTCTGTGCCACCTTATCCTTCCCGACATGCCGAAATTGCGTCGGTCCCCTCTTCCGGTGATGTAGACTCATGCCTCCTTCCTCCTCTTCACACTTTCCGGCCTCCTCACCCATCCAGTGCCCCCTAACCAACCTCCTCTAACCATATGTGCCCCTTATCCCTTCCATCTAACGAGCCATCCATTCCGGAAGGCCTTCCCCCTTTCGTGTTGTTACCCCCCCCCTCACTAGGCTACTCGCACCACCGCCCGACCTCCTGGCCAGCCCACATCAACACTGTATGTCCACCTCACTCCAGACCGGTCACACCCCTGCTCCCCTTCTCCCCTTCTCGACCAGCACAACCCTTTTCGAAGGACGAATCCCCTCCTAGTGAGGTCCTCCTCTCATTTCCATAGTGTTTTTTTGGGGGGGGGGTTTAGGTTTTCAGCTGGATTGGTGTCCGATTTTAGGTTTTGTTAAGGTTTCTTATGGTTCGATTTTGATGTTGTGGGTGCGATCTTGATTTCTTGTAGTGCAGTTGAGGTCCAGATATGGTTTTACACTATTTTCTGGAATAAATATTTGCTGGGTAGGTGGTTTCATACCTCAACATCTCTAGATAAAATTAATGAGAATATTTAAATATATAAATGTGTTTGTTATTTTTATTGTGTGGTGTGTTAGATGTTTTGAAGTTGTTTGGGTGCTCATTGTTTGAGAATGGACTTCTAGTAAAGGAAATTTCTATTTTTTATGTGTAACTTGATGCAAGATTCCAAAGAAATGGGTTTTAAAAGTATTTGAAAGGTATTAAATATGCTTTAAAAATGTTTTGAAATGCGTGTGTGGCGAAACTGTTTTTCCTATTATAAATTAGGTATTTGTCATTTTGGTTTTGTTTTGGTTATTTTGTAGAAGCATTTAATCAATTGTCTATTGGGTGTAAATTATATTTATATGGTGGTTGACGTGTTTATTTGTTGGGAATATAATTTTTTTATGAACAATGACCATGTTGGTGTTTGCAAACGTGTGCATTTTTTTATAAAATGTTTTATGGGTAGGTTGTTATGTGAGAGACATGTTTTAGTGTGATGATGTTGTGTGTTTAGTTTTAAAGTGTTACTCCTGATAAATGGAGTATGTTTTGATGTAAACCTTGGTTTCACCATTTTTGGATGTTTTATAAATTATTAAAATGGTTTAATACCTTAATCAAGTGGTGTAGATAATGTTTTTTTATAGAGGTTGGCATGTCTATAGGATGTGATTAGATTTGAATATAGTGATTGGTTGTGTTTTGATATGTGTTTTGATGTGATGTTTCCAAAACATGTTCTAAGGGTTGTTTGGTAGTTGCGAAATGCATTTTCAAGGCCTTTGAGGTGCAGGTATATTTAAATGGGGATTTTTAAAGGAAAATGAGTCACTTTAGGTGTATTTTCTTTATTGTGTACTTTTGAAAATTTAATTTCATATTGTTTGAATAACGGAAAACATGTTTGATATGGTTACCATGGGTATTTGGTTTTAAAGTGACGTTGCTATATGAAATCAAGTGGTTTTAGTTGTGAACCCTCTTCTCAACACTTGGTGGAGTTTTCTAATTGGAGGAAATGGTTAATTTAATTGTGCAATTGGTGTAAAACTAGTTTTAAGGTTAATGTGTTAAGAAAGTGATTTGAAGTGGCTTTACTATTTGTAATTGGGTGTGTTTATTTATGTAGGACTTTATTGTGTTATTTAAATAATGCTTTCTAAGTTGTGCGAATTGTTTCTATTCTTCTTTGAGTGTTTCCAAATGGAGATTTGCGAAATTATTAGATAACAACGAATATATTTTAGAATGGTATTTTGGTGTTCTTCTATTTTTGGAATGTTTGTTGGGTAAGAAAATGGTTACTTTTGTGTGTGATGTCTTGTTTGGTCTGTGATTTGAGAAATCAATATGCTATTTGAATGTGAAACTTTATTGAGAAAAAGGGAAAAACCTGGGTATCTTGGTTGGAGGACAAGAACTAGGGAGCTAGTGATCCGGAGTGGTATTATCCATGTTTCACTTAGTTTGATTGATGATTGCAACACTAACTACACATATGTAGTATGAAGGTTGTGGTCTTTTATGCCACGTTTTTTGAGGGTTGTGATTTCTACGTCACGTTTCACCAAGACACGAGGTTCTAGGGTCCCACTCGAGTAAGATAAATCTTAGGGGATTTACCTGTAGTGCTCTACTATTCATGTTGTGGTTCATTCTGTCGGCATACAGAGGGCCACTTCAGTATGTTCATGTTCTTTATAAATTTCCTCTTCCATTATTAATGTAGTATTTGTGAAATGGATTTTCCTTCAGTGTCCTTTTCATTTTCACCCTTATCATTTAAATGTTTTCCCTAAAAGCGTTTCAAAAGTATGGTTTTAAATGAGCTTGTTAAATTATCTTTTTGATAGTGTGACATGGAAGCTTTTATTTGGTGGTATCCAACTAGGATCTTGGATTACACCCTACATACACCTTTGTGTGTATGTAAAACCTTGTTCTTTTTGTATTTTAGGTTGTGGAATCATGCTTAGTGACAATGGTTCGGGTTGTCAATGATTTCCCTATGCAGGTCTGACAATAGTGGTTTGAGAAGGTGTCTCCTCATGTTGTATAAAGTCACAGGTAGATGTGTTAGTTTTCATTCATTGTAGTCTTCTTAGTGTTTTAGTGTTCCTTTGTTGTCCTCTCTATTGGGTTGTTGGTTCCAATGGTAAAACATTAAATATAAATTTGTTTAGGGTCTGTTTGGTTGTATAAAATTTGTTTCCTTCCATTAAAGGTGTTAGTTGTTTTTATGTCTCTCGTATGGGTAAATCGTTCCCATGTGTTATTTTTGATACTAGAGCACTTGTGCTAACCTATGGGGATCTGGAACTCCTTTCAGGTCATGTCACAGACCGGGTCGGGATCCAGGTGGGATGGCGACCCGACCTGGTTCGTGACATATACTCATTCCAAAATTGTAGAAAGCATAATTATCACCAATTAAATAAGGATTTATAGAAATTTACATAGCTTATCCTGGATCAACCATTGAAATATGTTTTTTATTAAAGGGCCTATTTATCTATTTCTGGTAAGAACTGATATTATTTATTCTTTTTGAATAAAATTATCTAATAAAAATTACTGGTATATGAAGGAAGTAAATCTATCTTTAGGAATTAACAAATATATATAGATAACTCAAGAGATTAACTCGGGTACCTAATATTTTCGTAGATATATTGTAGGAAAATACTTATGGGGTAGGTTCAATTGAGTTCACTTTAATATATCATAAAATTAAAATGTTACCCTTTAATTTGGTCTCGTTTCTCCATCTCTCATGTGATTATATGTGTTATGTAAATTAAATTAAGATAAAAAGAAAAAAAGAGGTTTGATTTATTTATTTTAGCACAAACAAAACATCCATTAGTAAACACAATATATACCCAATGTTGAACTAAATATTTTTATTTTCTCCATTTCCTATGGATATCATAGCTGCACACAAGAATCAAACACATTGTAAATGGTCACAAAAGTTTTTAGATATTTCCCTCTCATAAGGATTTTTGAATACCTCTGATCAGATTCCTTGGAATCTCGCTACAGTATAAAATTACTAGTAATAAAGCCTCAAATTATTTATAGAAGTAGAATGTATTTTCAATAGAAATAGAATGGTTTTGAAAGTTGAATACATCTCAGAACAAACCTACAAGCTTTTGAAACAAACCTTTTATGAGTATTTATCCACAGAACAATGTATATTGTCAAGATGAATCTCTAACAAATAATTTCCCAAAATCCTAAATGAATCATAGGACCAATCATCTTCCTTCTTATTTGTCTTTCTATTTTAGTTTTAGTGTAATATGGACAAGCAAAAACATTTTGCATAATCATAATTTACATAGTTTTTAACAGTGATATTTTTTCATAATCTAATAGTTTCTATCAAACTACCCCGAAAAATGTATAAATTTTTGAATATAATCTTCCCCATTACATATCTTCTTCTATGATAATCCAGTCAATGTAATCTATAATTTTTTATTTCAATGCAGGAACACCCTTAATAAAAGCATTCTATGATTTATCCTATAAAACAATTTCATATATGTCTTTTAGAATCTATATATAGAAATAATACTTGAATCAAATATGATTTTAAAATCTAAAATCATCTTCATTATAACCTTATTCATATCCACTAAAATATTTATTTTCTAAAATAAAATTGTAATTCATAAATTAATACCTTGAAATAAATCTTCTTTATAGAATCTTTATTGACTTAATTGAATTTATATGTAAATAAAAGACTTAATTTCTCACTTAATATCTCTTTGTTATCAATATGTAAGATTCCATAATTTTAAATCTATTCAAAACAAAAGGAAAATTATATCACCCAATTCCTATCTAATATATTTTCCATTTTGAAAATTCTAGTATATATGTTTTCCCAACTCCCATTATAAATTTTGTTCTCTTTTCATAGACAAAAAAATTGTATCATAATTTTATAATCTCAGATAAATATTTATAATATTATAATATAAAAACTATAATATAAGATATATGAATTAAAAAATATATTCTTTATACAATATATAAGAAATATGTTTCCATATATCATATATAATACATGGAAAAAAATCCTTCAACATGAAAAATGATAACTCATAATATAAATTCAACAATAATAATAAATAATTAAAAATATATATATTAAATAATGAGAAAAAATATTATCAATGAATAATAAAAAATAATGTGGGAAAAATAATAGTGAATAAAAATAAATAATGTGTGGTAATAGTAATTTATAAAGAATTTAGCCAAATGCGATATGGAATATATAAAAAGAAAAACACAATAAAGTGGTAATGACGAACATAATAAAGGGTGAATTCTAATGTAAATTATTTTCATTGAATTTCATTAAATTGATATTGATACCATATTATAAGGAACACCAATTTTTTAAAGAGAACTAATAATTCATGAAAACCACATAATGAAATAAAATATACAATAATTTTATGTATTTCACCCACTGGGTTGTGTTTAATGAACATACATTAGATAATGTTCCAAATTACAATAAATCACTAATGTAAAAATAATGATTAATTTTTTTTGGTTTAGGTATTTACCAAGGCCAAACATTACTTCATATTTTCCTCTATCCATTCTTCCCTTTCAGAAAAATTTCACAAATATGATTAGCATGAAGTTAATTGTGATAAAATATGAAAAGTAAAAATTATACAAAACCATTTATTATGTTTCACATATGCTCCATTACATAATTATTAACTTTCTTTCCAGCATGTAAATAACCAAATCTTAAATTCAAAATTATGTGTGTATATTAATTACATACATTTATCTATTTTTTCTTATTATTTCCAAATAAAATTATATATATAAATTAATGTATCCCAAAACCAAACATAGGTGACTAGATTCTTCTAAAATATTATAAATTTCATTCTATGAAACATTATCATCCATGTGTTGTAAGACACATCCATAAATATAAAATCACATATTTCATGAATATCTAATATATTAATAAATTCATATGGGGGTAATATTTTCTATTTATACTCTATCAACAATAATATAATGTGATAATGTTCCCAAAAAACATGGTTTATATGGTTATATTTTAACTTTTAAAATACTACCTGAAAATCAATTCATCTCTTTATTTTTTTACGAATTAATTTTTTTGAATTATATTCTTCAATAACATGAAAATATTGTTTGTATTATCTATAGAATAATTATTTTAGTCTGTATCTAGAATAATTTTCTCTAATGGTTTGGTTCTCGTGAGCCTGTTATGGTAGCTTGATTTTCTATAGATAGAATTATTCAAAAATTATGACACAGTGAAAAATATTATCTTATCATCCCATTTCAATAGTTATCTAATTATTATCCTTCATTAACGAAAATTTAACACCATGTTGTAAATTTTAATTCAAAAACATTGTTTCAAGGAACTTTCCAATAAAACCAATTCCATATATCCATGAACATTATGGTTTTTGGTAGACCATAGGGTTATTCCATCCTAATAAATATAATTTCATTCTTTATTTTGTTTTATCAATAATTCCTACTTTTATTGGGAGATATCTCTCTAAAAACAATAGTATCCAACATAGCCATGACACAAGTGTTGTTTCACTGTTTTTAAAAGTTCATTTTTATTTATCTTTATCTCATTGATAAACACATTTCTCCCACTTATATATAGTTCATGGTCACATAAAATATCTATTGTAAGAAAACAATTTCCAACTAGTACAACACTAAAATTCAACCCCATTCGAAAAACACATACTTCCAATAAAAAACCACTTCATTATGTTAAACCATTTACCAATTATTCTGTCATTCTATATGTTTTTTTCATCTACCTTAGGATCCATAACTGGAAATAAATTCTGATTAATATATTTTATGTCACCATGATGTATTTTCATAGGGTGATTTTATAACATAGAACAATTTTTAATATTGAACCTAATGTTTGTATAATTTTGGGATAATGTAGATGCATGTGTCAAAAATAATAAAAATGAGTGATACTATAAATATAGATTCATATAACATCATAATGTCATTATTATAAAATAAAATCCATCCTATGTAGATATATATATATATAAATTAATATAATAATATTCATCATATCAATATTAGATAAAATAAATTATAATTAAATTAGGAGGGTACTCTCTGAGAAAAGATATAACTATGAATATTATGTTATATCATGTTATCTATCCATATATAAAAGTTATAATCTTTATCTAATGCCAAGAAAATTTGACAACCCCATGCTAGGTAGTGATAAAACGTTTTTATGATGAATTCATATCCATAGTGATAATATATTAAATCCATTATTATAACATTCCCCTTAATATTATGAGGTTATGGTGGCAAATAATTGACACTTTTACCTTTTTTAACAATTATAAAATAACAAAATTATATGGAAATGAAATAATAGAGTTATAATGTATTTTATTTGAAAAATACCATTAATTGAATTTTTGATAAAAATGAATAATATAATAACAGAAATGTGAAAATTTTAAAAATGTAATGATAATTATAAGAAATCAATATTATTAAATTTAAAAATTTAAAATTTTCATTTTTTTCAAATATATTTTGTGTATTTATAATTATGAATTTTTATATAATCATTATAATATTAAAAAAACATCATGATCATTGATATTATCACCATCATAATCACCATTAACCACCTCATTCAATTATTGAGACTAGGTGTTGATGTTTTTATGCTCTGGGCTTCGTAACCTGGTCCTAATACTCTTTATACCCAATTTTTTGGGGGTGTTACTTTTAGTAAATTTCAACATGAAAAATTGTGTGATATGGATAAATGGGATCCATATGATTAACATATGGCAGAGATTATGTACTAATTCACTTTGATGCAAGTGGGTGATGTCTATGAAATAATGTCCCAGGCACCGATACAAGTAGACATAAGCAGCTGAATAATCCGCATAGGTAGGAGGAGGTTTCCTTAATGGGAGGGAATGAGAAATACTATGTTTATATGGGTTTATGAAGATCAGTACACATATTATTGATATAGGTTTACCTATAATACTTGTTTTGGGTCTAAATTTTTTAATTTGTACTTTTCATTTCCTTTTTATTTAAAATCCCAAACACTTAATTATTACTATATATTGTTATCATGATATATCCCAAGTGTTTTTTTATTTTATTATAGATAAAATATGTCTATATTGAACATATAAACAGTTCTAATTTCAAAGGAATATAAACTTTTATTATTGAATTTAATCAGTATTAATGAAGGTTTTTCTAGTACATCAGACCATCTATGATTGTAACAAGTGGATATACATTTTTTTCTATCTATCTAACAAATTGATTTCATAAAAACAAGGCTAAAATAGTTCCAATCCATCATATTAACCTTTATTATATTTGTCTGACTGATAAACAATAGCCTAGTCAATTGAAATATCAAATGTAAATAATTTGAGTAATTTGATTTTTTCTATGGGATAATGTTTTAAACTTTAATGATAATAAACAGTATTACATCATATGGAATCATTTTACTGTGATTTCATGTGTAGGATATCTGAGGATGTTGAAACCAACCCATAGAATCTCAAAGATATGATTATTTAAGGAATTCCTTTAAATAGGAGTGCATTGAAGGAGATGTGATTTGATTCATTTTGAAATTCAACATGTCTGAGAATTTTCTCTTCCTAAACATATCATTCTAATTATTTAAAATTTCATAGAGTGTTTTAGTTTTAAATAATCCTTATAAGGATGTGAAGTTCCATTGAACTTTTTTTTTCGTGTTGTTCTGAATAAGGTTACATTATGGGATTCCATGGATATGAATATAGGTGAATCTAATCCATCAGTTTGAGGGTTTATATTTTATGAAAAATAGAGACATTCCACTGTTAAATCTATAAATATTGCAACTGGATGTTGTTGTTCTCAAGTGGTGTGGATGCAACACACACTCATTAACTATGGTATGTGTTTTTCTAAAACTAAAATATTCTGTGATAAAAAAGTTCCATTGTCGTATATAAAAACTAACCACATCACTCATCATCTAAGGACATATATATAACACAATATTTCATTCATGATCACTCACAAAAGGAGATATTATTTTACAATTAATTAGAATACAATAACAACATTCGTATATTTTTTATAAACCCCATAGTTCTGAGAGATTTCAATATATTAATTTTGTTTGAAATGATCAATATCAAATTATTATTCACATCTAGTTCATTTTTTA
Organism: Viscum album; assembly: GCA_963277665.1. NCBI lineage: Eukaryota > Viridiplantae > Streptophyta > Magnoliopsida > Santalales > Viscaceae > Viscum > Viscum album. The sequence goes on from OY728155.1 coordinate 959,153,254, forward strand.
GAATAATATTAAAATAATAAAAATATTCTTAAAGTGGTTGTAAAAATTCTATTTTTGAATCATTTACTTTTATATAAATTGTTTATTTTTCTAAAAATTGTTTTCTAAAATATCATTTGTCAGCAATTTGTTTTGGTTTCCAAAATCAAAACTTAAATAATATTTTTCGAGATATAAATTTTGATCAATAATATTATCGAATATATAATTATTTCAATTTTATGGGAAATAATTTTTCTATAAACATCATTGTAATAAATGTGTATTATAAAAAACTTAAAAAGGTTATAGATTCTGAATGTTAGTTTAAATTCAAAAATATAATTTTCTAATATTTTTTTGGTATACTTTTGCATTAATTTATTATATCCATATTGTTATTTACATATTCTTGTAGTTTAGAAACATCATTTTTTATATAAACAAAATAATTTCTCAAATAAGTTTATTTATAAATCATATCTGATGTTTTTAAAAAATATATTTAGAGTTTAGAATTTTTTAAATCATTTATGGATTAAATATCAGTGATCAGATAAAAAAAGGGGTTTTTAATCTGAGCCATTTATTTTTTTTGGAATATGAACTGTCATCTTGTTCCAATATATAAGGGTTGCGTATTTGTGTACTACATTGTTTGTTTTTAAAAATTTTCTCCTTAAATCGGTCAAAATTAATTCATGATCAACTAAATTATTATAAATTGATATGATACTTTTTTCAGTCCATTTTCTAGCACCACCTTATGTAAAATGGCCTTTAAAGAAGGATTTTAAAAAATAGGATTCATTAGAGAATTTATAATTTAGAAAAACTACTATGAGAAAAATACAATTCATTATTGAAAATAGATATTAAGATTCTATATTGGGAAAACATTATGAGTTGAAAAAGAGGATTTGGAGTTGTGATATCTAGATATAGTTAGGGAATTATATTTTTTTGTGGAATTTAATACAGAAAATACCCTAAAGTAATTTTTTACTGTTTTAAATAAATATTATAAAAGTACTTAATATAATGTTTTTGACATGGTAGAAGTTCCCTTAGAATTTCAAGTGTATTTAACTTCTCACAAGCTTCTAGAGGAGCATGGTATATTTGTTAAGACATAAGAGGAATCATATTTGTTCACCTCTTTAGAAAAATTGAGAAATATTTTTAATATGACATGCTAATTCAAAGCCAAAACCCATTTGATGAAAGGGTACATCATACCAATAGTGGGAGACAATGATACTCCTAAGGTCCTCAAAATTATTATTTTTTATTTTCTTTTAACAAGAGATAAATTAATTTTTTGAAATTTGTGTTCCTATCTATTGATTCCATTAAGAAGGCGTGAATCAATTCATATATTTTGATGTTTCTTGTTTCACTAAAAAGAATTTAATTAACTATATATCATAGAAACTGTAAGATCTGGGATGAGCCTATTCGAAAAATGGTTTATTAAAAAGAGGGAATTATATGGAAGAGTCAATGTAAGGGGAATTACACATATGAGAGTGAACCACCCCATGCATGTCATCATTCACCAAAGTGGTAGAGTAATTGGGTACCTTGGACACCCACATTATGCCTTCTTCAAGAACTGCCCTCTTTGAAAAAGTGTTCAGCACCTTGTAATGTTCTCTATATGCATGTGAAAAAAGTGGGTAGAGATGAATAACTTGGTTTTTGTAGTCAATCTATCAAGGTAGGAGCTTCCATGGGGCACTCCTCATTCTGAAATTCAGAGCTGTAAAAACATTCTCATAGTCCGATTAATTCCATATGAAATGCCTCTTATGGCGGAAACATATTTATTAGAATACATCAATTCCTATTTCCCTATGTCATATACATTCCCTCTCTCAATATACTGGAGAAAACACATTTTGAAAAATATGCAACTTGTTCAAAAAATACCAACGCATCCCACTGGAATAGGCATTAATATTTCCGCACCATTGACATTAATCTTGATCAAAAATAAAATAGGTGGAATCCATCTCAAATATTTCAGAAGAATGGGATTCTTTGGTCTACCTGCAACTCCAAGCCATCAGAGATTGTTTAGATCTTCCATATTGTTCTCCATTATAACAATTTGAAGCATAGCATTAGCATGGACATACCGGTAAAACAACAAGAGTGAAACATGAGTGGAGGGTGCATAGTCCTTGAACATATTTAGATTCCCTGACCTACATATATTACCAAGGACGGATGCTGCAAACCCCAGAAGCAAGTGATTAATTTGATTTCTCTACCCAACATTTTTAATAAATTCCAACATCTCCACCACAGATCAAAAAGCATGAATGTTGATGCTAAAAAGGTTTCTTATATGTTGTAATAGATTTTTATACATCTATATAGCGTCAAGTATAGACATATAAGGTTCCATAAGTATGTGATAATCCTACTTACTATGCCCAAAATTTTAAATAATGTCCAAATTCATGAATGTTTTTAAAATAATGAATCAATCCTAACCCCTAAGATAAAATATTTCTATTATTTCTAAAAAGACTAAAACACTGATGAACGTTGTTTTTAATCATATGTTGAAGATGTTTCAGGATAAAATAGATATATCCACACCTGATGTCGAACAAATAAATGAGAAACAAATAGTGAAAGAAAATATAAATGAAAAAATCAGCATAGCTTAATTTAAAAAAATTAACATAAGATCATGAAAGATAATGTGTCTAAAAATATGATGTCTTATAGGGCTCATAAAAAACAAAGGGATCTTGTTTTTGGATAAGATGAGGACATGGACTCATCTCTAAATATTCAAATTACTGACCAGTTGATGGAGTCTTAAAAGAAAAATAAAAAAAGAAAATATTTTATGAGGTAAGAATAATATAAAGGTTATAGAAAGTAGTATTAACAGTTTCAATAGATCCAAATTTTTTAGTCTCTCCCTTATAAATTTTAAAACCAACTCTATAATCTGAAACAATTTTGGATGTTGATATAGTACTTATTGAACCATTCGTAGTTTTCTTATTAATACCAATAGTATTGGATAAAGAAAAAGGAAAAGAGTTTATAGAAGAAGTTATGGAGGTAAATAAAATAAATTTTTTAGGATTCAGTTCCACCGGCTATTTGAGTGTTTTTTTTAGATAAAGAAATTCTAAAAGATATTTTTTTTAAAAACTAGGGTTGAGAACTATGGGATAGTTTGAAAAAAAAATTAGAAGAAGAAAATACTAGTAAAAGGATGAAACCGAGGAAGAACCATAGGAAGGAGAAACTCATCAGAATAATAATATTAATAATCATCATCCACTTATACATCAACCCAATAATATATAAACCTTGTGATAAATGTTTCTTTGGAAGTTCAATCATCATCTATGAAGGAATATGAAACTCAACATTCACATAATAATATTTCGGGCAAATAAGGGATTGATGGAAATGTTTATGTTAAGAATGTTTTAAATGAATTTTGAGGTGAAAAAAATAAAAGTTAAATATTGGACAATCCCGATCACATGTTTCCATGGATTCATTAGAGTCATCAGAATAATAAGAAATAGAGGCTCAAAAGGGTAAATAATACTTTTTTCGTACTTTGAAAAAAGTATCCAACTAAATTACATTCCTACTAAATATTGATTCCAAATGTAAAAAAAATTAGAGGTATTTGGATTAAAAATTTGAATTGATAAAGTTGTCGACTGAGAAATTCACTCACTATGATGCTGAAATCAATAAAAATTAAAATTAAAACAATCATAAATTTATATTCAACTAGATGGTGTGATGGTTGAGGATGGTTTTCAGTCATTGAAATGATCATGATAATCAAATTGTGGAAGTGATTAATAAATCTATTGATATTTCACACTCATTTGATATGTTTTTAACAAATGTACTAGATGGATATAAGATTGTTGAATAATTTAGAGACATACTAAACAATTAAATTGAGTAAGTCAGAGAATTAAGTGAAAAATTTTAGAAGTTGGAAGAGAAATATTACAACTTCCGACTTATTGAATACTTATTTTTGATGTTGAATGAGGGAAAAACGAAGATTAATTTCTTAAAGGAGAGTTCATAATTCTAAAAGATGATATTCAGAGGCAATCACTCATGGAGGATAAGATAATAAATCTCAAATCATTAGTTTCTAAGGCTGATAAGAACCATCTTGATGAGAAGAAGTTCAATGAAAATTTCAAGATGATATGTATGAATGAATGATTTAATTTAAACTACACTCTTGAAATATTTTAATACTTTTGGAATGAATGTTTATTTGGAATAAATATTTATCAAAATAACTTTTTTCCAAATGTCATGAAATTATTTTTGGATTTATTTTCATTCTCAAATATATTATATGAATTGTTAATTTATATTAAATAATTTCATATCATCTTCTAACATTTTAAGAGAATATAATTATTTACCAATACCTTTTTTTGTAAAGTGCTGAGGGAGATGATTTTTGTAGATTTTTTATAGGGGAGAATTTATATAAAGAAGTAATCTATAAGTGGGATAATTTTTTAAGTGGGATATTTTAACTAAATAAATAAATTGATATATGTGATAGTTTTTTTAGGGGGATAAAATTATATAAGAAATATATTTTATTAAGGGGGATAATCCAATGTGAAAATAATTACTATTAGATCAAAAATAATGAAAAACGATCTTTTCAAATCAGGGGAGTTATGATGAGAAATGGAAATATCTTATTGAGTAAACCATTGATGTTATTAAAAAAAGGATTTTATGTATTTCAATGTTAATAATTTTTTAGTTTTTTAGTTTTTTGTTTTATTCATTCAAAAAGGGATATATTTTTGAGTAAATATTTATAGTTTTACTTTTCTTTTCCTCGATTTTTGGAAATAAAAAACACTTAATAATACGTCTATGTTACTAAAATTATATATCCCATGTGTTTCAATATGTTTTTATATAATTTTTTATTATATGAAACATTAACGTTTTTGAAATGTACGATGATTATACACTATTATTATTCAATCTGGTCCATTGGAATTAATGTGCATACGGTACATCAGGCAAACTAATGCTCTAAACAGTTGTGATATTAGGGTTCAATCTATATGACTAACTAATTTGATTACCATAAAATATAAAATAGTTTTAATCCATTTCATTTACCATTTTTATGTTATCAGATTGATAAAAAAAATAGAATAGTCCATTAGACTATCCCAAGTTCTTAATTAGAGTAATAGGAATTGTCTCTATCAGACCTAATTTTTTCAGTATTGTAATGGAACTAAAAATAGGCATTAGATAGAATAATTTTTTAATCTATCTAGTGATGGACTTCCAAGACCATCTCAAATAACTCCAATAATCATAGAAATATGATTGTTGGAGGAATGGATATAAATAGAAGTGCATTTGATGATATGAGAGTTAACATATTTGGAAACTCAATATATTTGAGAATTTTCTCCACCAAAACATATCATTATAACATAGTTTAGTTTCATAGAGAGTTGTAGTTATGTGTAATATATGTGCATATTGGAAATTCCTTATTATATTTTTATTTTATTTCATTTTTTTCTAATTTAGGTTAGATGAAGATATTGTTAGAATAATAAGTAAGGTGAATCTGATTTATCAGATCATGGGATTTCATGGCTAGGAAGATATGGGAATTTCGGTCATCATATTGAGGGATTCTAGAGGATTATAATACATTAACATTATAATTATTGAAATAAGCACTTTCTTTCTAAGGAAAGACAGACCATCATAATTAGATATAAAATGGTGGATATCTTAAGTTATGATTTATGACTTCCATAACACTTAAGGTTAAAGTGTATAATTCTTTTTGAGAGATTTTATGCTATTATTATTTTATTATAATTTTTTTACATCTTCGAGAATGTTTTAATTTTGCTATCAATTTATATTCAAATTTTTTATACTTATCATTCTAATAATTTTATATCGGACTATCAATAAGACCGGTGAAAATATTGATATATTAGAAAAAATTTTGATTCGATATGTATAGACTAATTGTCAGATTAATTTTGAGTTTGATATTTCTGAATAAATAGCTTAAGTGATTTAGTATAGTTTAAATTTTTAAACTACATTTCACCCCCTCTTATAGCCATCATATACTCATACGATCTGTCAAATTTTCCATTCGAGTGTGTATGTATATTTTCATTATTCTGACCCAAATAATAACTAATAAAAATTATCGAAATCGTTATTGAAATAATTATTATATTAATTATTATAAATTATTATAATTATTATGATTAAATAAAGAATTATTATAATTATAGGAATTTAAATTATTCTTAGTATTTAATTTCATCAGTACAAGGGGAGGGGATAAGTTATGTAATATAAACCTATAGATATATATATTTTAATATATTCACAATATTTGGGGTTCTTCCCCACCCCCAGCCCTACATTTCATTACATGATATGTTGGATCATCGCCAACCATACCTCCCTCCTCGGCATCCCACGTCCTCTCTCCCTCTATTCTTCATGCATTCATCACATATATTTGACAACTAATTAATTTTATGGGATTTTTATCGATAGATGAGTCTCTCTAATGATAAAAATATGGTGTTCCGTAACATTATTTTTGGTAAACAAATTTATTCTATTTACTTTAGAATGATTTTGTGAAATTGAGAGATCTTGGTAATTTAAAAGGTTTGTATCCAATATATAAAGTCAAATTATTTTCTATTTTGGAATCCCTAAGCCTTAAATAATGATTTTATACATATGAGTTAGTTTCAATGTATGAGTAGGATCAGAATTAAGTCTAGGTGACCCAACAAGAAGGTAAACCACATAAAACATAGATAATAAAATAATAAACAATTTAAATATTTTTTTCATAATTTTTATTATATGTTAAAATGAATATACATGTTGTGTTTGTATTTTTAAATTTTTTTGTTGTTTTTTAATGGATTTCTATGAGAAATTGAAAATAAAAAATGATTTATTTGTTTATTTTTCTATTGAAATTATGTTATAATCCTAATAATGTGTCAAAATAATTAATTATGCACTACCTATGTTATGAAGTAATGTATTCATAGATTTTATAAATTGGATTTTAATCGATTATTAATATTAATTATTCAATGAATATTATTTACATGTTTTATATGTATTTGGAAGGTAATTTTTATTATCAAGTAACATACCTTGAAGGTTATTTTTGATATATAGTATCATGATAGATTTAAATTATATCAAGAATATATTTAAATTTTATGCACATTGGGTTATTATTATGCCTATTTTCTCTTGTGAATATTATGTGGTTTCATTGGTCATCATAAATGATTATATTATTTACATTATTATAAAGTTTTTTTCCTAGTTTTCATGATTAGTGATATTTTTTATGAATTTTCCATGCAATATAATTATGTGATTTCTTATGGTGATATTTTTATTTCAGTGACTAATTTGTTTAAAGTCATTAACTAACTAAATGTAACATTATTATTAGTTATTTGATAATTTGGTTGATTAAAATGAGAATAAAAATAATTAAATTGAATGTAACATTATTCCATATATTTTAAATGATATTAGAAAATCGTTGTTTTGTATTGTGATGTTTCAATTATAATTTTCAATAATTTATACAGAGAGTGTATTTTTATTTGATATATTATATTAGTTCAATTGATGTAAGATGTTTACATTATTTACTTCATGATATATTTTCATTATATATATATTATTAATACCCAAAAATGAAATATAAATTTAATATGAAATTTGACATTGATAATTGGTGTTTGGAATCACCAATTGGTTCAATTATCAATACTAACACATTCATTTACACTAGTGGGTTTAACATTGAAATCATTGATTTTTTTCCCACCAACTGATTTAACCTGGAAGACAGTAATTTTTTAACATGTTGTGATCCTAAGGAAATTGTTGATGGTGAAAGGAATTATTTTTCCTCAAGATAATAACAATTAAGAATATGTGAATTTAATTTTTTTTATGATCTAAGATTATAATTATTAATCTCATGAAATAAAATATACCAATAATTTTTCACCAAAGGAATTACCCTACTGGGTGTGTGGGAGGGATTATTTAGTGATTAAATTGTTTGTATGTCATCTTATTATTGATATGGTTTATCAATATACTATATTATGTTGGATGGGGTGATTTAAGACATTTATTCATCTAACACTCTTGATACTACTACTTTTTAATAAAATTTCATCATTATAGAGGATCAAAGTAAGATGATTATTCCCCTTGGGTTATTTTATACTCAAAACCTTATTGTAAAACTAGTGGTACATGTCGTATTTATATAGATAATGCTTTATGGAAATGTAAGTCATATATGATCGACACACATGTAATTATTTAGTATATTTAAGACATCTACCTTCCTTTTCTATAAGTTTTATAGCCTTTTATATGCATTATCTATTGGGGTCTATTTGGAGGTATTTTTTTACAAGATAGTCATTAAATATCATATGATATCAATAAAATATAGGAAAATATGTTACCATTAAATTTATTATTATAGTGTTTATCAATTCCCTAATAATATATCGGTCAATTATCTTTTCATCTAACTAGTATTAGGAATTTCTCATTTCTAAATATTTCATGCTGAATTTTTTTTACAATTTGATAATTAGTAATTTAGTTGGTATTGAATGAAATTATCCCACAACTACCATAAAATATCTATCATTTATAATATATATCCTTTTATGATTATAATATTTTCCTCAGGTTTATTATTAACCTTTCTAGATTAATTATGTTTATTTACAATGTAGGTTTTTACGAATAATATTACAGGGGTACTTTGGATTTTTTCTATGTATTCTATCTCGTGATAGAGATAAGAATGTTCTGAGACTCAAGAGGTTCCATATTAAAATGTGGAATCATCATAATTATATTGAGACTCATGTTACTCAGGATGTTTGGGAAACAAATTAAGGACTTGGGTGATCATATCTGATGGGTGCAAACAATATTTATTCTCAATTATCATAGATATGCATGTCTATATATTAATTGGAACTTGTTTATTTTTATTTATTTATTTTTTCTAAAATGATATTCAATTTTTGAAAAATGACAACATTTATTAATATTTTTATTATTGACATTTTTTCCTGATACAAGGATGATACTACAGAATGAATTCATACAGGGGTTTTTAAAACATGTTGATTTGGATTTAATTTTTCCAATTTTTTTTAATATTGGGTTTAAATGAAATTATATGATTATGTATAAATTATTTTGAAGAATTTATATTATAAACATTATTTTTGAAATTTAATCATATTAGTTACAATAATAATATGGTATAAATATATTTTTATTTGAAAACATATTAGTGAATGAATTTATTTTAATGAATGGGAGAAATTTTGATGTGATTAACATGCCATTAAGTATAGATTGTTTATTGTTAATTTTTTAAAAACTGATTTAATAGTTACCTATTATTTATTTTCAATTTTATTTTGTCAAAATATATTAATATTGTTATACTATAGTTTAATTTTTTTTTAATATAATACAAAGGTCATAAGAGGCATATTTTACATGAGATTCGTTGGGTTTTCCCTGATTGGACTTTAATAATTAAATAAATGAAGTTTTTTTGAAAAACGGATTCCTTTTAGATTTATTATTATTTTTTATCATATTATAATTATTTTTATGTACCAAGAATTGGTATTAGGATACAATAAAATGGAACATTGATGGGTTCAATTTAAAAATAATTTAAGAAGTATATTAATTTTGTTAAATGGTTCTTCAGGTAGAGGCATAATTATTCGGTTGTTCTCATAACACATTATAGGTTAGTATATTCAATTTAATGGGTTTATTAGGTGAATTTTTTATAATTTTATTTTGAAAATGGGATTGGTTTAGAAATAATTTTTTCCTAGATTTATTTCAAAAAATAGATTGGATTAATTTTTTTAAAGATTTCTTTGGTCTTTTATTTGGATATGACTTATATTGAATATTTTATACGGGTTATATGGATGGGTTACATGGAAAACCTATTTATAATGTGAATAAAATCTTAATATATGGTTTCGGATCAACTTCAAAGATATTAGTAGAAATTTTAATTGCCGAAATCGCCCATTAAAATGATATGAATCTATTAGATTAGGTAAACATTTCCAAAATAGGTAAAATACATGTTTTTCATTTAGAAACAAAATTTAATATTTTTAAATTAAATCATGAAATTAGTTATTTAGCTTGTTTCATCATTAGAGTCTCACTACCATAGAATGACGGAAAAAATTATGTGGACTTGACTTGACCCATTAGGTAACTTCCAAGACTAGATGCGTGGATGATTTTTCCACCCTAATCCCATATCCTATAGATTAGGGGATGGTGACAAGAAACGAAGATGAATTACACATATGTTAGTACTTATCCTAATATAAAAAAACCAAATATCCTATAAACAAAATGAAACCAACATTCAACAATAATGTATCCAAAATATAGAATAAAAGTCATGTTACAGAATCAAATACCTAATAATTTAGTTGGTATAAACATTGGAAGTAAATAAAAAAAATAAGGGACCAATATTCAAAAGATCAAAATGTTATGAAATATGTGAAATAAACAATCCTCGTTACAAAAAAACATCCAACATGAGCACTATAAGAATCCATCATCATTAAACACAAATAATAACCATCTTTGACAACAATATATCTTCTATGATTAACCTCGAAGTGGACATAGTTTTTATAGAACAAAAAATGCATGGAAAAACCACTAAAAAGGGGTGAGTATGAATACAGATAATACGATTCCCCCAAAAATGTTGATGGACTAACTGATGTGCTATTTTAAATCTTTATAAATATTTTTTTAAAAATTTATTCTTTATGGATAATGTATCCAAAGATGTAGAAAAGTCCCAATTGATATATCCCAAAAAAAATGATGTATTTATAGATAAAATATGATACCCAAAAAGTCTTATGACCCAAAATATATAATGTACCCAACTTCTAGAAAACCATTCTTATTTTCTAAAGACAGAGTAAAGGAGAAACTAAATAAACCACCCACCCCATCAAAACTAGAATTGGTGAGCTAAACCTCCAAACCTATATAGAAAATAACTATATGTCTTCTCTCAATCTAGAATAAGAATGTGTAAAAAACATATCAAATGCATGATAAAACCACTATCCTGAAGATATACATATCTCCTTGAGTTATTAACAAAGTAAATACGTTTCTAATAAACATGAAAAATATATGAACTATTATTATCTCACTAGAACCTCCTCTCACCCAAAGTGGGGTTCATCTAGACCGAAGTGATAATTCATCTGTGATTCCAAAGAACATACCAATCTATGATAATCCATTAAAACATATCACTATAAGAGACTGAAATTTATGGGTTATCTAAAGTGGATGACACACACATCACTAAAGTGGAATATACTTATAAATGGTCTACTGAACCACTTCTCGAGAGGAAGTTCCTAAACTAATAATATGAAAAGGAAAAACCTCAACTTAATTATAGAATAATGATTAAGGAAGTCTCTAATACCCTCCAATAACAGTGATGGACCTTAAACTAATCTTAGGTAGTGTTATATATATATATATATATATGTATAAAACCTCCACCTGATCAACATTTCCTCATTAGAGGGAGTACCTAACCCATAGTTGAGGCCTCTAATTACCCTATATTCATGAAAACCAATAAATAAGCGAAAAGGGTGAATATAAGGATATTATGAGGAATATATCTAATATGGACTTCCACAAAATTATAAAAAAATAAAAAATGAAACAAACTACCCACATTCACAACAGGTAACGATCTATGTGATTGGGATATATTTGGAGCCAATAACAAACACATTGCTTCATATAGATGCATGAAATAATCATACTGGAAGGTTGTATAGGGGGATAAAAAACCAATATGATCCATATCTTTAATACTCACATCCGTCAAGGTAAAATCCCATTTTTATACTGGGGTACCCCATAAAACACTATACATGTATCACTCATACATTCTAGATTTACCAAAATTTTGGTCCTTCTCTGAATCCATAATTGGATGTACAAGACGTCATTGATGATTCCATGTAGATTGAGCGATAATTGACCCCAGAGATGGAGGCCCTCTTATATGGGACCAAAAGGTTGTATTAAAACCCACATCTTATGTTGGAAACCCATTCTATGCTGTATATATGTCACCAGGGGTGGACTAAACATGTTGTATGCTTCGAATCCCTTGCTTAAACCTAATCATTGTACTTATAGGTCTAAAATACACAAAATTAAAGATACATTATATGACAGGCCTCTTTTGAGAATAAAAACCTATTTTTATGATCTATGAGAAATAATGATCTCAATGAACTATTTTTTTCATATTCCGACTCGTGGGCGAAAGGACGTGAAAATTTCTGAGAAAGGTGCATGTCATGAACATTATCTATCATTTTCTATGACTTCCAAGTGATGTTAGAATGTGTACTCCTATGGTACAATTATCCTATTTATTAGACATAGTTTGTGATTATTAAAAATATATGTTGTGGTATATATGGGGTCGATAATATAGAGTCTCATTATTTTGGTACCATCATTAAAAGACATAGACAATGCTTATCAGATAAAAATTGTGTTTATAAGATGAAGTATCAATGATTGCACATCTATTACCTAGTAATTTCATTTATTGTACATGGTTTGTAATTAAAATTTATATGTAATATATATATGCTTCCTAAACCTGGATGATCCAACAATTAGGATTGAACCAAAATTTGCTGTGAAAAATCAGATTCCTTAATAAATAATGGGACACCACTATCTAAAGTATCATTGTAGTTCCATATCGACATCACCCAAAATAAAACCATGCCACTATGTTAAAGTGTGAAAAAGCCTCCTCTTCCACGCTATCTGCTCAATCCCATTGAGTTGTCCCTATTCTCCACCCTATCTATAGAAATTTCATATAGACTACCTTTGAAAAACCCATGCATAAAACTAAAACATATTCACAATATCAAGGTCCTATATCTTAATAGAATCTATCCATCCTCAAAAAATGTCTTAATCCCCACCATTGGATATTATGAAAGATGATGTGGCTTTGTTAGTACAACATGGTAGTGAGGAAGATCATAGGGAGGGGGAGGGTGGAGAGACCAGGGTCTATGATCTACATTTATCCATATCTATTAGAACCATTCCATGGTAGATCATGAGGAATGATGGTTGGTGATAGGGTATTAGTGGCTGGCCATTTCCTTACAAACCATTCTTTATCAGAATCGTTAATCATTACATGGATTTCATGAGAACCCTAAAAATAACAAATAATTATCTAAAGGAAAATATTCCAAATATTTGAAATAAAATTAAAATCTATTAATAATATTTAAATTCAAATAAATAAGAGAGAATGAATAAAAAATGATTCATACCTTGATAAATATCCAATGTCAGTGCTATATTCAACCTCACAGAGGGAAATTAATCACCTCATTTTGGATAGATCAAAGATAACAGCTTCGATATTATTTATACCAATGGTTGACCTTACTATAATTATAGGACTTGTGAGGTATTTATAATGATAGGGTTATCTCTTCCATGTATTTTTCATGGATTCCTAAAATGGGCCTCATTTGAGGCATATGACCTCAATGTAAATGTTATCTATCCTAATTAAAATTGGAAATATTAGAAAAATAAGGTAATATATTTTTGAAATAGTGAACTATTCAGAATATCTTGATTATTTATATAACATGAGTGGGGGAGAATAATATTTTTTTTGTAAAAAAATTGAAATAATCCTTATATTGTAAACCACATTTGAATTTCATTATATTTTATCACATTATTAAGCACCATGATGTGAGATCAACAAACCACATGAATTTTTTTAAGCTCATTTATACGATTCATTTTTTAATATTACCCCTTGGGAATTAGGACCCATAAAATCAAGGATGTGGTAAGTCATTATTAAATAAAAATAGTTGGTCTCTATATATCCCATCTAATAAACTCTAATCCTTTATAATAAATATATTGGGCTGGTAAATTCAATATACTCATAAACTAACCCTATATGAAAGGTTATCATACCTTTAAAATTTATATCATTCATTCTCAGAGGTCTAAAATTAAATTCTTTAATTATCTCAAAAAACACATCCCATATACCTGACATATGTTGGGACTTCCATTTTAAGGGAACCCAGTACCACAAACCAGCATTCTGTGGAGGGTCAGGTCAAGGTATTGCCTATATATACACATAAAATCCCATTTTTTGAACATATCATAGGATCTTACACCAAAAACATTACTCACTCATAGTTTTCCCTGTATTAAACACAATATAAAACCATAAGCTTATAATATCATATTTTGAATGGTTATATAAAAAAGGTAACTTATAGGATGAGTTTTCTGATCCCCAAATTTATTGAGTGACCTAAAGTACTAAATATGATTAATTATTTATCCATGTAAGACTATGTTATTGAAATATCAAAGACTACATTACACTATCATATAAATAGAATGAAATTCAAATATGATCCTTTAAAAATTATACTTCTATCTCTACCAATTGCTAATAGCTTTAGAACAAATCCAATCTAGACATTTAGAGTTCCTCTTGTCCTTTTGAAGGATTACACATATATACCAATTACCTTAGAAATATTTATATCCACATCTATGGATAGAAAAATTGGGTTGTAGTTACTTCTCCATAAAATCTTCTGATGGAAACATCATCAAATATATAAGTGTCCTAAAAATAATGGGTTTAGATATCATCTAATTAATGAAGTGTTCCTTCATAAACATGAAGATAATAGTTTTAAACCTTTAAAATGGCCCAAATTTATCTCCTCCAAACACTAGGATAAAACCTACCATATCCTGATCTACCGTAAATATAGCTTCACTCCATTTCATTACATAACATCACATGACATTTTACAAACAAATGATCATTAAAGACTAGTATCGTGGAAATAAGGTACATAATACATGAAAAAAAAACATCAAATCCAATTGAATTGACTCTTAATTTGTTCATACTAAGTAAATTTTATCCATCTCATAACCTAGGGACATACATCAACTGAAAGGGTAATCAGAAGGCCCGATAACATAAAAATAAGGAAAATAGATTATATATGAACATGAGAGATATATATAAGAACATGGGGTATATCATAAAGGAATGAAAAATAGTCCTATAATAATAATAAAAACATGAAATTTAATGTGAATATGTGGCCACAAAATTTAATTTAGATATTCATAACCATATAACCAAGGTTCATCCCCATGGTGTCATAATAATTACATAGGTTATTCACCATGTTATCAAAAAAACTTAACATCTCTATAGATTAATTTATTTTACCAATGCATTGAAGATCTATCAGGGAACACCCTTAAAATATATTTATTTTCATGTGAGAAACATAGATCATAATTAAACAGTTCATAAAAAACCCATAGATAATAAAAAATGGGTTTTATATCAAAATCTTGCGATTTAAAAAGTGCATAAAAACATGATCATTATATCATTTATAACCCATTGAAAAGGAATAAGGGATTTATATTTTTCAATTCCAGAAAAAAAACATCATTTTTTTTCTTGAATAATACCCCAGGGAATTCAATAGGTTGGGAATTCACATAAATAAAAAGGGAATTTCTTGTGAAAAGAGATAGATTTTGAGACGAAAATTCTCCTGCATAACGTCTATGCCACAAGGTTTTAGAAGACATTAAAAAAAGAGGGGAAAAAGGTATACCATTCACAAGAGGGGAGTAAAACTATATAAAGACAGAATAACATGATGAAAAGAACATGGTATGGAAACATGAAAGTAAAACCACATGGAAGGCAACATGAAATGAAATGATAAGTGGAAAATTCCCTTATGAAAATTCGGCAGCCAAACTGCATCACTTAAAAATTCATAAAATTAGTTGATGACAGCGAAAAGGGGTCCCTCATCAAATAGAAATAAAATGTAAAACAAAAATGGTATATAAGAACATACTCCAAAATAAGAAAATCTAATCTAAAATACATAATAAAAAATTATTATTTGAATAAAAGAGGACGGTAAATGGTTCCCTTACCTGGTAGAGTAACATCAAAAACTCAAATGTCAGGACCTTGGGGTTTATGAGGAATCCTTGGGAGGAATACATTGGAGGAAAAGAGACTAAATCTTAGTTGAGGTAAATTTTAGAATAAAAATGAATTTGGGAATGAGTTGGTATTTATATAAAAAGTGAGGGTTATTTTATTAATTTCTATTGGACACCTTATTCGTTATATTTGCAAATCCATGTTTATGGACATGGTATTTTCCAATTGTATTTTCTATTTGGGACATCTCACATCATAGTTTATTCCTCAAGAGTTGACCAGAATTGTTATATCATTATTATATCATTAATGATGTAATTAAAATTACTAAAAACTCAAAAATGTATTTTTACTATTAACTAAAAACTGAATTGTTTTAGAATAATACGATAAATTCACCATAAACATTTTTCAACGTGTAGAATCCAAAAGTGAAATCCAGTTTTTAAAATTAATTTTCATTTTAAATTTAATTAAGAAAATAAAATATTAATACTAGAATATTAATTTCTAAAACATTTATTTAATTATATTATGATATAATTATGTCACATTACAACTTAATATGACTAAAATATATATATACCTCCTAATGTGATATTACTATCCCATTAGTAAAATTAGCATTCATTTAGATAAAATTACTATTCCAAATGGTAAAGTTACTATTCTCAAAACAAATTATTTTTATCTTATTGAGTAGCAATTTTCACCTTGATTATATCTAGGTATGTTAGATTTTTGAAAATCATTTCATAGAAAACTATTTTTAATAATATATTTATTTATTACTATTCATCAAAAACACTATTCATAAATACTATTTATTAAAATAAACTAGTAAAAAAATATTATTCATCAAATTGAATCTTCATAGAAAACTTATAAAAATTCAGCCTAGGTTAATTTCTGACAATTTAAATTCATAAATAATGCTTAATTTTCCATATTAATTCTTTTTGTATGAAAAATCAATAAAAAGTATAATTCTTTACATCTAAAATCAATTTATCAAATTTTCCTTAATTAAAAATATTTTTTATTAAACAAAAATATTTTTAAAACAAGAATGATGAAATAATTATTTTTTTTATACAAAAGGATTACCCAATGTTATGTAGGCCTCGAAACAAAGCCCCTTATAAAACCCACATAGGACATAAGAGTAAGGTTTGTAATGGTGATATAATCTTAGGGAGGCTCGGATAAGAATTCCTGAGTAGTTATTTCTATCAGCAATAACTTCTCCCAAAATAGATTATGTTCAACTTTAACATGTTAAAACTTGACTTGGGATTGGTCCAGAGCAAAGCTCAGTAATGCTACCTCCTTCCCATGCTCTGACAGATGGGCCTCATTCGTCCCGAGTCTACTAGATTTGGCCGTCGACTTTTTATTTGGTATAAATTATCCATTATTATTTACATTTTCAACAACAAATATAATGTTAAAATAAATTATCGTTTCCAACATTCATATTGAGGAACAGTCATATAACAGTCAAATCCCAACAGTCTCATTTCAATTATACTCACTTCAAAAATAAAGGTATATAGTTATGTTGAGTACAAAAACATACCTTTTCATGTAAACAATATTATTAAAAAAAATTGTGTTGTTACATTATCCCCCCTTAAGATATTTTGTCCCTAAAATTTCAAATCATACCCTCTGTAGAGAAAAGGTGTGGGTATTTCAACATGACAGACTCCTCTGGTTCCCACATGTCTTCCTCATATTCTTGGTTCCTCCAAAACACTTTAACGGTGTGGGTGGTTGTTTTGCACAGAACTTTGTCTCTTTGAACAAAGATCTCCATTGGCTGCTCCTCATAAGAGAGGTTTTATTTTAGTTTTACCACCTATTGATTTATTACATGTTAAGGGTCAGGTATAAACTTTGTCAAGAGGGATACATAGAAGGAATCATGAACTCGTGCTAGGTGTGGAGGTAGTGAGTGCTGATAAGACACTTCTCCAATGAAATCAAGGATTTAATATGGGTTAATGTAACTAGGTCTTTGCTTCTCTTCCATGCCAAACATAATGGATTTCTTACAAGGTGAAATTAGAAGAATTAATTTGTCAGCAACCACCAACTCCGAGTCCCTTTTATGGTGGTCAACATAGTTATTTTGATGACTCTAAGTTTCCTTAATGTTTTATTGGATTACATGAACATTTTCTGTCATCTCTTTTACTAGATTAGACACAAGAATATTATCTCCCCAACTTCATCCCAATAGATAAGAGTTATACATCACTTTCTATTTAGATCTTCATAATGTTCCATTTAAATGATTGGGGGGAAGCTATTGTTGTCAAAGAACTCATATAAAGAGATATGTTGATCCCACCCAACATTAGATTCCATTTAGCATGTTCACAACATTCCCTTGAGTGTTTGAATAGTCTTTCTAGATTGGAAATCAGTTTGGGGATGATAAGCCATGCAAAAATTCAATTTGGTACTGAAATAATGTTGATGACTTTTTCAGAATTTTGATGTGTACCTTGGATCGTGATAAAATACGATAGAAAGTGGAACAATATATAGCATTACCACTTCTTTCATGTAAATCCTAGAAAGTTTATCAAGAGAGAAATCTTCTTGAATAGAGATAAAATGGTCAGTCTTGGTGAGAGGGTCCACTATAACCCATATCTCATTATTTCCCTTGGATTTTCTCCAGAGACTAGTGACAAAGTCCATAATGATATTGTCTCACCTCTATGCTTTTAATGGTAGTGGTTGTAATAACCCTTTAGGAATTTTTGATTTATCCTCCACTTACTGACATACTGGGAACCTTTTAGTGTTGTCATCAATCTCTATTTCCATACAATCTCACCAATAATAATCACGAAGGATGTTATAAATTTTTGTGCATCTATGATGTATAGAGAATGTGGAATTATAAGCTTCATCCAACATCTCTTTCTTTGTTTCCGGAATAGACGGAACACATAGTCTGGTATGAAATTTCATTACACATTCTTGATCAAAATGGAACTTAGGAAACTTCACATCCTTCACAACCTAAAATTTTTTCTATAACAAAGGATCTTATTTTTGAGATTTCTATATCTTCTCTAGTAATGAGGTTTGAGAAATAATTTGGGTTAGGGTTGATAATTCCCCTTCCATTACTATTCCCGTTTCCATCTTTACGTGGTCATTGATCAAAGGATCTTATTGAATACTCATCATGGAATGAACAACAAGGTTGTTATTACTTAATGCATCAGCATGTTTGTATTCTCTTCAATGATGATAATGAATTGAATAGTATTTGTCCTTAATAAGTTCCAACCATATCATCTATCTCAAGTTCAATTACATTTGCGTGAAAATATACTTCAAACATGGATGGTCTGTATATATATATCACATTTTTCCCCATAAAGATAGTTGATCCAAATATTCAGAGCAAAAAAACTGCAGCCTGCTCAATATCATGTGTAGGATAGTTATTCACATGTGTCTTCAACTGTCGAGATGCATAAGCTATCACCTTTTCTTTTTTTTATGAGGATACACCCAATCCATTTCATATATGCATCACTAAAAACAATGAATCCTTTTTTTCTGAGTTTAGAGATAGAATGGGTGTAGTAACTAATCTCTTCTTCATCTCTGGGAAACATTCCTCACACTACATTTTTTGGATTAATTTAACCCCTTTTAAAGATAACCTGGGTAGTCCATTAGAAGCTCTTAAAACATTTTTCCAAAACTTCTAATAATATCCCACTAATCTAGGGAAACTACAAACTTCTATTATTGTTGTAGGATAAGGCCACTATTATACAACATCTGTATTAGTAGGGTCATTTGTGATTCATTATTGGGTTACAATGTTCCTCAAGAAAGAAACTTGTGACACAAATTGACATTTTCTATACATTCTAAAAAGCCTATCTTTCTGTAGAGTTTGAAAAATAACCCTTAGACGATCCTCATTCTCCTCGCAACATTTTGAATATAAGAATATCATCAATAAAAACTACCAAAAAGTTATTGAGGTTATCCTTAAAGAATATATTCAACAAATCCATAAAAAGTTTAGGAGAATTAGCCAAGACAAAGGGCATAACAACAAACTCAAAACGCCCATATCTTTGTTGGAAGGTAGTTTTGGAATATCTTCTTTATTCACCCTCAATTAATGATACCCTAATCAATGATCAATATTAGGGAAGAATTGAGCACCACAATGTTGGTAAAATAAGATATTTTTTCTTGGAAGAGGGTATTTTTATCGAATATGATCTCGTTCAGTTCTCTATAATCAATGCATAGTTACATTAATCCATCCTTCTTCTTTACAATGAGAATTGGTGCTCATCGAGGAGGAACATTTGGTCAGATAAAACCCTTCTCCAAAATATCATGATGTTGTTTCTTTAATTCCTATAGATCCACATTTTCTATCATATATATTGTCTTTGATATCCTATGAGATCAGGGTACAAGTTAAATAGAGAACACTAGCTCTCTTTTTTGGGGAGGTCCAAGAAACTTCTATAGAAATACGTAAATTTATTCCTAGATGATTGAGACATTTTTTATTATTATACTATAATTTATTTATTTTTCTTCACCGACCAACTACATAAATAAATATATATGAGTTTTTTCTAGACAAAAACCAGGATGAGATGTCCCTCCTTGGAAGATAACTATAGGTTTTCCTTTCAAGACTACTGAGATTTCTTTGTTTCTATATTTGATCATATCATTATCCTTTGATAGATAGTGCATAACTAGTATATTTTGAAATTACAACACCAGAATGAGTACTAGATTTGTGATAAGATTGTGATCACTAAAGTAAATACAAGAGTTTTGAAATAATTTTGATGTTTGGATAATCCCACCCGGAGTCATAACAGATAACTATACTTTTAGAAATCTACGGGTTTATTCTAAATTCATTAAAAATATAGAGGAAATAAAGGAATGCTTAGAAGCAGAATAAAAAAGAACTTTAGAGCTTTGAGAGAACAACAAGAGTACCTATCACCACATCATTTGGAGATTCAACATCAACAGTCATGATAGAAAACACATGACCCTGCACCCTCAGCCTTTGCTGAGGCGAATAGTGATTTTCCTCCACTACCCTCAGATTTGGATAGTGATTGGAAAATTTCCCAAGTTGTCCACACTTATAGAATTAGACTTTAGTTAGGTCCTTCACTATATTCCCTTTGTCTTTAGGGTTGTGAAGTTTCGGCCACACCTCACCACAACAATTCAATGCGATATGGCCATATTTTCCACACTTGTAGCACTTCCCTCTCCCAAGAAGGGAGTACCTTGAATTCTTATTCCCATTATTATTACATGTGGGACATTTCACTTTCTTTCCATATCTTCTCTAATTAAATCTCATCCCTAATCATGGGTCAATTTAAATTTTCTTTTCATAGGATTTATGAGACCAATGCGTGTCGTCGAACTCTAGTTTGACTCTCATAGCACTCTGCACGATCTCCACATACATATCACGGTATTTATATGCTAAATCCTTCCACGGATGAGGTCTTAGTCCACCAAAGAATCTATCAACCTTCCTATTAGGATCCATGAAAAAACATGAGGTGTTATGGGAATTTCATGGGATGTTCATCTCGTAGCTTCCAGTATATTAAATATCCTTCTTCTTCAGCTTGATAAACTACTTCTCTATTTTTTTTCTCATCAAATGAGGGAAATTCATATTGAATGATATCCCTTGGAACTCTTCCCAATCCAAAGATTCAACCTCCACTCTTGGCCTCTTGTTTTTAATCAGTTCCAACCACTAATCTGCTTCTCCCGCTAAGCGGTAAATAGCTAGGGTGAACTTCTATTATTCTGAACTATATTGCATAGAAAAGATATTTTCTATAGAGATGATCCACTTTTCAACAATCAATTGTCGGTAGTGTCAAACCCAGAGTGCATCAAGTATCATTGTCATGTAGCAGTTCTGAACTACATTTCTCTATAAGTCCTTTATAATGATTCATAAAAATCTTTTGAATAACAAAAAAAAATCCCCTGTTACTATTAAACCCAAAGTTCACCAAGGCCCATTGTCTTTCATGATTTCTTGTTTGAGTCTTGCTCAAAGTGGTGTTTATAGGTTTTACCCCTAGATACATCAGTTTTAGAGATACATCCACTTGTTTGTATCCAAACATAGATATATTTGTTCGGTGCCACTTATATAATATTTAACCAATATACCATGTATTTTTACATTATTTAAAAATTCTATAGGGTTCCTCTTATTGTTTTAATATCCTAATTTTCAAAAATAACTAAACTATCCATTGATATAAAATATTTCATATTTCCTTTTCATTACATAATTTTACATGACATTTTATAAACATGGGGTCTTTAAAGTCTTGTATCTCAGATACAATATTCAAAATACATGAAAACAGAAAAAATATTTAAATCCACTTGAAATGATTCTTCATTTTCTCATCCTAATTACATTTACTGCAACTCATAACTGGCATATATACATCAATTGAAAGGGTGAGCATAATTCCAAGTTAGGGAAAAACAAGAGATACAATTTACATGTGAACTCGAGTGATACCTATGAAAACATCATTTATATCATAAAGGCGTGATAAATAGGAATATAATACCAATAATAACTTGAAACATAACATTAAAATGTATCTAAGAGATTTAATTTAGACATTCATAATAATATCACCATTTTTCATCCCCGCGGTGTTATAATAAATTACCAAGGTTATTCACCAATGTATCATAAAAATTGTCAACTCTAGTGATTAATTTCATTACCAAATGCATTAGAGCACTATCATGGAGAAACATTAAAATACACTTATTTTAATGCAATCCACAAATATCATAATAACAAATTTCATAATTAACCCAAAGAGAATAAATGAAATGGGTTATATCAAAATAATGGCGATTTAGAAAGTGCTTAAAAATATGATTATTAAATTTTTTATAACCCAAGGAAAGATAATATGTGTTTTATGTATGTCAATTATAGAATTAAATATATAATTTCTATTTCTTAATGAATTCCTCAGGAGATTAAATAGTCTTAGGTATTAAACAAAATAAAATATGAGAATATATAGAGAAAAAATAGATATTTTGAGATGGAAAGTGGGCAACAAAACTGCTACACACTATGGTTTTTGAAAACATTAAAAAGAGAGGGGATAGAGGTCACCCATTCATATGAAATTCATAATAATATATAAGGAAATAATAACATGGATATAACAACATGGTATGGAAAATTGAAAGAAAACCCACATAAAAGATAACATGAAAGGAAAAGAGAAGTGGAGAATCCCATTATGAAACTTTGGCAGCCTAACGCCGTAACAAAAAAATTAATAAAATGAGTTGATGAGAGTGAAAATGGTACTCTAATCACAAGAAAATAAAATGGACATTTATAATTTTATATAATAACATACCCCAACATTAGAAAATAGAATCTCAAAAGAATAACTTAAAATATTTCATTGTCAAAAAGAGGAAGGTGAAAGGTTACCATACCTTGAAGAGTAACTTCAAAAACTCTAAGGCTAGGACCATGGTGGGATAAGGGCACCTTGGGAGGAATATTTGGGAGGTAAAATAAAAAATATCCATTAAGGAGGAATTTGGAATGAATGTAATTACATAATTGGTTTGTATTTATAGCAAAATATATGGAATATTTTGTTAATTTACAAGGGAAACTTCATTAGATGTATTTGCAAAACCATTGGCATGGAAATGGTATTTCTTCCTATGGTATTAACCACATGGGAAACCTCATATCATATTTTATCTATCAATATTCTACCTTTATGATTACATCATTATTACACCATCAATGTTGTCATTAAACTCACTCAGAACTCAATATTATATTTCCAGTATTCCATGAAAATTCAACTATTTCAGAAAAAACTAAAAATTTCACCCAAAGAATTTTTCAATGTGTATAATCCAAAGGATACCTCCATTTTATAAAAATTAATTCAATTTTATATTAAATTAAATAAATAAAACACTAACACTTGACTATTAATTTCCCAAACATTTTTTACCTATACTACGATATAATTATTTCATATTCCCACTTATGATGACTAAAACCTATTTATACATCCTTAGGTGATGTTACTATTACATTTATATAATTATAACTAATAACGGTAAAATTAAAATTCAAAAGGGTAAAGTTACTATTCACAAAAAATATTTTGATCATACTTAACCACATTTTTCATCTTGATTACAACAATGTATGACATATTTTTGAAAATCATTTCACAGAAAAGGTTTTTTAATAATAAAATATTTTTTTACTATTCATATAAAACATTATTCTTAAAAATGTATTCATAAAAAATATTCATAAAATACTATTTATAAAATTAAAAAATCTTAGAAAACTTCTAAAAATTTATCCTAGGTTAATTTTTGTCATTTAAAACTAAAAAATAATGTTTATTTTACCATAATAATTATCTGTGTGTGAAAAATCTCTACAAATATCAATTTTTAACTTTTGACATCAATTTATCAAATTGGTATTAATTAAAAAACTTCTTTATTAAGAAAATATATTCTTAAAAAAATAATGGTGAAATAAAAATTTTATTTATACAAAAGTAGTAAACGAAGTAACAATGGACCCATTAGATTGCCCCTTGTAACACCTACATAGAACCTAAAACTATGGTGTCCAATGGTGATAAAATCTTGGAATGGAATGGAAAATATTTCCTATGTTGTGATTTCTATTAGCTTGAACTTCTCCTGGAAGAGATTAATTTCAAGATTAACATGTTTAAGCTCATCTTGTGTTCAGTCCAGAGAAAATCCCAAGGATGCCACATCCTTCCCAAGCTCTTACATATGGTCATCTTATAGACCGAGTCTACTAGATGAGGCTTCAACTCTTTATTATTTATTATTAATCCATTATTAGTTATATTTTAAACAAAAATTATGACGTTAAAATTTATTGTTGTTTCAAATAGTCATATTGACCAACAGTCATATAACAGTCAAAAACCAATGGTATAATTTCAATTAAACTAACTTCATTAATAAAAGGATATTTTTTGTTGAGTACAAACACATACATTTTCATAAAACAATTATTATTTTAAAAGTTTAGGACATTAGAATAAACAAAATCTAGGTAACCAAAAAACTTATTCATCACTTCTAGTAAAGATATTCTTGATAGTTTCTACTATTAGAAAGGATGATGATACGTGTTTTTGACCCCAAACAGGGGGAATTCCATATATCACTTTTCATGATATTGAATGGAATATCGGTATCATATTTCATTATGATATATATATAATTTCAACCTAAAAAGAAAAAACAACATACTTTTTATTCTAATACTACCATATACACATTCCCCCAAGGTTGGCCCAATTACATAAATTTTTTTTGATTCTCAAGTGAAATTTTTAATGGAAACATGAATGGAGTCCCCCTATAATAATTATATTCACGTTGTTAATCCAATAGATGATTATTACTCCCCCTATCATGGGAATTAAATCACCCTCAACATAATTGGTTTTAATTCCGAAATCAATCAATTTAAAAACACAAAATAACATATTAAGAAAGGAAAAATGTTATAGAATTGAGTTTAGAAATATTATAGACTACTTTACTGAACTAGAATGTGAATAAACAATCATTATTAAATGAAAGATTATTAAAACATCAACCCCAAATATCACAGAGGATTGCGATCATTTAAATAATATCAATATGGGATATCAAATATTTCTTGATCACTAGGAAACTATTTCTTTAAAAGTTTTTGTTTGTCATATTCTCATCAATGGTATAAAAACTATACAAAAGATAATGAATCCTGTATAATTAGTGTAAAAAATATATTTTAACATCTATAAACCAAGCTACCTTCCTATCTGTCCAACTCAAAACAATTTACTACTTCATAAATTCTAGATCTTAAGAAGATAAACTAATATGAAAAATAGAATATCTGGGACCATAAACTTTTCCAAGATATATTATATAATCATTATATTTTAAACATGATTTTAATAATCATTAAGACATGGTGGATTACCTATGCCCCCATTTATTAAAATAAGAGGTTGTTGAGGGAGTACATGGCCCCATTGGTAGAGGACCCTCACTACGATCATTATGGGAGCATATGTTTTCAATAATATAATAATTTCACCAATGTAATTGGGGGAATAACTACCCATATTTATTAAGGATACAAAGAATTAATATTTTCATTATTTTTCCATGAATTTAAAATTATAATCCCTAATATATTTTCAATATTATGGGAAATTTATTTTTTTTGGGTATTAGGGATGTTTTGGGAATTTTTTCAATAAATGAAAAATTATATTTTTTTTATTTTTTAATAATTTTTGTATTTATGTTATAACTGTTTCTAAAATGGTAAAAATTTAAATATTTTTTATTTAGTATTATATACTTGTTTTGATTCATTTCATTTAGCTAGACCTTATTTTTAATCGAGCCATATGAGACCAAATAAAACGTGAAAATTGAAAATACATAGGGAGGAAATAATTGACCAACCAATATTAAATGGGATATAACTCGAGAGAGAAAATATTAATTACCTATCCCAAACAACTTTTTTCTATAAATTAAAAAAATGGAATTTAATATTTATGTGATAAAATAAAAGGAATATTTCATACATCTTTCAAGTTGATATCCTTTTATGATTTCATCATCTAGTGGAATAAAAATAAACTCAATGTCTATAGATATAATTAGAAGGAACAATTATGTTAATTTTTTTTATTAAATATGGGTTTCCACATACAATTAATGGTTAGAGAGGGCTAATATATTCAATAGAGGATAGTCTTTTGTGTAACTCTTAGATTTTTTATGAGTTACTTTATTTATTAATTTTAATTTCATCGATATCTTGTGTTTTATTTGATACTGAGTTATACCGAATAATTAAAAGATATTAATTTTATTATATAAATTAAAAAATTATGATACTAAAATTAACTTTCAGACAAATCATGATATGCTTCGAAAAAAATATTTTATAAAAAAAATTATCTTTTTAAACAATAATAAAATTATTTTTTTAAAATTTTATTAAATTAATTTTGAATAATGAAATAAATTTTTGAAATTATCTTGTCAAAATTAGCCTAGGGTGAATTTTTGGGATTTTCACTTTAAATAATAATTTTTTATGAATAATGAAATTTCTTGTTTTTACTGAAAAGAAATTTTATTTTTTAAAGAATTACATGGTTATATTTTGGATTAAATGGTTTCAATAGTTATATGAGATAATTTAAATATAAAATAATCAAATTTGTGTCATTGGAATAAATTTCATATATAATTATTATATAATAACATTTAAATCTATTGAAATGTTTTTGTATGGAAAAATATATTATCGTTGCGTCGATGAGTTTAATTTTAAATTGAAAATTTCTACATTAGTGAATGGAATTTTGAAAAAAATTATTCCATATTTTTAATAAAAAAATTCATATTTTCTAATAAGTTCAATAAAATTTTCTATCATAATGGATGTTAAAAACAACAATAAATATTTTATGATGTTAAGTTAAAAACATGTTTACTAGTTTCAAAACAAAAAAATATTATTGTTAATAATGATAAAACACTTGTGAAAAACACTTTTTATGGAAACCTATAGACATTTACCAGACTTGGTATTGAAAATGGTCTTTTTTCGTGCATTTTTTCTTGTTAAAAACAAGGGTACACCTTTTTCCTTTAAAAAATGATAAGTTTCTCACTCACCTCACTTATAAAAGGCCTCCCCTTATCCTTACCAATTCACACATCCCAAAACATTTGATTTAGAAAATAAATATCCAAATATCTTCATTATATTAATCCTATCATCCTAGAATCCTTATTTGGGTAATAAATCCATCTTTTGATGGTTTTTGCTTAATTTCTAAAGAGGTTACCCGAAGAAGAGGTAGTGTTCATCAATGAGCATTTTTATTTTATTTATTATTCAAAAACCATAAATTATTATTAAACCATTATGATATAATAAAATCCCTATCTTACGTAAAATAATATGTTTTTATGTTTTATAAATTTTCTAAAACCATCTCCACTTAAATCAAATGGGATATAGAATCATTAATCTCTTGTATAGAGAACTACCACCTGACAAAGATATATTATTCAATTTCCATCATCACCGATCATGGGGGGATATAATTTTGTATTAAATGTTTATATAAAATATTTTTGATATTATTATTACTATAGAATTATTATATTAAATATACCTTCTTATGTTATATTTTATGGGAATATGATAACGTTGCTCATGTCTACGACAGATTACTGCCTCACAAAGTGATGTGATTCAATCTTATATCATGTGGAAGGTAATAAATATGTTATTAAAGAAAAAAAATGAAATATCCATTATAAAAAAACAATCTATAATTGATATATCTATTTTTACTTTATTTTTTCCATCCCTTAAAAAATGGAATCAACGTTCATTTGTTAGTACAACCTACCGTCTCCATGAACGATGTTTTTCATTTTATATTCTAACATTTAGGGATTAATTTAAATACATATATTATGAATATATATGAGATTAATATCATCATTAATATTGTATATATGATGGAACAATGATAAATATAAGAGGACTAAACAATAACAAATCATAACATGCACGAAAAACAAAGTAGTTATTTCAAAAAACGTGACTTGAACGTGGAATTGTTAATAAATTGGTAATATAATTTTATAGGTAAACCATATATTGTTTGATATATATAGGTATGGTCATTTAATAGATTTATAATAAACAAATATTTATTATAAAGGAAGTTTGAATATGATCTAAGGAAGGGGAGTCTTTAGATAAGGGAGTTTTTGTCTCATTTTGCATTATTTGAGACATTTGTAACGTTATACCCAATTTATATCTTATTATGTATATATAAATCCCATATGACCTTTAATATCCTGAATTTATTAATTCTCAGGATATTATAAATTTCATTTAATGTTATTATTTCCTGGTGGTTACGATTTAATGTTATCAAAGTGGTATGTTTTATAACATACTGTCTCATTGTTTACCAATATTACTCATGATTTTAATTCCAATGATGAAATTAGATGACATAGATATCAATAAACACATTTACTTCCTTTTAATCTCATTATTTATTGAAAATAAATATTTTACATTCATTTTACTCTCTCTACATACCCATGAGTTCAAAGTAACATTTTTATGAAAAAATCTTCTTTATTTATCTTTTCAGTTAGAAACCATTTTTATACCAAAATCATGATTTCTAAAAATGTTTTCAACATTCTCAAAATGATTTATAAAATAAAATTTCCCATTTTTTACTTTTTATAAATTATTTTGAATGGAGTCATCCAATTGTTTTTCAAACAAGGACATTTTGATTTTACTGAAACTGAGAAAGGAATATTTATTTTAGTATGCATGACATGACCGAATGTGTTCGGACATGATGGAAGTTATATTATTTTAAGAATATATTTTTAATTTTCAAAGTTATTTTAAATTAAATTTATTTCCAAATTATTTTATGAATTAATAATTTTAAATGTTAATTTTCAAGATGCATTTTCCTTAAGAAACGTTCTATGTGATTTTTCATTCAAAATCATTTTCCATCTAAGATGAAATCCATTTATGTTTCTTATAAATTATTAGGGATCTGGTCAAGGGATACATTTCCTATTATTTCTATGAAATTTTTTTATGATGAATATTTCTATATGACCCCCATTTCTTTTACATGTGGTACACCATGAAAAAAATACTTATGCAAACTGTTTTTTTATGGGTTATGATTCGATTAAATTGATGCAGTTATTATGAAAACCTTTTCTTTTAGACCAGTTATGTTATGATAAAATGTTCTTAAAACCCATTTAATTTCATGGGTTAGGATATTATGAATATTTTATGATCTTGTGGATTATATATGTAAGATTTTCATTATGAGATGAGTGTGACATATGTCTCCCTCTAGTGAATTAGTTAAAATTTTATATTTCATGAGATAAATAGGAACATCATGGGGAGTGAACTCAGTTAATTAAGGGTTTATTTCCATAATTATAGTCATAGTATTAAACCTTGACAACTATAATTTTTTGAGGAGTTATCCCAATCCAATAACGTTGTCTTAGAAATGATCCTTGAACTACTAAAAAAAATGATTTACTATAATTGTGTGTATTCTATAAATCTGTGCCAATTTTCTGAACTCATGGTTCATGTTCATCAATTCTATTATAATTCATGGCCCATAAACTAAAAATATTTATCCTGTGAATCATGTGTATGATATATATAATATATAGGGGAATGTTTTAAAATGTTATCCTCACATTATCATACCCTTATAATATTGATATATTGTTATCTCTCTTATTTACCATCCCGTGTATCTGAGCTGAAACATTATTATGTTTAATTTCACATGGTAATGATGATATTTAATGATTATTATATGTTTAATAATGATTTTAGTCATGAAGAATATAGTGGTAGATGAATTGGATCACTTATAGACCAATTGTTCATTTGTGCATGTTTCTAAAGGCATTATACCATTATGATCGCCCCTGTGTGTGTTTTTGTATTGTAATTAATATTGGTATCAAAATATATAATATATTTATATGTTAATTTTAGCCTTTATAATAGTAGAGGATGAATTATGGAAGAGAAGTTCACATGGAGACAATATAACAATGCTGGGAGAATCTCCCAATTAGCCAAGGGTTGTAAATTGTAATTGAATGAAGGACATCATTTTATTTCATAATTTTATTTTTTTTATAAATTATTTTTAATTTTTATCATCTTGTCAAATTAAAATGATTTTTCTATCCATATAAAATACTTCAATGTGGTCTCACCTTTGGGCATATTAGGTTCAATCAATTTGAGTTTCTATGAAGTCATTAGGCAGTTGAATTACTGCAATAAAGGGATCAACCTCAATATTGATGTCATTGTAGTAATATTAGGAATGTTTAGGTGTTCACATGGAGGTATATGAGTGATAATTTGTGTTTCAACTATTTAATTCTTTAGACCTTGATAAATGGACCTTCCAAAGTTTGGCACTTATCAAGTGTAGTCATCTCAAATCCATCATTTCCAATCAGTTCTCCTTCAGATTTTGAAATTATAATTTATAATTCCCGTATAATATAATGTATTATTATTTTATTATATTTATATATATTTATTTTAATAAAAAAATTACATAATTATTATAAAAAAATAACAAGATATTCTTGTTTGAACCTAGTTTTCAACATCCTCATGTGCCAACCCTGGGGACCACTATTTTTAATTCTTTTTTATGTAAATCGTTAATTTGGATTTTATGAAAAAAATAATTCTATAAATTATATCTACTTACGTGGAGGTTTCCTTACTTTATTTATTATTTCTATGTTAAAATGGATTTTTTTTGTTATAACTCAAATTTTTTTCATATTTATCAACAATTCATTAAGTCATGTAGTTTATATATTTTGGGAAAATAGTGAAAAAAATTTCTAATACTTGAAAAAGTGATTAAATGTTTTTCAATTATTTCCACATATATAAGATAATATAAATTACCAGACACCCAAAAAGACTCAGAAGGAAAGTAGAATTACTTCCCACTAAATATTCCATTGAATAACACTTGGTGGAACTTAAGTTGGTACCCTATTTCAATGAAACCTTCATAAAATCATATCACAACCAAAAAAGAAATAGAAACTAAGATATCACTAGGAGTATCCTGAAACATGGATTTTTATTTCTACAAATTATGTCCATAGTGAACTCTTAACAATTTCTTCGAATGTATATTTTATTCATATAACTAGTGAATATAATTGTTTATCTGATAAAGATGTTGATTTCTTGGAAGTGATTGATGAATTTGAAGATATAATTTAATACAAGAAATAGATTTTTACTAGTTTATATGAGGATGGTGAAATTTATCTATGTTTCAATGATGAAATTATATTTGATAATAAAATTGATGATAAACCAAATTCTGGAATAAATTCCCATAAACTAATTGACATCCCTCCAAGATATTCTTTTTTTGTCCAGGTTCCTCTATATTTTGGTCTCTTTTATAGTACCACTTTGGAACCATAAATATAAGTAAAATATCACAAATAAATTTTTATTTCAGAACATCTAAAATCTATATAATATAAAAAAGAACAGAGATAAGAGTATTTGTGGGTTTAAAGCATGACACATTATCCTCCTTCAGACTAGTGTTAAATAAAAATCATTATGTATACATAGATAATAAAAATGTAGTACCCGCTCATGGTTTCTAACCAAACTTCCTTTCCTTTCATCACATTATATTTTTTAATCATGTGATTCCTATTATTTTGTTATGATATATATAGATTTCATATAATTTTCTAAGTGAATTATATTAGGATATTAAATCATTGATTAATCTCAATAAACTAGGTTATTCCCATTATTTACAATTGTTTTTACCATTTATTTAAATTTTAATTCCATGTTATCTCACATAAAATGTTATATTGGGATGAAATTTCATATAATAAGTGTTTCTGGGGTATCATTTTTAGGTAATTGTGTTTTTATTTGACTTTTTTATTTTGATTTAAATTTTGTATTATGAATTAATATTTTTTGATTTTTTTTTAATTTTTTATGTTTTTGTCTTGGGGGTTCAAATTGAATATATTTTTAATTTTTCAAACCCATTTTATAAATAAAACCTTTCTAAACCTAGAGGTGAATTAATAATACTAATAAAATAAATATTATTTTTGATTGAAAATTTAATTAACTACTGAAAATACATCTAAAATTTGGAATCTCATTTGAGGAATCACTCAATGAATTTCAAAATCAATTTCTTACGAGGATTCTGAAAATCATTTTAATATATTCTTCAATTGAACATTGTTTCTTTACAAAAACAATCATAGAACATTATTACTGAAATATGACTTTTATTTCAAAACTATAGAGTTTATGGGACTTATGATAAGAATATTTTGGTGAATAATTTATTTTAAAATAATCTTTTTCAAAAAATTAAACATTATTATGGACTTACCTTTATGTTTAATCTAATTATGTCCTCTGAAATAGATGAGTGTCTTATTATGGAATCATAATACAGGACTCCAATCAATAACCAAACCATTTCAAGAAGTTAAAATATACTATTTATCTTAATTACATAGTAGAAAAATTTATTCTCATGGGTTGTTTTGTTATTTGGGGCTACATTGGGATGATATTAAAGGATGAAAATTTGCACAAAAGTGGCATAAATAAATGTAGTTTGGAAGAAATTATGAAAGACTAAAGTTTTCTAAAATATTATTTTGCTGGAAGTGATGGGAAATCAATGAAAAACAAACATTGGTGAATCTTAAAGGTTTATTTATAATGAAAAAGGTAATATAAAAAGTTAAAAAATTATTGAATTTCAAATAAGTCCTCATTTCCTTAAAAAAATCTCTGCAAAATTTGAAAACATGAATATCAAATAATTAATTCGCCTAATATTTGTTTAGTTTATTAAAATCAAATACTAAAACCATAATGGTGTACCATGTTCTTTAATATTTTTAAATATTTCTACTTGATTTGTTTATATGGGTAGTAAGAAGAAGAGAATTAATGTGTTAAAAAGTGGAATTAATCTTGTATAATTTCTTCAAATGATCCAAACTTCTTATTTTTACCTAAGATCTTTTTGACATTTCAAAAATACCAGATCTTAGCATATAAAAAAAATAAAATTTTATCATGATAAAAACATGTCCTTGACTTAATATAGTGGATTGGTCGGAACCTATAGAGCCTTTGGTGACTGTTACATGTGTTTTGAATGAGAAAACCTATACTGACCATAATTCAAAGTTATATAATAAACGAAATATTTAAATATGGTCAATGTTTTTATGAATTGGTGAATAAATTATGTGTGAAATGGATTTGAAGAATCAATTAGAAAATTTGGAATAAAGTATCTTCATGATTAATGATAATTTTTAGTACCATGTTGTTTAATTAATGAATCTCACATACTTATGCATTGAATTTACTTAGGTGATTTTTTTGATACACACTTTTATAGGATTCTAAGTCTTAATTTTGGGATAACTGATAGAGAAAACATTTCAATTTTGTTTCCATTAATTTAAATTATTTAATCACAACATGTTTTTTACATAAGTGAAATTTAAACATATTTAGTTTTTGAGATGCTTTAAGAATTATTAAAAAAATGCAGCAATTCATGTTTTTAAATTTTTTTTTGTTTCAATAATAATTTTTTCTAAGTAAATTCCTATTGAAAATTTATTTTTTATACAATTATATATTTATTTATTTTCATTTCACTCAATTTGACCTACAGATTAATTGATTTATATGAGGACCAAAGGTAATATACAAATTAGAAATCCTTTTGGAAGACCAAATTGAACAATCATAATTAAGTGGATCATAAATCAAGCTACATAACTAGAAATAATATATTTAATTTTTAAAATAAAATCTAACACTATTTTTTCAAATATTCATGAAATAATATTTCAATATTTTATAACTGATATGGTCATTGGACATCTGAAATTAGAGTGAACTTGATAATCTGTTCATCAAGAGATGTTTAGTTTAGTAATTTAGAGGTAATGTTTTCTAGACATGTCTAATGTATCTAAAATATTCGGGGAGAAAATAAAAGATATATTCTATCAAATTTATAGTCTTCCACATTTATATATTTTTCTTTTTAGTAACATGAAAATATACTCAAAATTTGAGGACATAGTTGGGGGATAAACCTGCCTTACCTAATCTTTATAAATATGTCTTTCCACTATCATTAAAGGGTTAGAGAGGCCATAATTATATGATAAAGATGAATATAATGTGGGTATCTACTAGGGAAGTTTATATTTTTGTATAGATTATCTATCCATTATTGTATAAAATCCAAAGTGGATGTTTTTTTAGAGATATGAAGACACTTTGGTTTTGAGTTTTCCACTTCATTGTAATAAATTTTAATTTCTCTAGAAACTATACTTCTGATTAGAGGAAGTTGTTTTATTTTTTAATTGTAGTTTCTTATAATTTTTTTTATTTTTATTTAACTTATTAATGTGAAATAGTTTTTCATTATGTTGAAACTTCATAATCGAGGTATCACTTCTTACCATTGTAGGTTCAATCTATTTTGGTTTCTCAAAGTTATTTCTGTATTTGAATATCATTAATTGGGGATCAAACCCATATTTATGTCATGATATGGTTTCTAGTAATGTTTAGGTTTTCCCTTGTAGTTCAATGAGTGACCATAGGTGAACTCAAATTGATTAAAATTTTAGACAATGATAAACAGAGTGTCTAAAGGGTAAAATATTATCCCACATGACCATTTAAAATTTTCCATTCGAACCAGTAATACTTTTTATTCATAATTTAATTACATTATTTATATCTATCCTTATATATGTTTTTTATTTCACATTTTTAAACATCTTTTAATGCCCAATTTAATTATCCCTTACAAAAATTAACTAAAAAATTTATAGTTTAGAAAATAGTTTTCCACCTCCTCCTGAGGAAACCCTGAGTACCACTTTAATAAATTATTTTGGGGTTAAAATACGTAATGCAATTTCCTGAAAAAAATAATATTGAGGACCCATACCCAAGCCATCAGGGGAGAACCTATGGTTTCTAATAGAGTTCCACACCACTTTGATTGGTTAAAAACCTAACTCCATCCATCAAACAGAGAACTGGAGACTTTTCATAGTTACAAAAAGTAAGAGAGTAGTTGGAATTATCATGATTATGGGGGATATATATATTATCATGTCCACACATATATTAGATTGTCTGATCCCATGCATTATCCATGTAGTCAAGGTCTCCTAGATCCATATTCCAGTGATATGGTTATGTTGAGAAAATTATCTATTTGTTGGTCCTCTAGAACATTTTTAGGGAACAAATAGTGAAATAACTCAATAGAATTTGTAATACTATAAACCATGATATTTGTATAAGATACATACAACTCCTTGGATGAAGAAATTTTCATAAGAATGTATACAACATCTTTTTAAGGTTGTGTTACAACTATGACACCCCAGAACAAATTTCCTAAATGTAACCTGATCCAAGGTCTCCATGAGACTACACGCATTCCTTCTCAAATGAAAATATTTGTAGACATAGGGTGAGAGTAGGTGATCATATTTTAGAGACTATAATTTCTACAGAATAACCATCAAAAACCATGAAATAAGAAGACACCATATACCATCATATATCAAAGTACACATACGGGATCACAACTAAAGGAAAAAAATAATCAAATAACATTCTCCAATTTTTAAAAAATGAGAAATGTAGTTCATAAATCACTTAAATCCAATTGGAATACCATATAGTGAATGTAAAATTACATCCATGACCTGGGTATACATGAAGTCCAATGAAGGAATTGTACAAATAGATTGGGATGTATGTACTTAGAGATATTGGTGATCCTCTCTCAATAACCCCTAAATGTTCATGAACCTCCCTAATAATTGCCTATGAAACATTCCAAAAATAGATATTGAATGGATAAATAACAGACATAAACTCATGTGTGATCCAAATAAACAAAAATATAGTGGGTCCCATGGCCAATCAAATATATATAAGGTGGATTTTAAGGTGGTAAAAAATCAATACAATATTTATTTTGAGATAAAACACAATACAACATGGTAGGGACACATTGTGATTACATATATAGGAAAAATATCTTGTGTAGGGAAACTATACAGCCAACCTCATTCATGAGACAAACCACACCATCATAAGGCTTGACACATGGTTGGTCTGATGTATTGGTTGCATACCTTAAGGAGAGAAAAAATATAACAAACATCCCAAAAGATCTTAACTATACAATTGAAACATAGGTTCCATGATTATTTCATATTTAGAATGCTATTTTATCTCAAATACCATTTTAGCTATCCTCTCCAGGTATTCGGTGAATTCCATATTCTAGATCACAATATAAATTCTGGTCTAAAAAGATAAAAATATACTACTCTTTTCACAAAACCTCTCATATAGCTATGTATGATAACCAAAATATATATTTTTTACATAGAGATCAATAATCCAATCGGTTAAAATTACTTTCCAACTTAATAATATTTCCACCATGATTATATGTCGGAACCTGGTCAATACATACCAATTCCAATTTAAAATAGTCTTCTCATCCTGTCATTTAATCCATAAGGTCCAACATTACATAAGTCTTGTTAGCCCAATAAAATTACATTATTTATTCTCAAAATTGTTATTGAGGATACAAAACTAAGGTACATCTTATGATAAGCACTCCTAGGTCCCTTTAAAACTCATTTCTAGGCCCATATATGAAATCTCTAACCAACCATGCTTTGGTACCATACCACACCTCCCAAAAGAGATATCTCAATCATATCTTCTCAAAAAACTCTCCTCATTACACTAAAACAATTTTCTTAAGGTATTATCATGCTCACCGTATGCACAAATACACTACCCACCTACAATGTGGTGTTCCCAACCTTATTTTAGATGAACGACCATCTCACCCATCACCAATTGGTCTAATCCCATCATGATCACTATACTATCACTAATAAATCCAACATTGGATATTAAAAATCCATCCCACGACTATATACATATCATAGGTGCTTCATAATCATAACTAGAATCCTAAACCCTAGACGATAAAGTCACACGATGATTTTAGGTTACATGAAAATAAAAAATTACTCTTCATAATCTAATGAGTTCTATAAAATTCAATTATCAGTCATAGAACTCTCATACCACTTCTAAATTATCTATATGAAGACTTCCATGTTGGAATTCAGAATTTCGAATAAACCACTACATGATTACATTTTGTATCGATAATTAACCTCAATATATACGTTACAATCATTAAGAAACCATCACCCAACTATTTATAAGCCAATACAATTACAAAAACGATTCTGATTCCATTAACAAAAAAAATTATTAATTTTTTTTGTTACCCCGAATTATCCAACTATAAATATCATTAGAAAACACTCTAATTGGACTATTTTGAATGGGACCTAAATAAATGACTATACAATGAACCATGGAGTTACTCTAACACTCCTATAAAAATAATCTCTTTCAACTAACTTGAAATAATTTTTTCTAATGTACACAAATTCTATACAAAATAAATGGGGTTATTAACATCATAGGAACAATGTGAAACCATACACATTTATTATCTGTCAGTTTTTTCTAGATATATCACAAAAAACACAAATTATCTAGTGATGATTCAATGACTATCTTGTTTAATTTTCATTAAATCCCGAGATATATCCATATAAAATTATTTGGAATATAATAAAGGATAATCAATAGGAATATAAATTTTTATTACCTTGTATTAGTGTGATGAAAAAACATTCATTTATCTTCTCGATATAGGAGAATCAAGGGGTCAATAGGAAGTAACCTAGGGGATAAGTTCAAAAAATAGTATTTTTTTATTAATATATATTAAAAAATATTTTTGACCTAAGAAAATATTTGAATTCATTTTTAAAAAAACATTCAATTGGAAAATTTTTTAATGAGTCATTATTTCCTATCATTATTCCCAAAACATGGGGTCATGTTATGGAAGGACCAATAGTTTCAAAAGAAACACCTCACTTATTAGGACACATTGGGATTTGAAAATATATTTCATGATTTAATGGTCCACCCCAGGGTAGATCCAAGAAACCATGAAGGGGTGCTTCACATGAAAACTCTCATATGTTGTGGCCTAA
Organism: Viscum album; assembly: GCA_963277665.1. NCBI lineage: Eukaryota > Viridiplantae > Streptophyta > Magnoliopsida > Santalales > Viscaceae > Viscum > Viscum album. Next base: position 959,192,516 of record OY728155.1, read on the forward strand.
AATTCCCCTCGATCACCCCTCATGATGCAACACCTTGGATACAACACGATCTCTCTAATTTCTATTAATAAATAGTATGCATCATGTTTAACATACTATGTCACACAAACTATAGAATGATCTTCCACTAATAAAAAACCGTCAATGTAATAAAACTAGACTGTGAATTAGACTACCCCTCCATGATTTGGTGGCTTCTCCCCACCCCACCCCCCATTTAAAGACACAAAAACCCTTATTGTGGTGTGGTTTGTGACCTGTTATAAACTTTTATCCAAAATCTAAAAATCATGAACCTCGTGCATCTTCCAAAGCATTAAACACCAAAGACTGAAAAGAAAAAACATCAAAATATTACTCATGTATTCAAGAACTATGTAAAAATATCAATTTTTAATTTCATCTTCTCTCATATCAATAAAAATAAAATTTCACCTTCATTTTACTACCCCATAATGATGAAGGTCATTTCATACTCCAAAACATAAAGATTTTTCTTTTAATATGAACATGAAGATGTCTACTGTCTTCTTATTCATTGGCTAGAACATGAATGCACTCCCATTTTTAGAGCCCAAACTGAATATGGTGCAACTAAACTACCCTCAAGATGAATCATGATGTATCAATTTCCCTTCTAAAACCCCCAATCTAATCCTTGAAATATAGAAGCACATGCTAAATGTGACATCTGATGTGATTTTGACATGACATGTCCAATTATACATAGAAACGCCAGCAGGTCCCCTGTTGGATAACTTCTCTAGAATGCACTCATCCTCACACATGAATTCCAAGAACTTCTATCTGATCAGGATGACTAAACTTCGAAATGATTCATAAAAACACCCAAACACCTGTAATAAAATAAAACCCCTAAAACAAGGTTTAATTTCATCTAATAATTCCTTATCCTATATAAAACTCCCATTATACCCACTTTGTGAGGACTTTCAACCCTTATTTTCGGCCCCCCTTAAACAAAACATAAAATTATACCTAGATAAACCTTCCAATCACTGACTTTACATAAACAACATAGTTGAATATCAATTCTTTTCATTATTGATTAACTAAATCGGGTGATCCTTCTGGGACACAAGTTCATTGGGATATATCACACTGATAACCTACTGGTTTCACTAAAACACAATCATATTCACATAAGTATCATATAATAAGTGGACATTAATATGTTACCTGTAACAATGGTATCCTTATTATCATCCAAATAAAACCAAAATGCATAATTTTCAAAAACATCATCCGATCCAATACCAAGTATAATGACTACATGTGACTGGCCTATTTTTTCTTGACAACCAAAAATAATTCCATTCCCAAAAATTTCAATCATACCAAAAACATCGATCTTCAAATTCAACAAGTATCTCTATAACTAAGGGAAATGGCCAAAAAAATAATATGTTCCCTCGCTAATAGGCTACATCGATTTTAAAACATTCTAATTACTTTTCACCTCAAACCTTCACAACTCTAGCATCATCAAATATGAATCATTCTCCCATTGGTGATAAAGAACACCTCTCCATTCAAATTTAAAACCCATAAGATGGGTTACTATTTGATGTCTCCCCAAACACATCAGTCGTTCTTCTATACATAGTATTAGGATGTTTCATATCATTTCAAACCACTGTAATTAGTGATAACTAAATAGTCATGACCATTCAATATAATTATATCTCTCACATTCTCCAAAAACCTAGATAATTCTCAACAGACCCATACATGGAACATTCCAACACTCCACATTCAAATAATGATTCACTTATAAAAAAATCATTTCCTGTTACACATGAGAAATACCCCAAAGTGATCACATGACCAACCACTCTTCTTTTCTAGGTACGGTAGAAATATACAAAGGACATTCACATGAGTTCTTTTCCAGCACCCATATAGATCTCCTAAAAAAATAGATACACTCTTATTTAACATAATTATACCACACAAACAATTCATACAAGAGTAACATGTTATAAGACATTGGATTACAAGCCAAATAATCAATCTATACACCCCGTGAATTTCAGCAAAAAAATCCCAAAAGCACTCTCGATGTGTAATTTTGCACGAACCTATGTCTTCTAAAAAATTCTATGTCCAACCACCTAATCAAAAACTAATGACTTGTCATTCTAAAATCGATGTGTCTCTATCTACAGTATACCCATCAAACATATGACTATCTAGTATCACTTCCCACAATTTCATTTATAACCACACAAGAATCCAACATGACTAGGAATCAAAATGATCCCCTCAACTAAACAAAATCATAATACCAAAATCACTCCAAGTTCCTTTCATCATGTAAGTCAAAGGAATCCTATATTCTCTTCTACTACCCGGATAATGGCATCTAATTCCATAAGGAAAATCAGGACCATTATGTACTTTTTTCCTTCATAAAATGCATGTATAGAATAATAAACATGGAACATAAGACCATAACCACCATTCAAGGGTATCAATGTACAACTCCTATATTTAGGATGTATGATGATAATCTGATTTTTTCAAATTAATTGATCCATATAGCCCGGTATTATAAAACGTGAAATCCAGTAGCATATAATTTCACCAATATATTTTATAGGAAACATGTAAATGTAATTTATTATTTAAAAAATTGATCCCTATTTCAGAACTAAATCAATAATCATACAGAAGAAAATAAATATCATTTTAATCCTACATTTCAAATATGCTTCATGTTTATACACTTCTTAATTTAGTAGGAGGGGATTAAAACCAAAAATAATGATGCCAAATCAATACAACATAATTGAATAAATAACTCAACCACAATAGAAAAAAACCAAGATCAATAATCTGATAAAATGATAAACTTAAAGTTTCCGACATATATGTATCCATGTATCACTAGATCAAGTTCCATGTATAGCTCTAAAAAATTACTAAAATTTATTACCAAGAAACATAATTGTAATCTATAAGAAACAAGGATATAATAACATTTTGTAATTCCATATCAAAGAATCCATAGATGAAATCCATTAAGAGTTCACCGCATGAGTTTAGGTGGGCCTCCACATATGCCATATTTTATTGATTAGTGGTGAGAGTCTATGATTGAAATTGAGAGGCCTATACTATCTATATTAAAAATATTAATAAATAATTAATAACTAAACGTCATCCATCATTACATATTATAGTAATATTATAGGATTGCAAATAAAATAAAACCATAATTAAATAATATACACCATACTAAAATAATAATAATGTTATTCAGACATCATACACTCTTGTATTATGTACTTGAGAAAAATGATATAATAATGTTAATCAATTTCTGTATTTTTAATAAATATCTTATCCAATGATGATCATTCTTCAGGGTAACATTTATATAATAATGTTCTAAGAGTATCTATATAATTGAATGTCTATAGTTGTTCCCTTCTATGATGAGATCCTTAAAGCATTATGAAAAAAATTCCTAAATATATATTATATATTTATATGAAACCTCTTTAAAGGGACAAATATTAATTAGGATATCAGGTTTTGGTAGATCATAATATATTGAGTCTTCATCTCATTATGTTTGAACTAGGTAATCTTTGATTTAGGAGGTTATGAGAATAGGCCTTCCAGTATAAATTCCACTTGATACATGTTGTGTTGGATATACCAATCTATAAGAATTGGTTTTGGTCGTTAGACAAAATGTTATTATGTATAACCCAAGTTGTTCCATATTATATATTAAGTAAAACTGTAATGATAAATTCTCATGGTGAGGTTGGATATATTAGGTGAATCACATTTGACATCACATTAATGTGCTAGTCGTGAAAGAATTTGTCCCTTCCATATTAATGGAGTTAGATATATTCACACCTTTAATTGGAATCGATATTTCTGAATAAATCCATGAACTTTTAAATTTTATCAACAAGTTCCTTTATAGATTTTAAAAGAAAGATATATCAAGAACATAGGTTGTAGAGATAAGTGATGCAACCATCATGATCAGATATCTGGTAAAATATATAATATTACACTATAAGAGTACTTTTGAAGTTATTTTCATTATGATATTGATGTCTTTATCTATGGGTTCCTTTTCTGTTTCCATATGATAGTTTCCTACATTATTCATGATCTCCAAATGACATTGGGAAAGAGTCCTAGAGAGGAACATACTATGTTTACCTAGAATCTAAATTAAATTATATTTGTATTTAACTTTAGAGTAAAGATTATATTCATTTTTGGTGGAATAATAACTATTTGGGTACTTTTTTCACATATATTCAATCACTAGTAATTAATAAGAAGATAAATGTATGTTTAATTTTAAATAAATATTTAGTCACAAGATAGTGAATATAATATTTATTCATTTATAGGATGAATTATAAAACAATATTTATTTATCTTAATTAATAGTCGTTATTAAAGGATTGATAAATACCGAGTAGGATTTTAGAAATTACTTAAATGTACAAAATTTAAATAATGTATTTTAAATAGATATAAATTTATTTATTTAATAAAAGATATTTATTTATCCGTTCTTTATACACATTTCAAAGAAATAATAACAATACTATCATTATTCGTTGAAGGGTTTTGTATAGGAACATGTGATTGATTAAGGGACTTTATAAAATATATATTTCAATGACTTAAACATATAAAACTAATTATATAATTTTCTAATGAAGGATATTTGTTTTAATAACATATTCTATGATAATTCTCTCAAACCTAGAGAGAAAGTATCGAGAATTCTTCCTAGAATTGAAAGAATCCATCCTACTCCTCCCTCACAAGAATTGGATAACTTAATTGAATCCTTCAAGACCATATTTGATTTTTATAATGATCGAAGTTAATTTTCACAAGAGATTTTGTTATTCTATGAATGAAAAAATATTACCAATAATAACATGTTGATGTTTTTAGTTCCTATGTGTATAGAGACACAAAAATTTCAAACATATATATCACATATTAATAGAGAGATATTTATTTAATAAAAAATAAATAGTTCTATAATCACATAGATATAGTATCTTTGGAGACTTGAACATACAAAAAAGTGGTTCATAAAATATCTACATCATCTCCAACTATGTTCTCCATAACTAAAACTATTCTAATATATGTCATACTAATTACTTTTCTTTATATCCTGAGGAAAAGAAACATGAAATTGTGTGGGATTATATACTCATTAATTATAAACAAGGGAGATATAAATGATCAATTGAGAATAAAATTGACATAAGAGTATGAGAATATGAGAATAACATTTGAAAATCATGCCTTATATATAATTATTCATAAGCATGATTCATGGAATATATATTGGTAGGTCATAAGTCATTAATCATTATATAATTATAAAACATCAGCCAATAGAGCATAACCTTTTCATAAGACATAATTTTTTGGCAGACAAATATACAAATAAAATTATTTTTACATTAATTAAGGATCATTTAAATGAATATCACAGTGGAAAGGGTTAACTCCCTTGACCATTGTAGTATAAAAGGATCACTACCCAATCTATCATACTGTATATAGTCTTATACTGAACCAAGTTCACTCCCCATTCGAGTCCTATTTATCTAATGAGATATCAATAATTACCCAATATATTGGCGAAAGATGTAGGTCCCACCAATCACACAATAAAAACAATATTTATGCATTCCATTACATCATAAATCCTTTCCCATATCATAACTAATGAAAAGTAATGGGCTTCATAAACATTTCATCGAAGTATAACCAATGGAAAATAAATGGGTTTCATAATAATTTCATCGTATCATAATTTTGGGAAATAAAATGGGTTTCATAAAACATATTTTAACAAATTTATAGATCATCTTGTGTACGAATAAACATTTTATCCTTGGATTATATTCCTAGTAAATCATATGCAACATTTGAGGTTATATTCATTGATGAATCGAAAGATTATTAAAATGGTATTAGGGAAAATAACCATTCCATTTTGAAATATAATGTTTACATAATATAAATAATTATAAAGGAATTTTTTTAAAAATACATGTAAAATTTTAAATTAAACATAAATGAAAAAGTTATAAATGAGGGTAAGAAAACCCATTCATGTCAACAAAGAACCGGATTTGGAAAATGATATAAATATTCCATTAAATACACTTTTTAAAAGACAAACATGGATGAAAATGAAATTAAAATATCATAATATAATATTATAAACTTTATTTAAACCAATTTTAGAAAACATGTATATAGAAGGAAGATGTTTTTTTAAAGAAGAGATAAATGAAGTCAATTTTTATTAAAAACATTTTTTTGGTATCTTGAGTACATAATAAGATGGAAAGTAAAGGAAAATATATTTTAAATAAATAACTAGAGGATAAAATAATTCATGTGTATCATGGGATTTTATCACATGATTTCATCATAATAACATAATCATGAATAATTTTGATAACAAATAACTAAGTAACATAAAACCCCTAATGAATTTGGTAGCTTTTAAAAAACAAGTCCTATATAATAAAATAGAATTTTATGGATACATAATGCTCTATAATGTTTACAATAATAATCATATAATATATTCATGGGAATAACATACACTACATAAAATTAAAAAATTGTGTATAAGACATGTGTCCAATGGAAATAAAAGTGAGATAGAAAACCTTTTCTGTATGTCCAAATTCCATCACTCACATTTAAATCTACTATATAATAAATAAAAAATTATTATAAATATATTAATGAAACAAAATAATACATATCATACCATGTATTATTTATTAATAACTATTAATCACAGTTTTCCTAACAATGGTATATTAAAATCATTTTTTGAAATGATATCTTATTCATTCGTCATATATGTGTTGGTTTAGTAGATTTTGGGTTTCTATTTTGATAATAGTTCCATAAACAAAAAAATTTAAATTTTGAAATAAATATCATATATATTCATTATATACATGTGTATACTCATTCATAATATTTGATATAGAAAAATAAAATACCCCACTATTGGGGACGGTAGGTCAGACGTATGCATGAACATTGTTTTAATTTTTTGATGGGTGGAATGAAATAAATATCGATAATAAATAAAATTTATATTATATTTATTTTATCATAAATAAAATATATATCTATTAAATACACCCACATGATCATCCAAGTTAAATATATATAAAAAATGAAGTATATCACTACATGGAGGTGGTAGTCCACTTGTATGCAAGATCGATTTTTCAATGTAAAATTTTTTTGAAGGTAAGAAGGTATGTGAGATATTATAACTAAACAAGTATAATTGTTTCATAATTGTAATATTTAAATATTAAAACAAATATTATACTTATCTACAGAAGTTAGTGATGAAAATGATGCATTTTATCGATCCATAGGGATGATAAGCCTTATGTACTCATGTATAATACCACCATTTCTCAATTAATTGGAAATAAGGTATATAATGGTCATATTAACATTAAACAAAATTTAGGATACACATGTTATTATTTTTAATTTAATAAAATTTATTTAGATGAGGTAAAAATAGTTGAAAAGAAAATAACCCGTTATGGTGGTTCCCTAGTATTTTAAACGAATCCTTTAGATCACATCGAAAGGGATATTGGGTTGCTCTTTTGAGAAGAAAATTATCTCTATAATGTGGCCAGGACGGATTGGAAGAGAATTTTGAAGATTTTGGTTGAGATATAAGGTTCAATGTGGTGTAAATAACTGATGGAAGAGGTGACCTTTCATAATTGATGTGAAGGGTTCTTTTTGAATTTATCAAAAGATTAAAATATATTAAATTAATTTTCTTGAAAAATGAAACCAAATGATAATTTATTGGAATATATATTCAGTTTGGGTTGTAATTATATCAGATAAAAGAATTCAGAAATTTGTTTTCATTTTAATCCTTATCATTTTGAATAACCCTTAGTTAAATAATTTTTGTTTTAGGTACGGTATAAAATATTTAAGTAATAAAGGTTTATAATTCTTAATTAAATGCTAAATTTTCCCATAAATAGGAATTTTATTAAATATTAGATCATATAATATCCACATTATGTTATTTCCAGATTTATATGATTTTTAGATAATTTAAGAATATATTATTTTGTTAAATATCATTATAGTCGATTTTGACAGAATTCATTTACTTTAACAAAATGTATATAATTAAAAAAATTTAATTAGAATATAATATTATAAAGAAACACTAATAAGTCTTATAAACCTATAAAACTCATGTAACACTATAAATTAGTTATTTTATATAACATTTAATATTTTCAAAAACATTTTTTTTATTTTTCCTTTTATTGTATAAATATTGTATTGGAATTATGTTAGAATTTATGTTAATAATATAATAAATAAAGTTTAAAATGAAATTAAAACAAAGAATATAAATTCTTTACTCAAAAATTAATATTTAGATTCATTCATAACAAGTTTTTTTCTCTCTAAATACAAATAAATGACATTTAAAAATAACAGTGTGATATTTTGTAACTTTTTTTGATTAAAATAATATATATCATTTTTATAGAATGTTTCCATAAAAAAATATACACTATGGTTTTATGGGAAAAACTAAATTCATCCAATAAGAATTATGTTGAAATATTATGGACATTTCACTTTGATTTGACCTATATTGACTCGATTTATCTTTTATTGAGGTGATGAATTTAAACATGGTTACTACTCATAATGGATAAAAAGGAAAGTTGTATATTTATATAATAATAAAATACTAATTCAAAATATTTTAACCTTTTTATCAGATTAAACACACATAATTTGTGGAAATGAATTTTAAAATAATCAAATAAATCACATCAAAAGCCGCTTTTTAGAACAATAAATTGTTAATAAAAAAATGGATTATTCACATTCCATGATTAGAAAAAAAATTAATGAATATGTAATTTTTTTATTGAATATATAATATAATTATTTCAATCAAATATTTCACCAATATTGATTAATTTAATTAGTTAATATAAAAACATATTGTGAGAATAAATATGTTTTTTTTAATAAAAATACCTTTCTACTTATAAAATGATCTTATCAAAAATTAAATCATAAATTTACTCCAATTACAGTACCCTAACTCGTTATTCCACAAAAAGTATGCTTAAGAATAGTGGACCACTATGCCCTAGGGATGCCTCCATGTACGTCAATGGACACTGACTAGAAGTGAGGGATTGTGGAAAGGTTATACCCTATGGTGGTGATAATAGTTATGGTCTGTATAAATATAACATAGAGAATGAAGACCATAAAACTATTGGACCAGTAACCTACAATTTAGGAAACATAAATAGATATAAAATTAAATAATAAATAATCTCAAGATACCTTTTATTTAATTAAACACTATATGGAACAATTTTTAAAATCATGCAAACAAGTCAGGCCATACTCGACAAAAAATATGATATGTATCATGTGGCTGACCAACAGTACATGCATATATAGATAATTATGAAAATAAAATGAGAGAATAAAAAGAAAACAACAGCTAATGCATGATTTTACTATGTTCCTTAACATCCATCCCACATTAAACATCCCAATAAGATCACTAAGGTCTAACTCCTCAGCCTGGAACCTTACCCGAACTTTAAAGCATAAAATATATAGTTGTCCCTAAGGTCCTATATATGGTGTGATAATAAATATTTTTTGTCCACCACCAATGTGTATCTATATTACATCCATGATAAAGCATGTGTATCTAAATACAAATAAAAATGCACATCCACCTATTATAAATTACCAGAAACCCTTTTTATCAATAACCACAAAGAATAAATCCCTTACTTCAACAATATTTGTTAAAACACATTACAAAAAGTTATATATATTGGATATAATCACATGTATTAATATATATATATATATATATATATAACGGTGATGATAATTATCTTTTTTATCAAGCCATCCCCGGATGAGTAGCATGAATGACATCCCATAGGCACCTCCGGAAGAAGTATCACTGATACCTCACACCAACGAACACCTCACATCTCATAATATTATTAGAAGAATCCAAAAGGCAAGCCCAAATAGGAAGCTAGTCACTTGGACCTCTATTTAGAAGTCCCCATCAACTCAAATCCCAACATCCCAAGTTATAATGATTTTTTTACTCCAAATAATATCCATAATTGTCTCAACATCCAACATCGCAAGGTAAAATGATATCCTTCCTCCCTATTCCTCGACACAACAAACTTAATTAGTATGGTGAGCCTTATCGTCAGTCCAGTAGTCTCATCACTGTCAACATATGGTCTATCACAATCCTTGTGGATTTATATGGAAATCTACTCAAACCTCACCTATTGTCTACACCATCCTATGACACAAATAACATAGGAATATACCCCCACTACTAGTCAATAAAACCTCACCTTCTGAGTCTAATTAGTGTACACACAACAACAAGACACCTCATTCTCTTATGGAAATGTTGCTCAACCTAACAGTCAATGCCATCTCTTGTAACACGGGCCATTCCTATAACCTTAAAGTCGAGTAAACTCATCTTGATGACCAAGTATCCCTACCCCGAAATCAAAATCCCATCATATGTCTTGAGCCTCCCCCTACCTGAAAAATGACATTGAAAAATTCTGAGTGGTCATCACAACATCAATCCTTGAACCAAGACCAAAAAATTATTATGGAACTGTTACAGGAATAATATTTAATTTATAATTATTTAAATATCCCACTCGGGCTAATTTTTTCACGTGGTAAAAAAGATAACCTAAATTTACTATTTCTTGTCAAGGAGAATCATTTCAATAGAGAATTGATAAAAAAAATTATAATTAAAAAAATTATTTAAAAATCGCGGTAACTCCTGGAAAACCTAAAAACGTGCTCCGAAAACTATTAAAAAACCATGAATTCTAAAATAAAGTTAGAAACCAAATAACTCATAATGGAAGTGGTTTTCTCATCTAATATTAGCCTCTAACTCGAGCTGAATATGATGGAATCCGTTTTTTAAATAAATGTCTGAAAATATGATAAAATGGATCAGATGGATTTAGCAGAATGTATGAAGAGATAATAGATCAAAATATATGAAAGTGTAATAAAATTTGTGACAATACACTACTAATTATAATGATGACTACTAAATGAGAGATTCGGTAAGAAATGCATCGATGCCGAAAGGATGGTGAAGTTGGGAGGAGACCCCGGATATGCGTGAACTAATAGAGAAGTAGAGGAAGAAAGAAAAACATTACAGAGGGGAAAATGGCTATTTTCCCCTTTAATGAAGCCTCACATATAAGACATAGTTTGTAAATCTATGTGGTGCCCACTACTTGGACACCAAACTCACCCGACCATGGTGAACAGTTTCCCAAACCATGTACTAGCCATGCGAATTGACCTAAACTGTCATTGAAGCCGTTCAAAGTTTAATATTTATATTCCTACTAACTACAGTATATGTGGCAAGTAGGGTCGAACTCATAGGGAATGTAATTTTGGCCACTCATCTTCTAAAAAAATATTTGGAAGCTCTACTGCTGTCTGTAGTGGAGTGAATTTTCTATTTTTCACTTTTTATATTTTTTATTATATGGTACAAATGAAATATCATAATATTTTTAAGTTATTTGTTCTGAACTACATTGAAGTAAGAAACTGACTAAAAACAGTGAGAAAGAGAGAGATAAAATACTGATAAGTGAATAGTCAAGAAAAATATGTTTGGGGAAAACATCAACTCTACTGGTTTTGAAAACATTCATTCTCACAAAAGTGATTAAAACTAATACCACTGAAAAAGAGTGATTTATTACCCTTTCCAAGAGATAAATCACTCAAGCTGACCAAAATTGGAGTCTGCCACTCCTTGATGAATCAACTTGAGAATTCTAGTTTGAAAAAGCTGACCGAACAAACTCTTCGTATGTTCTATAGTCATTTATTCAATTAAAAAGTACAAGAAAATTAATACACATTCAAACTCACCGTATGAATATAGAATTACAAGATTCAGTACATGAGGTACGTTGCAATTTACTGTAATCAGAACTGATCTCTCCAATCAATTCTGATCACATTAAGAATTATAGTGAGAAGAGATAAGGATGATAACTAGTAGACACAATTTTTACCCCAAACTGGAAGTATTTACCCTAAAATTGTTTCAATTATGTAAACAAAAATTACTCAATTATAGGGAAAAAGAATTAAAATAAAACAGAAGAAGAAAAATCCCTCTGCTAGCCTGAATCACTGGGGCTCCTGGCCCTCGGAACTCCGAAGAATGGCTCTCCGAGAAGTGCTCCAGGTTCTATAATCTGCTCTGAGGGAATGATCGAATCAATTACATGGTTGAGACTGGTGTGTTCGTCAAATCAATGAGTGCCACCAATGAAAAATATGCTTCTACTCTACTTTAAATATCACCTATCACTTGCTGCTTGTCACTGCACGTCTTCCACCGACATAGTCTGTTTCTTAAATGTGCACACGTGCGTTTTTTCACGACTGGTATGTCACGCTAGAAATTCTTGTGTAACTAACTCCCAGTGTTTTAGCTAGATGAATATGGACGTGATTTAGTCCCTTGAATGAACCTCCAATGTTAGAACAAAAATATAACTAAAGGTAAATGTAAAGAAAATAAAGCATCTATCTTTTTAATTTAATGTTATATTACTTGTTAAATAATTAACTAACTGTTAAATAATAAAAATATTAATTGATAATTGTTATTAAATATTAATATGATTATTAATTTACTATTAAATCTTATAATAGGTAAAATTATTAAGTATTTAATTTATTATTATTAATGAAATTATTAAATTAGTGTTAGCATTATTAATAAGTTGTTAGTAAAACTAAATTTTATATTAAAATTAGCTTATTAAATTACATTAAAAATTAAATAACTATATTTATTCAATTTAAATTAATTAAAAATTAAAGTGTTAATAAATTTAATCTAATTAGTAATTACTTCTATTAATAAATTATTAATGTTTGTATATTAATTTTAAAAAAACTTATTAATTTGTCTAATATCTAATTTTAAAACGTATCTACTTATTATTATAAAAATTATTATGTATTATATTATATTAGTTTGATTAATTTATTAATTATTATTATTATCTTTTTCTTTATCTTTTCTTTTTGTTTTATATTATTATTATATATTTTTTATATCTCCATCCCCCCTAGTTTCGTCGCAAAGTAGGGGGTCTTGTTCCTCGGTTCCATCTCGAGAAGAAAGTCTGCGGCTCCTCCATCCTCCATCACTGATGAAGCCCTCCTTGAACAGAGGTGCGGCATGACTCAGATCCTCTGTCAACAACTCGAGCTCCTCCTCAAACTCCTAAGGCCGCTAGGGTTCCTTACCCAGTGGCGAATCGGGTGCGATGACTTCTTTTCCTCTGCTCAACTCCAGCACACTCTCCTTCGAGCTCTCAATCCTCGACCTACCTTCCTTGCAGGTCACAAAAAACTTCACAACAAAACCCATAGAGGCATGAATTTGGGTTTGTGGTGCAGCAGACAACTAGTCTCCAACTACCATCAACCTACACTACAGCGACATTGACTGGAGCAACATCCATCTCCTCTAACCCAGCTGCAGCACAACATCCTTCTCCTCTAACCCAGCTTCAGTGCAACCCATCCTTCAACCTATGGCTTCGAATCTCCTTATCACGGCCTCATTTCTAGTAGGCACGACCTGCTCTTCTCTTTTAAGTGGCTGGTAACGGCATGTGATAACTCCTGATTCGCTCGGTCCAACCATAGTAATAAGATGAAGCGGTAGCAGGGAAGAAAGTTAGTTGTTGGGAAAGGAAATAAAATGCACCATGTAAAGTGGTGCCAAAGGGTTACAGTGGTTAAGAGGAAACACTGGCAGAAAAATCACAATGGAAAGTAGAGGTAGTGACGGTGTGAGCAAGCAGTGAGACAGTAAAAAAGAATCACAATGTAATCATAAAAAGGGGTTACGATCGATGTGTCACCGTAAAAGTATTACGGTGAGATTTTAAGAGATATGGTGCGTGGAGACACCGTGACCGAGATGAAACCGTGAACCTACAAAATAAAAAGAGTAAATAAATTAAAACTCAAATAAAAATTGAACAAAATAATTAATTAATACTAAATCTGAATAAAAACAATTGAATACATATTTGAAACATAAAATTTAATAAATTTATAAAACCAATAAATCTTAAGTTAAATTATTAATGGCTTCAATTTTCATAACTAAAATTATAACCATACTAAAAATTGAATTCATAATCAAATAAATTATTAAAATTTAACATAAAATTTAAACTATTATAAAACAAAGTAAAATTAATGCTTCTATATCAAACTAAATTAATTAAAATAGATAATTAATTATCATATTTTTTAATAATTTAGTGGGATTAATACTTTAAATTATAATGCTTGAATAAATTTAGTTTTTAAAAAAACATAAATTAGTAATTAACGAATTATTAAAATATATGATAATTAGATTATATTAATTACATTTTAATAAATGAAATATTAAATAAAAGCATCATTATCTTAGTGCAAAAGTAGAATTAATTAATTATCTAATTAATGTCAAATTATTAACAATGCGGAATAATAAAAACAATCTAAATAAAAAGTTATTACTGTATAAAATTAAAGTAAGAACTAAATTAATTATTTTAAAGCTTATAATACACAATTAATTATAAAAACTGATTAATTATTAATGTTAATAATAAAAGTAGAAAGGGATATTATTTATTAAAAAGTGTTATAATAAATAATTAAATTGATAAAAATTAATTAATAAGACGTGGAAAAACATGTGTTTTTAAGGCCACATCATGAATAACCTATTATAATAATTTTAGAGTTACATAAAGTCTACAAATCCCCTCCTACATGGTTTTAAAAGTTGTTCAATGTGGAGTAGGAGGGCCACATTGTTACTCCTTAGAGGCTATGTAGTTTTTCCAAATAGTTAAACTCTATCTGTTTACTTAATAATATTTATTTCTAGCCTCTGACACATCCAAATCCCTATAAAAAAACTAGGATACTTTAAAATAATTAATAAACATGTAAATAATGTCCCCAGGTCAAAGAAAATCTCAAAATTCTGTTCCAATGATTAATAAGAGAGTTGGAATGCTCAAAAACTTCAAAAATTCATATGAGCTCTGGAAATTGACTTGGCCTAAAAATCAGTGTCAACACAGTCTCTTCACCTCAGTATAATTCATCCTAGAGATATAAATCATTACCTAAAGAAGTTTTAAACATAACAATCTCAATAAAATGACATCGGTTTACCTCAGTTATAAAGTCACGAGTTAGCTCTCTCAGGGTCCTAACCACTATAAGAATTAACTACACAATCACATCCCGACAAGAAAATTTCAAAAATATGATGGTCCATCGACCCTAACAAGACTTGAAGGTCCTCCCATGACTCATCATCACTCATTAAAATCATCATGTTCTAAAATACATCCCATTTCACATCTGACTCCCATGACGTTCTGAAGCTCATCACATGCCCACTTAATGCCCATATATCAAAGTAAACTGATGAGGTCCCACGTCTCAATATATTCCCCAAAATCCCACTCTACAAAAATGGTCAAAATTACACATGCCCCGTCTGGAACCCTTAAAAACTAACATAAAATCAATGCCTAGATGGAAACTCACCTCAGGAAAACTCACATCACATTGATGAACATAATAAATCCTGGTGCCACACACCACATAATTAATTATGTAACATATCTTATCCAATTCCAACCTTTATTGAAGAACCAGATTATTCCAAAAAAAATACTACTCATCCACTTTGAGTAACAAAAAATGGGTGAGCCTTAAAAAATTACCTTGTTAAAATAAAAGATACACAGTTATGACCCTAATAACAACATATAACTAATTGTAGTCATCTACTAGAACTGATCTAAACATGGTAACTACTCTGCAGCAATTTTCTTATGGCCCGACTACCTGAGGCCTAGCCTCTTTATGAAGCTATTGTAGCTACAGACTACTATACTCACTATTGGGAACCACTGCCTCTTCAATGACATCCATGTATAGCTGAATCCCATCTACTAGCTCCAGGAACTACACTCGGTATGACCATAGAAGCCCGAGTCTACCCTTGTACCTAGATCCCAGCTATCCATGAAATATTTCTGTGAAACCTCTCAATATGTTTGATTTGGACACATTCTCAGCACTCCTCTAGTATGTGATCTAAATGCATCCACACATTTCCCTGCCTCCCTACTGATATCATACCATCGATGACCCACTCCCCGGTGATCTGTCCAAATCTCTGGCATGTCTTACCTATGGATAGTCACTTCGTCCATACTTCTTGGTGTCTGAATCATCACCACTATAATAATATGACATCATCACCCAGCTCAAATAATATGGTTCTCTCAAATTTCTCTCGTCTATCAGTGCCTGACTCAAATCCCATATGAAATAGGGCAACCATAAATTGTTTACTTGCACCCTGACGACATACCATAAGATATCAATGAAACTCCTAACCCTCTAGGTGTCATAGACCACCATTCTAGGTGTGAAAAGATATTGTAATTTGAAATTAGATTCATAGTCCATGGTAGACATGACTCACTACTACAGGATAAAGAAACCCAAATCACTATACACCCTCAACATCTCAAGAAAAAAGTACTTGAAGAACCATACCTCAAAATCCTCCAACGAAACATATTCATGTCTTCTATACATCACCAATATATCCCACCAATTATTATTCAGTCCTATAATAATGTATGTCAAAGGATTCACCCTCCATCTTGGGGGTATCTTATGTTAATCAATGATTGTTAGCACTGACTATATCGAGTTCTCTACTACCTGTGGTCCACCATCACATAGAAATTGTAGTTTGTGTTATGAATACAAATATCGAGTCATGTATTCCATCAAGGGTTTTTCTCCCTAAACTCCCGTATGAATACCCAATATGACACATAACAGGCATTCCCTAATCTACTTGTCATGAAATGGCTAAAAATCTTCCCTATCTTGTGGTTGTCCCATATGTACCTAAGCCTATATGTATTCCTCTACTAGTGTCTCATGATTATTCTGATGCTCTTAGGCTTCATATCAATCCTTAAGGGCCTTAACCTATGAATGATCATGTGACATCAAATCATCGTCCTCTTTACACTCCAAAGGAGTCCATCTTGGTGGAATCCCACTGAATACCAGTACCTTGTACAGATATCTATAACAATATATATAAATAATATTTTTTATAAGGAAATATCGGACATGAAGAGAGATCTCACCACCCTTATACTTACCCATCACAACCATGCCACAAGACATTCAGCCTCATGGCATCTCAAATACCCATGTCAGATCTAAGTATCATATATAAATCCAGCCTCATGGCCATTCTGCTACCCATAACAATGTCAGGCTTCACATATCATCTGAGGTTGCTAAGTAGAATACTACTATAGAGACTATATTAGAAAAAAAAATTTATCTTCTTTGTTGACATTTTATACAAGTCAACCTCTGTTATCATGCCTACCTTCTCATATTAGATCTAGAGCCACACACACATGTGCAAACACACACAGATATATAAATATACATATCTCTTTTCACATAGCATTATACAAAGATTTCACTAGAACGACATGCCTTTGATGACTTGGTAGAATGGAAACAATGATATAATAAGAAGGAACACCATTCTTAGATTCCATTGTGGATACAATAAACAACCCATCCCGAAGCACATTCCAGTTTCTCAAATAAAATCAAAACAAAATTAGTCATAGGCACATAAATTCACATCCATCATCCTATGTATCTATATACAAAGCATAAAAGACATACCTTTTCATACCAGGATAAGGGATAAAAGATATAAAATAGATTAATATGACACCCAAATGGGCCAAAAGTTGTGGAAATAAAATAAAATGTCAACAGAGAAAACAAAAACAACAAATTCCCACCTTCATAATGCAATGACCCCCTCCCCACAAAGAGTACCCCTCCAAGGCCAGCAATGTTAGAAGGGAGATAATGACCACTGATTCCTGCCTCCAGTAGGCCTCGGGTTGGTGACTAGAACCGAAGGTATAAGAAACACACAAATGGGAGGCATTACCCTCTAAGAGACCACATGCGGAAGAGAGAGAAAAAATAGACACCATGCAACTCCAAATCAACCAGTAATATAAAAGAAATCCCAAGTACACATATGAAATGTCATGAAAAACTTCTACAAATGAAAGGGTAAAACTGCATGTACCCAAAAGAAAGTAAAACAACAGCAACCACAAGCCCGAATAGATCCTGCAACCACAAGCTAGTAGTAACCAGCATGATCTCCAACCTGATCCAAGTGACCTGAAATGAAGTTTATATATATATAGGGTGAGTAAAACAGTATACTCAGTAGGATCCTCCCCAGAACCTCTTGTGCAAAAGTTAAGTATTCATGCTAAAGCACAGTGAACGACAAGTGAAACTAACTCATCATTTAAATAGGTATACTAAGTTCCCAGCCTCTCCATGGCTACTCTCACCTAGTAACTCATACAAGAATATATCATATAATAATGAATATCAAGGGGAACCCACTACTACTTCCCCACTGGTTTTCCACTTTTCCCTAACATCGCACATCCTGACCATCTCTCTCAAAAAAGGCTTACTCACAAACACTTGGGTGAAGCACCACAAAATGCACCTCATGTAACAGAACCACCATTTCCACATAAGAAAGGTAACTAGGTAGTTTATGGGATCCACCAAAACTCGCATAACGTGTATCATATATCGGGTATTATACCTCAACCCATTACATCTCGTACACCGAGTAAGGATCCACAAGTCATCACAACATATAAACATTACCCCTATAGTAGTCCATAAGAAACTATATCCAGAATATATGTGTGTGAATAACCGCAAACCATCACAGCCCTCTACACTCATTTATGGGGAAAACTAACCGTTATACGTAACTACCAAGAGAAGAGAGTGGGGCCAAAGGGGGTATTCATCCATTCATCCTCCTACCATAATGTTGGGGAAATCACCCCTACCCCTAGGGCTCAGAATCCCCAGGGAGTCAGTTTCCCTTCTTGATGGGGCGGAGTAGCCTATAGAACACAAAAAGAATAGAATATAATATACCTCACAACCACAGTATGGGAATTACCTTGTCTTATACTCAACTACAGCTAACGTCACTCAGACTTTGGGCTTCTACTTCTAATACTAGGTATCCTATAAGCACACAACCATTTAAAAACCATTAATACATTATTTCATTACATTTTTATCTGTTGAACTTTACGTTAATTAATTCTTTAATCATTAATTAACAAATAACAATTACTCATTAAATTTCATTATCATCACACCCAAAGTCCACTGTCCCTTTAAAATTAAAATCTCATCATTATGTTCCCCAATAATCCAACCCCATGGGTTAGCAACATTTATTCAATTATTCATTACAGAATTACTTTCCCACATTCCTAGGTATTCTAGAAAAACATTCTCTACTACTAAACACAAGGGGGATCAACACGGTGAGTAGTTGTACTACCCGTAGAGTATTTTCCACCTATAGCAAGATTGTAGAATCATCCTCCCTTAAGCAAATAAACATGGAAATCACATGGCATACCGCACGTGTCTTCGCCTCTTTCAGTAGAAGGGTATGGAAGACCTGCTCCCTTAGGCAGTGGGGAAAAGTAAAACAGATAATCAACCAAAAGGTAACAGTAAACATACAACAATCACATCCATCCAATTCCATCTATGGTGTCCTCCATGACACCCACAAGCATAAACTGATGCATGTTGCCACCCTAGGAGTCATTTTCTACCACAAACAAAAGGCCTCCATGCCCCCCACATATCACAACAGCCATCCAGGCTCACATCACAATGCAAGTAGTAGGAAATCAAACATCCTAACAATTAGATCTTGGCACTTAAACAATAAAGAGGGTAACTCAGAACCCTTCAAGGATTTATCAAAAAAATAATCGATTTTGAATTAAAAGATTTATTATACGTATGTTCCACATTCGGAAAAACTAAAAAGTAATCTATCAAAAATAAATTAAACATGCTTACTGTACAATTTTAGTTAACTTAAAAATTACAAAAAGAAGAACCAGATTTATTTACATGACTCTATATCTTTAGAAAAACAATTATCAATTAATTCTGGTTTACTTTCATTAAAAATTTCTGTCAAGAATAAACAACTATACAAAGAAGGTATAGATATCAAATTATCTAGAAAAACAAGAGGCAATAACATACCATCAATATCAATTTATTTATCTGGTACAAATTTTTATTATATAAATTTGATTATCATCCAGTGGAATAAAACATGATAACAACTCATTTTTATTTAATAGAAAGGAGAAGCAACTAATCCCCTACCTCAAACAGTTCTTGGTTTTATTTTATAAGAGAATGGGCCACACAATAGTTTATGATCTCCCCCCCCCTGTGACAACTGTATCCACCCGATGATGTAGAGACACCACCACACCGGTCAACACACAAGAAAATCCCATTAGGAACATGGGGGTAAAATTCCATAAAAGGGAGAGGAGAAACAGAAGGAGATGAACCCAAAAGAATGATGATAGATCATACATTATATCAAAGATTGATCGATACTGCTTGGTTGCATCAAAAAGAGAGCAGAACTAATCCAAGGAGTAAGATTTATTATGAAACTCCTACGGAATAGAAAAAATGTTCTAGCGTCTCATAGAAGAGAACAAAGATGAAGAATTAGGGAGGAAGATATCCTATCCGTTTAGAAGATTTAACAGAGCGGAAGTTTAAGATACGCTTGATTTTCCCTTAAAAGAGGGTCGCATTAAACCACACGGTTTGACTAAGTAAATATATACCGAGCCATAGGAATAATTAATATTGGAGTTATGGCCTTTGAATCGGCCTTAGAGTCCTTAAAATGAGGCTTTAAATGAATTTTAGGTAAAAGGAAAATTCTAAAGGGGCGAAACTATAGGAAGTTGGTTACACTGTTCATGGACTAAAAATTTGGCAAAGGAAAATCACTATTCCTGAACCTCACCGTTAAAACCTCACCGATAGAACACTATTCATGAACCTCACCATTAGAACCACACTGATCAAACGCTATACACCTTCCATCCTGGAAACATTCTACACCCACTATTATAGAAACACTGTACACCTACTATTATGGAAACACTGTACACCTACCGTTATGGAAATATTGTACACCTACCCTTATGGAAACACTATATACCTCCCATTCTAGAAACACTATTCACAGAACTCAAAATTAGGAAAAAAAGTGGTTACCATTAGAGGTTACTAATAGAACTATTCACAGATAGAACTTTTCATAGAATTTGAAATTTTGCAAAGGAAAAGAGGTTACCATTAGAGGTTACTGATAAAACTGTTCACCGATAGAACTGTTCATAGAATTGGAAAATTGGTAAAGGAAATAGAGGTTATCGATAGACCTAGTCACTGGTAGAACATTCTATAGAATTGGAAATTTGGGAAAGGAAATAGAGGTTACTGGTAGAACTGTTCACCGATTGAACTATTCATAGAATTTGAAATTTTCCAAAGGAAATAGATTTTACCGTTAGAGGTTACCGATAGAACTGTTCACTCAAAGAACTGATCATATAATTGAAAATTTGGTAAAAAAAAGTGAGGTTACCGTAAGACCGCACCATTGGCACTGTTCACAATTGTCTACCATTTGAACTGTTCACCGACAATCACCGATTTTACTATTCACAGAAAGGGAAAGTTGGAAAAGTGATGGGGGTGAGTCACCTTGACATCCCAGAACACCTCAAACACCATATTTTTTCAAAATAATAGAACTGAGAGGTCTGATACATTACATCATATACCTCTCAAAACATTCTAGTCCTCGAGAATTCAAAACCCACATAAAGTGAAAAAGAAACGGGGTTCGAACAGCCACCCATCGAGACACATCACAAAAGAGGGCAAGCCATAAAAGTAACAAAAGGAAACCATCTCAAAACATAGAAGCATTATAACCAGAAAGGCTATGTCCATACCTGAACTAAGTTAAACATCAAACAACTCAAGGTACTGAGAACGTATCTATGACTCACATTCCTAGGTACTCTCCTACATGCCACTCTGTCACCACAAGACAGGAACCAAGGGGATAGAATGCCTGCGCACCACCTTCTCCTTGCAGTCCTGGATCTCCACAGGTCACTCCTCAATTGTTGCATCATTATCAACATCGATCTCTCCCCAATCGATGATGTGAGAGTCATCATGAAGATAATGGCATAGCTTTGATACTTGGAAAACATCATGTGTCTGACTCATCTGTGGGGGAAGTGCTACTCGATATGCCACAGCTCCAATACGAGCTAACACCTCGAAAGGCCCAACAAACCGGGGAGAAATCTTACTCCCACGACCAAACCTTCGCTACCCATGATCGAGAGTCGCCTTCAGAAATACGTGGTTCCCAACATCAAACTCTAAGTGCCTCCTCCTTTGATCTACATATGATTTATGACGATCTTGTGTGGTCTTTATCCTCTCACGAATCACCTTAACTGTATCTGTTGTATTCTGCACTAGTTCCAGTCCGAGAATTACTGATTCACCGACCCCAGTCCAGCATAACGGAGAATAGAAAGGTTGTCTATAAAAGGTTTCAAAAGGTACCATACAGATGGTGGAGTGAAAACAATTATTGTAATATAAATCCACCAAGGGTATGTGCTTTATCCAAAAACCTCCAAAATCAAGAACACAAGAGCATATCATGTCTTCAATATTCTGGATGGTTCGGTCTATCTGACCATCTGTTTGAGGGTGAAAAGCAGTGATAAGGCATAGTTGAGAACCAAAATAATGTTGGAGACCTCTCCACACCCTAGATGTAATGCGAGGATATAGATAACAAATTATTGTCTTAGGCACTCCATGAAGTCTCACAACCTCCTCTAGATAATTACTCGACAAAACGTCCACTGAGATTTTAACCTAGATTGCTATAATGTGGGATGATTTTGTTAAGCGATCCACTTCGACCCATATATCATCATGTCCTCCTGGAGCTCGAGGTAAACCATTAGCAATGTCCATTGATATGTCCTCCCACATCCACTAAGGAATCTCTTATGGCTGGAGTAGACCACAAGGTACACTGTGTTCGGCCTTCACCTTCTGGAAGACCAAAAATCTAGACACAAACTATACAACCACACACTTCTGTCAAGGCCACCAAAACTAACTCCTCAAGGATCGGTATGTGTTTGTCTCACCATGATGCACCAATAAATGAGAACTATGGAACTCTTTGAGAACTGTCTCCCCCATCATCAAAGGATCAAAAAGGCTCCTATGATACAAAACTCTGTGTTGTTGATCCCACGTGCAACTATCAGGGGCCACGCCACAAATAACTTGGTCTCTCCAGACCTCCACCTCATGATCCCCCAACTAGTACTCTTCCACCTGGTTCAATAGAGATTACTGCATAGTCATATTCAAAAGAAAAACACTACCCCCAACTTCTCCTATATCAAGATGTAATGGTGATAGTTCCTCCATTACTCTCTATGAGTCACCAGATTCATGCACTGCATCTCTACGTGACTTTTGACTCAGCGAATAAGCTACAACATTCCCCTTTATAGGTGTATATGATATTTCGATGTTGTATTCCGTAAAAAACTACATCCATCAATGATGTCCTGAGTTCAAGCCACGCTGGGAGAAAACATACCTCAAAATCTTATGATTGTTGAAAACCACAAAGCGCTCGCCTATGATGTAATGTCTACACAACTTCATAAAAAACACTACGGATGACAACTCAAGATCATGGGTGGAATAGTTATGCTCATGGGGATGCAACTGCTAAGACCCATAAGAAACAACAAATCTCTGCTTTATCATAAAACATCCTAACCCCAGATGCAAAGCATCACAGAGAACATCAAACTGAACTCCCTCAGATGGAAGACTAGAACATGAGCACTTACTAATTTCTTAGTTAGATAATTGAAATATTCTTGACACTGATTAGTTTATATTAATTCCAAATCCTTATTTGTCAAAGCTGTCAGAAGAGTCGCAACTCATGAGAAATCATCTACAAACATCCTGTAGTAGCCTGCGAGACCAAGGAAACTTTTCACCTCTGACATTGTCTTTGGGGCTTCCCAAGACACAACTGCTTCTTTCTTCGATTGATCCATAACAAATACCTACTGGGAAACAACAAGACCCAAGAAACAAACATCATGAACCCAAAAATCACACTTCGAAAAATTCCCAATCAGCTGATGTTGATGAATAACTCTTAAAACGATGTTTCAATGATCTTCATTCTCCTCGTCAGATGTGGATTACCCAAGGATTCCATCAATGAAAACCACCACGAAAATGTCCCAAAACTCACGGAACACTACATTAAACAATCCCATGAACACAGTTGTAGAATTATTCCTACCAAATGGCATTACAACTAATTCACAATGCCCATGACGACAATGGAATTTTGTCTTCAGAATATCCTCATCCTTCTCACGCATCTGATGATATCATGACCGCAAGTCGATCTTTGAGAACCAACATGCACCCTTCAGTTGATCGGATAAATCATCAATCCACAGAAGAGGATAACAACTATTTATTTTCACTTTTTTAAGCAATGATAATCGATACCCAACCACAAGCTGCCATCATCCTTCTTCATGAACAAAACTGGTGAAACCCTCGATGACACACTAGGCTGAACAAAACTGCACTGTAACAGACCATCAAGATGTATACGTAGCTCTTGTATCTCATATGGGGCCATCCTATATGGATACATAGATATTAGAGACGCTCTTGGTTGTAGCTTGATCCCAACCTCAATCTCTCGTTGAGGGGGTAATGCTACAACCTCTTATAGAAAGACATCAGGGTACTCTTCTATGACCCTAGGAAATGTCAACTTCTGAACCTCTGAATAACTCAACATCAACTCATCCATCATGGATGATAAAGATGGAAGGAACCTATGACCCATCGAAGGATCTCTTCCACCATCAAATACCATTGGCTCTCCATCTACACCAAGGAAAACAACCGTCTTTCTAAAGCAATCCATGATAGCCTTCACCGAATACAACTTATCCATTCTGAGGATGACATCATATGGTTGTATTAAGAAACATAGGAAATATCCCCAAGAGTGGTGCTTCCCTATCTCCATCTCACATTCTCTACATACTTCAAACAAGTCAGCTCAACCTCTAACTAGTGTAGTCAACACCAAGGGCACTGGAAGACTCTCTACCTCAAGTCCCAAAGCATGGACAAGGGTAGGTGATATGAAGGAGTGTGTTGCTGATAAATCAAACAAGGAATACACAAAGGTATAAAACAAGAAAAGGGTGCCTCGAATGACGTATGGATTACGTAGAGGTGGAAACACTAGAGCATGTAGCTGGCCACGACCTCCTCCACGGTCTCTCTGAGCCTGATGAAAACCACCACCACGATAACACTCTTCTCTCTGAGGATGGGGAGCATCATGGGGATGTCCTCTGCCTGCCCTATCTACCCACTGGTAATATAAAGCAAGTGCAACCTGCTGATACTTCACTAGCTAGAACTTCCTCAACAGAGGAACCTGGAGTGTAGCACCTGGTGCACGATGACTGCTCTGAATGGTTGGGCACTCCCACTGCTGATGACCACGACACCCGCAAGAAAAACAAGTGCATGATCCCTTGTCATAGTCCTGAGAGTTGTTGCCTCTAAAGAAATGAGATGTAAAGGGCTGGGACCTCCCCCCAACTGAACACAAACTCTTCTGCCTGGAAAACCAGGAACCCCAGACCGCAACTCTACTTCATCAAGAATCAGGATGATTCCCCTCTCTTGATTATCCAATCCTGGCCAAAGTGATATCGACAATCTGTAACCTCTCCAACACCACAAGATATGTTTTCAACAAAAATGGGGTAACCTGGAACTGGATCTCTAGACACAAAGCCTCCTTGAAATGCCTTTCCCTGGCCTCCTCATCTGGCTGCAGGTCCGAATCAAATCGTACAAGGTTCCTGAAATGAATTCCACAATCTCAAAAACAAGAGCTCTCTGGTCGAAGGGTAAGAAGCTCCTGACGACTGGAAACCTTCATAGTAGAAGATTTAAGGTCAACTCTAAAATTGTCTCGGAACTCCACCCATGATATCACTAACTCCTCACGATCCTTGAGGAACCAGAACCGCTACATCCTCGCTGATCTACGATACATTGTCACAACAATGGACACCCAGCGCTCCCTCCGAGCATGGATCGAACTAAATCCCATCTCGACCTTCTCCAACCAGTCTTCCATGACTACATCTGAAATAGATCCCTTGTACTTCTGCAGACTCGGGCACTGAAACTCTCTAAGTGCCTTACTCCAAGTGTCGTCGTCATCAACCTCTACCCTGCGGTGATCTAAAGGAACAACCTGCTAGACATTTTCTGCACATACTAGACAAGGACATCGACCTTGATCCATACCTATAAAATAACAAACCGTTAGAGCTCCTAAACCTATAATATGGAATACTCAACATTAATTAGTTAATTGTTTTCTATCATTGATTTTAGGCTAACTTATCCCAAGGTTTACCCATTCAAACACAGTTACAAAGAATAATGATGCATTATCCATTCCTAGTTCTCTACCCTGAAACTAGTATCACCTTGTTTAGTAGCCATTGTAATCTTATTGGTCTATTCATCATATCATAGGGGGCCTTAAACGCCTATTTCTCAACCGGTCTTCAGTGTATACATCAATTTCTAAACATGAATGACACTGTTTCCCTACCAACCCATGCATCCTCACCTATGCCTATCTCCAAACTACATTCTATCCATCATCCAGACCTCTGATACATTTCTATCATGACCCCCTCCACAAAAAGAGTACCCCTCTTAGGCTTGCAGTGTGAGAATGGAGATAATGACCCCCGAGTCCCACCTCCTATAGGCCTAGGGTTGGTGACTAGCACCGAGGGTATATAAAACCCACAAATGGGATGCATTACCCTCTAAGAGAACACATGCGGAAGAGAGAGATAAGATAGACACCAACTAACTCCAACTCAACCAGTAAGATAAAAGAAATCCCAAGTACACATTTGAAATGTCCTGGAAAATTACTACAACATAAAGGAGAAAAACTGCAAGTACCCAAAAGAAAGAAAATCAATATCAACCACAAGCCCAAACAGCTCCTCCAACCACAAGCTAGTAGTAGCCAACCTGATCTTCAACATGATCCAAGTGACTTGAAAAAAAGTTTATATATACTTAGGGTGAGTATTACATTATACTCAGAAGGATCCTCCCTAGAGCCTCTCGTGAAAAAGTAATGAAATCCTATTAAATCACAGTGAACTACAAGATAAACTAACTCGTCATCTAAACAAGTATACTAAGTTCCAAGCCTCACCATGGCTACTCTCACCAAGTAACACAGATAAGAATATACCATATAATAAATTATATCAAGGGTACCCCACTACTATTTCCCACTGATTTTCCGCTTTGCGCCAATGTGTATTATACATCAGGTATTATACCTCAATCCATTATAGCCCATACACTGAGTAAGGATCCTTGAGACATCACAGCCTATACATGTTACAACTATAGTATTCCATAAAAAACTATTTCTAGAATATATGTGTGTGAATTACCACAATCCATTACATCCCTCTACCCACATATATAAGGAAAACTAACCGATGTTCCTACCAGCACAAATAACTCCCAATAGAAGAGAGTGTGGCCAAATAGCATAGTCATCCATTCCTCCTCCCACCAAAATGTTGGGGAAAACACCCCCCGGGGCTCAGAATCTCTGGGGTGTCAGTTTCCTATACTGACAGGGTGGAGTAGCATATATAATGACAAAAAGTAAAGAATATACTATACCTCACAACCACACTATGGGCATAACCTAGTCTTAGACTCAACTACAGCTAACGTCTCCTGGACTCCGGGCTGATATATCTAAGACTAGGTATCCTATAAGCACAGAACCAATTAAAGAGATTTAATACATTATTTCATTCCATTTTTATCAGTTGCACTTTATGATAATTAATTCTGTAAACAGTAATTAACCAACAATTATTCCACATTAAATTTCATTAGCATAACACCCAAAGTCCACTGTTCCTTTAAAATTACAGTCTCATCATTACGTTCTTGAATACTCCAACCCCATGGGTTAGCACCATTTCTTACATTATGCATTATAAAGTTACTCTCCCACATTCCAAGGCATTCTAGAAAAACATAATATGCTACTAAACACAAGGGGTCTCAACACGGTTAGTAGATGTACTACCCGTCGAGTATTGGCCGCCTATAGCAAGATCGTAGACCCATCCTCCCTTGAGAAGCTAAACATGGAAAGCACGTGGCATAACCCTCATGTATTCTCCTCTTTCAGAAGAAGGGTAAGAAAGACCAGCTTCCATAGGTAGTGGGGAAAAGGAAAATAGATAATCAACCAAAAAGAAACAACACACATCCAACAATCACATCCATCTCATTCCATCATCCATGGTGTCCTCCTTAACACCCACATGCATAAACTGTTGCATCTTTCCACCCTAGGCATCATTTTCTGCCACAAAAAAAAGGCCTCCATGCCCCCACTTATCACAACATCCATCTAGGCTCACATCACAACACAAGCAGTAGGAAAACAATCATCTTAACAATTGGATCTTTTCCCTTAAACAAGAAAGAGGGTAACTTAGAACTCTTCAAGGATTTATCAAACAAATGATCCATTTTCAATTAATCGATTTTTTATACGTATGTTCCACATTCTAGAAACCTAAACATTAATCTATCACAAATAAATTAATCATGATTACTGCACCATTTCCATTAACATCAAAATTACAACATGAATAACCAAGTTCAATTACATGCCTCTTTATCTTCATCCAAACAATTATAGATTAATTAAAGTTTACGTTATTTACCAATTTCTGTCAAGAACGAACATCTATACGAAGCAAGCATAGATATCACACTATCTTGCAAAACCAGAGGCAATAACATACGATTGATATCAATTTATTTATTCGGTTCAAATATTTATTAAGTCAATTCCATTGTCATCTAGTGGGATAAAACATGCTAACAATATAGTTGCATGTAAAAGAAAAGAGAAGAAATGAATCCCCTACCTCAAATAGTTCTAGAAGTTCTTTTACACATGAATGGGCCACACAACAAGTTTTGATCTCCTCCCCCTATGACAACTATATCCCCCCAAGGATGCAGAGACACCACCACACCAGTCAAAACACAAGAAAAGGCCATTAGGAACATTGGTGTAAAATTCCATAAACGGTTGACAAGAAGCTGAAGCTGATGAAACCAAAAGAATGACGATAGATCATACCTTATATCGAAGATTGATAGATACTTCTTGGTTTCATCAAAAATAGAGCGGAACAAATCCTAGGAGTATGTTTGATTATGAAACTCATATGGAATAGAATGAAATGTTCTAGCATCTCATAGCCGAGAACAAAGAGGAAGATTTAGGGAGGAATATATCCCATCCATTTAGAATATTTAAAGGAGCGAAAGTTTAAGATACGATTGATTTCCCATCAAAAGTGGATGGAATTTAACCACGTTGTTTGACCATGTAAAAACATCCTGATGATTATGAATAATTAATAATGAATTTATGGAATTTGAATCTGCCTTAGAGTCCTTAAAACGTGGCTTTAAATTCATTTTATGTCAAAGGAAAATTCTAAAGGGGTGAAACTATAGTAAGCTGGATACAATATTTACAAACTCAAAATTTGGCAAAGGAAAAACACAGTTCAGGAACCTCACCGTTAGAACCACATCGATAGAACACTGTTCATGAATCTCACCATTAGAACATTGTTCATGAACCTCATCGTTAGAACCTCACCGATAGAACACTATTCATGAACCTCAATGATAGAACACTGTTCATGAACCTCACCGTTAGAACATTGTTCATGAACCTCACCGATAGAACACTTTACCCCTACTTTTATGAAAACACTATACACCAACCATTATGGAAACATTGTACACCTACCATTCTGTAAACACAGTTTACGAAACTCAAAATTTGGAAAAGGATAAATAGGATACCATTAGAGGTTACAGGTAGAACTGTTCACCTATAGAACTGTTCAAAGAATTGGAAATTTGGAAAAGGAAATAGAGGTTACCATTAGAGGTTTCCGATAGAACTATTCACCAATAGAACTCTTCATAGAATCGGAAGTTTGGAAAAGGAAATATAGGTTACCGTTAGAGGTTACCGATAGAACTGTTCAACGATATAACTCTTCATGGAATTGGAAATTTAGCAAAGGAAATAGAGGTTATTATTAGAGGTTAATGATAAAATGGTTCACTGATAGAACTTTTTATAGAATTGGAAATTTGGAAAAGGAAATAGAGGTTACCATTAGAGGTTACTGATAGAACTGTTCACCAATAGAACTATTTATAGGATCGTAAATTTGGCCAAAGAAAGAAAGGTAACCGTTATACCTCACCGTTGGCACTGTTCACAACTATCTACCACTAGAACTGTTCACCGAAGGTCACCAATTCTACTATTCATAGAAATGGAAAATCAGAAAAGTGTTGGGGATGTGTCACCTTGACCTCTCGTAACACATCAAACACCATATTTTCACAAAGGAATGGACCGGAGATGTCCGGACCATTACAAGTAACATGGTTTGTCCCCATGCAAGGGGTTGTAAGCATCGAAACACGAGCTCTAAACCTAGTTCCAAAAATAACTTAATATCTAGTATAATAAAAACTAAATATAATGGCCAAAAAGAAATAGAAAACTACTTTTGAAATCGTTGGTACCCTACCTAATGCTACAACTAAATCGTAGTCATGAACTACTCTCATACCATTTGTATTTCCCTAACATATTATTCCACACTAACAATTCTCATGACTTGTTGAAAACTAGGACATAGGTGAATCTATCCATACACTAATGGATTATGGCTAGCATTGGGGTTATAAATAGGCATTTTTTTGGATTCTATACCCTCTGTTCATGATAGCATAAAGCTCTATATGTATAAAACAATGCATACGAAGATAATAAAACTACCAGACCAGTATCCCGAATGAGTGGAAACAAAGAAAAAATAAGAAGTAATAATAAAAAAGACTAAAATACTATTTATATAGATAAAAAATATGATACCATTTTTAGAATCATACATACACGTCAGGTCAAACAAAATAGTAAATAAGAAGTGTTGATCATGGCAGACGACAAGTACATGCATATATAAAAGCATGATATAAATAAAATGAGAGACAAAAAAGTACACCCCACATAATGTGATAATATATAAGGTCCCTTTCCAACAATCCCATAATAAACTTCCCAACAATATCACTAAGGTCCAAATCCTATGCCTAAACCCTTACTTGATTGTTGAATCATTAAATATTCATTTATCCTGATGGGGGCATGTATGGTGTGATAATAACTCTAAGTAGTCTTAGAACAATGTGTTCCAATATGACTTCAATGATAATTGAGGTGTATCTAAATTCAAATAAAAATAAAATTCACCTCTAATAAATAATCTTATTTATTGTTCTTAGTATCCATGTAGAATAAATCACACATTTTGACCATCATCAGTATACCATGTGCCCTCAGTTACATATACGACCTACAACGTCATGTCTGTAAATATATTATTGTGGTGGTGAGGATCCATAAAATTAATTTGAAGTAATCCATTAATGAGTAACAAGATGAAGAGACCTAATGATCCTCCTATAAATTTATCATTGACACCTCTTGTCAACCGACACCTTGTTAGGTCCACTAGGGAGAATACCCTGAGGGGGGTGAATTAGGGTATAAAAAATTGAAACCTTTTCCTTTTGGATATTGTTTATTTATAAAAAATACTCAATTATCTCTACCTCCTGTAGAAAAATATGAACAGATGTGAAATCATTCACATGACACAATGATTTTTACTTGGATCACCCTCACTGGGCTTTGTCTATGGAGCATACAGCGACGATGTGCCAATGTACCAAATTCACTAAGGCTCACATCCAATAATGAGTACATTGTTCGGGAAAGATATTCTATGACCATGTTCACTTCCATTTCAAAGTTCAGTGTCTGATCAATTCATTAACAAGGGTCACTCCCTATGCCTCTTTCTCTGTCTCACTGCCGGTGGAAAGGGTCACTATCTTCCTCTTCCTTCGCTCGCTGCTCTTGGAAAGGAATCCACTCATAGTTTATGGATATGTATGTAAAACAAGTTTATGGACATATAGGTAGCTTCATTTTCATGAATTCTTGTATCCTAAAATATAGGTATATGCTTTTATGAAGTCCCTTTTTAACCCACGTATGATGTCCACCTTCTCGGGAACTGTTAGGTATCGAAAAATAATTTCACAAACCAGATTAATGATTTTTGAAGCTTTCTTGTGAAAATCATGAACCACTTTTATCCTCCACGTATTGTGGAACATGTTTAGTACGTGATCACCTCCTCCATGTACTACTTTGGCTGCTGTGAACCACTCTTCATCCATGGACTGCCTTCTCCATCGCTATCACGTACTACAACCAGGTATTAATTCCACAAACCTCTACTGTGAATCACCCTCTATCTACAAATAGTTATCTTTTCATGGATTCCCTTGGATTCTGCGTGCCAGAGAGCTCCCTCCACGTACCTCTTTTGGATTTTAATCTCTCATGTTCCATATATTCCTCCTCTTCCTATCGAGTCATAAGTGATTATAGCTTTCCGCTTAATTACTTCGGTGGAATTTCTTAAGCGTGAACCACTCTAGCCTTCATGAGATTATTTCTCACAAAACACCTTAAGATATTGCAGAATTCATATATCAAAAATATGATCTAATATAATTTGACCAAAATAAAATTATAGGAATTAATTATTCTTATATAGGAAAAGATACCCACTTAATCTGCTAAATCGAGATTTACCAAATCTTCAATCCAGCCTCCACTTCATATCGATCATCCAACCGCCACAAACCACAAGCCATCCACAAATCGTTTTTACATGACACCCACATACTAACATGGCTCCCATATGGTCTATCTTCTCTACCAACATCAATCCATCAGCGTACCGTACCGGGTTCGACCACGAACCATCGCTGCAAACCGTTTCTGGTTTCACGAACCACTCGGCATACCATTCCTACCACTCGGCGTACCGTTCACAGAACATGGTACGCGACCCATGAATTATGATACATGGTTCACATCATTTTACAATTTTCTGTAACATTATTCATACCATCCACTTTTAGGAAGAGATTATTTCTTTTCTAACATCAAACTCCCAATTTTGAGGAGCAAAAAGTTGGAAGACATTAGGAAACTGCGCCACCATAAAGGCCTATCTTCGAAAACCATAAACCATACTCAATTACGGTCATCAAGATATTTCAACAGACACAAACACACCTAAAACACACTGAGTAGACACCTTGAATGACTTTTCAACAATAATATCCCACTTTGGGTTTGTTGATATAGATATTAAAACAATGTTCTACATTTTGATACCTCATTAATAATCCTTCCAACATCAGCTGCCATTCGCTTCATGCAATTAAGATAGTGATCAAGGATTTAAACAACACATACTCTAAGACCACATGATCCATGATCGGTGTGAGAAACAAGTTTATAATAAAAGTTTCATAAATTCATCACTTCATTTCTAATCACCAATTGTTGATACCAGACTGATACTAATTGCTTTGTGCTTGAAGCCTTCTGAAACCATTCCAACACCACTTTTATGCTTTTATCATGATCCTCAGATATCATGATATCTATTATTTGATATATCACATCTAGAATCATTATATTAAACACTCCCTATCTGTTATAGCTCCTCTAATAATCTTTATATCAGCTTCAACTCCCCCTGTCTCGCTGCTCCACTTAACAGCTTCCCCCCGTGTCTTTTCTTCCACCAGAAATAGTAAAAACTTTCTCCACCTTTATCAACGAACCCGAATGGAACATCTAGGTAGTCTGAAATAGGGTACATATCACATATCAATATATTAGGGAAAGACACATCATACCATGGGTATTGGGGGGTTCCTACATCCACATTATTTTCAAGTGTGGGAAGTCGACTGGACTCCCAAAGCCAGTCGATGCCTTTAAAATTATTCTTTAGGTAAGGCCATTGTATGAATATCTAAAACTTGTTGTTCCATAGGAACATACTCTAACATAAAAATCCATTTCTACACATTCTTTGTGATAAAATGATATTTGACTTCAATCTTCTGTGTACTTGAGTGATGGACTGGATTTTTTCCCATATTTACTGGACTTGAATTTTCACAATGAATCCCAATCAGAGATTTCACATCAATTCACATATCATCATGTTGTTGCTTCATCCACCATAGATGCATACAATATTGATTAGCCCCAATTTATTTAGCTTCTATGGTGCTCAATGAAATTAAATCTTGTTCCTTACTTAACAAAAAAATACAAAACCCTCCAATATAAAAGGCACCTCTTGATGTCGATTTTCTATCATCTACTGAACCGGCCCAATCTATATCTGTATATCCCAATAACTCTAACTAAGATTTTTCATTATACATTAGGCAAAAATCTGTTGTTCCTAGGATATACTAAAGAATTATTTTTTTACTTCCATCATGTGACTGTCCTTTGGACTGATTAGATACCTTGTTTCATGTCATGTGGAAAATACAACATAAGGCCTCATCTCTGTAACGTACAATAGACTTCCAATGATTTTTCAATATTCTTTGGTATTAACTTCCTTAACTTCATCATCCTATGATAGTTTCATCCAGGTAGCTACATGAGTCTTTATCTCTTTGTAATTATCCAATCAAAATTTTCTCAAAAACTCCTGGAATAAATTGGTTGAGAAATAAAAGTACCATTCCTTCCATGAGTCACCCGTAATCCAAGGAAAAATGCCTACTCACCAATCATTGACATTTCAAACTCACTTTTTCATGAATTTAGAAAACTGTCTGCCTTGTGGTTCATCTCATCCACCAAAGATTATGTCATCCACATAAACTACCACCATCATCTTCTTACTTTTTCCATTTTTTGAAATATAGATTTTAAAAAACTCCACCATGTTGGAAACCATGTTTCTTTAGAAACTGATCAAACCCTGAATACCATGATCTTGGTGCATGGTTTAATCCATATAAATCATTATTCAGGTGAAAAACTCTATTTTCTTCTTCATGAATGAGAAACCCATCTAGTTTCTCAATGTAGATTTTTTCTTCTATAACTCCATTATGAAATGCTGACTTAACATCGATCTAAAAAACCTTAAACTTTCTCTACATAGCTATGTAGAAGAATAATCTGATTTTCTCTAGCCTTGCAACAAGTGAAAATGTCTCATCAATATCTATAAACTCAATATAGGAGTGCCTTTTACACACCAGTCAAGCTTTGTTTCGAATGAAAACACCATATTCATTTATTTTGTTGCAAAAGACCCACTTTTTCCTGATGATGTTCTTGTCTTCTAGTCTCAAAACAATTCCCCACATCTGATTCTTCTAAATTTTCTCAAGCTCTTCATTCATTTCCTAAACCCAATTCTCCTTTCCAACTGCTCCATCAAAGCTTTTAGGTTCCACTTGTGATAAGAATGATTCTTGTGGTAGAAAAATCATCTTTCTTGTCTGCACTGGTGCGGTCTGTTCACCAATTATATTTTTCTTATCAATTTAAGCTCTTCTTATTGGTCTTTGGGAAGACACTAAATTTTTCTCATCATCTGATTCATCTTCTAAATCATTCTCTAGATCTAGGGCATCTTCTCACCTACTCATCTCTTCATCACTGTCCGCCTGAGTCTGATTATGTATTTGCAGATGATTGTGTTCATTCACCACTATAGTCACAACATGACTTTCAAATATTTTTCCCAACCACTTATTGAAGCATCTATATGCTTTAGTTTTATTTGAGTTGCCCATAAATATCTCTTCATTCCCATGGGATTTAAATTTCATATGTTTATCCTTATTAAGAATGAATCATTTACTTATAGATATTATAAATTACATCAATGATGGATACATTCCATACCATAATTCGTATGAAGTCTTATCCTCTTTTGGAAAAAGTAAAAATCTATTTGAAGTGTATACTGCTGTCATCAAAAATTATTTCTAGAATTTCTCCAAAAAGTCTTTCTCAATGACCATTGTTCATGCCATGTTATGCACAATCCAGTTTCTCCTCTCAACTACCCTATTCTGTCATAGAGTTCTTACTATTGAAACTTGATGCATTATCCTATGTTTCTCGATATAATCCTCCACCTGGTTATTTGTGAACTATGTTCAATTATCTGTTTAAATCATCCTGATTATCTAACCAAGCATCATTTCACATTCCCTTCAATATCTGATAATGAAACTAAACTCTTTATATTTTTGGGTGGTTTTTAATGCCCCTGCCATTATGCAATAGTCATCAATAAAGAGCACAGAATACCTCCTCCCCCCAATATCGCTTGGAAAATTTTTCCTAAACACATAAATATGCACCCTCTAAATAAATCTTGTGGACTAAATCTAATTTTACTTATATTTCTTTCGAATGATATTCTTTTATTCATAGGCATCAAATGTATGAGTGTGATCAGGTGATAATTTAGCAAGATTTCGATCTGCATCATATTCAACTAGATCATCTATGGAACCTTGGCTTATATGGCCAAAACATTTATGCCATAACTTGTTTTCTTCTTCCTTAGACAGTACACACATAACTTCGTCTCCACTAATGTTATATAGATTCCCTTTCTTATAATTTCTTTTCTACAAAAAAACATCATCATTTTACTTGATGATATATAATTTCTTGATAAATCTTATGGCATTCCTAGAGTTACACAATTGACTAACACTACGAAAGTTGTGACTAAACCCCTCAATAACCATGACATCTACAAATTTCATGTATTTTCCTCCAAACATGGCTTTTCCTGAACTAATAATTTTTCAGCCCTCATCATTACTGAGTCTTACAATACCTTTTTTATTGTATGTGATTCTAGTTACTAGATCCTTATTTACTGTCATATAATAAGTGCATATGAGATTAATTATCCATGTCCTCATGCGAGATGATGCCTTGAATCAATTTCTGCAACCACGACCTACTCGACCATTTTATTTTTAACCCAAGTCTTTAACTTCAAACCCTTTATGGAAGGATAACCTTGACCTTCCTTAGTATATGACGGGCCAAATTAAACTTTCAAGGCTGAAAATCGATTCTGAGTTTCCAAATCTCTTGACTATACATTTGGATGCTTCTTATGAACAAATTCAGTCTACCTCAACACATTCTTTTTCATTTTTTATGTCCAATATGATGTGATATTCTCAAGTCCTTTACACCAAAATCAATGACCATCAAATGGTGGCCTATAATTTTAAGCTCCATACAACCACCTCTACTGGTCTTGTTCCATCTGGTACCTCTTTTCTATAGAACATTCATTTCGAGAAAGTCCCATCTTACCACAACAATAGCATCTTTTGTGAGGTATATTTTTGTGTGGAAAAGGACCACTAGTTGTGACTTGGGATCTCAGAATCCTGTTATTCTTTTATATCACAACTTAATCATTAATCATGGAGTGAGTTCAAGTGGTCTATATTGAACAATAACTACATTCTATTTTAGATCAACCCCCATACCGGCCATATGATTCAGAATTGACTGTTGCTTCTATTCTGATGGGCCACTCTACTCAAAAATCACCCAATTAGTTTCATGTATGATCTTCCTTCATGATATCTAACCAAGAGATAACAGTTTCTCCTGATCATTAATTATTCATCACACACTGATGAATTTATCTTTTAGTTTCTTCAATATGTTTGATTTGATCTATTCTAGTTTTGTTGAAACTATCAAATTCTATTTTTTGTTCCTCAATTTTTATTATGTACTCAACCACCTTCTTGGAGATTTCTGGTATTGAAGACATCAGCTTTTCTATTTCTACATTTAGATCAGAATTATATTCTAACTGTTGAGGCATAAAGTGTTTTTATTCACGAATAACATTGGTACCTCTCTTAGTTTTGGTTCTCAAAATATCCATCTCTTCAAGGGAAGCTTCTAATTCCTTCTGAATGTCAACGATTCCTTCAATTTCACATTATTCATTTTTACAGTTCTCTCCTTTTAATGAATTTCTAACAACTTAGACCAAATCATCTATTTTATAATCCTTGCAGTCCTCTATCTCTTCTACATTAGATTCTTCTAAACTTTTATCCTCTTTTGATAGTAAGTCCTTATTTTTAACAAAAAATCTCCCTGTACATCCCCTCACTTTATCATTTGATTAATACATCTTTTGGGTGATTTCATCACATTCTTAATTCTCATCATAAAACTTCTTAGGACACTTTTCTATAAAAATCCCTATCTTTTGGCATCAGAATCATGAAAATTGATGTTTACCTTTGAACATACATTTTCCCCATTACAGATTTGAGGATAGAAAAGTCATGACATCATCCATATTTTCCTCCTCAGGAATATCATCAATAGAGAGATTCTTTGTGGCCTTGAATGATACTTCTTTATATTTCCCCTTTTCCACAGTAACATTGTCATCGTTTCTCATTTCATATTCTACAGGGGCACTACATATGTTATCTACTGTCATCTCTTTTAGGACTTTGTCTTTCGAAAGAAAAACTTTTAGATTAAACCACTATGGAAGTCTCCTCAAGATACATTTCACAGTTGTGATATCTTCAATGACTTCTCTATGACCCCACATGTCTTCCAAAATAATATTTATCTTGTAAAAGAATTCATCAATAGTACCACTGAAATTCACTCTGAGAACATCATACTTATTCCATAGAAACTAACTCTTTACTTCTCAGACTTTTGTGTCACCCTAATAAATGTTCAATAATTATTCCCACATTGGATGTGATGTTTTACCGGAAATCACCTTTGTATAAATTTAATTTTATAGGGATCCTTCTAATACATTGATCCCTTTAGCATCAAAATCCAAATATATTCTTTCAGATTCTGATAAAGCACCACTATTAATGTTAGATGATATTCCGTTCATAACCATTGTGAAGACATCTATCCCTACTGATCGGTAGAAGTGAAGCATTCGATTCTTCCATATTTGAAAATTATTTCTCTCAAAGTTCATAATTATTTTATGACTGACCACCCCCATTTATTTTTCTTGAGAGAACCACTAACTTTAAATCTTTCAGTTTGATACCAATTGTTAGGTCCACTAGGTTGAATACACTGATATGGGGGGTGAATTAGGGTATGAGAGATTTAAAATTTTTCCTTTTGGATCTAGTTTTGTGGTTAAAAAAAACTCAGTTCTATTTCCCTCCCATATAAATATATGAACAGATATGAAATCATGAACAAGACACAACAAATTTTTACTTAGTTCACCCTCACTGGGCTATGTCCAAGGATCATACAACTACAATTTTCCGATTTACCAAATTTACTATGGCTCACTACCAATAATGAGTACAATGTTCATGCTAAAACGTCTATGCCCATCCATGAGACCATTAAAATATTTATGCTCTACTGACCACATTCCCAAGGGTCACTCCCTACACCTCTTTATCTGTATCACTACTGGTGGAAAGGGTCACCGACTTTTTCCTCTTTCTCTAACTTCTTTTGGAAAGTCATCCAATCATAATTTATTGACATGTAAGTCAAACACAGTTTATGAATATGTAGGTCCCTTCATTTTCATGAATTACAACATCCCTAACAATAGGTAGACTCTTTGTTGAAGTCACTTTTTCACCCTCATATGAAGTCCACCTTCTCGGTTATTGTTAGGTACTGGAAAATACTTTCGCAAACTGAATTGAAGCCTTTTAAAGCTTCCTTATGAAAATTTCTAACCACTTTTATCCTACGCAAACTTTATTCTAGGATTATTATGATGTCACATCCTAACCATACTACCATAGAAGCTGAAAACCATTCTTCATCTGTGGACTCCCACCACCCTTGCGATCTCATACTACTACTGCGTACCGATTCCGTGAACCTTTGTTGCGAATCACCCTCTATACGTGAACTATTTTCTATTCCCTGACTACCTTTGCTTCCGTGTACGAGAGATCTCCATCCACATACCACTTGAGGAACTTACTCTCTCACGTACTGGAGATTCTACCTCCCCGTACTGAGTCACAAGCGGTTACAACATTCCGTTTAAATCCTTCTGCGAAATTTCTCCCCCGTGAACCACTATAGCATTCGTGAGATTATCTCTCACAAACCATCTTCATACTATGCCTAAATCCTGGATAAAAATGATTTTATAATGATATTATATCTCCACAGTCACAGTTGGGATTACTGATTCATATATAGTCAATGATACCTGTTTAATGAATAAAATCACAATTTACTATATCATCAATCCAGCCTTCACCTCATACTGATCATCTGGCCACCACAAACCACAAGCCATCTGCGAAATGTTTTTCCACTCCACCCACATACTACCATGGATCCTATGTGGTCGATCTCTTCATCCACCTTCAATCCATATACATACTGCACCACATTCTTCCATGAACCATCACTAAAAACCGGTTCTGGTTTCATGAACCACTCGATGTACAATTCCTATGACTCCACGTACCATTCCCGGAACATGGTAAGCAGCCCATGAATTATGATACATGGTTCTCATAATTTTCCAATTTTATACAATGTTATTCATACCATCCAATCATTTTAAAAAAATCTTTCTTTTCTAAGATCAAACTCTTAATTTTGAAGCCCAATAAATTGGTAATAAAATGAAAACTGTGCCACCTTAAAAACATGTCTTCGAAAAACACCACCCATACCTTATTGTGGTCATCTGGATTTTTCATCAAACACAACCACACCTAAAACACACCGAGAGGACACCATGAAGTATTTTTTCACAACACAAACTCCTCTTCCATAATAAGAAAAAGTGATGTCTAGGAAGGAATGCCCAAACAATTACCTAGTTCTTTGGACCTCATATCAGAAGTCCCCATCAATTGGAAGCCCGATGTATCAATGCCCAAAGATGTATTTCCTAAAAATAATAAACACCATTAGTTTAACAACTGGAATCCCAATGTAAGAAGATATTCATCCTCCCAATATATTGGCCCAATGACCACAATTAATATTGCGAGACTTATCCCCCAACCAACTGTCTCATCACAGTCGACCTATGGTCTATCAACATACATGTGTACTTCTATAGAACAAACCTAAAAATTCACCTCTTTTTAGCACCATCATAAGACGCAACTAATAGAGTAATCAACCAACATGATTAGTCAAAACCACCTCATCATCTAAGTCATGTCTGTGCACATACAACTCCAAAAGCTTATTGAACAAACACGGTGAGCATAAATCACCAACATTGTACCTATGACCAAACATCCTGACACCTAATTCCCATACCACCATTTCACTCAACCTGGTCATCATTGTTATCTCATATTACTAGTTTAATTCCCATAACTATATTGTCATATCACCTCAACTCGATGACCACGTCACCCAACACAGTGATCAACATCACCACATATGTCTCAGGCCTCTTCAAATAAGACGAATAAAATCTCAACAGTACAGGTTGTCCTAACCACCTCAATCACTCTACTAAGCCCAAGAAGATCCTGTCAAACCGTCAGAAGAAAAATATAAGATTAAAATTTATTAAAAAAACCCACCAGGATTAATCGTCTCATGTGTTTCAAGACGCTAACCCATATTTACCATTTTTTCAAGGAGGATTATTCCCAAAAACATCTCATTCACTACTGGAAATAATGGAATTTGGGACGAGGCATTTGCGTCGAGATCCCGTCGCTAATAGGCTTTTGTGACGGGGGCCCGTCGCAAATAGCCCATCGCGGAAAATGTCATCGCAACAACAATTATTTGCGACGGGCCCGTCGCTAAAGGTATTATTTGCGATAACGATCCTTCCCGTCGCAAATATTAGTCCGTATATTTGTGAAAACTTTTTAAAATCGTATTTGTGACGGGCCCGTCGCAATTACTATTTTTAAAAAAAAATTAAAACAAATTAATAAATTATTTTAATGAATATAATAATAATAATATTTTCGACGGGTATAGTATCCCATCGCAAATACTATAAAAAAATAAAAATAAATTATTAATAAATTATTTTAATTAATATAATAATAATCCAATTATAATTCAAAAATAAAAAAATATTAATAAATGATTTTAATTAATATAATAATAGAATTATAATTCACAAATAAAAATAATAAATTATTAATAAATTATTTGAATTAATATAATAATAATGGAACTATAATTCAAAAATAAAAAAAATAAAATATTAATAAATGATTTTAATTAATATAATAATAGAATTATAATTCACAAATAAAAATAATAAATTATTAATAAATTATTTTAATTAACATAATAATAATAGAATTATAATTCAGAAATAAAAAATAATAGAATATTAATAAATTATTTTAATTAATATAAAAATTTTAGAATTATAATTCATAAATAATAAAATATTAATAAGTTATTTTAATTAATATAAAAATAATAGAATTATTTTACATTAAAATATTCAAATAATTCTAATATTACAAAAAAAAATATAATTAAATTATAATATTTAAATATTTTATTATATATATATAATTTAATATTATAAAATATAAATAATATTATTATTCATATTAATATTGTTATTTCAAAATATAATATTATTAATATTTTATAATGAGACAGAAACTACGAATAGAAAAAAAATTCATATTTTGATTTGACAAACTTTATAACATAAAAACAAACTCTAATCTGAAGGAGGGGGGGAGGGGGGATCTGCAGATGCTGGTGGAGAAAACTCCATCCCCAAAGCATGAGTGAGTCAGAGCATGTACTCCATCTGCTCCTAATGCTGCTGCTGCCACCGACTCATCTACTCCTCGTACAGCTGCTGCTGGCGTCGACGCTCCTCCTCATACTGCTGACGCATCTGCTCCTGCTCCTGTTGGAGACTCTCTATCAGTGCAGTCTGAGATCGCAACTGATCATCATACTGTGTAGCAGAAGAAGATGCACGAGCTCCTCTCGAGCTGGACGCCGACATCGCAGCACTTCCATAATAATCTCCAGGAGTCAATCAAGAGCTGATACCAACTACCTGGCCCTTCTCGAAGGCATACTGGGTGGCCTGCATCCATGCCACCTCATCAAACTGACGGCCAGTGGTCTGATCTGATGACTCGTCATGACTCTCAGGCCAGGTCTGTGATGCTGCGGCCTCAAATGACTCCTGTAGTTGCAATTTAAAATTAAAATTTTGAATATATTATATGCAGTTAATTTTTAAACTTGAAAACAAATAATACTAACCACGATGTGACACTGAAGATCACATCTGAGCTCCCCAGTAGCAGGATCACTATACATCCTCCGATATACATCGTACTCCATAATATCGGGGTGCTCGACATCCTATAAGAACAAAAAATAAACTGTTAATATTTATAGTTATATAAAATATTTATAAATAATGTATGTAACAGATGATGTCTATGAGTACTGAAAGTACAACTACCAGCTAGATGAGTCACCTCCTGTCTCCCTCGATTCTACCTCCCCACAGATTATCTCCTCTGAAAGGAATCACCCAACCAGTGTGCACATAATCTATCCCATACATGGGATGAAATGTACTCTGGTCGGTGTGCTCTACATGACTCGTCAAAATTTGGCACTCCTGCTTTCTTCGTGGCAGATTTTCTTAAATTATGCAAAAACTAACGAAATCGATCATGCATGGCCACCTCCCATGCCTTGTGGATGGCATCACGCATGGTATCCTCGATCGGATACCATAAACCCTACAAATAAATCAAAATATGATGTTAGAAATGAAATAATTTTCAAAATAAAAATTATTTATTTACATATGTATCAACCAATGGCTGAACATGACCTGCTGCACATCAATGGGAATCTTCTCCCATGTGGTCCAAGGCTGAGAGAAATAGTTGTGCAAAATAGCTCTACCCTATCCGACTGCTATATGCAGAAAACTGTAAAAATAATAAACATTTATTATGTGAATAGATTAATGAAATCTTAGTCAAATCCACAGGTTATCACACATGTTATTACACCTCTGTGTGCATGGATCAAACCCAAGACG
This sequence comes from Viscum album, assembly GCA_963277665.1. Lineage (NCBI taxonomy): Eukaryota > Viridiplantae > Streptophyta > Magnoliopsida > Santalales > Viscaceae > Viscum > Viscum album. The sequence continues at coordinate 959,237,128 of OY728155.1, forward strand.
TGGACGTCACTCGGGGACGGGGTCAGGAATCATCAATCGTGCAAGACCGCGCCCCCTCCGCGTACTCCCTGGAGCGCCTGCAGGATGAGGGTCATCTAACAGCAACTCATCCACATCGAAAGTCAGGTCAGCATCCGCCAACTCACGAAATGTATTGTCATCCATCTGAAATAGAAAATGTTAATGTTGTTAGCAAATAATTGATAATTACTATTATATATACATATATATTAGTTATGATTGTATATAACTACCATGGAATTCTATCAGTGTTAATCTTCATCATCATCTTCATATATGTCAATGTCATCTTCATATTCCTCCTCAACATCATCGATATCCATTCGAGTTCCAGTTGCTTCATCTCTTACCATTTCAAATTCATATGTGACATCATTAACATCATCGTCATCACCGACTCTTAAATGTGGGGTTTCGTCATCGATACTCTTGTCTCTTTGTAAAAAAGATTGATTTTGAGTACTCTCTTGAAAAACTTCAATTCATTGAACATCAGTGAAAGCACATTCACTTTTACTAAACTGATTGTCTCGAATTTTGATTTTTATTATACTCCACCAATCAGTCAACTCTCTTGATGTAGCACAGTACTTTGTGTAATAAACTTGATGTACCTTTTGAGCCAATAAGAATGGTTCATTTACTACGAGAACACTTTTACATTTAATATCGATGATTCCATGAGTCAGATGAACACGCACGCCTCTCTCTGTATCCAACCACCTACATTTTAACATGGTTATGTAATGTTGTCCAAGATAACAGAGTTCAATGATTTCATCAAGTATGCCATAAAATTCAACTTCATTTTCTCAATGATGAGATCCTCTCAAGCTAACTCCACTGTTCATTGTTTTTTTTTGATTCCCCATATGCATGTGTGTGAAATCGAAATCCATTCACCACATATGCATTATAAGTTTTAACAAGTTTGGAAGGTGGGTTACTCAATATACACAGCCATTTGTCAATTTTATCAGTATGTTGAGACACCTGAATTTTTTTGAAATAATTGTCAATATAGTAAACTATACATTGAATGAGTTTCTAAAAGATAAAGAATTTATGTTACCAGTTTTTGAAACCACTGAGAGAAATTTTTCTGTCGGCGTTCTTCGAGAGCAGCAGCTGTAATTTGTGGAATTTGTTTTTTTGATATGATTATCATACATCCTATAAAAAACAAAGTTATTTACTGTAACATAAATGATATAATAAGTGATATAAACACTTACAGTACAACTGATGTCATCTCTTCACAGTTGATTAGAACATACGTATGAGCTCTGTGATGCTCATCATCCGAAACCCAGCATTCATAAACTCCACCAAAACCAATCTCTTCCTGGTTGAAAACAGATAATTGATTGTCGATTTCATCAATATTCCTCTCGTTCCATCCCATTCGGTAGTGTTTTGAAGGATACTCAGATTCAAAATAATGGGAGCAGAAAAAATATATTTCCTCTTGCAAATAAGCTTCTGCAATAGATCCTTCAACAGATGCTTTGTTACATACTTTTCTTTCCAATTTTTGCATGCATCTTTCAAATGGGTACATCCACCGAAACTGTACTGGACCTCCACATTTGGCTTCATATGGAAAATGTAACATCAAATGTTCCATTGAGTTGAAGAAAGACGGCGGAAATATTTTTTCCAGTTTACATATAATTACAACAACATCTTCTTCAAGTTTGCATAGAGCATCATAATCTGCTGTAGCCGTACAAATTTCCCGAAAAAAATGAGACATGTCTGTTATGGAATCCCAAATTACAGAATTCAACACACCTCTTAATCCAATGGGTAGAGGTCTTTCCATTATAACATGACAATCATAAATTTTTAATCCATTAATATGACCATTTTTACACATCAACCCAAATTGGAAGCACAACCATTTGGAAGTCTCAAATCTGCAATCCACTGAAAAAATAATAAACATTTTTCTTTAGACAGTGTATAAGCTGATTTTGGTTTCAGTAACCTTTCTGTTCTGACATTCTTAAACAGTTCCAGTTCTCGACGCCTGCAAATTTGGGTAAGATCTAAACAAGCATTTACATTGTCTTTTCTCTTTCCTAGCATATCCAAAACTATATGAAACAAATTATCAAAACAGTTCTTCTCAATATGCATGACATCCAACATGTGACGGACCAACAAATCAGACCAACATCGCAAATCCCAAAATATGATACGTTTAATCCAATTGTGTTCTTTCCCAAAACCAGAAATTTTCTATTGGTTTATTGTGGGACCAAAAGTGATGGGAGGTAATGAAAATACAACTGATTTTAACTCCGATCCTGATATCATTTTTGGAGGTCCATCCCTTTCAATTGTTCCTTTTCTGAAATGAGATCTGTTTCTGCGAAAAGGATTATCAGCTGTAAGAAATCTGCGATGACAGTCAAAATAACAAGGTTTCTTTCCATGAATGAGCATAAATGATTTTTTCTCTCCCATACAGTAAGGACATGATTTCTGACCATGTGTACTCTAGCCAGATATCATCCCACAAGCCAGGAAGTCACTAATTGTCCACATCAATGCTGCTCTCAGTATGAAATTATATTTCGTAGCAACATCATATGTACTAAAACCAGTACTCCACAATAAACATAATTCATCAATCAATGGTTTCAAATAAACATCAATATTTTTCTTCGGATTTCCTGGAATTAGTAAAGTCAAAAAGATATATGGCTCCTTCATCAACATCCAAGGAGGTAAATTGTACGGAGTAAAAAAAATAGGCCAACATGAATATTGACTACCATAAGATCTGAACGGATAGAAACCATCAGTGGAAAGGCCCAGTCGAACATTTCTATCTTCTAAAGAAAAGGATGGATGCACTCTATCAAAATGTTTCCATGAATCACCATCGGCTGGATGATTCAAGCTTTTATCAGTTGAAATATTCACTTTATGCCATGACATCATTGTCGCTGTATTCTTAGACATGAATAAACGCTGAAGTCTGGATGTAAGTGGAAAATATCTCAACTGTTTTACAGGAATCAAACCAGACTTCCCATGTTTCTCTTCTTTATATCTCAGTTTGCCACATGTGGGAAAACTATCCAACGAATCATTTTCCCCAGAATATAAAATGTAGTCATTTTAACATGCATGAATCTTCTGACAAGTAAGTCCCAAATTTCGAACCAGCCTCTTACTCTCATAGTAATTTGCAGGAAAAACATTTCCTTCAGGTAACAGTGTATTAAGCAAAGAAAATATCTGGTCAAAATAGGTGTTTGACATTCCTTTATCTGATTTGATAGCCATAAATTTTGCAACTGCTTCTAATTTGGTCATCTTATAGCCAGGATATAATGCATCCTCAGCAGACCTCAACAACTCATAAAATTCAGTCGGTGCCAACTCAGGATTTGAAGCTATATCATCCGGAGTTTCTGTATATTGAACAGATGAACCTGCAACATCATGTACTAAATCTTGAAACCGGGATGGATCCGGAATCAAGTTGGTATCACCTACTCTGGAACTGCGTTCACCGTGTTAATAAGAAAAAACATAATCTGGTTTAAAACCAAAATGCAAGAGATGTCCCCCCACTTTGTCAAACGTGTCAAACGTTCTCAATGCACATTTTCTACAAGGGCATTTTATTTTTCCTTCTAAAACAAATTCTGGATTTGATACCGCAAATGATAAAAAAGTCTCCACACCCTCTATATATACTAAATTTAAACCAAAACCATTTGGATTTCTATGTTGATTTATCCATATGCGGTCATCTAATAATGAATGTTAACGACCTCGTTGTTCCATATTTTTCTATAAAATATAAATGCATTACTGGTTTTGAATAATTTGTTAGAAAAAACACTCAAGTAAGGATAATTATAGAGTTTACATCATACACGACTGACACAAACTTTTTATTGATATAGACCTAAAAATTAACCCATTAAGAATTGAATATGTTGAGAATAAAGCAAAACCTGTTACAAATATTTATAATTTTAATATTATATAAATTTATTATTATTTTAATAATACTAATATTATTTTTTCATAAATATTAATTATATAATAATAACATTATTACATTATTAGTATATTTTATTATTAATTTTAAAATAATATAATTTTCTATATTATATACAATTCTCCTTTCATCTGTGTGTTTAACATTCTGTCTCCACATGTAATATTTGCATTCTCTTTCACCTCTCCATTGGTGAGTAGGTTGATAATTTTGAAAAAGAATGCAAATATTACATGTGGAGACAAAAAACACACAGATGAAAGGAGAATTGTATATAATAGAAAAAATTATATTATTTTAATATTATTAATAAAATATACTAATAATGTGATAATGTTATTATTCCTAATTATTGGTAATTATTCCTAATTATTGGTAATTGTTGGTAATTGTTACTAATTATTGGTAATTATTGGTAATTATTGGTAATTATTGGCAATTATTTGTAATTATTGGTAATTATTACTAATTATTGGTAATTATTGGTAATTATTACTAATTATTGGTAATTATTACTAATTATTGGTAATTATTACTAATTATTGCTAATTATTGGTAATTATTACTAATTATTACTAATTATTGGTAATTATTGGTAATTATTACTAATTATTCCGAATTATTGGTAATTATTACGAATTATTACTATTTATTACTAATTATTGGTAATTATTAGTAATTATTAGAAATTATTACTAATTATTGGTAATTATTGGTAATTATTGGTAATTATTACTAATTATTGGTAATCATTATGAATTATTACTAATTATTGGTAATTATTGGTAATTACTGATAATTATTGGTAATTATTTCTAATTATTACCAATTATTAGTAATTATTGGTAATTATTGGTAATTATTACTAATTATTGGTAATTATTGGTAATTATTACTAATTAATGGTAGTTATTTGTAATAATTTGTAATTATTACTAATTATTGGTAATTATTACTAATTATTGGTAATTATTACTAATTATTGGTAATTATTACTAATTATTAGTAATTATTGGAAATTATTGGAAATTATTACTAATTATTACTAATTATTGTTAATTATTACTAATTATTAGTAATTATTACTAATTATTGATAAATATTAATAATTATTGATAATTATTACTAATTATTACTAATTATTGGTAATTATTGGTAATTATTAGTAATTTTTACTAATTTTTACTAATTATTGGTAATTATTACTAATTAATATTAATTATTGGTAATTATTATTAATTATTACTAATTATTGGTAATTATTGGTAATTATTTCTAATTATTAATAATTATTGGTAATTATTACTAATTATTACTAATTATTGGTAATTAGTGATAATTATTACCAATTATTACTAATTATTGGTAATTATTGGTAATTATTACTAATTATGGATAATTATTGGCAATTATAACTAATTTTTGGTAATTATTACTAATTATTTGTAATTATTACTAATTATTGCTATTTATTGGTAATTATTACTAATTATTACTAATTATTCCTAATTATTGGTAATTATTCCTAATTATTACTATTTATTACAAATTATTGGTAATTATTACTAATTATTGGTAATTATTACTAATTATTGGTAATTATTACTAATTATTGGAAATTATTACTAATTATTGGAAATTATTGGTAATTATTGGTAATCTTTACTAATTATTGGTAATCATTAGTAATTATTGGTAATCATTACGAATTATTACTAATTATTGGTAATTATTGGTAATTATTCCTAATTATTGGTGATTATTCCTAATTATTGGTAATTATTCCTAATTATTGGTAATTATTCCTAATTATTGGTAATCATTACGAATCATTACTAATTATTGGTAGTTATTGGTAATTATTGGTTATTGTTACTAATTATTGGTAATTATTCTAATTATTGGTAATTATTCCTAATTATTGGTAATTATTACTAATTATTGGTAACTATTCCTAATTATTGGTAATGATTCCTAATTATTGGTAATGATTCCTAATTATTGGTAATTATTCTTAATTATTGGTAATTATTCCTAATTATTGGTAAGTATTCTTAATTAGTGGTAATTATTCTTAATAATTGGTAAATATTTACAATTATTTGCAATTATTGGTAAATATTGGAATTTATTGGAAAAAATATTGACAAATATTGGCAATTAATGAATATTGGGAATTATTATTCATTATTACTAATTATTAGTAATTATTACTAATTATTGGTAATTATTATAAATTATTACTAATTAATGTTAATTATTTCTAATTATTATTAATTAATTCAAATTAATTTTAATTTTTCATAATTAATGTTAATTAATTGTAATTACAACTAACTATTTTAAATTAATTAGTGTTTAATTGTCTCTAATTACTATTAATTATTAATACTTATTCATAATTATTTTTAATTAGAAATCAAAAAAAATTCTAAAAATTTAAACTAAATAAATATAATAAATAAAATAAATATTAAATTAAAATTCAGATAAAAACCTTAAACATGATGTCAATGTCGAGCCGCTGTAATTGTAGAACACCACCAACTGAATCCTCGAAGTCAGAAAAAAAAAATTACAACTGAAAGTCGTAAAAGATTCAGAGTGAAAAAATTGGAACAGTTGAGAGTTGAGAGTGGGGAAATTGTAATGGTTGGCAGTATTTATAGGTTGGATTATTTGCGACGGGCTTTTTTGCGACGGGTTTTCCTTCGCAAATAATGATTTTTGCGACGGGGCCCGTTGCAAATAACCTTGAGCACATTTAATTATTGGCGGCATTAAAACAGTTATTTGCGACGGGCCCCATCGCAAATATCCCCTGCCGCCGGGGTATTTGCGACGGGGATAGAACCCCGTCGTAAATAACCCTGACCGCATTTAATTATGGGCGGCATTAAAACAGTTATTTGCGACGGGGCCCGTCGCAAATAACCTCTACCGCCGGGGTATTTGCGATAGGACAGCCGCCCAGTCGCAAATAGTCTTTAACCGCCGCCGGTTATTTGCGACGGGGTTCTCTCCCCGTCGCAAATAAACTTCGCGCGGTTTGGCGCGCATTTTGCGCCAAACCATTTTCGACGAGAATAGTCTCCCGTAACAAATACTACTTTGCGAAAGGTATTTGCGACCGGAATTATTCTCGTCGCAAATACCCCGTCGCTATTAACCATTTTTCCCGTAGTGATATAATGAATTTATTAATTAAAATAGAAGAATTAAATTATTAGGGTCTATCTTGGGCCACCCAAGGGTGTGCTCATGAATTCACCCCATTAAGACATAATGAAACTAATGATTTATATTGTCTCTACCTAGCACACATATATAGACATTCTATTGTCTGATATCAAACTCAAACATGAGCTAAATCAGAAGAAATCGATGTTATAGATTAATTCCTTAAAAACATTGTAAAATGTATCCCATAGATTTTTTTCCAAAAATAGAAAGATGAAATATGAATACATGTAAGAGGAACCTTAGAATTACAAATATGATTCCAACAAGACAGATGAAAATAAAATCAATGAATTCATAAAAATGACTAATCAAAGCCTAAGAGAGGAAGAGGTTGCGAGGATCCCCTTGATGAAGGTGGAATGTAGGGGAAAATAAAGAAGAAAGATTAAATAAATAGGGAGGGAGAGATGGTCCTTTTCCGATTTTTTATAGGCTGAAACGTTATCACATGGTTTGGAAAACTGTCTAAAAACCGTGTGGTTCCCATTGCCTAAACAACACACTCACATGACCAAGTCAAAAAAAAATTCCAAACCATGATTAGGAAGTATGAATCCCCTATACTAAGAATTTCAAAGGTTCTGCATACAGTAACCCAACCCCAGTAATCATGGAATAAGTGTATACCACCATTACATTTTATTGATTAGAAGGAATCAAATTCCATTGGAGCAATGAGTTTAATAGTCTTGTACAACTAGGTATATACATGGCTCATGTATTAAAAATGATTACACTAATTAGAATACAATTTTTTTCTGAGGTTAACTTTAATCCTTCTATAGTATCAATTCACATCTTAATTTTTAGACATAATGGAATCATGGGGAAATAAAAAAATAAGGGTGAGTTCAAATGTTTAGTAAGGATCTTGTATTTCAGAAACACTAATGAATCAATGAGAATATTCAATATGGATACTTTATAACTATAGCTACATTCCATGAAATTAGTAGTTGGAAAAGGATGTTAGTATACAATATGGAAAGGTAAATAACTGAAAAAAATGAAATTTAAATATCGGGATAAGGAAAAATCAATATGGAAAGGTAAGAAACTGAAAACAATGCTATTTAATCAATAAAATGAGAATGAAATACATCCATAAATTTTATCATGTGAAAATATCATGGATAATACTAATAAATAAATTGTTACTAATGGAAATACTAAATTATTAGACATCAAGTATCTGGAACATGAACCCCTATACTATTAAGATCAATTCTCAAGATAGTTTAAATCTCTAGGTAGAATCCCATATATTCATCATGGAAACTAACTGGAGGGGTAGGTTTCCATGTAATTGCATCTCATGAGACTGCAGATACATCGAGTCGATTGCTATAAATGTTCCCAAATGCAACTATTACATTCCCAAATCAATCATCATATATAGGTCAATCGATTAAACTCAAGAACAATGTGTCATATAATATATTAGTATTCAACAAAGGGTATGGATTTATTAGTATCCCAATTGTATATCAAATATAATAAAATGTAAACATCATATGTAAAAAAAATTATATGGTTGTAGAAATAAAAATATCCATGATAAATGATTTTTATAATTTTGGGAAATTCAATGTTCAATGATCATATTAAATTAAATATTCAAAGTCCACAAAATATGATTCAAGGAAGTCAATGTAAATACAACAATAGGTAAAATCAATCAAAACCCATCAATAGTAAGAATTAGAATGGTGTAAATAAAACATATCCCTATGTAGAGTGAAAAATGGATTTTTTTTAATTTATAAAATGAATTATTATTAAAGGTTGTTTTAAAAAAATGATTAAGGAAAATATAATTTTTATTTTGTTTTTTTAAAAAAATTTATTTGAAATTCACTTTTTGAAAGAAAATAATTAAAAATTAACCTCTTAAACATGAAATGTAATATTCAATGAAATAATTTCTGGTAATACCATACAAGGCATAAATGTTAGAAATAATATCCATTTTGTAGGGTAAAAAAATTGAAAACTAAATTTTTCAAAAAGAGAAAAGAAAATTCCCGTAAAACAATATTTATAATAAAAAAGGTAAAATTTTATTAAGTAAAAAATTTTGGAAACAATAAAAAAAATTGGATCACATTTATGAAAATATGGGTTTTATAGGACAATAGGTTCTCAGAATATAGAGATAATTTTTGTCAGGTTTTTTTAATGCCATTTTCTAAAGAATTTTGAGTATCAAAGAGGGGGGAAATTATAATATTACATGAAAATGGTTATGAATAACCAGAGGGGAAAAAATTAAAGGAATTATTAAATAATGATACTATAATATTCTATAATGTAAATTCAAGTGTAAATAATCCCTAACAAAATGAGACAATAATGTAAACCCTTAGAAATTCCATAATGCTGATGTGAGAATAAATAAATAATTAGATAATGTAGTCCATTTATAAATCCACATAAAATATTTATATTTGAAACAATAAATTATGAAAATTGATTACACAAAGAAATTATAGATAATTAATTATTATGAAAATCTAAAATAACCCAATGGAAAAGAATTGGGTTATGAAATTCATTAATACTTGGTAACTTATATTTTAAATCAAATTTAAAAAAATAATTCAAATTGAAACTCAAAAATAATTTGAAGATAAAATTATTAATGATATAATATATCGAAATGGGCAGTATACACACAATACAAATGATGTTTGTGGTGAATATCACATTTATCTCACAAATGTAAAAAAGAATGATGAAAATCCCATACGTTGTGTTTTCTATTCGGTTAATGAAAATTAAAATCCTATATAATATTTTATATAGTTTTATTAACCTATAAGAGGGAAATATTAATATTTATGATATCATATAGTATCCTTTTATAATATTTTATAACCTTTTCAGAAATAATATTTAATTATTTTCAAAATTTTGAGTGTTAATTTTCTTGTAATCCAGGTATATTTTGACTTGTATTTTTTAGTTTTATTTCTTAGATCATGATTTAACAATATCTATAATGTAAATCATGATATAAATTATATATATTCATTATATATATATAATAATAGATAATACATTTATATAATAAATGAATTGCACCGTTCATGGAGACGGTAGAATTTACGTACAAATGAATACTACATCCATTTATTTGTCATGTTTTAGAAGAATGAAAAGTAAATGATATATATATATGTATATTATATGTATATTATAATATTTTTTTTCATATATTAAATTTTTTTATCAATAAAATGTTTAATGCAATTCATATATAGAGTGAACAAATCACATTGCTTTGAGGAAGCAGTAGTTTATCACACACAGAAACGTTAAGTTCGATACCCCTTTGATGGATGTGTGTGTAGGTGTACGTAGAAAAGTTAACATAAAAAATATATTTTTGGTTAAAAAAATTAGGTGATTATATAATCATGATATAAAAATAATTTAATATGTAGAAGGATAAATGGTTCAAAGGTGATTGTTGAAGAATGTCTTATCGTATTCGGGCTACTACCATTGGTTTATACCGAATGTCATATTTGGGTGCATTTATTCACAAATGGAGGCTTTTAAAATTATTGTAGGGAATTTGGGTGATTATTTGGGTATGGTTTTTATGATATAAAGGGGTTTAAAATTGTGAATAAATGGGAGGGGTGGGGGCCTTTTAATAGTGGAGGAGGAATCTTAAGCATGTAAATTTTTGAAAAGGGAATTCAATCCGAACTTTTTCCATGTATAGTGAATCTAATAAAGATATGAATTATATTAAATGGATTATATGGTCTATATGTGGATACTCAATGGATTTTGGAAAAGTTTCTAGGACATTAGTTTCTTTATGTTTATCGTTTAGTTGGTTATTAAGATAAATTTTCTCTTAATAGCTCTAATTAATTTTAGACAAATTGAATAATAATTTTGATAAAAATAGACTATTAACATATCAGATATTATATATAATTATTATTACAATTATGGAATCCATTTTCTAGAATTTCAACAATATAAATAACATAAATTATTCTAAAATTAATCTTGTAGATAGGGTGATAAATCAAGTTTTTAAAGTAAAAATGTTCAAAATATTGAAATGTTTTTATATACTATATCAATGTGAAATTTATTTTGAGGTGATAACATGTAATAATTTATTTAATAGTTTCCTAATTTAACTTTTACACTAATAAATAATATAATTTAAACTTACAAATAAGTTATATGAAAAAAAAAATCTGAATTAAAATTTATTATTTTCTTCTATTCCTAAAAAAATAAATCCTCCCAAAAAAATAAAACAATTGACTGTAAGAAAAATTGTATATTTATATTAGAAAAATTATGTTTATTTCGTCATATAATGGTTATAAAATTTCCAAAAATTGGATTTAAAATAGGTTCTCCAGTAAATTGTTGTAAAATTCACTTTCGGAAAAATTATTACTTTTTAGGAGAAAGATTGGTTTTATTATTATTTTATTCAGATCCAATCTTTTAAATGAATGAAAAAAATATAATATTGAATATATAACACATATATTTCATTAATATCTTTCACTAATTGGAATTAATTTAAAATATTTGGATAATACACTTTGTGAGTATACAACCCTTTCTTTTATATTCAAATTGTTCTTCAAAATATTTCTAATAAATTGATTACCATTGAATTCATTTTATATTTTCATAAATCGTATATTTTCATAATTAAGATAATAATATTCATAATCTATAATTTAATGTCTAGGTTATATATTATTATGTTAAATTATATTAGTATTATTCTGTAAAACATGGTATTGTGTTTACCATAAGTTGTCAAAGAATGTCTTTGTTTCGTGTAATGCAAGCTAACTCAATATTGCATGCATTGAAATATATATCATAGATTGAATTTATATAATATAGTAATTATATTTGAATGTATTGGGATATTATATTCTATTACGTTTGTGGTGTTGTATGACTTACATTATTTTGAATAAAATGTTCTTATTTTAGACTTTTTTGGTGTTACATTCTCCATACCATAATTAAATTGCATCCACACAATTTAAACTCTACAATGGTAATAGATGGGTTGATATTTAAAATTTTGAAATCCCGGATCATGAAAAAGGTTAATAAAACAACTCTTAATAAATTAAAATGAGAAATACCAAGTTTATATTGAATAACATATTACTAGGATTTGACGGTGGGGAACATTAGTGGAAAGTTGTAATATATACATAGAGGAAAGGTGTAAATATTTATAATGGTGATTAAGTTAATAAAAAAAGTGAATGATCGATGGTAACATGAAGGACTCAAATCCATAAATCATTAATGATTTAAAAGACAATCAGATCAACCAAAATTTAGGTATTTGGATGTCATTTTTATATCAGTATTCTAATAATGAGTAATTATTTTGTTGCCTAAGAAAATAATGAAATATACTTAATTGATATATTTTTGCAATTTCTTTCAAAATTTTGTTGTGATTTGACCAATTTACAATTCATCGAAAAATTAATTTTGAAGTCTAAAGAAATAAAATAAACATTTAATAGATATTATATCCCAAAAAGAGTGACCATTAAAACTATTCATCTCTAACTATTCCCCAATGAAAATGTGTTTAATACATTAATATCTAAACATACAGAAACATTATAGGTTCATTAATTTTTTTCCAATTTTTTAACATAAAACAACTAAACATTAACTAGGAAAATGCATAAGACAATTGTATGTGATAAACCATTTTATTCCTTTGGTCATGTGTTGAAGCCCTACTGAGTTTCCCGAATTTATGGGTTGTCACTCCAAATGAAGGATGTGAGTTTTATAAACTATATTAAAATTATTTAAAAAATAAATATACTAGAAATCCATGGAATAATTTTAATCATGAAATAAAACTTTAACAATGGTTTTCCATAAAAACTCAACATAAAAATACTTCAACTATTTTATTTCTACATATTTCCTTCCTTGATCTAGAGTTTATCCATTAGATTATGGAATTGTCTCATGTTATCCCAACTTCCCCACATTTATGGAAATAAACCATAAATGGATCGTTAGGAAGATATTTATTTCATTCCATTATATCCTAAAATTTTCTTCGATAAATTTTTTTATGTTCAGCATTCCCACATATAGAGCTCATTTCTATTCCAATATGATACATTCTTGGGATCCACCTTCTTTATTTATTTCATGTTGGAAATGAAGACCATTTTCTCCATGGTCTCTATCATAATAGGTTTAAGAAAACTCAATCCTTCTCTTCTTTAGTGACTCCAGAAGTTTCTTAAGGAATATGATATTAATCATAATTTTCGAAAAATGATTTGTCATAAACATGATATCTTTGACTATTATCACCTTTCCATTCAGTTTCTCATTTTCACCACATTGTCCTCAAGGTTAAATTTTAACACGACTCTTCTAGGTTCTATCCATTAACAAAAACTAGAAATCACAATATGAAAAACAATAGTCATAATGAGAAAACATATAATCATTTATAGGATATATAAGTCATGGAACCTTATTTTAAATCAAAAACAAATTTGGTTTAACTCAAGTTATTTCTAATATATCAAAATAGTGCATAATGGTCTATAAAGAAAATGTGAATTATCATATGAATATCCCCTATGAATATCATACTAGGTGCACAATAATTCCCATTGTTGTGTGATATATTACACTCAAGGCAGTTTGGACGCACCTTTTTGACATTTTTACCCCTATGTACATCTATTCTTGATCCACATCAACCTATAGTATCTAGATAGGGCTATGTTTCTTAAAAAACTACATTATCTCTACCTAAATGAACCATTAGTATGTTCTTATATACTTATCCTAAAATTTTATCTTAGTTTTATGTTCTCTAATCTATGTCTTCCTAAATATTGTTTCAAAGGATTAAAATAAATGTCCAATGATACCCACTATTATGACCAAACCCGAGTAATCCTGGAGATAGTGTTTAATACTGTTACATTGGCATGATTAGAAGGAATGAAATATAGATGGACTAATGATTTTATTATTTTTGGTAAAATAGATACATAAGTTAGTATTATATTAGAAATGAATACAATGATAAAAAAAATTATTTTCTTTCATGGATAAAATTATTCTTTCTATGATATCTTATAATATCAATCATATAAAACTTTATGGAATCTTGGGAAAATAAAAAATAAGGGTGACTTAAAATGATCAGTTTGGGTCATGTATAATGGAAAAAATAATGAATGAATGGGAATAGTCAATGTGGAAAAGTAATTACTAAAGAAATATGACATGTAATGAATAAATTGATAATTAAGTGAATAAAAATATTGAAATGTAAATAACTATAAACACCTACTATTTTAATTACCGGATATGAAAAAATCAATATGTAATGGTAAAAAACTAGAAAAATGACATTTACTCAATAAGCTAAGAATGAAATGCATCCATAGATATTATAATGTTGAAATGTGATGGATAATAATAATAATAAGAGATTTAACAATATAGTAAATTCTAAATTATTTTGACATCATGTATCTGGGACATTACCCACTATACCGTTAAGATCTACTGTAAATACCTTTTAAATTAGTGGGCGTAGAAACACACCTATTCTTCTTTGAAAAAAATTCATGAGGGTTTTCTCTAATTTATTTCATCTCATAAGAAAATTGATGCATCTAGAGGCTTACCATATATAGACTGCAACCTGTGTATTGTAGGTCAAGATAATTACTCATATATCAAATAGTCGATTTAATTCAAAAACATTGGGCATTATTAGATATAAATATTGAGAAAATGATATAGATTTATCAATATTTCCCCAAAATATCAAACAACATTAATAGTAAACACTATATATAAAAATGGTATATTATTTACGTAATGAGATTCTCTACGATATAGGATATGTAAAATAAGGGGAAATTCAATGTTCAATGATCATAGTAAATTAAATCATTCAAGGGGACTACAAAAATGAATCATGAAAGTGAATGAAAATATTATCCTTAGTCAAAGAAATAAAAAACCATATAAAGGAATAATAATTATGGTATCAATATATCATTTCCTATTTGAGGTAAAATAATGGTTTTTTACATTGATAAGTGAAAATATTATAGTAGGATCTTTTAAAAAAACTTGTGAGTAAAATATCCTTTTTATTTATAAAAAAATTAAAAAAATATTATTTGGAAAACATGTTTTAAAAATACTTTAATTGAAAACTATCCTATTAAACAAGAAATGTAATCATCAACGAAATTATGGTGGGTAATTTTGAATATGTCATTGAAGGTAAAATAACAATCTTTTTGCAGTGTAAAATGGTTATAAAAGTGCCTTATTTAGAAAGAGACAAAAATATTCTTCAAATAAAATTGTGAAAAAATGGAATAAATTTATTAAATAAATAATTTTTAAATAATAATTTTTTTAATAAGTTTAATGAAATAATATTTTTATAAGAAAATAGGGTCTTCAACTAAAGAGATAAATGAATCCAGGTTTTCGTAAAATTGTTTTCTAAAGAATATTGAGTATAGAAGTGTGTAAAATTAGTGTAGTTACATGAAAAAGGTAATGAATTGGAATATGATAAAAAATTTCTAGTATTTATAAAATAATGATCTATTAATATCGACTAAGGGAAATACAAGTGAAAATAATCCCATACAAAATGAGATTGTGACGTAAAACCTTAAAAAGATCATACCATTTATGTGAGAATCAATCAATGAATAGATTTTGTGTGTCAAATAAAAATCCACAAAAAATAATTTTAAATTAAAAAAATATGTATTAAAAAAATATTAAAAATAAAATCCTAGAATATTAACCCTAATGAGAAGTAATATAACCCAATGAAAATGAATCAGTTCATGAAATTCCTTACAACATGCTAACATTTAATTCCAATCCCCTAATATGAAATAATTAAAATCTATATTAAAAATTCAATGATGATAAATTAATTCAGAATATAATATATCTATATGGTTAGTTGGTACACCACAAAAAATAAGTGATTGATGAATTTGACATTTACCACACAGATTCAACGAAATGAGATGAAAATACCTTACCTTGAAAATTGTTTTGGAGAACGACCATTAGCCTCATGTATAATAGTTTAAATCAAAATATTAACTTATTAAAGATAAATATTAATATTTATGATATCATATATGATCTATTTATAAAATATTATTACCCATTCATTGATAATATTTCATTTTTTCACTACTACATGTGTTAATTGACTAGTTTGTGAAGTTTGTTTTGACTTTTATTTTATTACTTATTACATAGATAATGATTTAATAATCTATATAATATAAAAATGACTTAAATGTCCTATATTTTCAGTATATACGTATTTATAGTAATCCGCTATATTAGGATATAAGAAATGAAATTCCCCATTCTTGGAGATGGTAGGTAGTACGTATGCATGGACTTTACTTCCTCTTTATTATTATGTTTTAAAAGAATGAAAATAATGAAATATGTATTTTTTTGTATATTATAACAATTATATCATATTTGTGTCATATATGTAACATATTTATATTAAAACCATCCTCAATACATCCCATATATTGCACGAATGAATCAATTCATATCGAGGAGGTAGTAGTCCATACTTCCACAAACGATGTTATCATACTCCCACAAAATGGAAAACATTTAGGTATTAATTATATAAAAATTAAAAAACAATTAAGGTAATATGAATAACCAATATATCATATATAAATAATTTTTCTATCAAAATTCCCCACCATGGGAAGTGGTAACAAAAAAATGAGCGACATCATTCCATGTGGTTGTAGTTCGTTGTAAACAAAAAGGGTAAGATAATTACCAATTGTATGGAGGTGTTCATAGGTGTAGGTATATCCCACTAAATAAATATATATTTTTATATTTAATAAAATGAGGTTATTATATAATAATAATATAAAAATAATTTATGGGTGTAGAGGTAAATAAAACAGAAGTGATCATTAAAGAGGGTTACCTCTTATTCGGGTTACTCCTTTTCGTTTATACCCAAAGGATTCTATCGTTAAATTTCTAGCCAAATGGAATATTCATTGACTAGGTTAGGGGAGTTGAGATATTATTCGAGTAGGCTTAGGGAAATCTAAATGGATTGATATGTATAAGTAAATGGGAGGGGTGATATCCTTTTTATAGAAGATGAGAAGTGACATTCTAGTATGCTTTTTAAAATAGAATTCCACAAATGTTTTTATGATTTTATGTGTAGTAAATAATAAAATTAATTATAAAAATGGGGTATAGGGTATAAATATGGGCATACAATGGATTGTAGACAATTTTCCATATCATGTTTCCCTTAAGTTTATGGTTGATTCCCCTATTATACTAATTTTTCTCATAACTGGTGTAGTTAGTAATAATGACATTGTGTAATTTTGTTAAAATAAATAATTTTAACTTATTAGACCTTATAAATTATTATTATCTAAAATATGGAATCTATTTCAATAAATTCAAACCACAGAAGGCGTAGAAAATATTTTAGTACAAACCTCATAGACATTAGGATAAAGCATGTTTTTAAATAAAAATGTTCAAATGTGTGAAATATTTTTATATCCAATTTCAATGTGAATTTGATTAAAATGACATAAATGGAAATAATTGCTCTATAATTTTTATAATTAAACACTTAAACTAATATAAATATAATTAATTCTTATATATATATTAGATGAACAGGCAGTATTGAATTAAAATTTATCATTTTCACTATTCATCCAAATAATGAATTCTTGTAGAAAGATACCAAAAATTTCTAAAAAGATAATTTTTATCTTCTTATTTCAAAAAAAATGTTTTTTTGACAAATAAAATCAATATAATATTCAAAAAATTGTATTTGAAAGAGTTTCTCTATTAAATGGTTGTAAAATTACCTTTAGAAAAAAATATTTCTTTTTTATGTTTAAAATTGGATGTTTTATTATTTAATGCCTTTAACATATTTTGGATGACTATAAAAACGTTTTGTTGAATATATAACATTTATATTTCCTTAATATCATTCAATAATAGTAATTAATTTAGTTATTTGTATAAAAAATCTTTTTGAGTATAAAAACGTTTCATTTATATTCAATTTGTTATTATATTCAATTCAAATAAATTTATTACCATTAAATTCAATTCATATTTTTTTAAACCCTATATTTTCATAAGTTAAGTAATATTATTCATAAAATCTACTTTAATGTATAGGTTATATCATATGATAATAAATAATTATAATAGTATTCAACAAAACAGGGTCTTGCATATAACCCTAGCTATCCAAGAAAGTATTAGTTTTGTGTAACAAAAGATAACTAATTATTTCATTAATTGAATGGTATATCATATTTTGAATTTATTTAAAATAGTAATTATACTATATGGTGTTGTGATATTATATTGTCTTATGTGCTTGAGGTAGCATGTCTAATACACTATCAAATATAATGTTCTTATTTTATAATTTTAGGGAATTATAGTTCACCATTTTTTAGATGGTTTTAAAAACCATGAATAGTGTAGAAGGAGGTCTACATGTTAACTCCTAGGAGGCCACACAGGTTTTCCATACCGTGTGACTCTATATTTGCACCCTGAAAATCTGGGTGTTCATCATTCGACGCACACTAAACCCACTCAATGCAATGAGATACTTTCCAATAATCGAAACACATCTTAATAAAAGTACATGGGTCAAATAAAATCTTAAAATCACGTCCCAATTATCAATAAATGAGTTGGCCTACTAAAAAAATCCAAATATTCAAATGTGTTGATGAATTCAACCCACTCCCAAAAAACCCAAGACATTACACTAGTAAACATTATTGGATTATTTAATGTACAATTTATTTACTTATAATTTGAAAAAAATGAGATTTGTGCATGCTAAAAAAATATAGTCCTTGATAAAAAAATTATTTTTAAATATTCCTAGGAAAATAATAATTATCATAAATACCCATAAACTCACCCAAAGATAACAATGAAATCATGACATCAAAAGTGTCGTTAGTTTTATGTAATAACATGTCCAAATTTGGACAAAATAAAAATAATATTTTCTGAAAAAATAAATATAAAATATTTTGAAGGAAATGTATTTTAAAAGAATAATATAAATTTTCTATTAATTTAATACCTATTTTCTATAAATTTATTAATACACTTATATTGAGTATGATATTTTTATATTTCTAATAAAGTATTTAATATTATATAGAGTAATAAATTTTAGGACGTGGTTATAATAGTTTCATAATAATATTTTAATAATATATTGAAGTTTATTTAAACTCAGTAATGAGTGCAACACAATATATCAAAGAAATAACTTTAATTAAAGAGAAATATTGTCTAAAATCTCATAGTGTTACATTTTAAAACTTTAATAAAATGAATCCTCAACATTTGAACTTGTTCATGGTAAATTAATGTTTCATTATTTAAATTTCTTTTATCAAAATATTATATAAAAAGGGTTAATAAATATTCAATAAATAGATGGAAAAGGAAGTTTGATGGTCTACAGAAAACTATGTTTCCAAATAGGATAGAATTAGTGAGATGTGAAAGCATGGACATAAAATATAATGCTAATGCATGAGAACTAATGCAGTGTGCTTCAAAAAATTATTAGAATAATTTAAGGAGTCATAGATACATGAATCAATGAGTGGTATAAAGACAATCAGTTTATCGTAACTAAAGGCTATGGGATATCATTTTTGACTTCAGATACTTATCCTAGTGTTGAGGCATTAATTCACCATCTCGAATAAGATAAATTTGAAATTTACTTACATGATAATTACAATTTAATCATTTAATATATTTCAACCAAAAACTAATATATTTCTCTCAAGATAAGTATTTTTTGATGATTTTTTTAATTCTTGTAGCACAAAAGTCAACATATAATGAATTAGAATATTTATAAATATATTCATCCAATTCATATGGATTTTCTAAAAAATAATTCTTCATAAGATAATTACCAAAAATAATAATCTTCCATATGAAGAAATACCACATTAATCACAAAAACATAATGACCTCATTAATCTAAATATTAAAGAATGTTTTAATTTCAAAGGCAATATAACAATTTTCAGGTTTCATCGTAAACCATTAGTTGCATTATTGTCAAAAAATATTTCATGTTAAATCACTTATTAAACCTAATGGTTACATATTCCTGAACCAAATTAATCATCCCATAAATATCATTAATCACTATGATAAATTCCTAAATATTCTTATAACGTAGTAAAATTTACCAAAATATCAAGAATAAAATTTATATTCTAACCTAAAAGGTAATCCTCAAAATGAAAATATATATCCCTAAAATTTTCAACTTTTCAACGACTCACTTTTCAACCATCATGATTATCAATATTCAACTATCTAATAACGAATAATTATGTTATCATAAAATCATATATGATCTGCAAATGGTATTTATACCTCAATATAATGTCAAAATCCAATCACATAAAATATTGAAAAGTTTGTGTTGATGAATTTGAATATATAATCAGATATAAAATTATAAACCCATGATGTTATGCATGACAGTTAATTTAACCTCACATGGATAAATATATTCTTCCAAAATAAACACAATCCTTATTCATTAAAAAAGTTAACTACTATTGAATATTTTTCATCAATAAAAAAAATAAATAATCATTATAAAACTTGACCAATATAGCTTTTTATGAATTCAAAAACTTGTTTCAATGTTACCAATACTCCCAAATTCAAAAATCTATTTGTCTAAATTAATCATTATTAACTCAACATAATACACATATTATGGTTTGTGGTTCACATATTCATGTAATCCTAAAAATATAACCTTACCCATAAATCATATTTCATGGTTATTAATATTATTCAAAATATGTTTTCAAATCCTTCATGAAAAAACTAAATAATAATTGTAATAAGTTTCATGATTTTCTAAATAGATAATCATTAGTATAAAACTCAATAAACAAAATTCTTGGATACAAATTCAAAAACACATCAATCATCTCACTTTATTCTTAAACCGATAGAAAGGCATAGTTAGTTTAATCATCAATACATATTTCATACAATTCTAAATATGAATCTTGTATTAATATTCATCACCATAAATTTAATAATTATTATTACTTTAAAAAGAAGCAATAGGGCTAAAATAAACCATTATTTTCCTTCTTTGTTCATAGTCTCTTCATCATTACTGGTAAAACCATTAATAGTATAAACTTGTCGATTTTTTTCTCAAGAGTTCCCCTCTAGTACATTAATTTCAAAAATTCCCATACCTCCAATATTAAAATAATAAACCCATCGAAGATAAATTATGTTCAACATTATTCTTATAAATTGTATTAACTAATATTTTATTTTTTTCTTATCAATTACTTGCATTGAGTCCATTTTTTCCATAATCAAAATACATTTTTATTCCATTATGAAATTCATTTGAGATCTTATTCACCCATTACTGATATGTTAGAACCTGAATCATATTTCCTTTTTGGGCCTTATTAAACCACATCTTTCTCTCATTAGGTGTGTCTAAAAACTCACTGCAGTTGATATTGTTAATAATATAATGAGATAAATGATTAGTCATAATAATAGAATTTCTTATTCCATCTATTATTTATATTGGGTTCTCATGAGAAATTTTTTTATTAATTATATCATCAAGCATTAACATGATTCCTTGAGGTACCATCCATGGACTCAATCCACGGATAATAGTGTCAATATCAATAATGATAATTGAAAACCAAAAAATCTAGAAATATCATTTAAATGATGTTTTAATCTTGGAACAATAATTTATGAAAATTTAGGTTTTCCCTAGGCCAGTCATTCTCATTACCAAAACATTAGGATTATGTCAAATACTAATACTCATCCCTAGGATGTTGGGATTAAGGATTTTCATGGATGTTAATGGAGTATGGTTTATGTTTTTTGTCAATCCTCCAAATAAAAGATCATAGAGGTTGGATAATATCAATGGTAATTAAATGAGTTATGATGGGGGAAAATGAGAATGGAGAAAATAATTTGGAATTATAAGGAAACCTTTAAAGGAATGTAAAGCCTCTGTGACATGATTAGGATGGGGGAAATGAGAATTATGAAAACAATTTGATGTTATGAGGAAAACTTTTAGGGAATGAAATTCTTATGTGACATGATCATGGATAATCATAGACATTAACTTGGACATGTTTATGAATTCCAAGACATGAGAACCCAATTCAACCTCCCCTAATTTATACACTAATAATTTCTCATAATTAATTAGAGTGTTTGATGAGTTTATTATTATATAAGATATTTTTATTGCGGTTGGTGCTTCATTTAATTTATCTGTGGATTAAAAAAACACAAAGTGGGAGATCATTGGAACCAAGGTTGTTCATTACTATAAATAGAGTATTGTTTGTTTTTTTGTTAATTATCCAAATGGATGATTAGGTAGTACATGTAAGATCATGGATTTTACAATGGAATGGAATGTAAATACATAAAAATGTTAAAGGCATGAGTTTCACAAAGTCATGGTTAAGGATAAAAAAATGGAGAATCATGAAAAGAGATGGTGATCTTCATGAATACAAGAATAAGTTCATTATAACTGCACGGTGCATTGATGGTGAGCTCTGTGACTACATCAAATTATAGTGGATAATCCCAATTGGTGGAGTGACAAGAAGATAGTTTTCATGGATTTGAAAATCATGATGGAGGAAGTGGAGCATCACAAACACTGGCCCTATAAATATAAGTCCACCCCTCTTCACATGAAATTAATTTTTCATAATAAAATCTAGAAAACCTCTAATTTTTTAAAGCTAATTGATCATCATGAATCTAGATTTATATGTGATTGTGAGCATAGTGAAAAAACTATTAGTCTTGATATATGACAACGATTTGGATTAAATGGTGATTCACTATGTTGGGGTATTATGTATTGAATTAGTCAGCATCACGAAAGAGTATGGTCCATGAAGGCTGGGGTTCTTTATGAATGCGGTTTTGTTTTATTTCATGAAGGCATGAATCTTCACAAACGGTTGACAATAGAGAAGGATATTCAAAAATGTAGTTTTTGAACATATGTTTTGAATGAAAAGTTCTTCTTGTGGGCATCATTTCAGTTCTACTGTGCAAGAAAATTCTCATACTAGAAATGGATATGAATTTAATATAAAATCTTTTAAACGACTATCATGTTGATAAACTGGGTTGGACATAGCTTAATTAAGAGATCATGGAGGAGTTGATCCAATTGTTTCAAGGGATTCAGTGAGATATCCATGAAATATTGTAAATTCATTATTCCTAGAATAGAGTTAGTATGAAAAAACTTCTTTATTCCACATACTTTGAAGATTATTGGATTTAGGTATGACCAACACACTATTAGTGTATGTTCCTTGGACAGGCCCATGTGGTGAACCAAGTAAAAGTGAGGCGTGGTCTCTCTATATGTGTATGTATGATTTATGATCAAATTAATCCTATAGATTTAATGATTTTTTGCCGATGTTTTAACATGATTAATTGTATTAGAAGAAAAATACGACACCCGAATTCACCCCTCATCACATAGGGTGTTCTGGGGACCTACAGAGGGTGTTCTGGGGTCCTACATTGTATTCCCACTAATGTTTTCTCAACTTTATTCCAAGGGTTAAACAATCTTATATTTAATACCAACTATATAAAACCCATAAATTTAATACATAGATATAATATCTTTCTAGATGAACATTCATTACATAATGTAACGATTCACACCAGAATCAAATATGTCTGGTGATTTTGCAATCTCAGATATTTTAAAAACTAGTTCATAAGTTATCTACATATTCCCTAACTATGTGTTTCATAACTAGAACCATTATGAATCAAAACATACTTAATAATTTTCTTCATAACATGGGGTAAATAATCCTACTAAATGGTAAACCCATATGGTTAATAAGGGTAAACAAGGGAGATATGAATGATCAATTGAGAATTCAAAAAACAAAGGGTGTGGAAACTTGGTATAACATTTTAAAATCATAAAATACATATTATGAAAGATAATTTTTAGTAATGGATAAATAATAGTAGAACATATGATATTAATCAAAAAATAATTGAATAACCTGATCTATGAGATCATAAAATTTTGATAAGACATAGTTTTGGGGAATAAACCTGAACATATAAAATCATTTTTTTAGTAGTGAAGGATCATTTAAAAGACAATAATAGGGGAATGGGTTCACAATGTAGGACATTGTAGTATTCAAGTTTCACAAATAGTAATATCATAGTGGATATATTACCATACTAACGTGTGTTCACTCCCCACTCCAGTCAAGTTTATCCCAGAAGATATTAATATTTACCTAATTAATAGGATGTAGATATAGGTCTTAGATGATACGAAATGAAAATAATATATATTTGTTAAAAAATAGCATGAATAAATAATCAAATTATATCCCCTGAAAATAATTTAGGTTCTTAAAAATTTATCATTTCATATCCCATTGAAATAAATGGGTTTCATAAACATTTCACGATTTCATCACATAAAAATCCATTGAAAATAAAAGTATTTTATAAACATTATGTCATAGAATTCATAAACCATCCAAATAATTAATAAGTATGGTTTCATCATGTTATATTTCTAGTGAATGGTAAGTAACATTTAAGGTTGTTGTCATTGATGAATCAAAAAATCCTCAAAACATTCTGGAAGAACATTAACTTTACTTTTTTAAATCACTCATTTTAAAAAATCATCACAATTATAAACAAAATCATTTTATTTGATAATTAAAATGTAAAAATATATATAAATATTAGAAGATAAAATTATTAATAATGACATGAAATTCCGTTCATGCGGTTTAATTTCAAAAATCATTTGTTCGATTAATTTTTTTGAAAAATCACAAAACACGTCATTTGGGAAATGAAAAAATATTCCTTTAAAAAAATGTAAAATGTAAAACATGTTTAAAAATAAAATTGACCAAACATAATAAAATAAATTAAACCATAAATAAATTAATTTTTTAAAACAAGTATATGAAATAAATTTTTTTTCCTGTTGAAGAGAGAAAAGAAAACAATTTTCTATAAAACAATTTTATTGATATGTTGAGTATATTATATGATTAAAATGAATGGATAAAATCTATTTTATATAAATAACAATAAGAGAATAAAATTCAAGAGTATATAGAGTGGTTTACCATATTATTTCATTATTATACCTAAATCATGAAAAATCCAAATAAATAATAATATTATTACATAAAAATCATTACCACATTAGTCAATTTTGAATCATAAAGACCATGAAATAAATAGAAATATATGAAAATATAAATACACATAATGGTAATAATAATAATCATAAAATAAATTCATGTGAAGTATATACATCACATAAAATAATCATGTAGTGTAAAAGACGTGTATCCCATAGAAATAAAATTGAGATGAAAATAGCTTACCTTAGGTACCAATTTCATCAATCATATTAGAATATATTTCATAAAAAATATAGATATATTATTTATCTATTATATTACCTTAATAATATATATAACATAATATAATATTTACTTATAACTTTTTATCACCCGTTTATTAATAATTATTTATTAAAATTACTATTCTGAGTGATATTTGCTTCGTTTTTTCCATATGTTTTGTTTAGTAGTTTTGGTTTTCTTAGTTTTATCGTGGTTCTTGAAAATCCATAATTTTAAAAATTAAATTAATATCGTATATATTTCTATATATATTTTTAGATTCATTCATTAAAGTACATGTTCAAAAACATACTATAATTGTCATGGAGATGGTAAGCAGTTTGTACGCATAAATGATGTTTCCCTTTTTTGAGGGATGGAATGAAAAAGGGTAAAAAATAACTCACCATACCAGAATAATGATAATATCATAAATTTCATATAAATTAATTAAATAAATCCTTATTACAAACTATGTAAAACTAAAATGAAAAACAAATAAAATCTCTTTGTGGATGTGGTAGTCCACAAGTACACACAATCAAAAATATCATTGTACAATGGTTTGGATGGTTAGTAGGTAGATGTGGTATTATAATTCAATAACTATAATTATTTTATATATATCATGTATAAACATTAAAACCATCACAGTACACATCCATAATATATGGTGATAAAAATGGAATTGTAACACTACATGGAGATGATAAACTGTACACACTCACGAGAGATACTTACAATTATAATTTAATGGAAAAGAGGGCGTATAATAGTGTTTTCATAATGATAATAAAATTTTAACATATTTTAGATACTTAATATTATATTTCATGACAAGTAACATTGATTTATAATATTTAAAGAATAATATAAAACAAAGTGATTAGTTAGGGAGATTACATCTTCTTTGAAATGACAACTTTAAACCTCCTCCAAATGGATATAGGACTAGCCTTTTGGGAAGGTAATAACCTATTTATTATTTATAGAGATGTTAAGAAGGAAAATTTTATATTTTTTTGATCTATAAGGCACAAATTGGTGTAAATAATTGAGATATGAGGTTCCCATTAATAATTAAGGTGATGCGGACTTTTGGAATTTATAAAAATATTAAATTATAAGAAATCAATTTATGAGAATAATACATTAAAATTACAAGTAATTCAAATATAAGGTTGGATATGGGTGTAATCACCTAAACTAATAGAATTAGGATAATGTTTGGTTTCATTTTAATCCTTAAAAGTCACATTAACCCTTAGTTAATTAATTTAAATTTTAAGTACAAGAACATATTTTTCCATAATAAATGGTTATAAATTTTTAACAAGGTGATAATTGGCACATAAATAACAATGTAATTGAAATTTAGAACATATAAAATACAAATTGTCTTATTTAAATATTTTTCTGAAATAAAATAATAAAATATTATAAGGATAAAATATCATTATTCTTGGTTTTATCACTATTCAAATATGTGGACGTAACCACCTACTATGAATTACATATATGGAAATTGTCATAGAACACAGTTTTAATGAAAATAATAAAGAAATTTAAATTTAACAAATTAGGCTTGATGAAAGCCATAAGATGACACAAAAAATTCCAAAATGACAAAAACCAAAGGATGAGTTATAGACCACCATCCTTAGGCTCATATGACACTCCTAATCCTCTATGGCCCTTTAGTTCAACATGAATTGGAGTATATCTAAGGAATGGATCAATTACATGAAATTGAGGCACATGATACAACATCTAAATAGGGTCTTATATTGAAAGAAGAATGATGAATGGGGAAAAGGGAATCTAGAACATAGTGTTGCAGATCGAACTTGATGAACGTTGGTCGATTCCGACTCTAGAAGAACAATCGTTCTCAAATCAAAGAATAAGTGGGTTTCAGGCTTCAAAAATAGAGTATTAAGGTGATCTGTGTTGGAACCATGGTCTTCTATGCATGATTTAGAGTATGGTTTGTGTTTTTTGTCAATCCTCATGGGAAGTTCAGAATGTGTACCAGCAAAGAGACCATATAGTTCAAGCGGTACAAAAGAGCAGTACAAGGTGGCATAGTTTCCCAATGTTTTCCAAATTTTTGGTGTCCAAACTTTGGAGTTTGGTGAGCATCGTGAAAAGTGGATATCCATGAATATCATTTTTTTATATGGCAAAGTCATGAATTTCACGAAGAGAGGATGCATGGATTGGATTTCACGAAGACTAGAAAAATGGAGGCGGTGATGCTTCGTGATTACATCAAAGCTTCGCGAACGGCAGAGTTTAAGTGCATCACGGCGGTGATGGGATTTGCGAGGGAGATTCGCGGAGAAGGCATGAAATAATGTTGATGGTAATGCTCCACGATTAAGACAAGCTCCGCGATCCGAAAATTGTCGAGGTGATTCGCGATTTGGACAGAATTCTGACGGAATCATTGGAGCTTCGCGATTAGCGATGACGTGGCGCTGACTTCACGCAGATGGGTCGAGGGTCGGTGGAATTACCTATAAATTGAGGTCGACCCCCTCGAGAGAAGGAGAGAGATTTTTCAAGGAAAATTCTTTGCTCTCGTTTCACAAAGGAATTTCACGAAGATAGTGTTCTTCACGAAAGAGGAGCTTCACGGCGGCTGTTCTAGCTCCGTGAAAGTCTTGTGCTCCGCGTTAGCTTAGTGATCTTTGCGAGGGAAGTCACTTTGAGATGAATTGAGTTCTGTGATCGCCTAAGCATTGCGAAGGATTGATATTTGCGATGGTATGAGCTCCGTGAAATTGTGAGCTTTGCTAAAAGGAAGGATCTTCGCAAAGGCTTGTTTGAGCTTCACGAAATTGGGAGCCTCGTGAAGTAGGGTGCTTTGTGAAGGTACTTTCCAAAGGTAGTTTGACCAGTGATTAAGAGACAAAGGGGTATTAATCTGTGTATGAACATTGGACATCAATAGAGCATCTACATACAATGGAGGATGCATTCTTATGCAATGATGAAGAGACATTCATGTCTATAAAGTGAGTGTGACTTCACCGAGGGCAGTGAGCCTGGGGGAGTCAACAGGAGTGACCCGAGGGAAGCAGTGAGCTATCCCTGAACCTTTGTAAAGGCAGTGAGCCTGGGACAGAGTGACTATGCCCAAACCTCTATAATCCACATCTAGTGAAGATTAGTGGAATTTGGTACGACCGACAACTTGTGGGCGTATGCTCCTTGGATGTAGCCCTTAGCGGTGAACCAAGTAAAATGTGTTGTGTCATCTATTTGCATGTGAATTTTTTCTTTCTGATCATATTCATCATACAGGTTCAACAAGTTCCTACCAACGTGGGAACAAGATCCATCACATTAAAAGAAAAAGTTGTCACCCTGATTCACCCCTCCCCTCTCAGGGTGTCCCGGGGTCCTTCAATCTTTCCACTATATAACCAAACTAAAGGAGGGTTTATTTTTAATGATATTGTTATTTATAAATCATTATGTTTACCAAAAATTAGCCTTCTCATGGTTTGGAGGCATCATTACCCAAACTATGTGCAAATTAGGAATGAGAAGCTCTAGGAATGGGCATACCACATTGTTTGAAAAAAAATTAAGGAAACCACTCTACAACTATGCCAAATTCTATAGTCAAAATTGTAGACATTATCAAATTATAGTGAGACCCTTATTGCATGCTTATGGAAAATCATATTCCATATACCAGCCCGCTATCCTGCATCCCATGGTTAAAACTGACCATGTGTCCTTCATTACACAGTTTTATATGATGTTGAGAAGTGTCATTTTATCCCAAAAATCATGGTTACAAGCGCCATAAAAGCCCCAAAAGCCCCTGATAGAATTATTAACTCATTATGAATTCATATAAGGTCTAAAATAAAAAAAATTATAGAACATTTAGAAATCCAGACTGGAGTGAAAAATCAATTTCTTACCATCATACGCCTTAAAATAAATCTTTCCTGAGTACACCTTTTATAGGTGACGAAACACTATTCTAGAGAAACTATCACCACAAGGCATATATATTGGCCTCCCACGCCATAGGCTCGCCCTGTACACAACTATGCTACCATAGCACTCCTACTAGAAGGACAGACTAGACTCAGGGAGCCTTTATGTTCTAGTCGATGATACATATTGGATACTCCTAAAATGAATCATCGATATCTAGCTCAATATAAATGGGATAAAATATATGAAAATTATATACATGGTACCTACAATAGTGCAAAACATGGAGGATATTGTGCAAGGCATAATACCTATGAGGTCATAGAAACCAATAATCTACTGGATTGACAATCCCCAGTATCTTAAATGGACTAAAAAGTTCCATGAAACCTTCCCCTACCTTTGTATCAATGTATTTCCTATCCTGAATGATAACCATAGGAAAACATTATCCCTCACCACTCACTCTAGAAGATGTCAACGAAAAAAGTCATAAACTTTAGGTCTAGGATGTTCGGTAGACATAAACTTTTGGATTAAATGAACTTGAACTAATGTCTCTTGAATGAGATGGGGACTTAGTAGGACTTCCTCTACTTCTTCTTGCCAAAACAGGGGGGAACAACACAACCTAACATATAAGGCATCAAAAGGTACCATCTGAATCATCTCTTAGAAGATATTATTATAGTCAAACATGATAAGTGGGATATGGTTCTCCCATGTATTTTCGAAATCATGAATTCATGCCTAGAGCATTTACTATAGAACCTATATCATCTATTCTGATTGTTTATCAGTATGAGGGTGAAAGTTCATGGTTAAAATAACATTTTTACTCATTTCCTTCTACAACACCAACTAAAAAAGTTAAATGAAATGAAAATCCCTCTCTGAATCAATAGTAAGAGGAAACTCATGTTGTCATATGATCCCAAATACATACAAAATTCCCATATCATCAATTGATAAATTATCCTAGATAGGAATACAGTTGGATACATTCATTAGTCAGTCAATGACTACCCATACATCATTAGTTACTATAGGACACCATAGTAAAATGACTATAAATTACATGGAAAAAACCAGCCATTTCAATTTCAGGACTGGAAGTGGTTGTAACAAGATTGAAGGTCTCTAGTGAACCACCTTCAGCTATTGATAGGTGGAAGACCTAGTGATAAAGATTTATATATGACATTTTATCTAAGAACACCAACACATGCGTCACATTTCTTGATACATTTTGGGGACTCCTAGATGAACTGTCCTATGAAAAGAGTGGGACTCTCCCATAAACCCATATCTGACATTTATATGTTACCCGAATCATCCATGAATATGAAATATGTTTTATCTATCCACATATCAATCTATAGGTGCGTAAGCTCTAAAAAATACTCACATAGTGAACCAAACCCTTAGGATATGGAAATTTCATGCTCTTCACTATATCAATAAGGGAAGAGGTAACTATCAAGGATGATAAGAATGGATTCTAATGAATATCATGAAACTATAGATGCATATCTGAAAATAGAGATATCAATTTCCATTCATCACTAGTTTCTCGTATGATTAGTGCCTGAGTTTTCTATATGATCACATCAACAAGAACATTTCCCTTTATAGGTGTATAGGAAAGATCAAAATTAAAGGACTGATTATATTCAACCCATCATCAATATTAGTGATTCATGTCATGAAATATAAAGATATATTGGAGGATTTTTTGGTCCCTATAGACCACAATGAACTCACACAATTGATAGTGTCTTCAGAAACATAAGGAATGCAGAATTAATGATAGATCAAAGACATATTTCAGGTAATAACATTGATGATGCCTTAAATGCTAATATCAGTATGTAACGAATCTTACTTCGTATGTCATCCCCAATCATTATACAATTCCTGATGCATCATAGAAGATGGTATAGCCTTTTTAGGGACTAGATGAGTTAGGACATGTGTTTAGACAAGCCTCCCATTCATCTCCTAAAAGTATTTCTCACAATCTTTCAAACGTAGAAAATTAATACCCTTATTTGTTAGATTTGTAATAGGTGAATAAAGGAATGATAAGTAGTGTAAAAAATTCCAGTAATATCTACCCAGTCCCAAGATAATACAAATATAAAACATGTTATCAGGATGCTTTCAAAAAACAATAGAACTAACTATCAGTAGTTAAATAATGACTTTTAATTCTGAGATAATATGATACAATATGAGAAAATTGTAGATCAAGAAGTGGTACATCAAAATTTTGGAATGAAGTTGATTCCTTCTAGTCTACTTTGAATGATTTAAATGTGCTTATCATGGTTTCAATGGGAGTGAGAATTAAACTAGATGCAATGCCAAAATAATAAAAAAATTCAATACATATAGGTGTGGGACACCTTATTCATCATATCCAAGAAAATAAAAGTCACATTTGTATGAATAAACATTATAACTAGGTACTCATATAGACCATGCCTACTACGAAAGGCTATATGAGGAATTTATGATGGTCGTACATTCACATAATGATATCCCAATATCAGGTTGACTTTTAAATATCCCTAGATCCTTAGATCATTTCATAGAGATCATCTATTCGAGGATGTGGATACCAGTTCATAACTATATTCTAGTTCAACTATCTGTAAACAACAAATAGACAAAGGGTCCAATCTGCCTTTTTAGTGAAGATCATAGGAGAAACCCAAGAGGAAGTACTAGGCAGTATAGAACTATTGTCCCCCAAAATCCACTACCATCTACTTCATTTCCTGGGGCTCTGTAGGTTCCATCATGTATGGAGGAATGGAAATTAGCGATAATCATGGAATAAATTCAATTGTCAAATCTACCTCTACCTTAGGAGGTAATCCAAAAAAATCATTGGGAAAGATTCCCCTAATATGATCTACCAATGGAGGGAATTCATCCTCAAATAAACTCAAATCCTCCATGATGACATTTGAATGTTGGGTGGTCACACCACCTTGTAGATGATGCCCTAGTACAACTCTACAAGCATAGAAATAACACTCACCCATTAGTAGATAACTTCTTCCCTCTAGTATTGTGAGTGATACACTTGGACAATAGAATTCTACAAAGCAGTGATACAAAACTAAACAATCCATCATGGAAATGATATCAAATAATATCACCTCAAGAACAGATAGTTCCAAAAGAATTTATAACTTCCTAGCTCAAGGGGAAAGTCACTTCATAGGAATAATCCCTTTGACAATACTCCCAATGGTGTATCCATGGTCATTACACAACAAAAATACTTTATTTCCAATCAGAGACTATCCATGATATTAAAAGAGATGAAATGGTGTAAACCACCTATATCAAATAAATCATAAACTATAGTGGAGGTTACTAGAATAGTACCTTGTTTTGTAGATGGTCCTTTATCCAGATCTGAAGTGTCATCTATAAAGAATGAAATTGCCCTGATCCATGGCATCGTGAAATAATTGGACTACCATGATCAAAACTACATTACATGTGCTACTAGTTATAATGCGTCTGGCTACCATAGACACGACCTCCTCCTCATCCAGTATTGAAGGTGTTACTCCAACTCCCTGCCAGACATGGGTTAATGAACCTACTCCTGAATGTGGAGCTAGCGCACATCCTGTTCCACTATAATTAGATGGAAATGTCCAACAAAATCTCTAAATATTCCCTGTATAGAAAAAATTACGACACTCTTAAGTTTGTCTATCACATTGAGTATTCATGTTCCCCTATCTTCCTCATGGATGAAACAAAAAAATTCTACAAGTATGGGTACTCTCACTACCACTTCTATGAGGATAAACCTCAAGTGAACAATTCTTACGACTTGAAGAACTACTGTCCTAACACGGAACTATCCCTCTATGAATGGTACAATCCCAATCCCTTTGGTAGTTCTCAGTGATAAGATGTTAAATTACTATTTCAGAAAAGGAAGGTAGGATGAAGGAATTCGCCTGATTTTGTATAGAATACTGAAGTCTATCCCTTAATAGTATAGCCCATTTAAGATCACCACTGATAAAAAATACGGAAAATCACTATAACGTAGTGAAAACCACTAAATACTTCATAACTGATATAAATATCTGCTCAAGTTTCATAAACACACTTAACTATGCCATCTATATGTGTTTGAGGAAATAATGGACCATAGATTGTGGTTTAGAAATAAGCCTATTCCATGCCCTGATGGAGACTAACATAGGTAATTACATCCAACCCGCATTTGGCTGAATCATGTAGAATGTACACATCAAAATCGACTATCCACTATAGAGGCATATCCTGATTCTCAATAAAAGACCATTTTACTTATAGCCAAGGTTCTATAGCTAAGTAGACCTCTATCCCCCAAGACGGTAGGAGGATGATACTGTTGGAACTAACTTGTGAGATCAACCATCACAAGTGTAGGACCTGGAGCACCATGCATGTACTACATTAGACATATGAAAATATCATGAACCTAAGCGATAGATCCCAATACATGTATAGTAATTGATTCCTCTAGTGTCACTACTAGAGATAAGAATCGTAGCTCCAGGCACACCATTTGGGGAGACTGGTTGTTACCACCCTCCTATTTCATGATATGAGGATGTCGACAATAATATGAAAATTCCAAGCACAGGGCTCAGAACAATATTAATAAATATTGATAGAAACACTAATTGAAGATAAACAAAAAAGGGCCTACTATTCGTGGTATAATTCCAAAACTACCCACTTTGGAGGCCATAAATCAGTAAGTGATCATGCATAAACATCAGGAGTTATAGTAGATAAAGGGTTAATAATAACTTGAATTATCATTTACTTGAAACAATTTCATTTTATTTCATATTTAATTTATAGGCTCACTCATTAACGTTTCATAAACATGACATGGAGGGATATGGACATGCAACCTCTTCATTTTCAGAGTCATGTTTCACAATCAAGTTTTATTTTCTAATTTCTATATACTCATACTTGTTTAAAATTATTTCTTTCTCCTAGTAAATCAGGTCTCATACTTCTTATCACTGATATTAACACCCACGGTACATTAATCACATGGATCAAATCAGTAAATTGTCAATCGTAACCCCAAAGATCCCATAAAACATAATGATGTGAACAAAAAAATCACACAATCAATGCCATGTAAACTCAATGGGATACTATAGATACCAAAAAATCACATGACACACACAAAAATAACATGAAATGATCAGAGTGAAAAGCACCAACATGACATGTCAATATGCATGACATGAAAATTATAGGTGGAAATGATGATGCATGAAACAAATATACTTTCTTTTATACCATCGGTACAAGGATGAAATGAGATCTTCAATCATTATAATAATAGAAAACTCCAAATAACATGTGAGTCACCCCATAAGGAAATGTTATCAACTATAATAGGAAAATACTGAACAATAATTTTAATTCGTGAAACTCATCCTTTACCCAAAACTTGGGTTTGTTACCCCTAAGAATAACTTATAAAAATGTTCAATGCATCCATAGTATCGAATCAATTGTATCTAAATATTAAATGTTAAAAGAATCCCTCTGATACCCCTTTGTGATGTCCCTAACCTAGATTCCACTTAGAGGTGCCCTGAGCATGGTTGGCCACATTTCCACAAAGGAATCACCTCGAATCCACAAGGATTAAGACTATTAGTGAAGGCATATAGTGTGTCCATTGGGATAATATTCCATTGTTTATGTAGTGTATCATAGTGGATCAAGAAGAAAACTAGGTCAATATTGGAAACAATATAAGTAAATAGAATAGGATGACTGATGTGATAAACTAATAAACAACTACTATAAACATGAAAATGTTGTTGATGATATATGTGTTTTCAATAAATATAGAAAACATTGACATAAATATGTAGACACCCATTTTATAAAAAAATTAAAAAAATTAATGAATAACTATCCCTCACATCATGAACTCTAACTCGGTAATATTTTATGATCTCTAACCAATGTAATAAGAAATCAACTATCCAAAGTAGTACAATTACGTCTATAAACACCATTATACATGTAGACTTACCAGGTACTGATGACAGATAGATAATGTGTGATAAAAATATCAACAGGCCACCCCCATTGGAGTCTGTAACATCCTGTCAATGTAATGTAAACTAAAATAGTGTTCAATAATGGATATATAGAAGTAAAGAAGTACAATAATGTAAATACACAAGTACCCACTTCAGCCCTCAACTGGTGTCTAAAAATGTAACTAGTTCTTATATTAATTATTTTCTAGTTAATATAAATAGCTCACGTGAGGCATAGAAAATACAAACATCACCTCATGATATTAATAGTAAAGGGTCCATGATGTAACAAGACAACCTGTATTGATATTAATTACATATGAGTTCCAAGGTAATAACCAAGGAAACAAAGACTTCAAGGGTCACCAACTTAGTATTAACTGTATCTCAGCTAATTTTTAAGAGCTTAATGAATGTAGAATCGTCCAAGTTATTCCACAATACTGTGATCTAATAGAGTTAAGGAATATATCCAAGGTAAAACAAGAGAAGCTATGGCCAAACCGTAGGATGTTACGATGGTTCTTCAAGTCCATAGAAGCCATCTAGGATTCAAGGAGTGTGTTTAAGGAATATTTAAATAGTAATTAAGGGATCCAATAGTGTGACACCATGCATCCGCTGATATATGGGGACCAGGTTCCAAGATGGGTCTCAACTAAGGAAACCAGCATCATTGATCTTGAATGGAGTCCACGAGTGATCAAGGTATTCCCTTAAGAATCAAATATCTAACTCATGTATGACCACCCCTACAATGATTTCTAGGTCCATATGTGACTAGGTAGTTTACATGTAATTTATTATATTAATTAATCCATGTGATAGTCATTCCATTTGATAAGATGAATGTTCTATCCTTTCAAATATTTAGTTTGGTAAGGCCAGGGGGAATGAAACCATATAATTCATTTGATACTGAATTACATAATTCTCTACTTTACCATTCATAACATTATATAGAAATTATATGGATGAGAAACCAAATGTGTTTAATTTAATATAAAATAATGCATCTTATATAGATATGAGTTACTTTCCATTTCATTTAACATTTGTTAATCATATTTATTCACATACCATATGTGGGTAAATAAGAAAAATAATCTCCTAATCCATTCATCAATTCAATAGTCATTTTACAATTCCATATCCATCTATTATTAGGAGAGTTACCATTATAATGGTCAAGCTCATGGAACACCTGAACGCTGGCTAAAACATCTGAATCACTAAAAACACAAATATAATAGGCACCCTACATGGGGTGGTTGGAGTTATGGAATTAGCCACCAAAAATGAATTACATACATATAAAGGATCATAGATTGTGGTCTTAATTACTATAATCATGAAATATAAATTTTACAAGAGATACATAATGAAATTAGTGTGGCGATAGGATAAATTCCAAAATTCCAAAACACAAAATATGAGTTATATACTGCCCACCTTAGGCACATATGACTCACCTCATCCAGCATCAGCCTTTAGTTTCCCCTGGAATAGAGTATATCGATTGAATATAATAATTCCATTAAATTAGAGTATATGAGACTAAATTTATGTAGCGTCATTGATAGAAAAAATAAGGAGGTAAGATGAAAACATAATCAAGAAAGTACCAATGTAGATCCAATGAGATGAACAAAGTGTGATTCAGACTCTATATGGATGGTCGATATATAATACAAGAATATTTGGGGTTTATATTCTAAATGGGATGAGTATGGTGTTCTGTACTACAGAAATCCAAATTAAAAGAGGGTTTATGTTTAAATATATTTTAAAGGAGAAATCATCATTTTACACAAAAAACTAGGTTCAAAATGGTTTGGCCGAATGGTTAGCCAAACCATACACAAATCATTCATGAGCATCTGTAGAAGGAAGAATATGACAAGGATAGGATCCACGGTTAGGAAAACCATTCTACAACCATGAGATATACCACTAACAAAATTTCAAATAATATCACATGACCAAGAGGCCCCAGTTGCATGGTTAGCATAAATTGTACACCCTATACCATCCTACATTCCTGCATCACATGGTCAAAACTATCCATGATGCCTATCTCGTATGGCATAATCAGACCATTAAGAAGGAAATTTTCTACCAAATTGTATGGGCCTGAGTTACAATCATTCTCTAGACACCCCTGGGGACATTACTAACTAATTTGGAATCCATATAAAGACCAAAAATAATAAGAAACAAAAAAATAAAGGATATATATGTGGGAGAAAAATGGTGTTCTTATAGTCATCCCTCATAAAAGATCTCATCCATGATTTCACCTTCCATGATTGGAGAAACACTGTTTCAGATAAACATTGGCCATTGGAACGAATGTCAGCCTCCCGCTCCAAAACCTCATCCTGCAGATGATCATAATACCATATCACCTATACTTTAGGGAATGACTAGACAAAGAGAGATTCACTTCTCCAATTAATGATGAGTATTTGATACTCTTCAATGAAATAATCAACATATATATCAACATCCTTGGTATCAAAATCATGAGATGGGTTGGCATGGTAGCACTGATGTTGTGAAACATGGAAGACCTCATGCATGTCACAGTACCATTGAGGTAGTAGAAACCAATTGGATTCCATTATATATATCTATAGTATCTCAAACAACTTAAAAAATCACAATAACAACATAGAAATCCCCTGTATCCATCTACAACCTAGCTTGAATGATACCCATTGGAAAGCATGACCCCCGACCTCAAACACCAGAGGCTTTCAGTGGAAATCGACATAAGATTTATTTTTATACTGAGTAGTATAAATAGGATTTATGATTATCTGAACCATATCTAAAGTATCCTACATGAGATAAGGACCTTGTAGGTATGTCTCTGTTAACTCTATCTCACACATGGGTGAATGAGATGACCTAAAATATAAGGCCTCAATATGAGCTATCTCAATTATCTTTTTTAAAATTTATTATAGATTAACTCTATGAGATGGATATGATTCCCATAAGAACCACTAAAATAACTAACTAATGATCGAAGCATGTCCTCTAGAACCGGTATCATCTTTTTTAAATGTCCATCAGTCAAAGGGTGAAAACCCATGCTCAGAAGCACATGTGTACCAATAGCCTTCTACAACCCCTTCTATAACTATGATGTGAAAAAAGAATCCATATATGAAATGATTGTATGAGGACCCCATGTAGATGTGTTATCACTGGGATATATAGTATTCCTAGCTCATCAACTAAGAATGTCTCTTGGATAGGAATAAAGTGGGGTATTTTTTTTATGTTGATCAACAAATACACCTCTAATGTTTCTACCTCTAGGATAACAAGTCAAACCTATGATGATATCCATGGAAATATAATCCCATTTCTATTCTAAGACTGGAAGCAGCTACAACAACACCCAGGTTTCTGGGGCTCCACCTTCACATATCAATGACAAATATTGATATATAATGTTTCACCCATACCACCAAAACTGGCATCACATATATCAATTCATTTTTGAGATTCCAAGATGAAATACTGACTGAGATGCGTGGGAATCTTCATCAACTAATATCTCACATATATAGGAACCTATACATTTCCTTTTATGCACATTATTTCTTCTCTCTCCACAAACCAATATGGAGGTGGGTCAACTCCTAAAATTCTCTCATGAAGAACCATTCCCTTTGGATCTAAAAATTTCTTTCATTTCATCTTATCAAGGAGGGAAGTGGTAACTGTCATGGTGGAGAGGAAATAATACTCGCAACATTGTGGAAAATATAGATGCATAAAATAATAGGGCTATAAATTTTCATTCATCACTAGATTCATGTACAAACTATGCTTGATTTTTCCGACACAACAAATCTGCAACCACATTTCAATCTCAATACTTATTGGCAAGATCCAAATTGAACGATTGAAGATATTTGACCCTTATATAGTATCTAAGATTCAATTCACAATATTTAAATCTATATTTTAATATTATATGGTCTTTATACACCAAAAGGTCCCAACAAATTGATATTGTCAACAGAAATGTAAGGCATGGACAACAGCTGGTAGCTCAAGGACATCTTAAAGGAAATTTCTATCATGAGGCGTCAACTACTGATATTTTTATGCAATGGCTCTATCTTCCTACATAATCATTACTCCTACTCCAATTGATGATGAATCATAAAAGACGATATTTCCATTTCTAGGATCTAGGAGATTCTGGATATGTGCCGGGAAAATATTCCGTTTTAGATCATGAAACGATTTCTCACACACTTCTGACCACAGTAACATAACACCCTTTTTTGTAAGGATAGTAAGAGTTAAATAACTGTGAGATATGTACTA
The DNA here is from genome assembly GCA_963277665.1 of Viscum album. Lineage (NCBI taxonomy): Eukaryota > Viridiplantae > Streptophyta > Magnoliopsida > Santalales > Viscaceae > Viscum > Viscum album. Next base: position 959,277,495 of record OY728155.1, read on the forward strand.
TATAAAATACCAATAAAATCCATTGAGCCCCAAGACACTCAATATATCAGACATATTTTTGGGATGTTCCCATGAATCCACAAAACAAACCTTCTCTTTGTCAACATGTACTCAAAATTTCAAGATAATATGATCCAAGAAATGATATTTTTCAGTCTAGAATTGAAACTCAGGGAGCATGGAATACATCCTATAATCTCTTAGTGTACTGAGAATGATCTAAATCCATATTTAATGGTCACTATTAGTGTGATAATACAATAACTTGTTGTACATAATTACTAAAACAAAATAATACTGATTAGGGAAAAACACCCTATTCTTCGGAGCCATTAAAACTACTGGTTCATTTGTAAGACCGAACTACATAACTAGGTATTCATTCAAACCATACCTACTAATGAAGACTGTGTGATGTTTTTTAGATGCCCGAACAACCACTTTATGATTGACCGATATTAGGTTGATCATTGAAAACACCATAGAACCTCGAAGCTGGTCAAAGAGATCATCTACTCTAGGTAGTGGATATCAGTTCTTGACCATAAAATGGTTCATCTTTCGAGAATACATGATAGGTGATGGTTCCCATCTAGATTCTTCGAAAACACATAGGAGAACCCAAGAGTATGTAAGGGGACATATAAAAATATTTTCCTCCAAATCCTCTATCTACCACTTAAGGTATTAGAGCTCAGTAGGTTCCTTATATATAGATGAATGAACACATAGATGCTACTGGAATGAGTTTAATAAAAAAATCTACCTCTCTCTTTGGAGGTGAGCCAAAAAATACTTTCAGAATGATGTCCCTAAAATGATTTACTATTGGAGGAAATTCATCCAAGAATAAATCAAAATCCTTCATAACATAATTGGAAATATAAAAACCTATCCCATGATGGTCTGTTCTAGCTCTACTATCATGTACATCACACTCACCATAGTGTAGATAACTAATGCCCTCTAGTGATGTGAATTTTAACCATTGTTGGTAGAATTCAGTAAAGGCATGATGTCGATAATCAAATCCATCCCCAGAATGAGATTCAACCCGTCATCTAAAAAAAGAGGTCTCAAAAATGGTATAACTATAATCCATATGGGGGAAGTCCTCACATTGGAATATTCTCTCAAACTGTACTACCAACATTTTATCTAGGATAATTAATCCAAAATAATAATGTATTTATTATCCGAGACATTCTATGATTGATAAAGAGATGGAGTGAATCACTTATATCAAATAATGTTGGTACTATAGTGGTAGATACTAAAATATTACATTGTACTATAGATGGTGCTGTAGCCTGATACATGAGTGTTGGTTGTAAATTAGGAAATTGACCTGATCCAAAACCCTATGAAATAGCAAGAACACCATGATAAAAATAGCTCTAATGGCACTGCTGGTGATCAAGGGACTCACTTCCACAACCAAAAAATCCTCCTTGATGAGTCCCATCAATTCTACTCCAACTCCCCACCTGACACGCCTTTAAAAAACCTATTCTTGAAGGTGGAATTGGTGCAAAACCTCTTCTAATAGAAGTTGATTGAAAGTTCTAACATAATCTCTAAATATTCACCTTATGGACACATTACCAATCCTCCAAAGGCTATTCATCACATTAAAGATGAAGTCCATCTTCCATCCACACCATCTTGCCGTGATTAGGGGTACTTTGACTGTAACAACCCGAGATTTTATAAGATATATTCTTTTTAATTTCATTCATATCTTCTATTGTTTGATACACCAAGATTATCTTGCGCTATACGCAACACCATATTAGATTTTAGTATGAGAAACATTATTCTTGGATCGTGTTACACACAATTTAAAGTTGTTTTGTAGTTGTTATTCTCTGCAACATTGAGTGTGTATGTATATATATGTATATATATATATATACATATTCAATGTATAAATGAAATATGGTTGTATTTTGTTATACGCAAAAACAAAGGAGTCTTTCACTACACGCATCCCTGACTTGGAATGCATTACACACAATCGCGACCTTCCACAATAGCATGTGTAGTACGCAATACCGAGTTTCACTAAACGAGATATTATTATAATATTATTATGAACTATCCGTTATGAATAGTAATACCCAAATTTTGAAATTTTATAAATTTTATCTTTCAAAATGGACTTCATTTTTGGATTCGGAATATCGAAATTAGCTTAGGGTGAAATTTTGGTATTTTTCGGATAACTTTCATATTCTGATGAATAGTGAAAATTACTAAATTTTAATTAAAAACAACTTTTTTAATAGAAATAATTAATAGTGACAAATTATTAATTTGAGTGGTTTTAAAGTATATTTATAATATATTTTTACCATTTAATACAATGTTGTTCATTGGATGTAATTTCACATTTAAACCAGACATAAACAAATGTCAATCTTTTGATAGTTATTATCTCTTAAAAACACGCTATTTGTTTTGACGACGAGAATTAATTTTTAAATTAATTAATGAAACTGATATGTTTTTAATTTTTTAAAATATAAATCATTTTTGAATTCATAATATCAAATATAGCTTAGGCCTAATTTTTGGTATTTTTCTGGAAACATTCATTTTTTTGATGAATAGTGAAACCACTAAGTGGTAGTTAAAAAATTGAATTTTTCATAAAACTTAATTTTACCGCTTATGTGACTGGAATTTCGAAAATCCGAGACACACGGTTAATATCAAGGACTAAAATGTGGTTCAATGAGATGAAAATATTTTTTTGGTGAACAGAAACTTTTTACTTATATTTACCACGGTTAAAAGTAAATAGGAAAATTAAGGGTAAAATGATATTATTATTACCCTAACACATGTCATAATTCTATTGGATAAGTGTAATTCGACCAAAAAGACCTCAGGAATAAAATATCACCATTTCGGCCCACATGGATTAGATTAGGACATTTAATATTAATTTATTTAAAGAAGGGTTAAAATAGTTAAAATCAATGTTTAATAAGTAAATCATTTTTAATATAGGGTTATACATAAGATAAATTCAACTATAAATATTCATTAGAAATATAAAACTATTTCCTACATAATGGTATTTTATTTTTAATTTTTATACATTAAATAATTTAATTTATTTATGACCCAAAGATGATGCAGTAATTATCTTATTAATGAAATATTGACATAATTGATGTTATAAATACCCAAATAAATTTAATTTGAGACTTTCTATGAATTACACTAATTTTCTAGGTTATTATGACATGTTAGTATTGATTTAGTTAACTTTTTACGAACTAATAATTCTGTTATGATTTTCACAAATATCAATTACTAAATAGTGTCAAAATTGACATAAAATAGTTTATAAAACAAATATTATATTATTAATTATTATTTTATTCCTAAAAATATATGGTTGGTCCAAATGACTTAGATAATGTTATATATATTAATAACAAACAACTTCGGGTTCGTTTGGCTTGTTATTGTAATTTTATTAACCTTATAGTGTAAGAAAACAATAAGACACGGTAAAAGTTAAATTATCTAACTCAAAGTTAAATATAAATGATAAGGTTAAAATACAAACCTAAACTTGTCTAAATTCTATTGGATGATAGTATTTTGACACATCCACACATTAGCTTCAGAATAAATTAATTTTAATCTGTTAAAAACCGAATATGACTTTATAATGAAATAATTTTTTTAGTTTTTCCAAAGGTTCCCCTCTCCTCCCTTATAAAAGAGCACCTCCTCCCTCTCTTCCTTACACCACATTGAGCCTTAAAGTTCGGCAACCTCCTGCCAAATTCTCTTCTCCACTTCCCTAAAACATACTATAGGTCTTGGTCTTCTTCAAAGACCAATTTTAGTGCCCTAAGAGGAGGTCTCAAAGAGGCGCTTCAAAGAAGAGGTAATGTCCGTTACCGATTCTTTCAACTTTATTTCTTCTTCCACTTATTCTTCTTTATTTGTTTCATTATTAAGTAATAACATCAGTATCACTCATATACTGATATATTATTATAAGTATGAAACAAACCTATTTCACCATCTATCCATCCTACGGAAAACAAAATCACCGCGCGTCCGTATGTACGGAATACCGTCTCCACGCCGTGGTGTAATCTATTTTCCACCACCACCTTACTTGGATGGGTATAATGGTCTAAATAATGACTATATATGATTATTGTAAAGTTATATTTATTCTTAAATAGTATATATACACTCCAATACAATTTCATGATCATGGTAATGATATCATCGCTCGTACGTACGTACGGACTACCGTCTCCACGAACGCAATGAGATTCATTTTCCATGATTAACCATTCAAGAATGATTATAAAGTATATATAATAAATAATAATGAAATATATTACATAATAATTCTACTGGATTTATTTATATATATATTTATTTCATCTACTTAATTCCATTCAATAAAATAAGGAAACGAAAATAGCGTTCATGCGTACGTACGGCCTACCGTCTCCATGAACGGTGTATTTCTTTCCATTTATAGATCCATTATATATATTTATATTCTGAATATATATTATATATAAATCATGTTTTACATTATGTATGTAAGTAATCATGATCTAATTAATCATATGAATAATTAAAACTTAAAACACAAACGACAAATGAAACGATTTTACCCAAAACGCTACTTTAACATGAATTTACAAAAGAACGGGTAATATAAAGTCATAAGTGAACCATATATGATATAATAACAATGAATATGATTCTTTAATAAGTAAATGACAATATTTAAACCAATATACAGGAGGTTCGTATCCATACGAAGCATATCGGACCCAAGGTAAGGGATAATTTTGCAAATCTCATTTTTATCCGAGATTGCTTATTCGTAAGTATTTACTGAGGTTATGTATATCATCCATGTCCATGTTTTATAAAAGTGTTTTCATGTAGGTTTAAAGTCCTTTTTACCCATTTTTGACTTTTACTATATGGTATGTAATGAATCTTTCTTTTGTTTACGTTACGAGGTACTTTTTTGACTTTTCCGACAAAAGTATGAGGAGAATGCTATTTTTAACTTATACGGCGTGAACGGATTTTTACAGTTTCATAACGCCTCATTTTCATGAATATTAATCTACATGATTTTATTACTATTTTAAACAAAATACTTTTATATTAAAATTGCATGTCATTTTTTGAAAAGAAAATTATTTTGACGAGGAAAGGATATTTTCCTCAAGAATCCATTTCAAATGTTTTATCAAAACCATTTTCCATCTATGATGACATTATTTGATATGTGTATGTTTCAAGTTTACTGTCTCTATGATTTACATGGTTCACTTTTCTTATGATGAAATGTCCATTTGTTTTATATGGATTATGAAATGATGGGATGATGTTTATGAAACCCATTTTATTCTTTGGGTTATGATGAATGTTTTAAGTTTATTTTGTGGCACAAGTAAGAATGATTTCATTATGAGATGGGTGGTACCTATATCCCCCTCCAATTTATTGGGTAAAGATTTATATCTCATGAGATAGACATGGCTGTAATGGAAAGTTAAACCGGTTCAGTAATACAGGACGAGAATGAGGAGTGAACTCGATTCAGAAAGGGACTTTGTCCACTAAGATGGTCTTGGCAGCAATGCCTTGGCTACTATGGAAATAATTACATATTCTTAATGGATGAAACAATTACATGTTTTATTCCCATTCTATTTTATCATGATTTATGGTCCATTATGATCTATGCCTTATGTACTTCCATGTTTTATGTCGTAGCTCAATATTTTGATGTTTAAACATTATGTTCATGTTTTTAAGTTCAAATGTATATGGTATGTTTTATTTTATCCTTGATCACCCTTACTGAGCATTTGATCTCACCCTTTTTAAGTTTTATTTTCCCCCAGGATTAAAAGAGAGGTTTTAGGTAAGGAAACAAAAAGTGGAACATCTTTATGGGTGATGTTGAAGATCTTTCATCACGATTAGAAGATTATATTCCCAGTTTCCAAAGACACTAAACTATTACAGTCCTTGTGTTTCTATTTTAGTTATGTACTAATTATTCCGCAAAAGTAATGTAATGTCCATGTAAGTCAGGCTTCGGGTCTCTACAGTTGGTATCAGAGGAAAGGTTTAGTCAAACTTTGGAAACTGGGATGTGAGAACTTTAGTGAGATCCCTAGAGATATTTCTAAGGTATGTCTAGGGATGTCCGTAAGGTTAAGTATAAGTATAGGGTATAGTCCTAGAATTATGGTATTGATATAAGAATTAAACCTAAGATGTTAGATATTGAAGGAACTCCCCCTTTATTATGTTGTTTTCCCTAGCATGATTTTTGCCTCTCACACTATTCTTTTTGCTTTTAGACGATAGATGGAACCCGAAGGAACCGTGTTGATCAATGCAATGGACAATGCAATGATTGTCCTCATGAACAAACAAATTTTATTGGAGATGAAGTGCAAAATATTATTGTTGTACTTACACAAGCTATGAATCATTCTGGACTTCCAAATGAGCAGAGAAGGGAACAATATTCTATTGAGTCCTTCATGTGGCAACGTCCACCTTCTTTCAGTGGGTCTTCTGATCCACTTGTTGCTGAACAATGGATCAGTACCACTGAAAAGATATTTTCAGTTCTTCAATGTTCTGAACATGATAAATTCATCTTAGTAGTATATCGTTTGGAAGGTGATGCTGATCAATGGTGGAATCTTATCAAGAATACGAGGACAAGAGACGAAATTGAGTCCATGGAATGGGATGTGTTAAAGAACTTATTTTTTAATAAGTACTTTTCTCGTATTCTTAGAAAAAATATGGAGAAAGAGTTTCTTGCACTAAATCAAAAGGATGATGAATCTGTTGGTGTATATGAAGCGAATTTTACAAGGATTACAAGGTATGCATCCTGCTTTATCATCCAACCTGAAAGTAAAGTTGATCGATTCTTCAGGGTCTTAAAGCCAAATCTTCGAAGGGAATTATCTATAAGAGACTTCTGTAGCTATGAAGAAATTTTTCGTTGTGCTATCAAGGTAGAAATGGAAGTTTGTGTTACTTATCCATCTCATAGTTTTGACAAGAATCGAAAGATGGACTTCAAGGAGAAATATCAGAATAATGGTGAAAAGAAGATGAATGTTTCCTTGTGCTCAACGTCTGGAAAGAAGCACGGTGGAGATTGTCTTAAAGGGACTAGAAAATGTTTTGATGTGTGGAAAAGATGGTCATCGAGCAGCTGAGTGTCGAAGTAATGGAAAAAGGGTTTCTAATTATGTGAATAAAGAAAAGACTGCAGAGAACGCACCACTAACACTTCAATGCTTTAAGTGCAAGGAAATGGGGCATTATGCTAATAAATTCCCTAATCCAAGGCTTAGTGATGATCAACAAGAGAAACCACTTAAGGCAAAGGACAAAGGGAAGTCACATGCGATCACTATTGGTGATGTTGAATATGAAAACGATGCGGTGGAATGATTAAGTGTTTATGTAATGGGATTCCAAAATAATGTTGTATATAGTATCGTGGAATATTGGAATATTTATGTATTGGTATATTGTAGTTTTCAATAATTTTATGATACCAGTAACCATGGAAAGTGATTGAGATATTTTTGGAAAGAAGATGAGATGCGCAAAATGAAGGGATAAGGAGAAAATGAAATGTTTAACAGTATTCATGAGCTCATGACTGATACAAGGAGAAGGTTATATCATGGTTTGAGTATATAGAAATTTTGGATTGTGGTATGTGGAAAGAGTTAACTTTTGACAGCATTCATGTTTTCACTAAGGTTCAATGTGTATTCATTTTTCAATAGAATACATGATTAAGGTATTCACATGATTGGAATGTGACCAACAAGATAATGGGGGATAAATGATGGTTGGTTGATGACATTTCATGTAATAGTTTTCTTTATACTATGAGCTTGGACCGAATTATTTTATATACAGATTGGAATGGATTATGTTGGACATAAGATAGTATTGTTTAAGGATAGAACTTTTTTCTATATTATTGATGGGATGTTATAGTAATGTAGTTTTATAAAAAGGATAGCATGAAGGATGGGTGACATCCCATCGCGTCGGACAAGGCTGTGGGAATCGAACCCACAACCGAAGTGTGACTGGCCTTTATCGCCTACCACTGGCCTACAGGAAGTCCCTGTTTAGTAGAAACTAGTTTTATTATATTAAGCAGTATGATATATGAAGTATACGTCCATTTTATGAACTATATATGATTAATCTCACTATAGATCGACTTATGTATATTTAATAACTTTTTCTAACCTTTTGTTTGAGACAGATGGAATGACCCGTCATTCTATCACATGATCTGCTAACACTTCACGAATAAAAAAATCAACTTCATTTCTTTAAGAGATGATGTGGAAATTGTTCAAGGCATGAACAATAGTGAGATTGTACCAAAATAAAGTAAGTATTTATTCTAATTCAAATTCTTCAACTTTAGGGAAATGATCTTGAAAACCAAAAATGTTGTCCTAGTGCCCTTATATTCGATGAATTAGATGGTACCCTAGATCATAAAAAATTTATGGATTTGTGATTTTTTTCTTTTTCATAGCCATGTTCTCTACCACTCTCCATCAGAACATGACGGTTAGATTTCTCTTCCATATCCATATTTTCACCTATGTTCTCCTATGTAGAAACCCAGTGATTATTTAATTTGGGTAACCGTTAAGTTTCATACTTTAGTTTTTAAAGCCATGTTTTGGTATTCATTTTTACGATGTGGGTTTCTATTAAAGAAACTTTCGATTAGTAAACCATTTATAACCCCGACGAATTTCGAGGGTGAAATTCATTTTAAGGGGGGTAGAATGTAACAGCCCAAGATTTTATAAGATATATTCCTTTTAATTTCTTTCATATCTTCTTTTGTATAATACACCAAGATTATCTTGCGCTGTATGCAACACTGTATTAGCTTTAAGTATACGCAACAATATTCTCGGATCGTGTTACACACAATTTCAAGTTGTTTGGTAGTTTTTATTCTATGCAACATTGAGTGTGTATGTATATATATATATATATATATTCAATGTATAAATGAAATATGGTTGTATTTTGTTATACGCAACAACAAAGGAGTCTTGAACTACACACATCCCTGACTTGGCTTGCATTACACTCAATCGCGACTTTCCTCGATAGCGTGTATAGTACGCAATACCGAGTTTTACTAAACGAGATATTATTATAATATTATTATGAACTAGCCGTTATGGATAGTAATACTCACTTTTTGAAATTTAATAAATTTTATCTTTCAAAATGGACTTAATTTTTGGATTTGGTATATCGAAATTATCTTAGGGTGAAATTTTGGTACTTTTCGGATAACATCCATGTTCTGATGAATAGTGAAAATTACTAAATTTTAATTTAAAACACTTTTTTTAATTGAAATAATTAATATTGATAAATTATTAATTTTAGTGGTTTTAAAGTATATTTAGAATATATTTTTACCATTTAATACAATTTTTCTCATTGGATGTAATTTCACATTTAAACCAGACATAAACAAGTGTTAATCTTTTGATAGTTATTATCTCTTAAAAACACACTATTTGTTTTGACGATGAGAATTAATTTTTAAATTAATTAATGCAACGGATATGTTTTAAATTTGGTAAAATAGACATCATTTTTGAATTAATAATATCAATTATAGCTTAGACCTAATTTTGGGTATTTTTCTGGAAACTTTCATTTTTTGATGAATAGTGAAACCACTAAGTGGTAGTTAAAAAATTGAATTTTTCATAAAACATAATTTTACCACTTCTGTGAGTGGAATTTCAAAAATTTGAGAGACACAGTTAATATCAATGACTAAAATGTGGTTCAATGAGATGAAAATATTTTTTGGTGAATAGTAAATTTTTACTTTTATTTGCCAGAGTTAAAAGTAAATAGAAAAATTAGGGGTAAAAATGATATTATTATTACCCTAACACATGTCCTAATTCTATTGGATAAGTGTAATTCGACCAAAAACAACCTTAGGAATAAAATATGGCCATTTAGGCCCACTTGTATTAGATTAGGACATTTAAAATTAATTTATTTACAGAAAGGTTAAAATAGTTAAAATCAATGTTTAATAAGTAAATAATTTTTAATATAAGGTAATACATAAGATAAATTCGACTATAAATATTAATTAGAAATATAACAATATTTACTACATAATGATATTTTATTTATAATTTTTAGACATTAAATAATTTAATTTATTTATGACACAAAGATGATGCAGTAATTATCTTATTAATGAAATATTGACATAATTGATGTTATAAATACCCAAATAAATGTAATTGAAGACTTTTTATGAATTCCACTAATTTTATAGGTTATTATGACATGTTGTTATTTATGTAGTTAACTTTTTTCGAACTAATCATTCTGTTATGATTTTCACAAAAATCAATTACTAAATAGTGTCAAAATTAACATAAAATAGTTTTTAAAACAAATATTATATTATTAATTGTTATTTTATTCCTAAAAATATATGGTTCGGCCAAATTACTCAGATAATGTTATATATATATTGATAATAAACAACTTGGGGTTCTTTTGGCTGGTTATAGTATGTTTATTAACCTTATAGTGTAAGAAAACAAGAAGACATGGTAAAAGTTAAATTATCTAACTTAAAGTTAAATCTAAATGATAAGGTTAAAATACAAACCTAAACTTGTCTAAATTATATTAGATTGGATGATTTTGACACATCCCCGCATTAGAATCGAAATAAATTAATTTGGAGCTATTAAAAACCGAATATGACTTTATAATAAAATAATATTTTGTTTTTCCAAAGCTGCCCCTCTCCTCCCTTATAAAAGAGAACCTCCTCCCTCTCTTCCTCACACCACTTTGAGCCTTCATGATCGGAAAACCCCTGAAAAATTATCTTCTACACTTCCCTAGAAACATACTAGAGGTCCTGGACTTCTTCAAAGACCAATTTTAGTGCCCTAAGTGGAGGTCTCAAAGAGGCGCTTTAAAGAAGAGGTAATGTCCATTACCGATTCTTTCAACTTTATTTCTTCTTCCACTTATTCTTCTTTAGTTGTTTCATTATGAAGTAATAACATCAGTATCACTCATATACTGATATTATATTATAATTATGAAACAACCCTATTTCACCATCTATCCATCCTACGGAAAACAAAATCACCTCGCGTGCGTACGTACGGAATACGGTCTCCACGCCGTGGTGTAATCTATTTTCCACCGCCACCTTACATGGATGGGTATAATGGTGTAAATAATGACTATATATGATTATTGTAAAGTGATATTGATTCTGAAATAGTATACATACACTCCAACACAATTCCATGATCATGGTAATGATATCATCGCTCGTGCGTACGTACGGACTACCGTCTCCACGAACGCGATAAGATTCATTTTCCATGATTAACCATTCAAGAATGATTATAAAGTATATATAATAAGTAATAATGAAATATATGACATAATAATGCTACTGTATTTATGTATATATATATATATATATATTTCATCTACTTAATTCCATTCAATACAATAAGGAAACGAAAACAGCGTCCATGCGTACGTACGACCTACCGTCTCCATGAATGGTGTATTTCTTTCCATTTATCGATCCATTATATATATTTATATTCTAAATATATATTATATATAAATCATGTTTTACATTATGGATGTAAGTAATCATGATCTATGTAATCATATGAATAATTACACGTTAAAACATGAACGACAAATGAAACGATTTTACCCAAAATGCTACTTTAACATGAATTTACAAAAGAACAGGTAATATAAAGTCATAAGTGAACCATATATGATATAATAACAATGAATATGATTATGTAATAAGTCAATGACATTAATTAAATCATTATACAGGAGGATCGGATCCATATGAAGCATATCAGACCCAAGGTAAGGGATAATTTTGCAAATCTCATTTTTATCCGAGATTGCTTATTCGTAAGTATTTACTGGGGTTATTTATATCATCCATGTCCATGTTTTATAAAAGTGTTTTCATGTATGTTTAAATTCATTTTTACCCATTTTTTAATTTTACTACATGGTATGTAAGGAATCTTTCTTTTGTTTACGTTACAAGGAACTTTTTTTAACTTTTCTGACAAAAGTACGAGGATAATGCTATTTTTAACTTATACGGCGTGAACGGATTTTTACGTTTTCATAACGCCACATTTTCATGAAGCTTAATCTACATGATTTTATTACTATTTTCAACAAAATAATTTTATTTTAAAAGGGCATGGCATTTTTTGAAAAGAAAATGATTTTCACGAAGAAAGGATATTTTCCTCAAGAATTCATTTCAGATGTTTTATCAAATCCATTTTCCATCTAAGATGACATTATTTGATATGTGTATGTTTCAAGTTTAATGTATCTATGATTTACATGGTTCACTTTTCTTATGATGAAATGTCCATTTGTTTTATATGGATTATGAAATGATGGGATGATGTTTATGAAACCCATTTTATTCTTTGGGTTATGATGCATGTTTTAAGTTTATTTTGTGGCACAAGTAAGAATGATTTCATTATGAGATGGGTGAGACCTATATTTACCTCAAATTCATTGGGTAAATATTTATATCCCATGAGATAGACATGGTAGGAACGGAAAGTTAAACCGGTTCAGTAATACAGGACTGGAACGAGGAGTGAACTCGATTCAGAAACGGACTTTGTCCACTAAGATGGTCTTGGCAGCAATGCCTTGGCTACTATGGAAATCATTACATGTGCTTAATGGATGACACAATTACATGTTTTATTCCCATGCTATTTTATCATGATTTATGTTCCATTATGATCTATGCCTTATGTACTTCCATATTTTATGTCGTTGCTCAAGATTTTGATGTTTAAACACAATGTTCATGTTTTTAAGTTCTAATGTATATGGTATGTTTTATTTTATCCATGCTCACCCTTACTATGAATTTGAGCTCACCCTTTTTATGTTTTATTTTTCCCCAGGATTAAAAGAATGGTTTTAGGTAAGGAAACAGAAAGTGGATGATCTTTATGGGGGATATTGAAGATCTTTCACCACGATTAGAAGATTATATGCTGAGTTTCCAAAGTCACTAAACTATTACGGTCCTTGTGTGTCAGTTTTTTTTATGTACTAAGTATTCCACAAAAGTATTGTAATGTCCATTTAAGTAAGGCTTTGGGTATCTACACTGTCAACCACTTATATGATGGAAAACCTCAAGGGATCATTTTATACTACTGAAAAAACTACTACCCTGATGCGACACAGGTTCTCTATGACCAGTACTATTTCCATCCCTCAGTTCGTGCTCAGTGATAGTATCCTTATATAGAATTAATGAAAAGTTGGGTATGTGAAAGTATATCATCTATGTCCGAAGGGCATACTGAATCCCTTTATCAATCTGTCTAGCTCATGTAATATCATCAACAACCAGAAGTGGTGTAAAGTATGGTATCTTAGGGAAACTCATCGAATAATTCATAGCTAACATATAACCCTTCTTGAGATTCATAAAATCTCTTGATCTATTAGATCTCTCATTATTTGGAAGGAACTGATCATATAATGCAGTCTATAAATTATCCCATACCATGCCCTAATGGAGACCAGCCTGGGTAATTACATACCTCTAGTGCTTAGCTGAATCATATATCATGTATGCATCATCCATAAACCTCCATTCTAGAGGCCTCTTTCAATTATCAATGAAATATAAGTGGACTTTAGTAAATGCTCAGTATATTGTGGACCACAATCCCTCAAGAGGGTAGAACTTTTTAATTGATGGAGTAGATTATTATGATAAGCCATTGTTGGTATAGGCTATAGAGAACCATTCATGGGTTGCATCTGACTACAAAAACATTCATGGTTTTGAGAGTTAATACACCATTTTGGTACAGTAGGGTGTTCCACAAGTGGCACTCCTAGTGGTTAGATTAGAAGTTTGGGGCCCACCATGTCAGGATAATAGTCATATCCAACCTCCTAGATTATGTACTGAGGACATCATGGTGGAATTGGAATATAAATGCTAAGAACACCACTCAAAACCATAATTAAGTAGGTTTATAGAAACACTAATGAAATATGAACCAAAAAAATGGCCTACCACACATGTTATACTACCCCAAATACCCACTTTGATGGTCAGGTATTAGTAAGTGATCAAGTTTAAACTTCATATGTTCAAACAGATAAAGGGTCAATAGTACCCTGTCTTATCATTTACTAAAAACCATTTAATATCATTTCATATTTAATTGTTTGGTTCACTCCTTTAACATTAAATAACATGAAAATGAAAGATAAGGATGTGCAACCATTTCATTTTAACGGCCATGTTTCACTATGAAGATTCATATTATTATTTCCATGTTCCATAGTTCGTTAAAAATGTGTTTCTCATCCCATTGAATCATGTCCCATAATACTTATCACAGAGTTTAACACCCATTTGAAATTAATTGTATGGTCATACTAGAAAACTTTCAATCCCAACCTATAACAACCCTTCTCTTTTTTACACACATAAACATGATTTATTACATAAAATCAATCTTAAGACATATTTAAGGATCGAGAGGTCTAGTTTCTTGCGAAAATTGGAAAACTACATAACAAAATATAAAATAAAAAACAACATCTTTATTGAAAATATATTTTAAATGACCACAACATTTCTTTGTACCTAGCATTGTAAGGGATAACATGAGGACCTACATAAGAAAAGGGTGAGCTATAAAACCCAGTAAGGGATTAAACAAAGAATAACATGAAGAATATAGTACATGTTAGTTAGTAGGAATATCATGGAACAAAGATAAACATGAACATAAAGTCATGGTATAGAATGATTATCATAACATGGAAATGCAGAAACAAAATTTAACATCATATTTGCATGAGCCCTGCCTCATTGCAAATGGATCCTGAGGAAACACTCATTGCACTTCCATTAGTATTGTTAAACCCTCATTGCACCTAAAGTAGAATAATTAAACCCTAATTATACTTGATTTAACATTATTAAACCTTCATTGAACTTGATTTATCATGATACTAATCATCACCCAATGCATTGGAGCGCTATCATAGTGCACCCTTTATAAACATTTCATTTCACGCATAAGTGTTCCACATAGATCCTATAACATGGAATCATTAAATATCATCATTTATTACATGAATAAGTGATATGGAATAAATAAATTTAATTCATCAATAATAAATTACATTTGAATAAAGGTGAATACCCTTGATAGGGAAATGAGTATGGTATTTACTTACACGATGATTTTGTCATTAGAAATTTTGGCAGCATAACGACATCAAATAGAAATTGTAAAATGGGATAGTGATAATGAAAGGGTTGTATCATCATTTATACATGAAATTGATAATAAAGGGGTCGTGGAACATAATCTCCAAAAATATTTAATGGAATTTAGATGCATAATATAAAATAATTTCTTGAATGTAAATGAGAACAGAGAAATTTCTTATGTATTTTGGTATGGTAAATGGTGTACATTAGAGTAATTCATGAAAGAGAAATATGTCTATCATCATTCGAACATAAATATAGATGTATGGGGGAGGTGATAAATAATACCACAACATTTTTAATTGAAAATATTAGTGTATAAAAACATATAAAAATTTGGACAAAAATTAGATAGGAAGAAATCCATAATACGGAAGTGTGATCCCAAAGGCTTTGGAGGGGCTTGAGAGAGGATTATTTGGAGAATGGGGAACCCTGGGAGGATTATAGAGAAGGGAGTAAAGAGTTTGGTCAATCTATAATGTTTTTTAATGAGAAGTAATTTGAGATTGAGTGGGTTTATATAATAAATGAGAGGGAATTCATTTTTATTTAGGTTTTGGACCCTACATATTAAACTAATCAAAAATAGAAACAATCCCATGGTTTTTAAAAATATGTTGTCCAAAAGGTAATGTAAAAAATTATTGTATAAGGCTAATGGCTGAAATTATTAAAATATTAGGCTTTATTATGTGGAGGTGAGTCACACTCCGAAGGAAATTATTTTAAAAGGTTATAATATTTGTTAAGCCTTTGAGGGTCCACTAAGGTATCAAAAAATTAATAAAAAAAATCCAAAATCACATTATATTAAGGGACAAAATATATTTGATGAAAATAAATTTTATATTATATTAATACAACACTATTGGGTCATTATGATGTCATAAATCACATTATATATTGAAAGGTTATTTAATTTTTACCAAAAAAAATCGATTGTCTCAATTTTTTTTAAAAATTAACTGTTACATAATTTCGACATCCAGAATTCAAAAATAATATTCATTTTATCTAAATAATTTTATAAAAATGTAAATTTTCAATTTTAAAATAAAAACAGACAATTATTGAAAATTCCTAAGTGGTGATAAAAATAGTTTTAAAACCTTAATAAAAAATTCTTTTGTATAAAAAAACTTTTCAATCATTTATATTTGATAAAAAATTAATTTATTAAAAAAAATTAAAAAAAATATTTAATTAATCAAATTCATTAATTCATCAAAATATATTTCTTAATTGAATACTAACTAAAACTACTATTTATGATTTAAAACCAATTTACAAAGTAACTATAACAAAATAAATTTATATTATGTATTATCTACCAAACTAATGCACATAATCATAGTTCTAGGGTCTTGTTAAATAACCCATTATAACACTGACATAAGACCTAAGGGTAAGGTGTGTGATGGTGACAGATTGTTGGGCAGCTCAGATAACATCTTTTGGGTGGTAATATCTATTAACATCCACTTCTCCCCTAGGTGGTTACGTTCAAGCTTAATGTGATGATTCTTGGATTAGGATAGTTCAAGAGTAAATCCTAGTGATGCTACCTCCTTTACGATCTCTAAAAAAAATGGGCTTCATATGGAGAAATTCTACTGGATGAAGCCAAGACATCCTTTGTCTGAGTAAAATGGATTTTATAGCCCTATATTTATACAAATAATGTTATCATTATTCAATGGATTTATTAGAAATGCTGATAATTCATAATAGTATTTTAAAATCACAAAACATAAAACCATGGATGTGAATATATCTTTAACCATTTTATATAATAATATATTTAATCAGATCTAGAGGAATTTTCAATTATAAAAGTTTGGGTCATTAAAAGCTTCCCCCCTTAAGAAATTTTGCACTCATCAATTTCCTTTTCCCACACTAATAGAGAAGTGGGTAACTTCGCCTCATCACTTCCTCTGGTTCCCACGTTGTTTCTTCAAACTTCTGGTTCCACCACAATACATTGACAAGGGGTATTATCATATTTTGTAGAACATTTTCCCGAAGATCTAAGATCTTCCCCCATATTCTCTTTATAAGAGAGGTCATTCACCAATTGTACCACCTCTAGATTTAGTACATGCAATGGGTCAGGTGTATACTTCCTCAATAGTGATACATGGAATACATCATGTACTTGAGATAGGTTTGGTGGGTGTACTAGTCGATAGGCCACTGATCCAATGCGGTCAAGGATCTCAAAATGGCTGATGTACCTTTGAATATGTTTCCGTTATTTCCAAATCTCATAACTCTTTTCCATGGTTATATGTGTATGAATATTATGTCCCCAACATCAAACTATATGTCTCATTGATGATTATTAGCATAACTATTTTTTTTGAATCTGAATAGCTTTAATGTGATACTGGATGGTCTTTACCTTCTCCATCATGTCATAGACCATTTCTAGACCTAGGAGTTTTTGCTTCCCAACTTCATCCCAACATTCCTGAGTTCTGTGCCTCTTCCCATAAATGGATTCATAAGGAGCCATTTGAATGCATGAGTGGGAACTGTTATTGTAATAGAACTCTACCAGAAGAAGATGTTGATCTCATTCTCCTTTGAATTCCATTGACCTTTCTCTCAACATTTACTCAAGTGTTTGGATACTCCCCTCAGATTGGCCATCATTTTTAGGATGATAAACTAAACCACTCTTTAGATTAGTATTTAGATCATGTTGGAGACTCTTCCAGAACATAGAGGTGAATCTTAGAACATAATCAGATACAATAGATAGTGGAACTCCATGAAAATTGACCAAATCATTGATGTATATATGTGCTAGTTGATCCAATGAGAAATCATATCTATTTTCAATGAAGTTTGTATTCATTATAAGACAGTCCCTAACAACCCAGAGAGCATTGTTTCCTTTGTATGTCTTCGAAAGACAGGTGACAAAGTCCATGGTGATGTTATCCAATTTCCATATTTGTATGGGTAACATTTTCATCATCCCATTATACTTATTCCTCTCAGGCTTCAGTTGCTAAAATACCAAGCACTTTGATTTATACTAAGAGATATCCTTATTCATGTAATCCCACCAATAATTCTATCAGAGATCTTGATACATCATTGTGTTTTCTTGGGTGATTGGAAAAATTCAAACTCTGTGAATCATCCAAATTTTCTTTCTTTAACTTCAGATTTTATAGAATGCATATTCGTGACCAAAATCACATAATTACTTATTCATTAACAATGAACTCTGAGTATTTCCCTTTTCTGATAGTTTCCACATTCTTCAAAATCCCCACATCAACCTTTTGATTATACTTTAACCTTTCCAAAAGAGACAATTAAGCAATAATTTGTCAATGGATTTATGAAATTCTCCTATTTATAATTCCCATGTCCTTCTTCATCAAATCTATGAAGATTGGATCCTTTAAATTATCATCCATGATTGAATTTCAGGGTTCTTTCTGTATAGAGAATCCACCACCATGTTTGCTTTCCCAAGGAGGTAAAGGATTGAGTAGCCATAGTCATTGATCAGCTTTAACCATCTTTATTGGAACATATTCTACTTTTTCTGCATAAATATATATACTTGGGGATTCTTTGATCCATATATATTTCACACTTCCCCCCAAAGAGTAATGTTTCCAATTTTTAAAAGAGAAGATCACTGTAGCCAACTCTAGATCAGGTGTTGGATTGTTTTTCTCATGAAATTTAAAATGCCTTGATGCATAGGTAATAAATTTATTATTTTTCATCACACACAACCTAGTCCCTTATTCGATGCATCACTGAATTCCACAAAAGTTCTGCATATGTGGGTAGTGTGAGACTGGACATAGTGATAAGCCTCCTTTTCAACTCCATGATGTCATCTTCGTATTCATAACTCCATGAAAATACAACTCCATTCTAGGTTAGCAAGGTAAGAGGGTGGGACAATCATATGAAATTTCTCACAAAACGGTGATAATATGCAGTTAATCCAAGGAGGATACAATTATCTGTCACCGATGTTGTCCTCAGCCATCCCTCAATTGTAGTTATCTTGGAGGGATCCATAGATATCACATTTCATGGGAAGATATGACCCAAGAAAGAGACTTCCATCAACCATAACTCATAGTGGTTGTACTTTTCATAGATATTCTCCTTTATCAATGTCTCTATTAATGTGATTAGATGATCCTCAAGATCCTAATTGGTTTTGGATTGAATTATAATATAGTCTATAAATACTTCCACAAATTTGTTGAGGTAATAAATAAATACTATATTCATCAAGACCATGAATATTTATAGAGAATTAGTGAGTCCTAAAGGAATTACTATGAATTCATAGTGCTTGTACCTTGTTTGAAAAAAATTCATGGGGATATCCTCCTTTTCACCCTTACTTGGTAATATCCCAACCACAAATCCACCTTGGATAAGTATTGTGCTCCATGTAGCAGATTGAACATTTCATCAATTCGGGGCCCAAGATACTTGTTTTTATCGTGATTTTGTTGATCTCACAATAATCAATGCATAGGCACAATGACCCATCCTTCTCCATGACTAAGAGGACTAGGGCACCACATGGTGAAGCACTTCGGCATATAAAACCATCATGTAGTTTATCATGTTGTTTTTTCTTTAACTCCTAAAGCTCCACAACAACCATTATATAAAAATTCATGGATATTTCAGATTCCCCAGTTATATAATTAATCGAGAATTCCATATCTCTTATAGGTGGAAGACCAGGTAATTCCTCAGGAAATAATTTAATGAATTCCCTCACAGTAGGCATGTCTTCAATTTTATATGTTTCATTAGATTCAATCATCTGATCAAGATACACATGCTTATAGGGAAGTAGTATCCATGCTTGAGATGATAGTTCTAAGGAATATTCATCCTCCTCCTTGAACTTGTACAGAATCAGGGGTTGATTAGCCACATAAATCGTGATTTCCCTTTCATGAAATTTTTTGTTGGCTCAATATAAGGAAATCCAATCCATGCCATGAATTGCATCAAATTCCACCAGAGGGAGTATGATGAGGTTCACCAGGAGGTTCAAACTACTGATTTTGATAGGGGAGGAGTAATATTCATTGGTTGTAAGGATTATACCACTTTCCATTCTCACCAACATCATTACTTCCATGATTTTTGGTTTTGTTGGGATTTTTCTACTAAATAGTTGAGATATAAATGAATGCGTAGAACCAGAATCAAAAATTACATTCGTTATTCATTAATGAATAACTAGTGTACCTATCACCACTTAATTTTTGGGGTTCTCTTCGGTAGTAGTGATGGAAAAAACTCTCCCTTAGTGCCTTGGAGGTTGATCATTTCCTCCGAAAACCCTTGGCTTTAGTCACTGGTTTGAAAAGTGCCTTGTTTTTTTTGTAGTTGATGTAATGAATAATGCCTTTATGGTTGAATGAAGTGTTACTCTCCTCTGTCATGACATTGAATTTTTCTTTATAATAGTTAATGGCTTGGCACCCTTCTCTTCCACACTTAAAGCATTTCCTCATCTACTGTAGGCAATTTACGAGGTGCAGGTTTCTTCAACTTTGGAAAGTGGGGTGCTATAGTTTCTTAGCACTATTGGATTTTTTCATCAGACCTCTAGAATTAAAGTCCACCTTATGCTTCATATTCACAATATTCCTCTTAGATTCAATAATCTCCATTTTAACTTTGAGGGAACATCAGAAAATTTCTCATAGCTTTTGAGGTCATGGATCGATAAGGATTTCCATAGGTATGGTTTTAGTCCACCAAAGATGTTTTCAAACATTCCTTCAGGGGTAATGACAAAGTTATAGGCATATCGTGCAATAGTTGTAAATTATTCCTCGTAAGCTCTGATTGATTAGTATTATTTTTTCCTGATGCCAAAGAATTCCCTTTCTATATATAGTTGGAGGGTTTGAGGAAAATATTAATCAAAAAACAATTTCTATAAATCATTCCATTCCAAAACCTCAATATCCTCCTTAGGCTTCATATTTCTGATCAATGTACACCACTAATTAAATTTACCCTCCATACAATAAGAATCCATAAGTACCACATCTTGTTCATAACATTAAAGTATGAAGAATATCTTTTCAATGGAGTTGATTTATTGTTCAGTGATTGAGGGATTAGATGATTCATTAAAAGTAGGATGCCTTTGTATCATGAAGATCTCCATTGTAGATTTTTCTTTCTTAGGGGAGGTAAAACGTTCATCTTGACCCATATTCCTATTAAAAACATGAGATAAATGAGAGAGTATCATGAAAAGGTTTGTGATTCATGCTCCTATCGTATTGGGATTATCATTATCACCATTATCACAATGATCTTCTCATCAGTTGTTAGTATAAGTCCTCCTATTACCGCCCATTGGCTAGAAGAAATGGAATTTTAGGGGTAACACATAAAGGGGACTCCAATGAAAAAAATTATAGCGTAGAGATTACATTTATTTCATTAACATAGGAATTTATTGGCTTCAATCTCTATTATCCATGATCTACTTCCCAACACATATCCCTAGGGGTATTTTTGTATTCCATTAAGAATGGCTCATACTATGCTTTTAAATTTACTAAAGCATATTCCACAGGAGTGTCGTATCCTAGATTACTGCAAGGCCTATTTTCCTACACTAGTTACCATTAGAGTCTAGAGAGATGAGTAGAGACGTTGGTCTAGCTCTAAATGTTTCGAGTAAAGTGGAATGGGATATTGAGTGGTTTTATATAGGAAAGGAGAGGGAATTATTTTTTATTTAGGTATTGGACACTACATATTAATCTAATGAAAACCAAAAACCATCCCATGGTTTTTTCCCATGTTTATTCAAATGGGAGTGAAAAACATTATTTGATTTGGAAAAGGGTTGAAATTATTAATATATTAGGTTTTATTTTGTGGGGTGAGTTACACACGCAAGGAAAACATTTTAAAATATTAAAATATTTTATTAAACTTGGAGGGTCCACTATGGCATTAGAAAAT
Source organism: Viscum album (assembly GCA_963277665.1). Lineage (NCBI taxonomy): Eukaryota > Viridiplantae > Streptophyta > Magnoliopsida > Santalales > Viscaceae > Viscum > Viscum album. The sequence goes on from OY728155.1 coordinate 959,299,966, forward strand.
TAATCAAACAAATCTAAAATCACATTATTTTATTAGTAAAACCTATATTGGATGAAAATAACTTTTATAGTACCTTATTACATCACTATTGGGCCATTATGATGTCATAAAACACATTATGTATTTAAATAGTATTTAAATTTTAACCAATAATTAAATTATCTCAGAAAATTTTGAAAATTACACCATTAGATAACTTTGACATCCTGGATAAATAAATATATAAATTTTATCTAAATAATTTTCTAAATATGTGAATTTTTAATTTTGGAATATAAACCTATATTCATAAAAATTCAAGGGTTTTGACAAAAACGGTTTTCAATCCTTAATAAAAATTTCAAATGTATTAAAAAATTATACAGTCATTTATATTTAATACAAATTTCTTTAGTAATTAAATTTTATTAAAATTTTATTTAATTCAAAAAAACATCAATTCATAAAAATAGATTTATTATTTTAATGTTAACTAAAAATACAAGTTGTTCATTAAAACCCATTTACAAAGTTACAATAATAAAAAGAATGTATATTCATTATTCTATATAAAACTAATGCACATAATCATAGTGATGGGGTTATTTTACATAACCTCTAATAACTCTTGCATAATACCTAAGGGTAAGGTGTGAGATGCTGAAAGACTCTTGGGGTGGCTTGGATAACATCGCTTGGGTGGTAATCTATGTTAACATCAACTTCTACCATAGGCGGTTCTGTTCAAGTTTGACATTTTAAAGCTCAGCTTGGGCTTAGTCAAGTGTGATGCCCAATGACACTACCTCCATTCCAAGCTCTGAAAAATGGGCTTCGTTAGGAGAAATTCTATTATATGAGGCCATCACTTCCTTTTTATGAGAAATTAGAATTATTAAAGCCCTATATGTATAATAAATATATGATCGCTATTCAACGGCTATAGTAGAAATGGTAACAATTCATAACGTTATTTTAAAATCATAAAACATAAAACCAAGGAAGTGAATAAGTATTATGTAACCATTTTCAATAATAACTCATTTAATCAAATCAAGAAGAATTTTCCTTAATAAAAGTTTGGGTCTTTACAACACCCATGAGGTCCCATAACACCTCATGAATTGAAACCAACTGTCACTCAATCATAGCCATGTAAAATCACTTGAATACTATAAATTCCACAACAACAGTCAATAATGAGAGGAATATAATCCAATGAAAAGAGTAAAATTCATCTATATGGAATGGAAATATTAATGACATGGAAATAATAGGTTCCTATGACATTTCATGTATCAATTATAATTTCCATCACATCATCAGGAAAAGATGAAATAAGATCCTTAACAAATAAAATTATCATAAATACTATATAAAAGATTTTATTATTATAATTTAGTTTCACTTTTGAAACTATTTAACGAAACTTTTGAGGTATTATAATTGTTTACTTTAATATGACCATGAAAAATCCAATACAAATTGAATAATGCTCAGATATCCCATTTGGAGATAGAAATGATTCTTGCAAAATTGCATAGATACCTGAAATTTAACAAAAATGCACACAATTTACACCTATTACTAACCAAATATGGATGTTCTATGAAATTTAAACATTTTTTGGTGGTAGTTTATGGTGAATTATAACATTCCTCGTCTTGGTTGCTAATTGGAAAAAACCTAAAACGGGTATATTGCATGTTGCTAGCATACAGGATGTGTATCCTCACATGATTTTATAAAATGGTAATCATGGAAACCATGTGTTTAAGGTATGATGGATTTAATTAATAAAATTATTGTAATGATGGATAGAAAAATTAAATAGTAATATAAGTTGTTAAAAGTGTGTTATAGGCTATACATGCTATATAAGATTTTTTTACCCATGATGAAAATGCATAGTCACTTGGAAAATAGTTTTGGTAAAAGCACATAGGAACTAATCAAATCAACCAAAATATATGGTGTGTATCTAACATACATTCCAAGTGATAGGTTTTTACCACAAGTATTTCACAGATCAAATTTTTTTTGTTCTGTGTGGGGTTATTATGATGTTTTCATAATTTATTTCTCAAACTTATGCAATTAAATGAAGTGTATGGTTGTCAAAAATACCATTTACATCATGGAAATTTTTATATGTACAAAAAAATGTGTTTGAATGGAATGAAATGTAGTAATAAATTCTTTGTAGACTATGTACTTTTTATAAGGATGCGAGATTCCATTTATATTGTGACATGTGATATATGAAAAATTGTTATGTAAGTAACATTCATAGTATAGGGACCATACACGTTGATTCCACTCTCCACATAATAATTATCATATAGAAGTATGTTTAATGTAAAAGTATAGGAGATCACACCATGTTACCTCCATTTTACTCGGTGTAATTATTTATAGTTAATTAAAGTTAATTAATTTAATATTTAATTTTATGGTAAAAATAAGAAAAAATTTTATGTATAATTAAGATAAATAAATAAATAATATAAGTTGAGAAATTTATAATAATCATGAATAGATTGAAATTAATTATATCTAGTATATTAAAAACATGTATGTTTTTTCATGCATGGATGATCATTAACATTAAAGTCCTATATATGTGTTGGGAATCTATTAATTGGATTATTATTTCATTTGTTTTTTCTGATAATTTATATTAAATATCAATGATGTTATTTTTATCATAATTAGTATATTTTATATGGATATGCATATTAATGTTCTCATATATCTGACCCCATATCCATGGATCGCCAAAAATGTGTGTGGGTGTACATAAGAAAAAATGGATCTCATAAGTGATTGGAAATGGTTTAATTTGGGATGAGGTTGAATCCAACAAATGAGAAAACATGTTAGAGGGGGAATGGTAAAACCAGAACCGATACTGGTTTAAGGATTTATCCATTAGAATAAATGGTTAGTTATTATATGATAGATAATCTAAATAATAGAAAACTCACGATGAGTCCAAATTTTTTTATTTTTTTATTTCAAGTTAATGGTTTATTGTTTTTGATTATTTGAAGTTTAAATGAAATCACTTAAAAATAGTAATTATGCCGGATGAACTAAAATAAAGGGATTTTGTATAATTGTTGCATAAAAAGTGTCTAATTAGTTATTTAAAACTAAAATAATATTAATTGGTATGTAAATGGTTAAAATAAAAAATATTTATTCCTTAATATTAAAATAACACAAGGAAAAATATTATGTCTGAATAAGGCTTCTAAAACATGATAAAAAATATGACAATAGTTTAGTGTAATTAGCATTTCCTTTTTTGGGTGATTTCAATAATTGGGTAGTTTTAATAAGAGTTTTGGGTTCATATTACCTAGATGAAAACAATTGTTAATTTCCACCGAATTACATGTTTAAACATGGGGAAAAGTGAAGAGGAAATTAGTGTCAAGGATTATAGGATTAGAGATTCCAATCAACGTATTGAGGAAATGTGAGTAAATAAAATTGACGATACCATCAACCAATATACCTTTAATTAAAATTTCAGGGCCCTATTTCGTTTATAAGAAGGGGACTATGCATCCTTCTAATGATAATTACCATTGGATAACAAATTCCAAATCAAATAGAGAGGATTATTTCGAATGGAAAAAATAATGCGATACTAATAAAATGAAAATTATTATGTCATTATTTTGGTAACAAGGATAAAGTAACAAATAATTTTGATATTTTTTATATAAAATACAATCTCATTACAAATTAAAACTATCTCTATCATTAAAATTAGAGAACGAAAATATATTCATTTTTATGAATTTCTAGGAGTGGTTTAGGAATATGTCTATTGTAAAGTCCCTAGTTTGATGAATTTTCCTATTTTATAGATTATTTAAATTTAGAAAATGTTTTGGTATGGAATTGCGTATTTTTTTAATGTATTCAAAAGATTTTGGGAAACAATTTATTGGTAAAATGTTTGAGAACTGTATGTAGAAACCATATTCAAGTCTGTTGGATACCGTGTGAGGAGTTAGGGGTCATTGGGCAAGCTGACCTTTGGTGCATGGTTTGGAAAAATATTGTGAATAATGTTGTGTATTTTAGTCTTTATTGATAAATCAAATTCAGATGGTTACCCAAATAATTTATCATAATTGTGAAATGAAAAATAAATCGTACAAAAATTATTTTTAAAACATAAATCATTCCTGAAAACCCAATGATGCCTCTACATACCCTAGGTCCCGATTTCTATGTTTCTCCTAGAGAATGTTCAATGACATTTGATGTCTAGACTTTGATTTTGATGATTCATAGAGTGTTTGATTAATAAAATCAATGGTTTAGACACCATTTCTCCTTTACATCTTGAATCTATTCATTTTTATGAGATGAAACCATAGGTAAATTTGTTTATACCAAGATCAATGGGATTAGAAGAGATTAAATCAATTTATATCAGTATTAGAAAGAGAAAGATAAGAAAGGGGTTTCTTCTATGGGATCATCTATTAATCATTTTTTCAGAATGAATACGAGGAATGTAATGATTAAATCCTTCCTATTATTCTTATAATATGAAGGCTTCCCTACCTCTTATTATTTCTCTTTGGTTTGAATAATATTTATTTTCAAATATTCTCTAAATATCTAATAGATTTTTCCTTGGTTTTGGGGATGTGGGGGAGACACATTGGAATGAAATTGATTAGTATTAAAAAAGGAATATTTTGATAAAACTAAGAGTTTTTTTGGTTTCCAATGCATGGATCGGTTTCCCTATGTTATTATATACTAGGAAATTAGATCATGGATGAAACTTACCATGATCACAAGATCATTATTGGTGTTCTAGGTTCGGAATGCGATTTTGAGTGTTTGTGAGTTTTTTCGACAAACAATTAGTGACATGACCTAGGATTGGAGTCACCATAAAGACATAATCAATTTGGGAGGTCAAGGATTAAATGGGTGTTTGAGTGGAATCATTAAATTATGGTTTCATAAAAAAATTATACTTTTAAATGAAATATTTATATTTGGAAAAAAAAATTTGATTAGTAGATTTTTGGTTTAAAATTATTTTATAAAATATTATCAACTATATATAATTTTTTAAATGAATTTATAATTATTTTGATACTCCACATATTATTTTTCAAATATGTGATGTAACATGACTTTGATTTTATTAAAATTTGGGAGTGATTCTGGGGTTTCCATGATATATATGGTTAAAATTTGTATAAAAACATTGAAAAAAGAATTAATTTGAAACTTTTAATGTTATTTATATGGAAAAAACCCCAAAGGAAAATGGAAAACTAAAGAGTTGGGGAAGAAGATAATATGGTACCACTCAAACCATTTGTGAACTATCTATTAGTCCATATTATTTTACATGCATTACGGTCTATTGGAAAGGGACCTTGGGAAGAGGAACATTTCTACAGGAATCACTCTTTTGAGTTATTTAAGAGGAATCATTCAACAATCCAAGGTAATTTGAGACCTAAACTAATTTATCTACAATGTATGAAAAATATAATATTCAAATTCCACATATCATTAGTTGAGATGAAATATATTATAGTGATGTACATTCTTGATGTCTGAGAATTAAAATTGATGTTATTTAATTGTTCATGTAATGTTAGTTAAAAAAAATACATTAGAAGGGTTTTATGAGTGTTTCAATAATTGTTTTTTTTCAATCATCTCGCTAGTGAAGGACATTAATTTATTCAAGTTAAGATAAAGAAATATGTCAATGACTGAACATGATGCTCTATTCACTCACTTGTTTCACTTTACATTTGTGGTAATAGCTAGAGATTCACTAAAAGACTAAAACACGAGGCACAACTACAACCTAATGTATTCAAAAATGTTTTTATATTTTATCTTATGGATTATACTATAAAATTAAAAATGGAATTGGTTATGGAGGCATATATCTTTTATGAAATATAAGTGGAGGGGAAACCCTTTTCCATTAATGTGTGGGTGGAAACAGTAATGTAGAAAACAAATATAAGAAGAAGGGATAATCCCAAGGAAGTATGGAACCAACGAACATATATAATGGATCTATACATTATATACAGTTCCATAGAAATGATAAAATTCCTTTAATATTACTATCTTTAGAAAAGAAAGAATAATTTTAATACCCAGCCAAATAAGTGACAACATTGAAGAAAAAAAGGACATCATAAGTAGTAATGCAACATTAATTTAATGTAAATAAAAGGCGGTGGTTCAACAAAATCTCAAAAATCATATAATTGGATGGAATAATATAAACATCATAAGTTTTATCTCAATATTATGGTGAACTATGATAATTGTTTGAACATATCAACGGTTTAGTTGACACCTCAAAAAGAGAAAATGAACTATTTTATTGGGCTTCAGTAGATCTGAATTCTTGTATTCCAAACCATGTCCTTCCATGGTGTGTGGTACTATCCTTTCGAACTCGACACTTATGCATGTTATGTTTTTTATTGGGGTTTTAAATTCCAATATTTCTAAGTGGTTAAATAATTCAAATTTGATACCTAGATGATGCCTCAAATCATAAGTATTAAGAAACCACTTTGGTAGTGGCAGAGTAGATAATTCATGTGACCAATATGTTCCATTTCAATTGATTATGTGTAATTTATCTAGGAATTAATAGACTTAGATAATGATATTTTGGATATGCTCTTGGAAATGGATTGGATAGTGGAATTTAATTACCACATTGACAGCTTTGATTGGAAAGTAACTCTTAAATCCCATGATGGTATCATTAATGTATTCAACGTGGAATGAGATATTAATGTATAAAGATAAGGAAAATTTTTAATAGTGGACCGAACCATCTCTATCCCATTAGTAGCACTGAAATTAATTTCAATATATGAAAATGAGAATAAGACTCTTCTAATTATAGTGGACTGATACTTATATATTTCTAAATGATGTCATAGGGTTACCGCCTCATTGTTAAATTCATTATCAATATACTCTTGAGAAATTTTCCTATTTTTCATATGTTATATATAATGAATGTACCCGAAAAAACATGAATTAATGACCTAATTTGATGAAGTTCGAATCAAGGGATTTCTCAAAACTATCATATAACCTTGGGATGTTCTTTTTCTTTTAAAAAATATGGAATTCGGATTACTATGATTTTTTATTTCATTTAATAGATTGAAAAAATTATAATCAACTACTGATATCCTCTTCCTCATAATGAAAATTTATTTGATCATTTGAAGGGAAAAAGTGATTAACCTAGATTTATCTATTATCCAAACACTTCCAACTTATATTTAGAGAATAAGATATTATATAGGGAAAATTTTAGATTCAATATGATAATTATTAATATCTATTCATCCCCACGGGTGTGGTGAATGGACCAACAATTTTCACGTCGCAATTGAACAATATTTTACATAGATACCTTGATTATAATATTATGTTTATTTGTAGGTTATTTATTTATTCTAGGAAAAATAATGACTATGAGGATTATTTATAGATTTTGTGGATCACATTGTGTGATCATTTAACATATGATAATTTTTCTAATATCTGATTTTGGATTTAAGTAGATAATTTCCAAGGGCATTTCATTTTTGGAGAAGAAAATTCAATTGATCCTTTTAATACAATTAATGTATTTTTTGTTAGCTTCTAAAAAAAATCATTGTTTTGATGTTTAATAGGATTATAATTCTATTATCCATGACTAATTAATGAGTTTCAATAATTTCTTATCCTATAATAATATTGAATTATAAGGTAACTAAATTCAAATTAGATGATCATTATTAGAATTCATTCTAGGATCATAATGCTCAGATCACATGAAAACGCATCCCCGCCTTTTTAGAACCATATCAAAATTATGTTATTTTTTATGATTCTTCTATATGAGGTCTAGGTTGTGTACTCACATAGGGAGATGATGTGGTTTATTATGTCTTGTGAAAGTCAAGAAGACATGAATATAATTATCCAACAAAAACTTGGAATTAATTGTTGTTCTTCATGACTTTAATACATGTCTCCAAAATCACATTTGTTAAAATTTCATAGTTTTCACTAATTATAAGATATTATAGAATAACATCCCTCAATAATTCTTGAACATGATTCAATTATATTGGATAACATATATCCAGATTATTGACATATTTTTGATGTATGCACCTAGGAAATGAAATTCTATAGTATATTAAATGAGTCATAAGTCTAAGAGTAATGTTTTTAGTGTTTTTTGACCCATGGTAGCTAATGTATGTTATTTATAACATGTTATTGAGCACACTGAACAAAATTAGAATTCAAATTTCTTCCAAATAATTTTGGTTCCAAATTTAATTTATATAGTGCAATATTATCATTGATAAGATCTTTATTTCATCAACATTAGTTTAAGCCTAAATAATTTTGTGGGACTAGTGATCCGAAATAAAATTTTCATTTTAAAACCAAAATCAGGGTGCCTTTATATTTATAGGAAATAATTCATTCAGTATATTTTGATTAAAAATAGTTTATTCACATGTTCATTAAAAATATGTACAATGTGATGAATGATAATTTTGTAAGTCATGCATGAAATAAGATTTGAAATTATGTTCAAAAAAGTATAACATGTTTGAAGGTCAATTCTAATTTTAATCTATTGATTAATATGATATAATTTATTCCTATACATTTTTATAAATTAGATAAAATTTTTATAGATGTTTTCTCTAGAATACCATGGATTCGTTAGAAATATAAACTCATAGGGTTATTGTGGATAAAATTACCATGTCAACACACAAACTTATAATGAGAGAGTCATATATGGTAGAATATCTAAAAAAGTAATATATTGTAGAATTGGTAATGCTGTATAGAGTACCTATTTTGATCATCATTGATATGGATCATGGATCCACTTCTCAATTTTTGTGGTCCATAGAATATGTTCTTAAAACTAAATTGATCCTGAGCATGACATATCATCATAATATGGATAGAAAATAAAACAATGATTGAAATATTAGAAGATATACAATAGGTATTTTTCTTATATTTTGATGGCTCATGGTAAGATCAACTATCGTTTGTGGAGTCTCATACAATAAAAGTTTTCCAACCATGATAAATATGGACTTGTTCATGACATTGTATGGATGTCCTTGTTATTTAACAATTTTTATGTATAAATAATAGATTCTTCACAAATTTGACATATATTTGTCAATGATATGATAGAAAATATTGAAATTATTATGAATTTGATTTCAATGACTCGGATTACAACAAAATCATTATCAGATCATCATTATCATCCTTTTTCATTTAATGTGTGTGATCTTATCTTTTGGAAAGTTTCATCAGGGCAAGGTCATTGTCACTTGGTAATGAGAGATTCAATCTATGATATAAAAGAAAAAATGATATTTTGGAATGGAATTGATATGTTTTATATAGTTTTTTCTAACCATTGATATTCAGTGCTATGAATAATTTAATTTTTGTTTAGTAACTAATAAAGTATCATCTATATCGTAGTCACCTATTTAGTTGGGATTATGTTACACTGAATGTAGAAGTATGGTTTTTTATTAAACCATTATGAATTATATATAGATATAAGAATACTTTTATAGGGAGATATTTTCATATGGTATGTGTATTATAAAATATAGAAAAATTGAATAATAAATCTGGTAATGAGAGAAGTTAATACAAGACCAATGGAAGAATGTAATGTATATTTATGAAGAATAGAAGGAAAATAATTGGGCGAATATGACACCACTAATTTTTGGTATTTCCTTATTTTAAGATTATTGAGTTTTAGGGAATTTTAGGAGTTAGAAATAGAATGTTTCTTTAAGGTGTTAAATATTTTTGGATGAATTTTGAAAGGATTATGATTTGAGCTCTCTTAATATAATTTATGATGAAGTATCTAGGAAACTATGAAAGTTTTTCTAGTGGTCATCGCGTTGGGACATGGTTTAGATAGGGTATATAAATATTTTAGGATTGAGCCAATTCATATGTTTTGGTTACAATAAGAAAAATTATACTCTAACCATGTTATGAGAAATAAATTTCTATAAAAATCGGTTTTAAAACTTGAAATTTATTGGAAATGCATCATTCCTCACCTACTGTCCTAGGTTATTGATTTCCTAGGTTACTATAGGAGAGTTTATATGATATTTAACATCTAGACTCTGACTTTGATCATTATTTGAGTATTTTATCATAGAAACAATGTTTTGTACTCCGTTCCATCTTCTAATGTTAGATATCCTTAGTTTTTATTATATGACACCCCATATCAATGTTTTCGTACCATGATATATGGGATCATATGAGTTTTGAATGGTTTGTATTTGGATTTGGAAGAGAAATTGAAGGATGGTGTCAAATATATAGGATCATGTAATAATAAATGTTCTAATCAAGTCCTAGATAGTAGAATTTACCACTTCCCACTTTTCAGTATATTATTTTTTATGTGATGCCTCGGCATGATGCTTCTTAGTTTCAATAAAAGTGACTCTCAAAACACTACTGAAACTCTACAAAACATTTCACCATATTTTGTTTCATGTATTTTGAGATGTGGGGGATATTTAATGGGTATAAAATAATTTTTTTTAAAGAGATAAGATTTTGATACAATAATTGGGTATTTTGTGGGTTTTTATTAAGTTTTTTGGGTTGTGAATGTTCTTATACGTCAAAAAATTGGGTCATGAACAGAAGTTACCATGATAACAGGACATTCATTGGATGTATATATGTTGTACATTAATGTGTGTGTGTGATTTAATTGTTTTAGATGAATAATTAGGGTTTGGATCAATGATAAAAGTCACCATGATCACATGAACATTTTCAGAGTTTCAAGTTTTCCTGAGTGCATGAGTAGAATCATGGAATTCACACTAAATAAATATTTTCTAATACTTTTATAAGAATTTTTTATTTTTTAAAAAACAATTTTTGTTTCTGGGTTTTTTATTTAGTACTATTTTAGTAATAACTTCTTAACTATTTATATTTGTATAAGCTTCATTAAAATACTTTTTATACTCTTATTTATGTTTTATAAAACAATATGCTCACATGATTCTGGTCTTAGTGGCATATGGGAAATGACTTGGGGTTGACTATTGGGTGTTAATACTCATCCCAAAATTTTCACCTCAATGAAGATATAGATATTTTCCTTCATGTTAATAGAAATGGAAATGTCTCATTCTTTACTAGTGGAGCACATTGATAGTGGTTTTCATTGATGTTTGGAGGTGGAGATTTTTTACATGGTCATGTCATGGAGTTAGGAGTAGTTTGGACTTGGGCCTGATTTTATCAATCCTTTTGGGTTTTATTTGTGTTGGTTCTTTTATTTTGGCTATTACTATGATATTTTATTGTTGATCTTTTTATTTTTAAACATTATATCATTAAACAATTTGAACATTTCACATGAATTGTTTATTTTTATGTATTTTTATTTAATTTTTTTCACGGTTATTGGTATATGTTAAGGGTAAAATATCCCCCATTCAATATTTAAGTTAACCCTAAACATTAATTTCTAATCTTTTGTGTCTATAGAATTTCATATTAGGTCAGTAGTACCTCTGACCCGACCCAAGCCAATGGTTTGGGTGAGTATGTTTCACCAATACAACTATGCTAAGAGTATACGTTCTATGTGTTCGAATACCCTAGTTTTGAGAAAAATACATTTATGGAGGAATTTTAAGAGGATTATAGTGTATTTTGGAAACATATAGATGATGTAGTGGACGTCCATTTCCTTATGTTAGTATCCATGTAATGTGTTATCCCTATGAATTATGTTAATATGGATATGGATTGTATGTTTTCCCATATCCATGATCATTATCTAGATAAATATAGAAAGCACTAATACAATATCTCCAAGGAACATTTCACAAGTAATCATATATATGGGGTGAAATCTAGTAATCATATAGTCCATATTATTGGCTTTATTAATTTTTTTATATTATTGGTTTTAAGAGATATGATGAGTTATGAACCAATATCATGATTTCCTCATCAACACAATTTTTCATTAGTTATACTTTGAACTATAATATGGATAATATTGATAAGTAACTCCATAATCTCTTTACTTTGATTCACCGGGCAGATAAAGACAAGAAGCATAAAAAACCCATAAGTAATTATGGTGTATAACAGGAATGGAAATGAAAAAGGACCCTAATACTCATTAAAAATCTAAGGATTCAATGTAATAGCCTTTAAAGAAGACGAAGATCCATAGGCGTACTAAGAAACAATATAGATAATTTTTTTCATTTGGAATAAAGGGCCATTAAAAGAATACATTCACCCCATTGAAGAAGTTTTTGGAGGTTTTAGGTGTATTTTTTTATAAATGTAACATTTAAATTTCTATCATTTTGGTATTTGATACAAAATATTATTCTATCATTTTAATATAAATAAAATAAATAAGTACCTTCTAGAATTTTTATGTAGGGGAGGATGGTCTTTGAGTTCCAACAGAGTATGACTGGTCGCACTAGCTAAATGGAATTTTTTAAAATTGTTTCATGAGGAAGTGGATAACTAGTTATTTAAAATAAATATAATATTAATTTGTATGTAAATGGATAAATAAACAATATTTAGGCATTAATATTAAAATAACACCAGGAAAAATTATGTTCTGAAAACACCTTCTATAACATGAGAAAAAATGGGACATGAGTTCATTGTAATTATCTTTCCATTTTTGAGGTGATTTCAATTATTTGGATGTTTTAATAAGAGTTTTGGGTTCATATAACCTTGATTAATACTGTGGTTTATTTCCTCCTAATTAAATGGTTAAAATTGGAGAAAGGTGGTGAGGAAATTAGTGTCTAAGATTTTAGGATTACAGAGTCCAATCAATGTATCAAGAAAATGTGAGTAAATAAAATTAGAGGTACCATCAACTAGTATACCTTTAATTAAAACGTCGGTCCTCTGTTTAGTTTATAAGAATGGGACTATGGATCCTTTCCCTGATAATGACCCTTGGATAACATATTCCCAATAAAATAGTGAGGATTATTTCAATTTGAAAATTTTTTGCAACACTAATAAAATGAAAGTTATTATGTCACAATTTTGGTATTGATGATAAATTAACAAATAATTTGTTCGATTTTTCTATATAAAATTGAATGACATTCAATGTTAAAACAATCTCTATCATTAAAATTATAGAATGAAAATATATTACATTGTATGAATTTCTACGAGTGGTTTATGAACATGCCCATTGTAACACCCATAGTGTGAGGCATTTATCTATTTTATGTATTATTTAAAATTAGATAATGTTTTGGATATGTATTAGGTAATTTTTTTAAGGAATCATAAGAGATTGGGAAAAATTTTATTAGTAAAAATATTGAGTACAACTAGTAGAAACCATATTCATGTATCTTGGAAACCATTTAAGGATTTATGGGTCATTGGGAAAGCTCACATTTAGTGCATGGTTTGGAAAAATGTTGTGAATAATGGTGTCTCTTCTAATCTTTATTGATAAATAAGATTTACATGGTTTGTCAAATCAATTATCCTAATTGTGTAATGAAAAATAAATTGCAGAAAATTTATTTTTAAAACTAAAAAAATTCCTGAAAGCACCATGTTTCCTCTATAGAACCTGGGTCCCTATTTCAATGATTATCCAATATAATTTGAAAGGATATTTGATGTCCATACTCCAATTTTGATGATTATGGGATTGTTTGATCCTGGAAATCAATGTTTTAGACACCATTTCTCCTTCCCATCATGGATATCCTAATTTTTATTGAATGGAACCATTGGTAAATGTGTTTATACCGAGATAAATGGGTTTAGATGAGATTACATCAATTTATATTGGTATTAGAAGGAGAAATAGAAGTGAGGGGTCTGTTCTGTGGAACCATCTGTAACATCCTAGGTAAATAAAGAATAAAGAATTTTCATATTTATTAATATTTAAGAATTAAATATTAATTTTAATTAAAAGGGGTTTCTACGTTCGATAGCGTACTCAGTACGCAACGATGAATTTCTTTGAAAACTTACGTTGCGCACAAGTAATAAAATAATATTATTTTAAATGTTAGTTAATGAGTAGCCGTTGTACTGGCGGGAATGGATAGAAATAACAAAAATATGATTATATATGTTTTTAAATGTTTTTACATTTACCCGATAAAAGATAAAGGCTTAAAATACGGAAAGAGTTCAATTTTAGGCATTTATACCCTAATTTTCATGAAAGGTCCACTTATCACCTTTTGACGGAGAACCGTCATTAAATATAGTTTTGATCGATCTTATAAATTCTATTGGACCAAATATAACTCTTCTTTAGAATTGGGACATCAAAATTTACTTTGTGTAAATTTTTGGTACCTTTCTGATAAAGTTCATTTTTTTATGAATAGTGTAAAATGTTGTATTTTAATTCAAAACCTATTTTTAATCTAATTTATTTATATGATTATATTATCTTTTGAATTGGTTTTAAAGTGAAATTAGAAAATATTTTTACCATTAAATCCAATAGTGGTCGTTGGAATTAATTTCACTTTGAAATCGGACTTAAACTAGTGTCAATCTTTTGATACTTATTGTTCCATAAAAACACGCTATTTGCTCTGACAGCGGGAATTAATTATTAAATTAATTAATGTGACTTATATGTTTTGAATTTTGTAAAATAGACTTCATTTTTGATTTCTTAATATCAAATATAGCTTAGGGTGAATTTTTAGTAATTTTCTGAAAAACTTCAATTTTTGATGAATAGTGAAACCACTAAGTGGTACTTATAAAAACAGATTTTCCGTTTAAATGAAATTTTTCCATCATTGTGTTTTGATTTTCAAAAATCCGACATACATGGTTGTCATTAAGAAGTAAAATGTGGTTCAATGAGATTAAAATAATTTTTTCGTGAATAGTAACTTATTATGTTTTTAATCGCGATTAGTGGTAATTAGTGTAGTTTAAGGTAAAAACAATGCTTTAATAAAACAAGATTTGCTTGAAACATGTCCTACCCTAATTGGTTGTGTCATGGCCGACCAATACAAGCCATGGGTCAACTTGGGGACCCCATGGATCCACTTTGGTTGGGAAATGACATAAATAACTTTTTATTTAATGTAAAAGTAAAAATGACACAAACATGATATGTTTTACTAAAAAAAATTTTAAATGGGGTTATACAAGTCATATTTTTGATTATAAATAATCATTGGAATGATAAAAAGATTTCATACATCATAGTATTTTTTTTATAATTTTTAGACTTTAAATAAAGTAATTTATTTATGACATCATGATGATGCAGTGATGACATCATTATTTAACGATTTAAATAAAATGGAAAGATAATGTAAAATCTATGAACTACACATGTCCAAAACTTATTGGATAGGTGTATTTAGATCCCTTATCACCATATCCACGAATTATATCAATTTGGGACCTTTTAAAACCTAAACACATTTTCAAATAAAGTAATATTTCTTTACTTTCCAAAAAGTGCCCCTCCTCTCCTCTTATAAAAGGCCCCCACCTCTACCACCTTACACACACTCCTCAAGCCTTTGGCTCGGCCAACCTATGCCCATTTACTCTCTCCACATCCCTCTACTCATCCTAGAGGATTCCCTTTGGGCAGAATCCTTTCAAAGGAAGCCTTTAGGCTCAAATCAAAAGGAGTTACACTTTTAAAGGTAATTCATTCTTTCTTGTTCATTTGTTTTATTTTGCTTCTCCGACCCTATAAACTCTATTTATTTACTTATTTTGTAACAACAACAGTATCTTCAATATACTAGGATGTTGTTATAAGATTTATTAGAGCTACACTCTCACACAACTACATCAAATGGTTAAAGAACATACGGTTTCTGTGGATGGCGAAATTCTGCCTCCCGAAACGATGATTGTTCAATACTCATTTAACACCTTCAAAGGTGGCCATTATGATGTAACTATTTTTATATATGATATATAATATGTTTATTTTTTCTTTAAGCTTCTGTATTTTTCATTTTGGGCATACCTTTATGGTTTCCATTATGGGTAAACACGATATCTTCATTTAAGGAAGTGCGGACTACTGCCCTCTCAAAGTGATGTGATTCGTTAATGCCATATGTGGGACGTGTAAAGGATGGATTTAAAGTTATTATATATGATTTTATACTGGAATTATAATATACCTCTATATCATTATTATTTCTTTCCATTAAATTATGAGATAGAAATGAAAGTAGTGTTCATGCGTACGTACGGCTTACCGTCTCCATAAACGGTGCATTTCATTTCTTATCCCCAAATGTAATGTACTATTAAAAGTACATGTATATAATGGATATATATAATTAATTATATATCTAAATTATGAATATAATTCTGGAATTAAAATATACATACCTCTCAACGAAATGAAAGTAGCGTTCATGCGTACGTACGGCTTACCGTCTCCATGAACGGTGCATTTCATTTCTTACCTCTAAATGATTATGTAACATTATAAATACATGTATATTCTGGATATATATGATACATGTTATATCCAAATTGGGAATTTCATTCTGGATATAAAGAACTTTTGACCACACGAACAACATGTAATTGTAAGAAGTCCACTTTCGACTTAAGAACCAAATATTGACAAAATAAACATTATTAACTTAAATGGTTACATAATGTTTATAACATGGCAATAAGTGATATAAAAGGATTAATGAACTTTAAAAAGGTTCTTAATCAAGTATAAATTAACTCAAGTTTATTATTTAGGACGTTAAAGAACGATCGAGTCAAGTCGGACCCGAGGTAAAGGACTTCGTCTCAATCTCCTTTCATTGAGGCATATTTCATTTTATACACAACTTTCTTTTATACGGTGTATAAACCCCTTTGACTTTTGCTTTTATACAAAAGGAATCTTTTTCTACGAAGTGTTTTACAAAACGAAAAAAAGGAAAGTTTCTTTTAACGTACGCGGCGACAATGACCTTTTCCGCCGCCGCGAGTATTATTTGGTCTTTCGCTTTCTCAACAAGCCGTAATGTTTTTAGAATAAAATAAATACCGTATACTCTTTTATGTAATTTGGTATTGAAAATGGTTTTGAAAAAGGATTCTATTATGTCAATATATTTATGATATATTGTGATTGAAATGTGGAAATGTTATCATTCCTTTATATTGGTTTTATGTTTTATGATTTTATATTGGTACTTGGACATTTTAACGGGTGGTTACGTTATAAACCATATGACGGGTGGTGCCGTGAATACCAGGACGGGTGGTTACGTTATAACCTCCAATGCATTGGGTGTGGAAGTCATCCGTATGGATATTCCATTAAGTATGTATGGAAATTGGCCGTATGGCTATTCCATTAAGTGATATGTGTGGAAGTCGACCGTATGGTTATTCCACTTAAGTATGTTTATGTCCCAAGTTACCTTTATATATGTTATGTGTTCTTTTTATGGGTTTTATGGTAATCCTTTGGTTACAAAAAGGTAAGTAATGATACTTTATTCAGTGAAGAGTTTTTACTACTTCATGAAGGTGAAGGTATTACATTGATATAGAATATATGGTTTACTGGATGTTTGAAAAACTAACAGTTTTCATTCCTTCTGTATCCCTTACTGAGCTTTTTATGCTCACCCAAGTTTTTTTTTGAAATGTTTTCACAGGACTTAATGTGGAATAAGGTCAAGGATGGGATCAAGGGAATGTCATCGTATATAAAACATGGAACTAGACACGTTTCTTTTTAAGAGTTTTTTTATTATGGAAACTTAGTATAAGTGACTACTTTGTAATCTTTTGAGATGTAATAGTTGTGTTCTAATTCTCTAAAACTCTAAACCTGAAAAGATCCTCAATGTGAATTATTAATTTAATTCAATATTAAGTAAGGTTTAAGTCCAGGGCCTTATAGTTGGTATCAAAGGTCGGTTTAGACAACATTAGGAGTTAGAAAAGTGTTAAATTATAATATGATTGAAATGATATAGCATTTACGGATTACCATGTTGTTTCGCCTAAGATATTGCTGTGTTCAGAATGGTTTTCCACAGAGGAAACAAAGCAGCTATGTTGGGATGACATCAGGAGGAAGATAACCTTCCAAATCAGCAACCTGAGATGGTCGGAATCGGAACTGAATAGTTTGTTGCGGTGATGGCACAGTTGACTCAGGCTATAAATGGTGGTGGTATCCATGCACGAGATCAGCCAGATCAACCGCAGAGGAACATGTCAGTGGTGGAACATTTCATGAGGCAATATCCCCCATCATTCAGAGGATCATCTGACCCTGTGCAAGCTGAAGGGTGGATTAAAGCACTGGAGAAGATTTTTGATGTCATGGGGTGTTCAGAACATCAAAAGGTTAGTCTTGCTGTTTACCGTTTTGAAGGTAAAGCTGATCAGTGGTGGTCGATGGTGAAAAATATAAGGGATAGTGATGAGATTGAGGATCTTCACTGGGATGAATTCAAAGGTATGTTTCTTGAGAAATATTTTCCTAAGGTGGTTCATCTTAGGATCTAAAAACAATTCCTAGAATTGAGGCAGGAGGATGATTCAGTGGCTGCTTATGAAGGAAAGTTCACTCGATTGGCAAGGTATGCTCCAAACTTCATAAGAGATCTTGATAGTAAAATAAACCGTTTTTACTCAGGGTTAAAGCCAAAGTATAGAAGGGCTTTAGCTTCTCGTGAGTTCAAAAGTTATGAAAAACTTGTTCGATGTGCGGAGAAGGTGGAAATGGAGTTTGTCGATGATCAGGTGTTCTATGACAAACAACAGAATAAGAGGTCTAGTTGGCAGGAAAAGGGGAAGAATTCATCAAAGAAGCAAGGAGGTAAGAAAACCAAATATCCATCTTGTGAGAAGTGTGGTAAAATGCATCCTGGAGAATGTTTATCCAAGTCCGGTAAGTGCTTTCGGTGTGGTAAGTCTGGTCATATTGCTCGTAACTGTAAGGAAGATGATCAAGCAGGAAATGAAAAGCCAACGTTAAGATGTTTTAAGTGTAATGAAATGAGTCATTATGCAAACGAGTGTCCAACGAAGAACTCAACTGGGGGAATGCAGCCAGACTACAAGCAGAAAGGGGTGGTAAAATCCTTTGCAAAAACTTCAGCAGATGTTGGGCCATCGAATGAAGTGGTTTCATCTCCAGGGAGCTCAGTATTTTTCAAAGATTGACTTGAGGTCGGGGTACCATCAGTTGAAAGTAAAAGAAGAAGACATTCTGAAGACTGTGTTCCATACTAGATATGGCCATTATGAATTTGTAGTTATGCCTTTTGGGTTAACCAATGCACCTGTTGTATTCATGGACCTTATGAATAAAATTTTCCATGAGTTCTTGGATAAGTTTGTGTTTGTGTTTTGAGGTTTGGGAAGAGGTTATGTGTGCCTTGTGATTCACAGTTGAAGAATGAGTTGTTATGTGAGGCTCATAGTTCCCCATTTTCAGTTCATCCTGGTAGTACTAAGATGTACAGAGATCTGCGGGAGTATTACTGGTGGGATGGAATGAAAAGAGATATTGCTGATTTTACTGTGAAGTGTTTGACATGTCAACAGGTTAAAGTAGAGCGGTAGTTACCGAAAGGGATGCTTCAGCCTTAACCAGTGCCAGAGTGGAAATGGGAAAACATATCCATGGACTTTGTTTTGGGATTACCGAGGACATCTCGAGGTAATAATGCAATCTGGGTTATTGTTGATCGCTTGACCAAATCTGCTCATTTCCTTTTCTATACGAGATACTTTCTCTAGATCAACTTTCCCGTTTTTATCTTAAAGAGATAGTCAGGTTACATGGAGTTCCTCTCTCCATTGTATCTGATCGTGATCCCAGGTTCACATCTAACTTTTGGAAAGGCCTTCAGAAGTCGTTGGGTACGGAATTAAATTTTAGTACAGCTTTTCATCCTCAATCAGATGGGCAGTCAGAACTAACAATTCAGACCTTGGAGGATATGCTACGAGCTTGTTCGATGGATTATCAGGGAAGTTGGGACCAACATCTTTCTTTGGTTGAGTTTTCTTATAATAACAGTTTTCATTCCAGTATACTGATGGAACCATTTGAGGCATTATATGGGAAGCGGTGTAGAACTCCATCATTTTGGGATGAAGTGGGTGAAAGTAAGCTGATGGGACCAGAATTGGTAGAAGAGATGGCAGAAAAGGTGCAGTTGATTCAGAAGCACATGAGAACAGCTCAGAGCAGGCAGAAGAGTTATGCGGATAACCGGAGGAAGGATCTATCTTTCGAGGTAGGTGATCATGTTTTTCTCAAAGTATCACCATGGAAAAGTGTGATGAGATTTGGTAAGAAAGGAAAGTTGAGTCCAAGGTTCATTGGACCATACGAAATTCTAGAGAGAGTTGGATTAGTTGCATACCGAGTGGCTTTACCTCCGAGTTTATCTCAGGTACACAATGTTTTTCACGTTTCAATGTTAAGAAAGTATATGCCTGATCCATCTCATGTTTTGAGCCCAGAGGTAGTTCAGCTGGAAGAGAACCTATCTTATGAGGAACAACCGGTCCAGATTCTTGACCACAGGGAGCAGGTGTTACGGAATAATGTGACTCATCAGGTAAAGGTTTTGTGGAAAAACCATGTGATTGAAGAGGCAACATGGGAATCTGAAAATTCTATGAGGGATAAATATCCCCACTTATTTTGATAAGTGAATAAAATTGTGAGGACGCAATTCCCAAAAGGGGGAAGGATGTAACATCCTAGGTAAATAAAGAATAAAGAATTTTCATATTTATTAATATTTACGAATTAAATATTAATTTTAATTAAAAGGGTTTTCTACGTTCGATAGCGTACTCGGTACGCAACGATGAGTTTCTTTGAAAACTTACGTTGCACACAAGTAATAAAATAATATTATTTTAAATGTTAGTTAACAAGTAGTCGTTGTACTGGCGGGAATGGATAGAAATAACTAAAATATGATTATATATGTTTTTAAATGTTTTTACATTTACCCAATAAAATATAAAGGCTTAAAATACGGAAAGAGTTCAATTTTAGGCATTTATACCCTAATTTTCACGAAAGGTCCACTTATCACCTTTTGACGGAGAACCATCATTAAATATAGTTTTGATCGATCTTATAAATTCTATTGGACCAAATATAACTCTTCTTTAGAATCGGGACATCAAAATTTACTTTGTGTAATTTTTTTGTACCTTTTTGATAAAGTTCATTTTTTTATGAATAGTGTAAAATGTTGTATTTTAATTCAAAACCTCTTTTTAATCTAATTTATTTATATGATTAGATTATCTTTTGAATTGGTTTTAAAGTGAAATTAGAAAATATTTTTACCATTAAATCCAATAGTGGTCGTTGGAATTAATTTCACTTTGAAATCGGACTTAAACTAGTGTCAATCTTTTGATACTTATTGTTCCATAAAAACACGCTATATGCTCTGACAGCGGGAATTAATTATTAAATTAATTAATGTGACTTATACGTTTTGAATTTTGTAAAATATACGTCATTTTTTAATTCGTAATATCAAATATATCTTAGGGTGAATTTTTGGTAATTTCATGAAAAACATCAATTTTTGATGAATAGTGAAACCACTAAGTGGTACTTATAAAAACTGATTTTCCGTTTAAATGAAATTTTGCCATCATTGTGTTTTGATTTTCAAAAATCCGACATATATGGTTGTCATTAAGAAGTAAAATGTGGTTCAATGAGATTAAAATAATTTTTTGGTGAATAGTAACTTATTATGTTTTTAATCGCAATTAGTGGTAATTAGTGTAGTTTAAGTTAAAAATAATGCTTTAATAAAATAATATGAGCTTGAAACATGTCCTACCCTCATTGGTTGTGTCATGTCCGACCAAGACAATCCATGGGTCAACTTGGGGACCCCATGGAGCCACTTTGGTTGGGAAATGACATAAATAACTTTTTATTTAATGTAAAAGTAAAAATGACACAAACATGATATGTTTTACTAACATACTTTTTAAATGGGGTTATATAAGTCAGATTTTTGATTATAAATATTCATTGGAAAGATAAAAAGATTTCCTACATCATAGTGTTTTTTTATAATTTTTATACTTTATATAAATTAATTAATTTATGACATCATGATGATGAAGTGATGACCCCATTATTTAACGATTTAAATAAAATGGAAAGATAATGTAAAATCTATGAACTACACATGTCCAAAACTTATTGTATGGGTGGATTTAGAACCCTTATCACCTTATCCCAGAATTATATCAATTTGGGACCGTTTAAAACCGAAACACATTTTCAAATAAAGTAATATTTCTTTACTTTCCAAAAAGTGCCCCTCCTCTCCTCTTATAAAAGGCCCCCACCTCTACCACCTTACACACACTCCTCAAGCCTTTGGCTCAGCCAAACCCTGCCCATTTACTCTCTCCAGATCCCTCTACTCATCCTAGAGTATTCCCTTTGGGCATAATCCTTTCAAAGGAAGCCTTTAGGCTCAAATCAAAAGTAGTTACAGTTTTAAAGGTAATTCATTCTCTCTTGTTCATTTGTTTTATTTTGCTTCTCCAACCCTCTAAACTCTTTTTATTTACTTATTTTGTAACAACACTAGTATCTTAAATATACTATGATATTGTTATAAGATTTATTCGAGCTACACTCTCACAAAACTACATCAAATGGTTAAAAAACATACGGTTTCCGTGGATGGCGAAATTCTGCCTCACGAAACGATGATTGTTCAATACTCATTTAACACCTTCAAAGGTGGCCATTATGATGTCACTATTTTTATATATGATATATAATATGTTTATTTTTTCTTTAATCTTCTGTATTTTTCATTTTGGGCATACCTTTATGGTTTCCATTATGGGTAAACACGATATCTTCATTTAAGGAAGTGCGGACTACCGCCCCCTCAAAGTGATGTGATTCGTTAATGCCATATGTGGGACGTGTAAAGGATGGATTTAAAGTTATTATATATGATGTTATAGTGGAATTATAATATACCTCTATATCATTATTATATCTTTCCATTAAAGTATGAGATAGAAATGAAAGTAGCGTTCATGCGTACGTACGGCTTACCGTCTCCATGAACGGTGCATTTCATTTCTTATCCCCAAATGTAATGTACTATTAAAAGTACATGTATATAATGGATATATATCATTAATTATATATCTAAATGACGAATATAATTCTGGAATTAAAATATACGTACCTCTCAAAGAAATGAATGTAGCGTTCATGCGTACGTACGGCTTACCGTCTCCATGAACGGTGCATTTCATTTCTTACCTCTAAATGATTATGTAATATTATAAATACATTTATATGCTGGATATATATGATACATATTATATCCAAATCAGGAATTTCATTCTGGATATAATGAACCTTTGACCACACGAACAACATGTAATTGTAAGAAGTCCACTTTCGACTTAAGAACCAAATATTGACAAAACAAAAATTATTAACATAAATTGTTACATAATGTTTATAACATGGCAATAAGTGATATAAAAGAAATAATGAACTTTAAAAAGGTTCTTAATCAAGTATAAATTAACTCATGTTTATTATTCAGGACGTTAAAGAACGATCGAGTCAAGTCGGACCCAAGGTAAGGGACTTCGTCTCAATCTCCTTTCATTGAGGCATATTTCGTTTTATACACAACTTTCTTTTATACGGTGTATAAACCCCTTTGACTTTTACTTTTATACAAAAGGAATCTTTTTCTATGAAGCGTTTTACAAAATGACAAAAAGGAATGTTTCTTTTAACGTACGCGGCGACAACGACCTTTTCCGCCACCGCGAGTATTATTTGGTCTTTGGATTTCTCAACAAGCCGTAATGTTTTTAGAATAAAATAAATACCGTATACTCTTTTATGTATTTTGGTATTGAAAATGGTTTTGAAAAAGGATTCTATTATGTCAATATATTTATGATATATTGTGATTGAAATTAGGAAATGTTATCATTCCTTTATATTGGTTTTATGTTTTATGATTTTATATTGGTACTTTGACATTTTAACGGGTGGTTACGTTATAAACCATATGGCGGGTGGTGCCATGAATACCAGGATGGGTGGTTACGTTATAACCTCCAATGCATTGGGTGTGGAATTCGGCCGTATGGCTATTCCATTAAGTATGTATGGAAATTGGCTGTATGGCAATTCCATTAAGTGATATGTGTGGAAGTCGACCGTATGGTTATTCCACTTAAGTATGTTTATGTCCCAAGTTACCTTTATATATGTTATGTGTTCTTTTTATGGGTTTTATGGTAATCCTTTGGTTACAAAAAGGTAAGTAATGATACTTTATTCAGTGAAGAGTTTTTACTACTTCATGAAGGTGAAGGTATTACTTTGATAGAGTATATATGGTTTACTTGATGTTTGAAAAACTAACAGTTTTCATTCTTTCTGTATCCCTTACTGAGCTTTTTATGCTCACCCCAAGTTTTTTTTGAAATGTTTTCACAGGACTTATAGTGGAATAAGGTCAAGGATGGGATCAAGGGAATGTCATCCTATATAAAACATGGAACTAGACACGTTTCTTTTTAAGAGTTTTTTTTATTATGGAAACTTAGTGGAAGTGACTACTTTTTAATCTTTTGATATGTAATAGTTGTGTTCTAATTCTCTAAAACTCTAAACCTGAAAAGATCCTCAACGTGAATTATTCATTTAATTCAATATTAAGTACGGTTTAAGGTCGAGGCCTTATACCATCTATGAATAATGTTTTAGAATGAATATGAAGAATATAATATTAAACTCATTCTAGTTATTCTTATAATGTTAAGGCTTCCCTTCCACTGGTTAGTTCTCTTTGGATGGAATAATATTGTTTTCCAAATATTCGTTAAATATCTAATAAAATTTTCCTCCTATTCTTTCCTTAGTTTTCAGGAAGTGGGGGAGAACACATAGGTACAAAATTTATGGTATTAAAAAATGAATATTTTGATAAAACTAAGTGTATTTTTCATATTCAATGCATGGATCATGTTTTCTATGTTATTATATACTAGTAAATTGAATCATGGATGGAATTTACTATTATCATCGGATCATTTTTTGTGGTCCAGGTTATGCATGTGATTTTGTGTGTTTGTGTTTTTTTCGAAGATTTGTTAGGGACATGACCATTGATATGAATAACCATTATGAAATAATAAATTTTGGAGGTCCATGTTTAAATTTATGTTCAAGAGGAATCATTTATTTAAGGTTTCATAAACTTTTCTTTTATAATTCTAAATGAAATATTTAAATATGGGAACATTTTTTTTGTCACTAGATTTTTGGTTTGAAATTATACTAGTAAAATATTCTCAATTATATATATTTTTTAAACGAATTTATTGTTTTTTTGATACTCCTAATATTATAGTTTAAATATGATATGTAAAATGACTTTTATTTGATTTGAAGTTGGGGGATCTCCTGGGGTTTTCATGATATATATGGTTGAAATTTGGATAAAAAGATTTAAAAAAGAATTAATCTGAATTTTTTTTGGATATTTATAAAGAAAACGACCCCAAGGGGAATGGAATACTAATGAGTTGGGGATGAAAATAATGTGGTACCACTCAAACCACATGTGAACTATCTATTAGTAAATAGTATTGTACATGATTTCTAGTATGTAGGAATGGGACATTGGGAAGAGGAACCTTTAAGCGTCAATCACTCTTCTGAGTTCTTTAAGAGGAATCCTCCAATAATCCAAGTAATTTGAAAACAAAAATTATTTTTTTACAATGTATGAAAAATAGAATATTCAAATTCATCATATCATAAGTTGAGATGAAATTTATGCTAGTGATGTACATTCCAGATGTCTTAGCACTACAAATGGGGTTATTTAATGGTTCATGTAATGTTAGATAAAAAAATTACATTAGAAGTGTTCTAGTAGTGTTTCAATAAAGTTTTTTGTCTTCCAATTTTCTCATCTATGAAGGTTATGAAATTATTCCATCTAAGATAATGAAATATTTCAGTGACTGAATATGATGCTCCATTCACTATCTTGTATCACTTTACATTTTTTTTGTAATAGATAGAGATACACTGAAAGTCCAAATATTCAAGGCACAACTATAACCTAAGGAATGCTAAAAAGTTGTTATATTCTATCTTATGGAATATACTAAAAATGTGAAAATGGAATTGGTTATAGAGAAATAGATATTTTATGATATCTTATTGGAGGGGAAACCTTTTTCCACCCACGTGTGGGTGGAAACTATAATGTAGAATACATAAATAAGACGAAGGGATACTCCAAGGGAAGTAGGGAACCAAAGAACCTGTATAATGGATATATATCTTATATAGTATGAAATAGAAAGAAATAAATTCTTTTAGTATTACTCTCTTTAGAAAGGAAAGAATAATTATAATACAAAACCAAATAAGTTCCAATATTGAAGAAAAAAATTACATCATAAGAAGTAATGAAACATACATTCGATGTAAATAAAAGGTAATGGTTCAACTAAAACTCAATAAACATATAATTAGATGGAATAATATCATCATTGTATGTTTTATATAAAGATTATGGTGAACTATGATAATTGTTTGAATATATCAATGATCTAATTGATACCTCAACTAGAAATAATGAACTATTTTATTTGGGTTTAATAGAGTTGAATACTCAGAATCAACATCCAAGTCTATCCATGGTGTGTGGTACCATACTTTGGAACTTTACAATTATGAATTTATGTTTATTATTGGGGTTTCAAATTTCATTCTTTCTTCTTATGTGGTTAAATAATTAAAATTTCACCTC
Organism: Viscum album; assembly: GCA_963277665.1. NCBI lineage: Eukaryota > Viridiplantae > Streptophyta > Magnoliopsida > Santalales > Viscaceae > Viscum > Viscum album. The sequence continues at coordinate 959,326,947 of OY728155.1, forward strand.
TTGATGATGCCTCAAATCATGAGTATTTAGAAACCACATTGGTTATGGAAAAGTAGATAATTATTGTGACCAACATTTTCCATTACCATTGATGATGTAAAATTTCTCTAGGATTTAATAGAGTTAGATATTGATATTTTGGATATAATCATGGGAATGGATTGGATAGTGGAATTTTATTCCCACATTGACAGCTTTGATCAATAGGTAACTTTTATATCCAAATATGGTACCATTAATTTATTCAATATGGTATGAGATATTAATGTAGAAAGAGGAGAAACATTAGTAACAGTGTAACAAACCATCTCTAGCCAATTGGTATCACTGAAATTGATTCCTAAAAATGAAACTGAGTATAATACACTTATAATTATAGGGGACCGATACTCATATGTCTTTCTAAATTATGTCATAGGGATGCCACCTCATTGTGAAATTCATTATCAATATACTATCGAGAAAAGTTCCTATTTTTCAAATATCATATAGAATGAATGTAGCTGAAAAACTTGAATTAATTACCCAAATTGAAGAATTTCAAAGCAAAGGATTTCTAACTACCATCATATCACCTGGGGAAGTTCTTGATATTTTCATAAAAAAAGGAACATAGTTTAATATAATTATGTTTTTTTGATAATTGATTGATTATATTATAATCAACTATTAATATCCTCCTCCAGATATTGAATATTTATTTGATCATTTGAAGGGAAAAACTGATTCTGTTAGATTTATCTTTGATCCAAACACAACAAACTTATATTTAGGAAATATCATATTCTAAATAGATAATTTTAGATTCAATATGATAATTATAAATATTTTTTCATTCCCACATGTGTGATGAATAGACATAGAATTTTCATGTCCAAATTGAACAATATTTTTCATAGATAACTTGATTCAAATATTGTGTTAATTTGGAGATGATGTTTTTTTATTCAGGGAAAAATAAATACTATGCAGTCTAGTAATTGATTGTGTGGATCACATTGTGGGATAATTTATCTTATGATAATTTTTCTAATTTCGAATTTTGGTTTTAAGAAGATAATTTCCATGGGAATTTCATTTCTGGAGAAGAAAAATCAATTGATCCTATTAAAAACATTAAATCAATTTATTGTACCCTTCCACAAAAAATACATTGTTTTGATGTTTTCTAGGATTATAATTCTATTATCATCACTTCATTAATGAGTCTCAATAATTTTATATCCTATAATAATATTGGTTGTGAAGGTTACTACATTTAAATTAGATGATCATTATTATATTTCTTTCCAGGATCTTATTGTTCTGATCACATGAAAATGCATACTCACCTATCTATAATCAAACCCAAATTATGTTAATTTTCACGATTCTGATAGATTAGGTCTAGAATGTGTTCTCAAGTAGAGAGATGTGTGGTTTATTTTGGCTTGGGATAGTCAAGAGGACCTAAAAATAATTACCCAACTGAAGACTTGGAATTAATTGTAGTGGTTCATGACTTGAATACATGTTGACACAATCAATTTTGTTAAAATTTCATAGTTTTCACTAATTATAAGATCTTGAAGAATGTCATTCCCCAATGATACTTGAACATGATGCAATGATAATGGATAAATTATATCCAGATGTTTGATATTGTATTGATGTATGCACCCAGGAAATTTAAATTCTATAGTAGATGCATTGAGTCGTAAGTCTATGAGTTATGTTTATAGAGTTTCTTTTGGCCAATGTTAACTGATGTATGTTATTTCTCACATGTTATTTTTCACACAAAACAGAATTAGAATTCAAATTTCTTCCAAATAAATTTGGTTCCAAATTTAATTGATAACGTCAAAAAGTATCATTGATAACATTGTTATTTCATCACCATTAGGTCATGCCTAAATGATTTTGAGACTATATATGGTTGGACTAGTGATATAAAATAAAATTTTCATTTTAAAAACAAAATCATTGCGACTTGATATTTATAGGAACAGTTGCATTCAGTATATTGCTATTAAAAATAGATTATTCACATGTGTATTCAGAATATATACAATCTGATGAATGATCATATTGTTGGTCATGCATGGAATAAAAATTTCACATTATGTTTTAAAAAAGATAAATTGTTTGAAGGTCAAGGATAATTATAATCAACCAATTAATATGATATAATTTATTCCTATACCTTTTTTTTGGAAATTGGATGAAATTCCTATAGACAGTTTCACCAGACTACCATGGATTCATTATAAACATGAACTCTTAGGGTTATTGTGGATCAAATTACCATGTCAACACACATCATTCTAATAAGAGATTCTGATATGGTATAATATCTTTAAATGGTATATATTGTATAATTAGTAATGATGCATAGAGTACCAGTTTCGATCATCATTGATAAGGATCCTGGATCCAAGTCACAAATTTGGTGGTCCTTAGAATATGTTCTAAAAACAAAATTTACCATGAGCATGACATATCATCATAAAATGGATAGACAATAAAAAAATTATTCAAATATTAGAAGATATACAACAGTGATGTTTCATGGATTTTGATGGATCATGGTAAGATCAAATATCATTTGTGGATTTATTATATAATAAAAGTTATCTTAACATGATAAATATGTAAATGTTCAAGACATTGTATGGATTTCCTTGTAATTCTCCAATTTTGAGGTATAAATAATATATTATTCCAAAATTAGACTAATATTTGTCAATGAGACAATAGAAAAAATTCAAATGATTTAGAATCGTATTTCAATGACTCAGATTTTAATGAAATCATTAGTAGATCATCATCATCATCCTTTTTCATTCAATGTGTGTATCATATCTTTTGAAAAGTGTCATCAGGAAAAGGTCATTATCACTTTGTAATGGGAGATTAAATCGATGATATAATATGACATATGATATTTTGAAATGGATTTTATATGTTTTATATAGTTTTAAATTACAATTGATATTCAGTGCTATCCATAATTTAATTTATGTTTAGTAACTAATAAAGTATCATCTATATCCTAGTCTCCTATTCAGTTGGGATTATGTTACACCTAATGTAGATATATAGTTTTTCGTTGAACCATTATGAATTATAAATAGATAGTATAATAATTTTTTAGGGAGATATTTTCATATGTTAATTATATTATAAAATTATGAAAAAATTGAATAATAAATCTGGTAATGAGAGATGTTAGTGCAAGACCAATGGATAAATCTAATTTATATTTATGAAGATTACAATGAAAATAATGGGGGGAATATAACACCACTTATTTGAGGTATTTCCTTATTTAATGATTTTATAGTGTTAGGGAATTTTATGGGTTAGTAATGGAATTCTTCTGTAAGGTGTTAAATATTTGTGGATGAATTTTGAAAGGATTATGATTTTATCCTTCTTAATAATATATCTGATGAAGTATCAAGGAAACAATGATTTTTTAGGGGACATTGGGTTGGAAAATAGTTTAGATAGACTGTGTCAATAATTTAGGATTAACCCAATTCATATGTTTTGGTTAAAATTTGAAAAACCATACTCTGACCATGTGATGTGAAATAAATTATATAAAAAATGGTTTTAAAACTTGAAAATTTTGGGAAATGACTCATTCCTCCTCTAGTGACCTAAGTTCCTAATTTCCTTGGTTACCATAGGAGAGTTTCTATGATCTTTAACATTTATACTATGACTTTGATAATTTTTGGAGTATTTTATCATGGAAAGAATGTTTTGGACCCCATTCTGTCTTATAATATTAGATATCCTTAGTTTTTATTAAATAGCACCCCATATCAATGTTGTCATACCTTATCTATGGGATCATATGAGTTTGGATTAGTTTGTATTTGGATTTAATAGATAAATGGATGGATGGTTTCAAATATATAGGATCATCTCATAATCAATGTTCTAATCAAATTCGATATAGTAAAATTTACCACTTCCCACTTTTAGTAGAATAAATTTCATTTGATTCCACCACATGATTCTTTTTGTTTTCCATAAAATTGACTCTCAAACCACTACTAAAAGTCTACTAAGAATTTCCACATGTTTTTTTCTAGTTTTTGGGATGTGGGGGAGATCAAATGGGTTTGAAATTTATTTTTATAAAGAGGAAAATTTGGATAAAATAATGGAGTATTTTTTGAGTGTTTATAAAAAAATTTTAGCTGTGAATGTTCTTATGTAACAAAAATTCTTGTCATGAACAGAAGATACCATGACCACATGACATTCTTTGGAGGCCTATATGTTGTACATTAATGTGTGTGTGTGAGTGAATTGTTTTAGATGACCTATTAGGTTCTTGATCAATAATAAAAGTCACCATGATTACATGACTATTTTGGGAGTTTTGGGTTTTACTGAGTGCATGAGTAGAATCATGGAATTCATACTTAATGAACATTTTATAATACTTTTATAACAATTTTTTATTTTGTCAAAAACTAATTTTGTTACTGTTTTTTTATTTAATACTATTTTGGTAAAATAGTTTAACTATTTATATTTTTATATACTTCATTAAAATATTTTTTATACTATTATTTATGTTTTATAAAACTATATTCACACATGATTCATGTCTTAGAGGCATGTGGGAAATGTATTGGGGTTGACTATGGGGTTTTAATACTCAGGCCCACATTTTCTCCTCGATGCATATATAGATGTTGTCCTTAATGATAATAGAAAGGGATTTGTATCATTATTCACTAGTAGAGAACATTTATAGTGGTTTCCATTGATTTTTTGAGGTGGATATTTTTCATATGGTCATGTCATCGAGTTAAGAGTAGTTCGGCCTTACTTATCAATTTTATCACTACTTTTGGGTTTTATTTTTGTTGGTTCTTTTTTTAGAAATTACTATGATATTTTATTATTGGTCCTTTTATTTTTAAAGATTGTCTCATTATTAAATTTTTACATTTCACTTGAATTATTTATGTGTATGTATTTAACTTGAATTTTGTTCATGGTTATTAGTATATGTTGAGGGTAAAAAGTCCCTAGTTCAGTATTTGTGTTGAATCTAAAAATTAATTTCTAATATTTTTTGTCCATAGAATGTCACATAAGGTCAGGAGCACCTCTGACCCAACCTAAGCCAATAGTTTGGGTGAGTATGTTTCAGTAATTCTACATTGCTCAGAGTAGAAATTCTATGTGTTAGAATTCCCTAATTCTAAAAAAAGACATCATAGGAGGCTAGTTTAGAGGATTATATTGTCTTTTGGAAACATGTAGATGATATAGTGTAAATCCATTTCCTTATGTTAGTATCCATGTCATCTGTTCCCCATAAGTATCATGATAATGCAGATGTGTATAGTATGTTTTCCCATATCCATGCTATTTATCTAGATAAATATAAATAGGACTGCTACAATATCTCCACGGAACTTTTCACAAGTAATCTTATAGATGGTGTGAAATCTTGTCACCATATATTCCATTTTATTAGATTTATTTATGTTTTTTACATGATTTGTTTTTTAAAATATGATGAGTTATGATCCAATATCATTTTTTCCTCATCAACGAAATGTTTCTATAGCTATATTTTGAATTTTAATATTAAAAATATTGATAAGTAACTCCATAATCCTTTTAATTTGATTCACTGGGTAGATATGGACATGAAGCATAAAAAACCATAGGTAAATATTGTGTATAAGATGAATGGAAATGAAAAAGTACCCTAATAATCATTCCAAGTCTAAGATTTCAATTCATTATTCTTTCAAGAAGACGAAGATCCACATACATTTTTAGAAACTATATAGAGAATATTTTTCATTAAGAATAATGGGCCATAGAATGAAGAAATGCACCTCTGTGATGAATTTTGGGAAGTTTTAGGAGTATTTTATTATAAATGCAACCTTTAAATTTATATCATTTTGGTATTTTATACAACATATTACTCTGACATTTTAATATAAATAAAACAAATAAGTATCTACTAGATTTTTTAAGGAGGGGAGGATGGTCTTTGAGTTTCCAATAGATCAAGACTGGTTGCACAAGCTATATGAGACCACCACCACACTTTTCCATCATGGAAGATTATTTTTTTGAGTAGTCATTTTTAGGTGACAAGTTTTTCAATAAGCCTTTTATATATGTCTAGTTTTCAACATAGCTGAATCTGTAATCATGTTTGGGAATAAAAGTGATGACTTTTATAATGGAACCAGTTTTTATGCTATGGAGAAACATAATAATGGTAAAGATTTACTTGAATATGTATTCAATTTATTGAAAATATAAGAATAATAAGTTTTATATGACTCATATGATACCTAGATGTTTTGTAATCAACATTAGCATATAAATGAAAGTCATTTGAAATAAAAATACCAAGAAGTGTATTTATATTATTCTGAACAAAAACAAATTTATATTATCAACATTAGTTTGAAAGGTATAATGACCAAAACATAATTTTGTGGAATGGGTGAAATGGAAAAATGGCCTCTAGAATTAGTTTACACAGATATGTGTGGAAATTTTCAGTTGAATCAAGAGGTGGGTAAACTCACTTTATATCATTTATCAATGAATTTATTCAAAATTGGTGTATCTACTTAATAATGTATACATCAAAATCCATTGAGAAATTTATGATGTTAATGTGTAAAATATATATTCAACTTTGTATGAAGACAACAATATTCTTCCAAAACCATGGTGGAGAGTCTCATGAATAATAATTCACTAGAAACTAAAAGATGTTTGAGATTATATCTAAACTCAGTCATCTATAAAAACCAAATAGGAATGGATTTAGATATATGAGGAAGAAAACATTTTTGACATGGTAAGGATGATAATGACTCATGTTGATATTAAATTATCATTAGGGGTATATTCATTATAGTCTTAAAGACTCATACTAAACACTATACCAACTAAAGTGATAACTAAAATTCCATACGTTTTAATTCATGGATAGAAATCCAACTTGTCACATGCAAGTTTGTGAGGTTGGGATGCATTTGTTAAGATCATATCAGGAAACAAACATGCAACTCATGGTAAAGAGTGTATCACTATTTCAAATCCCCAAGAAAAAAGTGGATATTATATGAAATTATCCTTAGTAAAAAAGGAAACAGTGGAAATATATTCCAAATTCATCGACAGGGAGCACATATATAAAAGTCGTAGTGGGATCCAAGATTACTTGGATGAATTTCAGGGAAATGATACTTGGAAAAGGAGAAAATTTCATAATGTGTCATGGAAGTGGTTTTTTAGAGATAAAATTAATATTTCATAGTGAAACATCCCACGATATTATATTATATTTCTCTTTACATAATTTTAAATACCCAAATAGATTATGATATGTGAAACCTAAAGTGTTAATGAAATATAACATAGTATAACACTGAAACATAGATGTTTAATTCATGGTATGAATAAGAATAATGTTTTTTAGAAAATATTAATAAATATTTAATATTATTAAATTATATTTATAAATTAAGTACTCAATTTTTAATAAAGTCATTATATGATTTTTTAAAAAATATGTTTTAAATGGGTTTTTCTATTTTATGAGTAAATAATATAATTACTTTTATATAGTTTTATATATTTTATTTTAAAATTATAATTTAATTTTTCAAATATGCATGTTTTAATTATCTTAGTGTGAATTTTTAATAAATTTTTTAAAAATATTTATACTTCAATGAATATTGTAAATTGATGCTTTTAAAAAACTGTCTTTTCATTTAAGGAATCTAAAACCTACTATTTATATGGTTTTAAAAGAAATAATAGTTCATTTATATTATTAAAAATATAATTAATTTCAAAGGAATTAATTTTATGATATATTTTTTTTATAAAAATGGTTACACTTCAAATAATAATTTTTTTATAGAGAACAAGTTTTGCTGCAATTTACTGATATAATATTAAATTATATTTTGGAACTTTCTTTAATTGATTATTGAAAAAAATGAATTCTATATTTTTAATTAGTAGGTTTAAATTTTTCAATTATTTCTATTTTCAATATTTTTAATTATAAATTATAACCATGGTAAATATTTGTTTCATCAGTAAGGATAAAATAAAGAAAATTGGGTTAAATCCAAGAGATAATACTTCAATATCAACCTATCAGTTCCTATTATCATGTTAGATGGGATGAGGTTAAAAATTTCCATTAAATTCATGAATATATTTCCACATCATTAAATTCATTTTTTCATATTTCCTTTATATTAATTTAATGATTTAATATATAAAAGGTATCATTCTCTCACCTTTAATAATTTAAATACATTTAAAAAAATATTATAAGATTGATTTTAAAGGGTTAATTGAAATTGAAATTAATTATTTTTATCATGGTATTTTATTTATATTTTTAGTGATTCAATAATTTCCATAAATTCCTAAACAACACAGATACAATATTTTTTTTGGAATTAATACAAAAATAAAATTGAACCAATTTAAAAATATAAACTTTAACCTAATCTGTGTGAATTATTGTGACCTATAAATTTTTATGATAAAATTTAAGAAATGGGAAATGATTATATTATAATTCCATTAGTGTCACATTATTTCAAAACAAAATTATGTAAATTGATTTTAAAATATATTTTGTTGAAAATAATTATGTAAATTTTCTAATAAATATTTTAAAAATATATATAATAAAAGAGGACATGTTGGATGAGAAATGTTCTTAAATTTAATCCCTTGTTCATTTTATAAGCCAATAATTACCTTATAAGTCAAACTAATTCCCATTAATGCATTAATGTTGGATAAAATATGTTTTAAAATGTCATCCCTTGGAAATTAATGAGAAAATGTTTATCTTATAGGCCAAATTATAACCCTTTAATATTGAAAATTTGTTACAATGATTATGATTAAATTTTAGACAACTATGGGGTTAATAACAAATATTTGATTATAAATGCAAGATAAATCTATCAAAATTTTATTTTTTTATTATAGTTAAACTATTTTATACCTTTTGTGAAAATCTATGTTAATTTTGATGCACTTTTCTAGAGATTCACATTATTATATATTAATATTTCATAAAATTACATGAGTTCACCTCTCTTAACTTATAAAAGGAAACACCTCATTTTAATTTTTACACCACTTTGAGCCTTATAGAATATCAAAAACCTGACCAAAACTCTTTTAAACCTCACTATAAATTAATTAGAGGTTATATTATTCTTAAAAAACCATTCAATAGGTACTTAGGAAGGTATTTAATGGAGGGATACTAAAGAATAAGTAATCATATTTCTTCACCAATTTAAATTTATTTCATATTTTACAACATATAAATCTATAATATTATTCATAAAATAATATATAAAGTATATTTAATATATTTAAATTTTAATATTATTATGAAACCACATTTATTCACTATATTTTACATAAAAATAGAAGTGAAATTATCTCTCATAACTATGTATGATTTACCATCTCCGCCTAGTTATACAATTTAATTTACACCACCATATTTATTGGATGGTAAATTTTATGGTTTTAATGGTTATAAATTATATTAATGAAAAGATAATTCTTTTAAATTTAGAAAATTATTTCTACTTTACTACCTGGTAATCATGTGGAAAATGATTACACTACTCTAGTATATTTGGGGACTACCACCTCTACGATGTGATGTGATTAATTTTCCCAATTATTAATTTCATGGATTGTAATATGGACTGATTTAATGATTATATTGGTAATGTATGATATAATAATTATTCTACAGTGTTTAATTATTTTCTACAATTATTTTCTTCCATTTATTGAAAAATGGAAATATCATTTCTACGTATGTACGACATACCCCTACCATGAATTGTGTCCTTCATTTTTTCATATATATTTTTTATGGATGAATATATATGATATTAATATAATCATTAAAATCCAAGGCATGATAATACTATGATTAGAGTGAAAATACCAAGACTCTTGAACTAAAACATGCATGAAAAATTAAACAGTTATCACATAGAACAAAACAGTTTTAATATAGAATTGTTAATTAATGGATGATAATATGTTATAAGAAAATAATATATAGTGTAATATATATGATTATTATTTTTTAATGAATGTATAATAAATATAAGTTATTATATTTGTATCATGAATGTGTATAAAAAAATAAAAAACTTATGGTAAGAGATTTTCATCTCACTTTTACTTCAGGAGACACATACCATATTCACCAATTGTTTCATTTTTGTGGTGTAAATACTTCCCATAAATGTATTTTATGATGATTTTAATTATAATTATATTGATATAAATGTACACAAATTGTTTCATCTTTCATGATTCTTTTATTTGAAGTCACCAATGTAGCATGCCTTTTATATTACAAACTCATTTTTTATTGGGTTTGTTTATGATTTAGTTTGAATGATGAAATATTATGTCTTACATATCATGAAACTCGTGTATTTTCTCCTCATATAGTTATTTATAGATATTATATGTTCTAATTTATTTTTCTATTTCTATGTACTGTGTAGACCAAAGAACTTTTTTTATGAAAAATCAAAATTATTTTCCACTTCAGTCAAAAATAAGAATTCTTCCATATCTGGGATTTATAAAATTTTGTTAAATAATGATTTCAATATTATAATATGATTTTTAATTCCATTTTTACCCATTAATGATTTTTTTAAAAAAAATTACAATGATAGTTTTTTATATTCTAATCATTATACTTATTAATTTTTATAAAAAGTTTCAAAAGAATATCAATTTTAGTATACAATAAATGGGAAAAATATCTTATTTTTATTATAGATCAATGAGTTTAAAAAAACCATTAAAGGATTCTATGTTTGGTTTCAATGAAATTTATTTCTAGATATTTCAGAATTTTTTTAATTTTAAAAAATTGATTTAAAATAGAAAACGTTATTTTATTCAAAAGATATTACTAGTAAAATTTGAATGGATATTTTATTGATGATGCATTCCATTGATGTTAGTTATTATTTAATATAGATATGATTCAATGATACCATTGTTATTTTTCCAAGGGACGAGTTATGATTTTGATGATGAGATGTTTATGAAACGCTTTTCTTTCTCACATGATATGATTCGATGTTATAATGAATGATTTATTATATTTTGAAAGACATGTAAATATAATATTATTATTTGACAGATACTACAATATTAATATAGACCATAAAAGAATCAAGAAATTCTGGATAAAATAGGTGCTAATTATTTCTTGCATGAAACTGATTTTGGGTTCCCAACAAGATGACTTAACCTTGTTTCATGTTAATAATATAATGAATAGACAAATTTTCATGTCCATATTTTTACTCATGTACCTATTATCAAATCCATAAGATTATTCATAGTCATTTATTTGATGTCCATAATATTACAAACAGAGCTAGTTTTCATATCCATAAAAATGTGCATGGACCTGGTTCCAAATATATAAGTATATGGGAGGGCCAAATTTCATATCCTTAGTGGGTAATACTTTTTCTATTTACACATTTTCACAATGTTGTAAGCACATACAATTTTCACATTCATATTATTACATTATCCTCCCACTGATCACAACTAATTATTAATAATTCCACTCTATTAGGATTATTTACATTTATTATATAATAATTTAGGATATGATAGATCATTAAAGTTTAAAATAGATTTGGTGTGAACATTGTGATCTATTATCATGGTTTCATACCCTTATTATTATCTTATTAATACATATGTCCATGAATTTATATCTCTTTGTTTAAAATCAATTGGAAACTGAGCTAACACATTCTTATATTTTCTTTCCCTGGGTTATAAATAATGTTTTTATGTAGGGTAATCCATAAAGTGTATAATATATTGAGATATTTTTGAGATACTTTGAGGATATTTTTGGAAATAATAATATTGGGTATATACTCTCTAATGACCCAAAAAATTGGCATTCTGGAATAGATCATTATTTTATGTAATTAATATTCATCTATTAATATTTTTTATCATTGTATAGAAATATCTGATCACTATAGTTGTTATGGGAGTAGAGTTTACATAATAGTTTGAGATTAGGAATAAAGATATTTTGTGAAAACCCTTTGGAAAAGTCACTGAATATGATAACATCCAATTGTATCATAATGTAAGATATTATATAGTTTTCTTAGAAATAAATCCATGTGGGGATATTATAACTAGATGTGGTTTTTTATAGATGCATATAGGTGTATGAACAATGAATAGCGTTATTTGATTATATCTCAATCGGTATTCTAGTGAATATTGAGTGTGCCATTACTGTGCACCAAGTTTGACACTACTAGTGGATATTCAGGTGTTAACATATATATTTTTTACAAACCATTATAATTGATTTTAATAGATGATAATCATGGATATACTATTTTATACCTAATGTTTCATAGATTAAAAAGAACATGTCTGGACTTTTAAATAATATAAATTATTCTTCTTGATTCCTCTCTTTCATTATTCTTTCTCACAATATGTTTTTTTTAATTTTAGTCAATGATTGGAACTTGTGGGATTTCTATAAACACCGATGAAATGGAATAATTATCCTCATGAAAAACCAAATGAAATGATAAAAATAACATACAACATTAAATTTATGAATAATGAGCTATCCAATTATACAATTTCGAACCTCAACTTAGTTAAATTTATTGATAAACATAATAAAAGAATGATGGATATAAATTAATACTATGGAGGAAATAATATTTGACGTTCTACATATAGAGAACATGGATAAAGGCACAAAAGGGAATTTCTAAAAGGAACAAGAAGAAGTATTATGTGTAGAAATTATGGGCATAGGGAATGTAATTACAGTGAAAAATGAAGAGTTTAATGGAGGAAAACTAAAATATCCAATGTTACTTTTTATAGTTAGATGTATCATGTGTGGGAACTATATGCAATATTTGAGACAATTCCCAAATACTAGGGTTTACTCAATATCCAACGAAAGACTAATGCTATTCTAGTCATTGAAGTAAAAGGGATAATGTTTTTATGTATTGGGATATAAGAATAACACCATAAATGTGTAATATAAATGATATTTTGTATATAGGAGTCATGAAAAATCTAAAGATTGTTGAAAAATAGATTTTTATTATGAATTTGGAAAGATATGATTAAAGGTAATGATAACCATGAATAGAGATTTAGTATTATGTTTTTAATGTTTAGTTTTGATAAAGAGATGATTGGTATTGATAAATTAAATTAGTTATTATTGAAAAAATATGAATTGGATAGTGATTTGATGAAATAGATATTTAGATTATCAATGATAATGTTTATTTCATTTTTAGAGGAATAAGTATGGGGTTCATTTTTGAAAGAATATATGTTTTCATTTTGGGTTAACTTATGAGATATGGAAGTCATCATGACTTTATATATTTAAGGTTTTTTCATAAGTTCAATGACATCAACATCCCCTTTTAATGTTTTCTGTGATTGAATTTTTAGATGACTTGAAACATTTAATGGGTTTTAGGAAGAATAATTTATTATGGTTTAAATAACCTTTTGGGTTTGTATATGATTTTAGGTTAATTTAAGGACGATCTTATGTATTGCGGGGTATATATAATCATGTTGATTGAATAGTTATTTATTGATTATGTGATATTTTCAAACATATTTATGGTTAAGATATGCATTACCTTATAGTTTAGAATCATAATTTTATTACTTATATTTTTGTGAAGTTCAATATATTATAAGATTATATATTTATGTTCTATGATAATGAATGATATTTAGTTTTGATGTATATATAACCCTTAAACATATAATTCCATTTATAATGAATTATTATTTGGGAAGAGTAAAATTAAACATTTACGGATATAAGATGAATCATCTAAGACCACCTTTTATGCTAAAAAATTCATTATTTTTTATATTGTATTGGTAAATATGGGTTTTCTGGTTATTTATTTATGAAATAGACAATATTGAATCTTTGGGGTTATCATGGAAAATTTTGATTTAAATTTATTATTTCTTGACAGGATTTTTGTTGCTACCCAATTTGATTTTGATCAATTTTTGCAGACATGAGGAATATATTATTATCCTTTTATGGATTATGTGATCCATTAGAGGTTTATTTTAATCCTTTGAGAATGAAAAATTCATCTTGAATACACAATGTTTTATTAAAAGATGTTTTTGTGTGAAAATTGATAAAAGGATGAAATTATACATGTCAAGTAAGTTTATTTCCTTATGTTCTTAGTCAATATGGTAGAGTAATTACTCCACACTAAGAATTTTATCCTAAAAAATGTTATCTTATTATGATAAATTCTGACGAGTTGCTGGTATTTTGATAACTCAAAGGTTTCTAATGTTGAGGTCATTAAATTTCTAATGATCTTTTTATTTCCTTTGAAAAATATATTGTGTCAATCTCTTTAAATACATGGAATTTTTCTTCATATACGTATATATTTTATCTTCCAATTAGTGCTATCATATTTTAAATTTGTGTGTGTGAATTGGGTTAATGTAATTGTGAAATAAATTTAGAGGCATTATTATTTCAAAATTTATTAATTAAATCAAGGAAATAAGAACTCCATTTTTAGTAAAGTCATTTTATTTTCAAATATAAATTTTAAAAAAATTATCCTAATGATTATGATGTGAAAAAACATAATTAACTTTAACTTATTTTTTATAATGATTTTTTTTAGAAAAATAAATTTTTATAGAAAATTTTAAAAATTACCTTAGAGAATTATTTGTAATTTTTTGAATAGTATAATGAAATATCAAAAATAATAATTTTTATTTGAACTGTATTTTGGATGTAAATAATTTAATAAGTGCAAATTTATTTTAAAATGATTAAAAAGTAAAAATATATCTCTTACATTATGAATAATATTATTAATGTCATTTTAATTAATTCTATGATTGAATTTTGTAAGTAATATTTTTCAAATTATAAGAAATTTTTCAAAATAACATTTTTTCAATTAATTTTTTATATGAAATTAAACATTTCCAACTATAAGGATTAAATAATTAAAAAAAATATTCCTTATTCTGAATTAATAGGTCCAAATATATTAGAAAGGTATCTTTTAATTTAGTGTATTATAAATAGTATGCATGGAAAATATTTTTCACCTAGCTAAGGATAAAATTGATAAAATTTGGTCAGAACCATGTGATAATACCTCACAATCAACCAACAACATTCCTTTATTCTACATTATGTGTTTACTTCATCCAATTAAATAAAACTCTCGAATATATGGCCAATTTTTATGTTTTTCTTTTATACAGACCATTATATTACATTAAAAAAAGTCACACTCTTTACATTAAAAATATTAATATATTTCCTGAGGCTAAATAGATTTTAGGATAGTTTATAATTTTTCATAGGAAAGACGAATAGTTTTTATGGTAATTTATAATTATATTTGAAGAAAAAACTCCCTTATACGGTTACTCAACAAAAATAGAATATTTATTCAATTAATAAAAAATAAAATAAATGATATTATTATTTAAAAAATTAATATAATTTTGATAAATTATTGATTATCATATTATTTTGATATCTAGTAAATAACATGGATGTTTTAAAGGGTTATAATTAAATAATATCTTTGTCCCATTGATGTTAATTAAAATGTTAATTAATAGTGAAAAAAATCACATTAATGATATTGTATGAAATCATATTTTACTAAATTCATTCAAAATTATAAAAATGATGAAATATATAAATTTGGATTAAATATAGTTGATAATTGTTTCCCTTATCCATTCATTAAAGAAATTTAACATTATATGTAAAATTAAGAACCTTTAATATTGAAAATTCATTACCAAGATTAAGTTAAAAAATTGTTTACCCAAGGGGTTAATAAAACTTCTATGGTTTCAAACACAACATAAAACAATCCAAATTTTACTAGATTCTGGAATTTCAAAAAAATACTACCTTATCCTTGAATCTCTCAGTCATTGTGATTAATTTTTCTTCTGAATGTATTTTTTATATTTCATCCTTTTAATAAATTTTAAGTGTTCTCCTTGTTCCACTTATAACGTGAACCCCTCTATTCTCTTATTTACACCACATCGATCATTATATATTGGTAAAATTGAAACCAAATCTCTTCTAAACTAAAAAATAATTGAATTATAGGTTCTTTTATCCTTATAAGACCGGTATATGGGTCATTAAGAAGAAATGTATAGGAGGCCTACCGAATAAGTGGTATTAGTTTGTATCTAATTCATTCAATTTGTTTTAATGTATAATTCTTAAAAATATAAGATTATATTTATAAATTAATAAATTTAGTACCCAAAATATAATTAAATATTATTATAAATTTCAAACCACGTCTATTCAGATTGTTTTTAAGTGGTTAGTAATTGTTTCACTCATGCGTATGTATGATGTCACCCTTGACCCTAGAATCCAAGAGTCATAGAATTATTTTATTACATTGGCAAGGATACAAGGTATAAAATCCCAAAGGATTAATCATTTTAGCAGTATTGAAATTCCTTATTACATAAATGATACCGTTGAAACATTGGTAAATTTGAAATACAAAAATTATATACAATAAAATGAAATAAAATTCATCCATGAATGCTTATTCAAATCATTATTCTTCATATCATGGGGAAAGGAATCATAATAAGGGTGATCACAAATACTCAGTAAGGGAAAATAAATAAGGAGAAATATTCAATCAATGAGAATAAAATAACACGTCAAATTAATTAATGATAATAAAAACTATATAAATTACTAGATAAGGAAAATGGAATTTAGAAAGGTATGAAACTAAAACAAATTATATCTTACCAATTAACTGATAATTAAAATCATCTATAGACATGTTGATGGAAAGTATCACGGATGAATAAAAACATAAAATAAATGAGGGGAGTTCTTAATTATTGGATTCCGTATTTCATAGGTACATGAGACCAGTACTTTTAAGACCTTTCACCAGATATTTTAGATATCAGGTAAAAACCAATCTATTTTTTCCATCTATTTCATTTCATGAGTTTAACGATGGATTGAGGGGATTACAAAAAACAGTCCCCAACCCATAGGCCATACCTTAAACCATCCCCAACTCATGTATTTCATGTCCATAACATTCAACATATATTGAATAAAAAATGTTCCTTATCATGTATCCATATTTTATAATGAATATTGACTTATCAATAATACCTCATTGGAGGATAAGTAACAACAGTGGTTGTTAACATTTAAACACATTGTGGGAAAATAAACATTAATAATTCCAAAGTGTCTTATGCCACTTGAAACATTTAAATAATAATTAAAAGTAAATTAAATGAAATGTAAAATATTAATTGATTAAGTATATTCATGAAACACCATGTCAATTAGTAGTATATACACCAAATTAAAGGGAGTAGGTGCATAACAAAAATAAATCACAATACAATATAAATTGGGTCGAAATCTGTTAACTTATCCGTCCTTTTGTTGTGTGGTATTTATCCTCATGTATAGTGGTCTAAAATATGCTACAAACATAAAACAAAACCATTATAAGGTTTATAATATCTATTATTAACTCTGAATAATATATCATTACCCCTTTGTTATCAATGTTTCATTATTTTATCTATTTCATGTGTTAATTTCTTTGTTTTCCCAAGTCTCTTTTGACTATTCATTTTTATAATATTACCAAGACAATGATTTAATTATATCTAGAACATAAACCATGAATTAATTATCATATTTATTCAGTATATAAGTATTTATTTTGGTATATTATATTTGTAAATTACAAATCATGTTCATCGTTCTTGAAAACGATAGGTCGTACATGCACAAGAATGCTACATTAATTTCATTGTTGTATTAAATGAATGGAAAATAAATGATACATATGTATATTATAATTCTAGTATAAAATAGGTTACATATTTTTGTTAAAACAATCCTTTATTCATTCCATGAATTTCATGAACAAGTCATATCGCTTTGATGGGGTGGTTATCCACACTTTTTTAGGACAAAATATCATATTTAAACAAGATAGAAAAAATAAAGGTATATTTCAAATAAATATTATAGAAGAATAAGGAAATTATAAATTTATTTTTTAACTTATGATAAAAGTGTGTCCATCATAATTCTCAACCATGAGAGGCAGTAAATGAAACACGAACTACATCATTTCATGAGGCGGTAGTTTGCCATACACATAAATGAGAATTTAGCTATCCATTAGATTAATGTGTGTGTAGGTTTAGGTTGAAAAAATTCAAATAAAATCATCCTATTATTCTGGGTACATTTGTTTTATAATACAATAATAGACTAAATATATTTTATTGGGTGGAGAATATAAAGGAATCTAGAGAGATAAAGTGTGGGAGTTACCTCTTAATTGGGTAACTTAATTTTGTTTATACCAAAATCCTTTCTTGGATGGAATTCTGCCCATGGGGTATTCTAGGATAAATGTGATGGATTTTTGGAAGATATATTGGAATATATTTTATGAACCAATGTGGTTCGAGTTGTTTGATGTGTGGGGAGGGAGTGGTGGCATTTTAGAAGGGAGAAAATGTTCAAACTTGTTTTGATAAAAAGATAGGTGTACCCACATTTTAACCTAACATAGTTCAACAAAAACTAACCAAAATCAATACATTTAGGTTAATTTTATAATTATTTTCATAAAATTGTTGTTGTAAAATTTTATAGTTCATTTGGACCATTAAATTAAAGATTTTTTCCTTTATTAATCATTATTATTACCTAAATAATAATGATTAATTTTAATTACATTCACAAAACATTTAGGAAGAAAATAATATTTTTATTATTAGAATTGATAAATTAGTATTCATAAGAAAATTTAATCCATTTTTCCAAAAACAAATCATATATATTGAATAAATTAATTTAAAAATCATCCCACATGTGGGACGACAATGTGGGATGTTAAAGTGAAAATGTCAGAACGATTCCTATGTTTTCAGAATAACATTTCAAGTCCAAATGATTCCAATTACAAAAATTGTTTTAATTGATAAAAGTATTATCTAATTAATCTTTAAATATAACAATAATATAACATAACCTTATAAATAAATTATATAGAAAATTACTTTTGAAATAAAATTCTGTATTTTTAAATATTCATTAAAAATGAATTATTTCAAAAAAAAATATAAATAATTCACCCTAACCTAATTCCAATATTTCTATTTAAAATATTAAGTTTTTTTATATAATAAATAAAATATATTTTAAAAATTCTGATTTAAAATGTGTTCTCTATTTAAAGGCTGTAAAATTTCCCTTATAAAAATACATGGTTTTACCATTAAAATAATGTTTGTTCTTGTCTTATGAATATTAAGCATAATGGATTAATATATTAATTATTTAGTAAAATATGTGACATATTTACTTAATTAAAATAACATACTAATTTTAATTAACAAGGTTTGTTAAGAAAAAACTCTTTCAGAATCATATAAATGATCATATTTTATTTTTATATCCAATTGGTTCTATTATTTTTTCTTGTTAGTTAGTAACCAATTAATTCATTTTAAATATATATAAACCATATATTTTCATATGTAATTTTATAATATTCAAAACCACTAATATAAAATATAGTATATATCTTATTATATTAAAGAATAATATTCTAATAATACGTTGTTATTTGGTGAAACTCGGTCTTGCGTGTAACATAAGATTCGATAAACCTCGCTCTGGCCTACAACACATGCTAATTTAATGTTGCTTTAATTAAAATATATATCATGTTTTTTATATATTTAAAATATTAAATATAAATTAGTGTCCTCAGATATAATATTCCCTTATGCGCTTGGTGATTCATTTCATGAACACTATATAATACAAAGATTTTCTTCAGAATTGCAGTGTGTTACATAGATCTTACCGTCTCCACATAATGATAGAATTTACTTTATATCACCATAATTCTTGGATGGTTATTATAATGGGTTTAATATTTATATATTATATTTAAGAACTAATTATGGTTCTTAAATTTTAATATCATATCTAACATCTTAACTTACAATTCGTTGCAAAATGATAACATCGCTTGTCCATACATGTGAACTACCACCTCCATGAAGCGATGTAACTTTTTTTGATTCCAAATTATATGTATGGTAATAATGATAAATTTAAATAATATATGTTCTGTTTAATTTATTATATTTATTCTATAATATTTAATTATTATATACCTATATTTTGTTTTATCAATTTTAAAATAAAAAACAACTATAATGTGTATGTACGACTTATGTTCTCAATAAATGATGTCATTAATTTTTCTATCGATGAAATTTATGAATAAATATTATAAAAAATAAAATTAATATTTATGATACTAATATAATTTTTATACTTTTAGATATTATTGAATGATGATAAAAGTGTAAATACTAAGATAATAGAACTAGAATACGCTTGAATAATGAAGCAGTTACCAAAGAGAACAATAATTTTAAAAATGAAATTATAGTGAATGGTTTAAAGTATGTTATAATAAAATAATATATTGTTTTAATTATAAGATTATGGTTCTAGAATACATGTATAATAATCTATATTTAATATAATGATTTTTTGAATGTGTACAATGAAACATAATACTTAAGGTAATGGATTTTTGTTCTCAATTTTGCATCTCTGGGAAAAAGACATATTCACCAGTTGTTTAATTTATTGGTTTATAAACTACCAATAGTTGTATTTTATTATTATTTTAATTTACATTGTGGGGTATATACATTTCTATATAAATATATCTCTTTCTAAGGGTTTTTAGGAAAAGCATCCCAATATAGTTAAGATTTTATGTTACAATCTCATTGCTTATCAGGAATGTTTATGATTACATTATAGTGATCAAATATTATAGTATAACATGATATAAAACAAATAATTTTTTTATTAGCCAGTTTTTTTATCTATAAAATGGTACACATTAATTTTTTATCTTTGTGTACTAATGATAACCAAAAACAATTTTATGAAAACTGACTTTATTTCTCTCTTCATTCGAAAATAATTTTTATTCCATAAAATTGTTTTCGAAAAATGTTTTCAATAATATTTATACCATTACCATAAAAAAATTTAAATGAATATAATCCATGATAGAATTTTTAAAAAATGTTTTCAATGGAATTTATTTTCATATTTCAAATGTGGTACTTTGAAAATTTTACAAAAAATGTGAATGGAGTCTTTGGTTGAAGGTAAATGGAAACATTTTAATTTCTGGTCCTCATGACCACTCAATGCATTAGAGTTTCCTCTACAAGATTACATGGTTAATTTTAAATGATTTTTTTAGAATATTTTTTAAATAAATTATTCATAAGGAATATAATTCAAATTGAAAATGATATATTCCTATGTAAATATTACAACTGATATATTAATGAAATTTTCATTATGATGGAATTATTGGATGTTACTTATGATTTGTAGGGATATTATCCAATTATCCAATCCTTATTATTCTATTGTATGGGTTATGATTATGATTATGATTTGTATGTAAAACCCTTTTCATTTGCATGATATTTTATATATTTATATGATCAATGGTTTACGATATTTTGAAACACATATGAATGTATTGTGATTGTGTGATAGAATTTTACAAAATTATATGGGCCTCCAATGCATTGGGAATATAAGGATAACTCAGAAAATAGTTAATTAATAGAGGAAACTTATTTAACATTTAGAACAAGACGCATGGACCTAGTTTAGTGTCTATAAGATTATGAATGGACATATTTTCATGTCCATATATTTATGAATGGACTCATTTTTATGTCTATAAGATTGCACAAGGACTTGGTCTTCATGTCTATAAGATCATGTGGGGACCATGTATTCATGTCTACAAGATTAAAAAACTGTTAAATTAGTGGAATGAATATAAATTAATAGAATATGGAAATAATCTATAATGGTTTTATATACAAAATATATATTTTTAAATAAGTAATCAATTTTTTATAATGTCATTATATACTTTAAAAAACAAATTTTCCTCAACAAAATATTTTATAATGGTTTTTTGATAGATAATAAAATAAATATTTTTTTCCACCTTGATAATATTTATATGAAAAAATTTACATGATTTTTTATATTTCTCTGTTCATATGATTTTAGTGCAACGTTTTTAAAATTTTCTGAAAAATATTATTTTTCTATGAATAGTAAAAAATTTCAATTTTCATAGAAAACATCCTTTTCAAATAATGTATTTATAAAGTTACTTGATTTTTATAAAAGTAATTAAATTTATAAATTGTTCATTTATAATATTTTTAAACTATTTATGTCCATTATAATTAATTTTATGATGGATTTTACTATATAATATAATCTACTTCAGAAAGAAATTTATTTCTAGAAAAAAAATTCTCGTCATGTTTTTTAGAAATATTTTCAAATTAATGTCTAAAGTTTATGTGAATATAATATTTATAAATGGACCCAATCTTTGTAGGAATTAGATAAATATTTTTTAAGTATTTCTCTCCTGGTTTTTGTCATTATGAATAGTAATACTTGAGAATAGTTTCCAACTCAGTATGGGTAAAATGAGTAATATGAAGTTAAACCCGTGAGATTTGGTCATAAAATCAAATTAAAACATTATTTTATCATATTGGATTGGTGTAGTTTGTAAACATCCATCCAATTATTGAATATATGGCCATCTTATACAATTTTACTTTGATTATAAACGTTATATTAATTTAATGAATGAAAAAATTCAAAATCTCCCAATCTTGAAATTATTAGCTCTAATATTTTTACGTAAGGATAAAAAGTTGTGATGTTAGGATAAGAATGTTCATTTTAAAGATAAAATAATATTTTATCATAAAAAATTTCTATTGAATTTTTTTACGATTAATTAATTACATTAAATTATTACTCCATGATTATTTTTTATTAATTTAATTAATAGAAAAATAAATTGAATGATTTTAAAAATATTATATGTAATACAATTTGGATGAATTGTTGACATCCAAAATTTATTAGAAAAAATAGAAATATTATATAACTTTGAGATTTTTATTTTTTTAATTCCATTTCTTTCATGTTGTTTTCCTTCTCAAAATATGAGAGATGTTATTAAAATGACATTATTAGTATTTTATGACAAAAATATTTTATTATATTCTTTCAAAATAATAATACCTATAAAATAGGAAATTTAGAAGGGAAAATTACCTCAATTTCCATCACTTGGTAATTTATAGGACTATTGTTTCTTAATAAGTAAAATTATAACCCCCTAATATTAAAATTCCATTATAATGGTTATGATTTAAATTAGATAACCAAGTTAATAAAATAAAATATAATGTTTAAAATTACAAAAAAACCTATCTATATTTCATTGGATGAGGAGATTTCAACCATAGAATTTTTTAATCAAATCTATGACCATTTGGAATCATTTTTATTGATAATGACATATATAATTTTTAATTTTTTTTTTGGAAATTCTATGTTTCTCAATTCCCTTTCATATAAACTGTAACCCCATCTCCCTTTTCATTACACTAATTTGAGCTTTCTTTCTTGACCAAAGCCTATAAAAATACCTCCCTAATATCATTAGTGATTCTCAGACAAGAAAACTCAAGTTGGGGCGAGGGAATTGACTTTTTAATGATGTTTATTTTAAAACAAATTACATCCTAAATCTTCCAATTTATCAAAATCACATAGACAATAAAAATCTAGAATTATATAATTGGCTATTTTGAAAATATTTTCAAAACGATGATCATCGGTCTGTTAAAACAATTTTTAATTTAATTAAACTGTTTAAAAATTTTTCTGATAAAAATATAGTATATAAAACACTAGATTAAGAAAACTATTATATTAATTTTATTATGATGTTTAGAAATCTAAAATTGTTTTTTAGGGCAAAAAAATAAACAGGATAAAGGGAAGTTTTCTAGTTTCTAAAAATATATCATAGTGGAAAAATATAAGCGATCTAAAGATAATACTTAGTCACCTACACATGTAAATGACCTACTAAAAAAGTTCATTATAAAATAAACTAATCCATGACCCGAATCAAGATTTTAAATCAACAGATCACAAGGCATTATGAGCATAAAGCCCTCTCCATAGTCCATAATGTGATAAAAATAGATACTAAGTCACAAAGAAATTAATCCACATTTTTGGTGGAAATAATAATGAAATATTTTAGAGAGTATTAAGTACTATCCATTTTAATACAAGAGTCTGTGTTTAAAAAATTGGGAGTAATACTATAACATACACCGATGATAAAGAATAATCATCATGATAAAGAGATAAAATATAAGAATATTTTATGTAATGTAATCTAAAAAATTAATTTTTTGGTGTCCATGAATTTTCATTGAATTAATCTCAGACATGTTTCACAAATTATTGGGAAAAAATAAGTTCCACAGATTCTTCTTTATATCTCAAGTGCAAGTGTGGGACCCGTTGTTATTCTCAGTAAGAGAATATATCCCCAATTATTTTAAAATGAATAAATTTTAATAGATAAATCTTCTATATAAGTATATATTTAAGAATAATAAATAAAAAATTAAATTCATGGTCACCTCAACTAATTCCTTTAAAAATCGTTGTTAGTGATTTTAAATGCTCCTTTACAAAGTTAGATAAGGAAATCTCTCTTCACATAAAACACAGGTAGTTGGTATAAGATGTTGGTTTTGAAACATGATGTAGTTGGTTTTCATGGAATGTTTATATGGTAGGTTATCAAATTTTTTTCATCAATTAATGTGGTTAATTAATTTTACCATGAAGTAGGTTCATTACATTATATGGTAAGCAATTTTCTCATGTGGCCACTGCAATACTATACATGGTTAGTTTAATACATTATGAAAATTAATACATACCTTGGAATGGTAACTTGATTTATTCATGTATTAGGTACATATCTATCTCATGGTTTTTTATTGTATGTATGACATGGAGATTCTCAATTGATGGTGAGTTTAGCTTCGATGTACAGTCAGTTCATGAAGTGGAAAAAATATTCTCATCGGACTCCTAGTATGAAATTTTGTATATGGTCACGACATATAGAACATGTGGAAGGTTCGACATGGTTAGTTTATCATTATGGTTAGTTAAAACACATTAAAGGGTAAGTACACTTGTCTTGTTGTAAGGATGAAACTACCAGTTTAAGACTTTTCAAATTTTGTAATTTTATTCTTGTAAACTAATTTATATTAAGGAAACATGAAATTTATTATTAACAATATGAATATGATTTTGGATTTTTAAAATATGGATGTTAATGTTTAATAAATATAACGGTCATCCATATCCTAAATCAAATCATATATATTCGACACGAAATATTCCATAATGGGATACGTAGCCCTGAAATTCTATACATAGGAATTAAATTCCTAAGATAATTGTGGAATATTGAAAATAAATGAATGGTTTTTAAACAACACATTTATTACGGACAATGTAATGATCCTCTTCAGGCAATAATAAATTTCTCCCTTATTGGTTTCTTCAAATTTACATTATTTTTTGGTATTATCAAAAATGATACCAATGTCTTGGAATAATGGTTCATAGACCCATCATAAACATATTATCTGGTCATTATAAACATAACAAAAATAACTGTTAACACATATTAGAAGAGTTTTTTATTATTCTCCTCATCAAACGTTGGACGACTTGGAGGAGCAAGAGGGGTCATAAGAGCAGGTAGTAAGAAAATATTCATAATACTTTGGTCAAACTAGTCAATCTTGTCAAATAGATCTACCTAGAGAGAACCATCTTGATATCTCAGACAAACAATCTAATTTTTAGTTATCTCTATCCCTAACTGTAATAAAAGTTGAAGGTGAATGATTAGTAATTAAATAGATTTATAAATTCCTTCTTTTCCCACTCTTTTAAGGGATTTTTCAAAATTGACACATACCTTATTGAACATATCCATTAAATCTGAAATGAACTCATCCAAGTCATCCTTAGTGCCATACGAATTAGTAGGAATATAGGGTTTAAGAACATTGAGAGATGGGTTACTATCATGATTCCTACCATCTATATCTTGTATAACCTCTATTAATCAACCTCTCAAAATATGATCCTTAACTCTATTAAAATATCCAACTCTGTCTCTTTCATAATATTTAAATATATCCTCATAAATTAAACATTGAGACTCCATACCTTTTTTGGGGGAGTAGGATCAAATATGTATTGAATGGTCGGATAAATAGAATGTCTTGAAGGAGACACATTAACTCTCTCTTCATTGTCAAAGTAAACAACCAATTCTCCTTCTAAAGTTTCTTAAATATAGATTATGATAACATTGATCTTTTTATAAATTAATTCTTGATTTGTGACATAATATTACACATAATTCAACCAAAAATATTTAGTATCTACTGAAATTTGGAATTAGGTACATTAATTAATAATTTTATGTTGTAAAAACATCATATTTACTGAAAATATCCTTAACATTCCCAAACATGAAATTTCATCAGATAAACTAGATACATACAAAAGAAAATGTGATCTATAATCCTAGTACATAAATATATATGTTATCACAAGAAAAAATAAATACATGTTACATGATAATAATAAATGAGTGGGAGTAAAAAACATGAATAATAAGACATGATATATCATGATAATCATATGATAAACATAGGAAATGTGGCAAAAACATAAAACACATAATAATAAACATATGTCATTGATTACATCCCAGACATTAGGATAGAAAATGTTCCATAAATAAATCAGGTTTACTTCATGTCCTAATATGTAGTCTCTTGAGACAAAACATTACCCAATCCATTGGAGCTCTATATAATTATGTGTTCACCCTTAACATTCATTTCATTATCATGCTTAAGTGTGCCACATAAATAATAAAACACAGATTCATTGATCATAATTTTTTATTTCAAAATAAAAGAGTATTGAATAAATATTCTTCTGTCCAAATTAAATGATGTATGAGTGTATACATGCGGACACCTATTATATTAAATGGGTGTGGTATTTAGTGAACAAATGTGTTGGCCTGGAAAATCATGGTGAAATTTTGGAAGCATAATGACATCAATTAATCATTCATAAAATTTTTTGATGAGAGAGAAAGTTGACTCTAATAATTTGGACATAAAATTAGAATTCCTAGAGACCTATAAAGACATATCCCAACATATAGTTTTGGAAATTAAAGGCATAATATAATAAGAAAACATTAATAATGATGAAAAGGTGAGGATCCCATATTAGGGTCTGTGACTCTAAATACTTGGAAGAAGATTATTGATAGTTTGGGGTCATTTTTGGAGGTTTATGGAGAGGTAAGGGTAGATTGAGGACATTCTCAAAGAATTTTGAGTGAAGTGATATTTGATAATTGGTGGGACTATATAGGAAATGGATGATTATTTCTCTTTTATTTTTCCCAAACCTATGTTTTAGACTCTGTATCATAAAATAAACAAAAATATAGACCATCATTGGATTTTCCCATGGTTACTACAACTAGGGAGTGTTATTAATTATTTTACAGTTCTAAGGACCTGAGGAAACAGAATAATACACTTTCAAATATAAGGGTTAGTCATACACTTAAAGAAATGATTTCAAATCCTTCAAACATGTTACATGTTTAGGAGTATTCACAATGTCTTCATAAAATTAATTAAATAAGAATAAAATATTATTATTTTAAAGGAAAAACATAAATTAGGTCTTCTTTCCAAATTATAGTATTTATTAAATCACTTTTGTGTCATTATTATTTCAAAATACACAAAATATATTTGTATGAAATTTAATTTTTACCTGTAAATTTTCCTATATCCAAATAATATGAAAATATCAGCATAGAATAATTTCAAAATTCATATTTAAAAAATATGGTTAATTTTACCTAATTATTTTTCTAAATAAGTGAATTTTCAATTTAAAACAAGAATCAACATTTATTAATAAATACTTTGTTTTTGACAATAATAATTTTTCACCCGTTATAACAATTACATTTGACTAATAAAATTTATAAAAGATATTATATTTAATAAAAACTATTTAATAATAATATTTTATTAACATATTATTTATTTCAAATATCCATTAATTCATAAAAATAAACCATTAATTTAATTTGAATATTACACAAAAATTCAATTTGTGTTTTATTGAATCAAAATAATTTTTTTATAAATTAATAATAATAGTTTGAAAATATATTCATTTTTGTATAAATAATAATGCACATATTCATATTTTAGGAGTATTGATACCTATAACTTTAATACATGAGAAAATTACCTATGCGAAAGTTGCATGATGATGAGTCTTTGATGGGGTGGTTCGAGGTACAAGGTTTGGACTGCGATTTTGGTGAGCTTGAACGTATCACGTAATCAGTTTCGCTCATGCCCAAGTTGTTGGATCTATACTTGGGCTTGGTTAAGTGAAAATACCCATGATGCTATATCCCTCCAAATCACCGATAAACAGAATTTATAGGGTATGATTCTACTGGTTGTGTCCATAACTTCATTTTTTATTGTCAATTGGATTTTTTTAAACCCCATATTTGTACTAATCATTTGTTCACTGTTAAGTGACTATTTTATAAGTAGTTCAGATTATTAATGATCATTTAAATTTGATGTTATATAATAAAACCAAAGATGTGAATGTGTTTTATAAAACTATATGACATTATAATACATTTAATTAAATGAAAAGGAAAATTTTACACATATCAATTTGGGTCGTTTTAGATATGAGAGTTCCACTATATCTAGGTGGACTACCTTCATGATCTTCATCATTAGAATCATGATAGTCTAATCCCAAGATAAGAGATCTGGGGGACTTATCCGCCTTATAATTTTCACTTAGTGAAAGATATCTAGGATTATTCTCAATAACAGGAGATTTTACAATACTATCCCAAAAATCCCAATATTTAACATTCTTATCTCATTCTATCTCATCCTCATGTGATTTTCCTCCTTCTAAATTTGGGTCTCTAACTTCCCTCTGATCATTTAATTGCACTTCTTTAATAACTACTACTTCTTCTTCATCCTTATAATAAGAGACATCATTATTTAAATATTCTACAGCTTCGTCAGATTCAGGACCTAGATCCTCCAGATCCGTAGGTTTTATAGTAGTAGTTCTCCTAGGGATTGTAATCCCAGTTAGTTCATCCAAAACATTTGAAAATTTGAATGAGAATAATTAATATGATATATTTATTTATAATCCTTATATTCTTTTTTAATAATACCTAAATAAATTTACCTACATTTCATGGAAAACTTTTTTACTTCTCCACTAACAATTTTTTTGTGACATCTTATTAATAACAAGTGAAAAACTCTAAGTGTGCATAAAAAACTTTTACAGGTTTTTATATAAAAATTCATATCAATTTTTATAAAACAAGAATCATATCCCTGATTTTTAATGGTATTCTTGACAAAGAATATTCCTAATTTCTACCACCATGAATTGACATAATTTTCTACTGTAACTGAATGATTGACTATGTTCAAATTCATTGGATTTACAGTTTTACTCATACTCTCATATGAATTCATTGATTTCTCAGAAGTAGACAACTCGATAGGTGACATATCATTAGCGAATAATTTCACTGGTGAAATTTTCAGGTTTATTAGAGTTATCTGGAGAGGTATTATTGAGAGAGATTGATATGTTGGAATACTGGGATTTTAAAGAGTGTAATGCTTCAGGAATAATATAGATGTTTTAGGTAAAATATGTGTGAAAATACAGAATACAATTCAAATTTAATTATAATCACTGTGTAAATAAAATAATAATGATATTAAATAATATCTCACCAAAATATTATCATGAAATATTCTATGTAAATCAACATGGTAGGTATGCAATGTGTGGATATGTAATTAAACTAGAATGGTATGCACACAAATCCTGACCTTGCTGTAGGAATTATAACCATATGACTTAGATATTAATTGTAATTATTTACTCACCATGTGAATAAGTATTCATGGTGATCAAATTGACACTGTGATTTAATACTCACATTTATTACGGTGACAACATGAGTTAATTTTCTAGATAGGTATATTGAACATGTGAACTCCACATTATTGTTACTTGTTGAAAATAACAGAAAATAAAATCCAAATTGAAAATAAATAACTTCAAAGGATGACATTTAATTTAATTAATTTGGAATAATTTATCAAACCCAATTCACATCTGGAATAATTAATACTCTCTATATTCAAGGGTTTTGTAAATATATCAGCAATATGATGTTTAGGACCGATGAAATCAAGAGTTATATTAATATACTGAAAATGATCTCTCAAAACATGAGGTCTTATATCACTATTCATTATTCGAAAAATTTATATAGGAATCAAAGAAATATTTATTACAATTGTATCATGATAATTTAAGGGGAATAACAAAATTTATATGTATTTTATAGAAATATATATTTTATCTATAGAAACAATGAATAACAATTGACTACTTCTATGTACTAATCTTTATCATTGGATAACTGAATATAAATATATTTCTTACTACACTGTAACACTGAATATCATCCTAAAAAGGGACATATTATTGATGTAATTTTTCTATATAACTTAAAGCCACAAAACTCTACATATGAATACATCAATAAGTCATATATGATTCCTCTATAGTAAAACAATCCTTTATTGGTATTATTTTGGATGTATTTGGAAATTCATTTCACTTCTATAAATGGGAATCTTTTGGGATTCCGTGAAAAATAGATCACATACACACAATAAATATTATATAATGATGACTATTAGTATATATGGTAAATCTATAATAATACCATTGATTGTTGTTTGATTAACTGGTTTCCCTGTTTCATAAAGATCAAACATTCAATTAGTACTTATATGAGTATCACTATATTTAGTGTTATCAAAACCAAATCATTTGAATATGTATTTAGTGTAATATCAATTATATCAATAAATTACATCATTATTTTGAAAAATATTATAAGTAATAATTAAATTGATTTCACCCATCAAAATCATTTCAAATTAATTTATCATCCCTATTAGAAAGTCAATACCTAATGTTTTTATTGATGTGCCGAAAATAATAGTATCATCATATATTTTTTACATCTAAGAAATCCTTTAAAATTATTATTATAAATATATTAAGGTATGCAATTATATTAGTAAAACCATTTAAAATTGAAAATGAAGTGAGAAAGTCAATCCATGCATTAGGAGGTTATTTTAAACCTCATAAATCTTTTGTTAACTTAAATATATAATTTAGAAAGATAGAGTTTTTAAATCCAGGTGTTATTCATAAAAATAATAATTAACTATATAATCATTTATGAATAAACTCTTGACATAATTTGATATAATTTGAATTCCAAATGTGTTTCATAAGAAGGTATTATTTATATAGATTTATGAAAAGCTAATGGAGACAATGCTTACTCATAATCAATACCTTCTAATTGAATATATCCTTGTGAATCTAGTCAAGATTTGTTTATAACCATTCTATTTAACTCATTAAAGTGGTTTCTAAATTACCATTTATTGAAAATAGTTTGGTAGTTGTTGGTTATTTCAACTAATTCTCACACTTTATTTCATCAAACAAATTTTACTTTTCTTGAATAGTAATAAACTTGAAATCATATTTAATTACATCATTGATGTTCTTATAATATATATATTATAAGAAATATTGATATTCAATATGGTTTCTTAGATAATACATAACCTTATTTCCTTTTTTATGGTCACCTAAAATGATAATTATAGAGTGATATCTATGATTCTTGACAACTATGGGAATAGAGGTGTTTCAGAATATATTTTTATCTATAGGTTTGGATTCAGGAAGTTCATCAGAACCATTAAGAATTATTTAAATAGGGATTGGAACTAATGATTTCCAAATTAGAAAGTTCATATTCTAGATTTTTTAAAAGGATAATTGGATCACATTGATCTATTTAATCAAATATGACATATACAAATTGTCACAAAATATTTTTCCAATTATTAAATACTCTCTATGATATAGTAGTTTTATAATATGTAATGAAAATTGTTTCATCACTCATAGAAGATAACTTTCCTAATTTATATTTTTTTATATTAGAATATTTTACTAGTATACACTTTAAAATAGTTTAGATTTGGTTTCCACCTATCAAATAATTTGTATGGGGTGTTTTTAAAGGAAGTATAATTAAACATCTATTAACTTTATAATATATTTTTTTTAAATTTCTCCCCAAAAATAGAAAGTTAAATCAAAATCACTGATCATGGTAAGAGTAATTTCATAAAGTGTTCTATTTTTTCTATATGTTACACTATTCTATTATGGGGTTTTAATAGTAGATATTTTTTTTACAATACACTTATTATGGGAATACTGATTAAATCTCTTGATTTTTAATCTAACAACCATATTCCATTTTTTACTTTCTTAATTCTGAGTCCACTAAGATTTCCTACAAATCTAGTACGCTTAAAAGATTGGAAAGTTCTCCACTTTTATAAGTATAGTATAATAGTCGTGTGAATATTAAATGATCAAAAATATAACACAATCACAATGTTTTCCAACTTAACTAGAAAATATATTTGGTTCATAAAAATCCATAAGAACGTACACTAATGGTTGAGAAAATGAAAAATATTTATTTGATATGATTTTTTTTTTACATTCCATTTCAGTAGGGATTAATGACTTTGTATATTGTGAATTCTTGTTTGGGTAGATGCTTCACTAAACTATCCCTAGTTATCTGTCTAAGTGGGTGAATGTTACAATGGATTAATATCTTAAACAAAATTTGTGATTGTTTATTAATGTATATCAGACAAGACATATTCTAAGAAAATATAGAATTTAAATCCATAGTATAAATATTTTCTTTTCTCATTGATGTAAAGAAATAAAGTATGTTTGGAATCAGAAAATTTTCAAGAATTATTTTCAAAGAAAACATTATAACCATCATTATAAGGCCGTGAAATGATAATCATACTATATTTAAATAATTCTAAAAATATAGCATGATATATTAAAACTATTATAGAGTTACTAGTTTGGCCATGACCAATTATATTTCCATTAGAATTATAACTGAAAGTGTCATGTACACTATCCAATTTAATGATTTCCCTGATTCCTCAGTAGTCTCGTAAATTATGTCTAGAACCACCATATTCCAGGAACCATAGTTATTTAATTTAACTCTTTATGGAGGTTTCCTAAAAAATATATTTAAACTAAAAATTATTTTTGAACCCGAATTTTCTTTGATCCGTATATATTAGTAGTAAATACTTTTAGAATCAATAATTTCATCACTGCATTACTATGAAAATACCTAATAATATTAAGAATAATGAATTTATTAGTTTTAAATGAATAAAAACAATTAATAGAGCTAGCATAAATTGGGCTTGGAATAAATATGTTTTTATTTGTTTTCTTATATCCATGATGATATCAACTTTCAGTAGTGTAATTAAAAGTAGTCTGTTAAACAAACGTATGTGCAATGACTTTTATTCTATTTTTAAATCCCACTATATATTTATTTTTATTTCAATTTCATAATTTTATCTCCTTATTTTTCTTTTTTAATTGAGAAATATTTTCTTTTTAAAAAATAAGATATTTTTTAAAGTAATGAGATAATGAACACTAATTATTTAAATATTTCAACTTATCTTTTAATACCACATATGTGGTATTCAGAAAAAAATAATTTGATTTATTATTTATATATTATCTTATTCATTATGAATAAATTTAACTATGAATAGGGGAACTCTATCGTGGCTTCCATATACATTTTTTTCCCTTTTCTATTGTCCTCAATTTTCTTCTTAAACATTAACTTGGGATAATATTATTTGATTTGTATTTTTTATTACATTGAATGAATATTATTTCATTGGTGGAATCATGATTTTAAAATATTATTTCCAATTCCATAGAATATAATATTTACCTTTATAAATTTATTTCTTTTCAAAACTAATATTTTATTTACATTTATTTCAAATGTCTATCCCTATGTTCCATTTCATCGTCATTATTATATGATGATTCTTCATCAAATGAGATTTCTTATTTTCTCTTATCGTTTGTTATTTTCATAAGTATTAAATGTTGCAGAATTACATTTTCTACCATCCACATTCTAATTTTTCAACAACATATTATTCATGATACATCTAGAGCATTTAGATTATATTTTTTACTATTAGTGTAATAATGTTTTAGTACTCTCTTATAAACATAAATATTCCCTTATATCCTTCTGTAAGTCATTTTAGAAGTCACATAAAATGATCCATTTCAGGAAACATCTTTTCAAGTGTTTGTATCATTTTAAAAATCGCATTGATCTTAAGATACATGTAAAATAGAGATCCATCCGGATCCATCTTAAATGATTCATATTTAATTGTAAAAATTTTATAAAGATATTTGTTTACATTATCTGTTCCAATTTGAGATATATAAACATTATCCCGAATATAAAAATAAGTATCACATTCATATATTCTATTAAATTAATAATCTATTATTTCATAATTTAAAGATATCATGTATTTATAGTTACATTCATATACATCTTTAGTTTATTAATTCCGAGAAGCTCTAATAGCTTCATGTTTTTCGTATTTATCTTTATCTATAGACTATTTTTTAGATCCCACACATTCTAAATGAATTTGTTTCTACATTGAAAGTAAATATTTACATTTAAATAACTATTTTTTAGTTGTAGTTTCTTCTTATGAATTATTATCAATAAATAATTAAATATTTATATAATAGGAATTCAATATATTTAAAAAATACTAGATGATTGAGAAATATATTTTGATAGCCCAGTGATAACAGATGATTGTTATAATGGAAAACTCAAGAGGGGTTGAATTTGTTTCTCAAGTTATTTATTAAAAAAAATCTAAATATGATATCCCAATTTTTTTTTAAAATTTCCCAATTAACAATAATAGTATATTTATAAAAAAAATATTTTGAAAATATTATCAGAAACTAAAACATAGCCCAATTACAGTACATTGAAAAATAATATTCCATTTGAATATAATATATTAATATTAAAAATAGATTTAAAAAAAGATTACGTTAACTATCAGAGTAATATTTTATTATATGTTTAGAAATATGAAACACGTTTTCTTTCATAACAAAGGAAAAATAGATAAATAGAAGTAAAAAAGTTAACTAAAATATAGAATTATATAAATTTACCAAGGGAATAGTCTCATGATTATACATAATACCCTTAACATGGTAATAACATAATATAAATAATTGTCTTATAAAATAAGTTGACCTAGAATATAGATTTGGTATTACAATCAATAACTCACATTGTTTTCTGAGAATGTATCTTCCACCATATTTTTTGTGGTATAAAACGAGATATCAGGTCACATAAGAGTTCTTCCAAAAAAGTTCATGGTAAAACAAATAAAATATTTTTTATAGTATCAAGTACTATGTTGTTATATATAGAAGAATTTTTTTCACAAATAAAAAAAGTGATAAAAAACACAACTCCAGGTTATGTATAAAAAATAGAAAGATATATAAGATAATAAAATGTGATAAAAATATATATAAAATGATTTAGTAATATAAATTCCATGAATTTATCGATGGAAGGATCTTGTAAAACATTCAAAGCAGGTTTATGAAATCATTATGTCACAGATTCCTCTCTATAGAGAATGTGCACGTGTTAATATTCTGTTATTCTTTATTAGAGAACGTTTCCCCATATATTTTTTTAAATATATATATATATATATATATATTCATTTTTAATATATATTATTCATAAATATCCAATTAATATTATTCAATTCAATATTAAATTCCCAAATTATTCAATTATTGCATCATAAAATTGTCGTTGGATATTTGATATGCTCCTCTACCAAGTTAGACATGACATGATTTATTCACATAAAAGAAGATTGGTTTAAAAGGAAATTGGGAATAGAAACATGAAATGGTTGGTGTTAATGATAAATATTATGTACAATGTTGTCCCAATTGGTTCATTACTACGTATTCAGTTCATTTTCTAATGTGTTAGAATTATTAATTTATGGGTATACAGTTTCTTCGTGTGTTCACTATAATAATATACATGGATAGTATGTTGATTTATAAAAAATTAAACATACATTGGAATTGTATCTTAATATTACCATGTAGGTGTCACATCAATGTATCATGGTAGGTTGATTATATATGTGGTTTCGTGATTTTCAATACACTGTATGTTCAACTTCATTGCATAATTATTTCGTGACTTAGAAAACATTTTACAATATGAATCACACTAAGTAGTTTATTTATAAAGTCAAATGGTGTAAAACAATTGGAATTATATACATGGATAGATGATATTCTTGTTTAGTTATAAATCTTTATAAGATACGTACACCACTCATGCGGTAATGTTGGCACAATCATTTCCAGACATGTCATTTTTTCAAATTCCATCCACTAAAAAATATTATAATTATAAACTATGAAACTAATTAATAAAAATATAAAAAACATTTAGGATCATTAAAATTAAGTGGTATTATTAAAAAAGAACAGTTAAATACATTAATGAGTTTATGTTATTCTAAAAATTAAGATTCTAAAGTCAATAAGAAGATATGTAGATGAGTTATCTCAAGTAAGAGGTAACCACCTTTAGCTGATACATATTTTACTAATATATGAACTCTACTAAATCTGTTTTATTTGTCATAAAATAAGAAATTAATTGTCATTAATTTCATAAAATGATATCATCATTATTAAACCACCATTTCCTCTCATTTCTATCAAATAGGAATGGAATGTATCACTCATGCGTATGTGTGGATTGCCACCTCCACATATAGATAAAAATTATTTCCCATATTCATCCTTAATGGAAAATTATTATAATGATTTTAATGTCTATATTTCATATTTAAGAAATAATTTTACTTTTAAAATTAAAATATCATTTCTACCTTATTTCCTTCCCATTCTTTTTGTAAAATGATAACATCACTAATGTGATCATATGGACTACCATCTCCAAAAAGTGGTGTTATTCATTTTTCATATCATTTTTAACTAATGAATTATAAGGGTATATTTAATAAATATTTCTGATATATATGATAAATTGTGATTATATAATGGTGAATTATTATTCAACTTTCCATTTTTCCATTTTTCAAAAAGTGAAAACAACGTTCATGCATACAAATAACCTAGCATCTTCCTGAGCAATGTAGTTAATTTATTCATTATATCATTTATAGATCATTATAAATATATATATTTAATATATATTATATATATCAATATTAAAAATAATTAGATGATGGAATTATGATCAATGTATATGAACCAAAAATATGAACTAATAAATGATGTAGTTATCATGTGCAATAATGATTTTCACAAAGAAGTGCTATGAAATGAGTTATAAAAGGTTATAAGTTAATAAAATATGAAATGAAATTTATAATTATGATTTTAGAATAGATTTATAGTAAATCTGTATTTGTTATATTGGAGTATAGAACATATTTGAATGAAGTCAAACCTGAGGTAAGGGTTTCTTATCTCACTTTTATTTCTATTATTCATATTCCATATTCACCAATTGTTTCACTATTGTGATGTATATGATGTCCATTTTATTTTTTATATCATTAATATAATAATTTTTATGTTATATAATTTTTCCTTTGAAGTTATTTCTTTTCTTGGGATTATTATATATAATTTACCATTGCTAAGGGTTTATTTCACAATTTCCTCATAATTATGGATTGTTTATGTTTATGTCTCTAGTGGCGGAATATTATATATTTTAATATTAAAACTATTATATTTTATTTATTTTTTTATTTCTATAATTAAAAATTTCCATTTTTCCTCTCTTTTTGTAGGTAGGATACTAAAATTATGTTTTAATGGAAACATTATATGTTTTCCTACTCGATTGGGAAACTTTTTATTCCATGTAAATATTTTCATTGAAATGCTTCAAATAATGATTTAAATTTTTTATAATGATATAGTAACAAATTTTTTGGAATATTTTTATTTTCAAAAATGGTTTAACAGGAATATACTTTTCATTTTCTAAATGACATACTTTTAATTTTTTTACTAAAAATGTGAAAGGAATCATAATTTTAACATATAAGGTATGAAAAAAATTCCCCACTATCATTACCACAAAATTATTTGTATATTACATTAACTTTTAAAAGATTCTTTTCGGAGAAATTATTTTCCTTATTAATTTTTTAATTGTTATATTTAAATATATTATTCTGAAGTGAAAAATATATTTTCCATGAGTAACTTACAAATTATCCTTTCAATGTATTTTCATTTATGTTTACACCATTTATTGAATACTTTTATTTAATGAGGATATAATCTAATATTTGTATCCCTTATATTTATCTAGATGGTTAATGATATGTTTGACTAGGGATAATATTGACATTCTATATGATATATCATCGAATACAAATTTATTTTATTTTTAAGGCTTGTCAATTTAGTTGTATTATATTTTCGTATGACAAATGCATTGGACATAATAAGTTATAGGAGGTTACCATAATTACATATAACATCAATTTTTTGGTTGGTCTCTTGATTATAAGAAGGTAGGGTATTTGTTCAAGGCCATATCCATTTAAGTAGACACTAGTTCAAAAAAATATTTTCCACATCATTTTTGTAATTTTAATTTATCTTACTATGAGAAATTATTTCATTATCTGTTGTAAATATTTTTTAACTCTAGTTAATATAAATAGGAATTTTCAACAATATATTTGTGTGTTTTTAATATCGGTTATTTGAAAACATATATGGAATCCTCCTACAAGATTGATTTTCATGTAATTTATAGGATAATGAACATGAAAAATAAATTACATCTATTTTATCATGTAGTATTTTTTTTAAAAAAATAAATGGGTTATAATGTTTTTAAATTTTTTTTCATAACTGATGTGAAATAATAATAATCATAGTAAATTCACTTCGCTTATGAAATAACTAACATGAAATGTTCTTTTAAATAAATTTTTTTGATTCATCCCCTCCCTTGAATAAATAAGTATAAAACTAGAACAATAGCATAAAAATAACAGAATAACAACACAAAAAAATTCTATTAATAGTAGAACCAATACATAGAATATAAACTTTCATGTATTGAATATTTATTGAAAATAAACTAATATTTAATTAAACTAGTGAAATGATTCTCCCATTCAATTAGTAAGTGTCTCACCTCCTTTGCACAATAATCCTGAGGGTAATATAAAATATATAACTTATGAAGAAATAATTTATGTTTTATTTTGAATAAATGGAATGATATGTTATGAAAAAATTGATAAATAAATTTAACCTCATTAAAATCTATAACAGAGCAAGATGAAATTATTTCAAACTGAAATCTTAAAAAATTGAATTCAAATTAATTTACTCCATGTTTATGAAAATTATGTTTAAAATACTTTTTCTATTTAAAAAAATATTTTATGTGACATATCAAAAATTTATAAATTGTAAATGAAAATTCA
The DNA here is from genome assembly GCA_963277665.1 of Viscum album. NCBI lineage: Eukaryota > Viridiplantae > Streptophyta > Magnoliopsida > Santalales > Viscaceae > Viscum > Viscum album. The sequence continues at coordinate 959,366,922 of OY728155.1, forward strand.
CCATATCATTTAAATATTTGACCTTGGTAGTCTTCATTTATGTGGCATATCTAAAGAAATTCAATGTCCAATTTCAAATTAACATGATGAAAAGTAATTTAAGTTTTATTATAATATATACATGTAATAAAATATTCAAACTTATTTGTTCAATACATTCATAAAAGGTTGTCACACTACACCACGTATAGAGAAAAGTAAAATGTTTAATCCCTTGAAAAAATACTCCCAATATCCAAAAACCAATGATATATATAAGAAATTAAAATTAAAATATATTTTGTAATGAGATATATTATAGTTGTTATGAAATATTTTTCACAATCTGGAACATACCGAAACATTTAGTATTGATTAATTACAATATTTTTTTATATTAATGTAAAATTGACTATCCTTTCTATATCTGTCATTGTCCATGGAATAGGTGAAATCAACTATGGTTCCATAATTCAATGTACATTTTTCTTCTCACGCTATGTAAAAATTGTAAAAATATAAATAATACATAATAAATTGTAGTATAAATTTTCAATAAATCAAACAAACAAATGAATTTTGTTAATCGATGTACAAGGAAAAACAAGATTCATTTTGATCCCCAACCAATGGCTAGTTACAGGCTCCATGAGATGGCTTTTCAAAACATCCATATTCATTTTATGCCCATGAATTCCAAATTATATTTGAATATATTAAAAATACATCAAAAAAATTTGAATATGTTGAAAATCTGTCATGTCTGTTAGAAATTGTATATGAAGTCATGACACATTGTTTTTGTTGTTGTCTTTACAAAATTTCTTTTACCTTTAACATATTCCAATAAAAAATAGATGAGTATATAATCATTAAAATGTTTAATAAAATTAATACAAAAATGATAAAAATATATACATACCTCTGTGGTAATTTTTCCAAAAAGTCAAGATATCAAATGTAAAAAATGGTCTATTATTTTTCCAATTTGAATCCCCTCTTTTGTTTGAAATGGTAATATTTATTTACTATCTATAATATCTTTTATTGTGACCCTATGATTCTCTATATCAATATTTTGAATATGAATGTTATAAAATCTTTTAACAAATTGTCTCATAGGTGATAAATGGATGATAGGAATCATAAATATATAACATATAATAATTGGGATAATATGTAGGAGGGGTTGAAGTAGTAGGATCAAAAGGGGTGTGGTCTATAGGAGGAGATATATGAGTGGTATAAGATGGATGAGTGTGATCTACTGGAATATATTGAGGAGTAGGATTAGTAGTCTAAAAATATCATTACATTTCTACAAATATTGATTGTACTAAATATCTACCCATGTCCTCCACCATCAAAAAAATATTCTGAAAATTAGTTGGAAAATGTTTTTTTCTAAGTAACATCAATTAATGATTTTTAGGAATGTTGAAACTATATTTTACCAATTCACCTACCAGGTATCCTCATACATGATGCAGGTGTTCAGGATTTCCCAATGTTGTAGCTAAAGTATCCTTCCCCCCATATCTATAAACACCACTTGTATTCATTTCCACTCAAGAGAATCATGAATCAAATATATGAAAAAATACATAATTAATCACCATATATAAATAATTTATTTAATGTAAATATATAAATAAATTAAACATCTTAGAATCCTTTCAGCTAAAACCCTTCACTCATTCATAATATATATTCATTTTTATCATTTGAGACCTATACTATTTTTTTTATCTAGTGGGGGGATGCTTAAGCTCTACAAATCCTGTAGAGTCATTTATATGTTTTTTAAAAAATTTACCTACTATTTGTTCATTAAATAATGAATACACTCTCTATGATAATGTATGAGGGTATATGTTTCTAGATTGTATCTTCTGATGAGATATATTATATTGTTATAAATTAAGAATAAATAAATCATAAATATTAAAAATAAGTAAAGGGTAATTTTTCATTTTCCAAAAATTCTTCTCAAAGATTACTTTAATAAAAATTATTTCATGTATCTTCATATATAAAGAAATATATATCACATGTATTATGATGTGTTCTATGCACAAAAATGAAATCTGGTTTGAGGGTTGATTTAATATCCTTCAATTTACTAGAAACCAATGATAAGAATTTCCTTATGACTCCTCTAGTATCAGGTATATCACATGTGATTTAATAAGAAGGTGGAAACATATATTCAAATAAAATGTTCTAGATAAGTAAAACAATAATAGAAGACCTTACAAAAAATGGTCTCCTAAAAGGGAGGTATTGTCAATTTATCAACACATCTCCAATGAAAAGAAAAATTAATAACCTTGATTTTAGAATACACTACATTAAAATACATGAGTTGTTTTGAATTTGTACTTCTTAGAAAATCATAACAAAAAAATATACAGGTATGCTCTTGCCATGGATACATTAAATTTATAATTTTGGTAAATGTGTGCTGCCACTTTTACAAAACATAGAACCATTTTTTCCATTATGAATATAGATGTCTCTCATAAATATGTATGATGAGTCCCATCAATATGAGCATGTTTATTTTCCTCCCTAAAGGAATAAGTATGATTATATCTACAATTATGTATAGGATCAGATGATTGATCAATCATTATTCTAAAAATCAATGTTTGAAAAAATTAATACACAAATATAAATATAAAAATATTATATACAACGTAAATAGAAAATGAACAATTATCAAACAAAAAGTATATTAAACTAAAGTTTGGATATTTTTATTCATATTTATTATAGTTAAGTATAATTTTGAAGTCATTAATGAGAGATGAAATGTATTAAATGAAAGAAAAGAAATACAAAAATTTTATCTAAAGAGTAAAAATTATCCACCCAATAAATCCATTTTTACACCAAAATAAATATTTTTAAATATACTCTTATAAAAAAAATTTGTTTTTTTAACAAGAGAATGAAACTAATAATTTTTCAATAAAATCCATCAATATAGAAGTTATGTAAGTGTAATCATGATAAACTAGAGTAACGACCCAAACTTTTTAATAATATTTGTTTCCTAAATTTGTGTGTTATTTTATTTTATACTCCACAAAACTATATCCTTTAACTAATGAAGTGATACCATTGGGTTTCAACTATTATATGACTGTTGGTCAATAAGACCATTGAAAACTAAACTCTTAACGTTAAAATTATTGTTTTTAAATACAAGTGATCTTTGTTAATACAAAAAGAAGAGTCGATGACCTCATCTAGTAGAAATCACCACTGGAGAAATGTTATCCGAACCACCCCAAGATTCTATTACCATAGCACGACTTACACTTAGGTCCTATGCAGGTGTTAAAAGTGGCTATGTAACGAGGCCAAAGATAATTTTTATAATCCCTTGGTAAAAATAAAGTTTATATTTCTTATTATAGTAAAACTTTTGATTTTCAAAGGTCTATATAGATATCAGATGAATAGTATTGATGAATTTTGTAAAAAGGGTATTTTAAAATATTCAAGTAAACTTTAAATATTTAATAATGTGAAATGATTTTCAAAAAATGGTCTTTGACAGTTATGACTAGTATAAAATTTATAGTCTAATAAGTACAACAGAATTGATAGTGAATAGAAAATTATGAATAGTAATATACCCTCATGAATAGTAATGAATAGTAAATATTATAAAAAAAATTGAAACTTCGCCTATTAGTGTATAAATACAATTTAGACATCATAAAAGGGAAAAATGATCTTAGTATAAGTTTTGGTATTTTTATATGTCATTAATATTATATTTACAATCATATAATTAATTAAATAATTTAAAATGAAAATGTATTTTCATAAAATTTAATCATAAATGGTTACTTCATTGTCTTACGGTTATAAGATAATTTTTTTGGACCTTGATCACTTTTTCAAGGTGTTACAAAATATGTTATAGTTTTAGACTTCTTTATTTGAATAAATAATTATTTTAATTAAAAAATATATTAGAAATAATTAAAAAATTATTTTCATAAAATGGAGTTTATTCATGAATTCAGATCATTGATATTAGGTTCGGGTAAATTTTCGGGATTTTTCTAAAATAGTTGAATTTTCGTTGAATACTAAAAATACAGTTTTGAGTTTCTGTATGATTAATGAAAACATTAATAATGTAATAATTATGTAATCATTTTGGTAGACTTGTGAATAGTATTATATTCTATGAGTGGTCCCAAGAGGCCAAAACCAAGGGAAAATACCTTGGTAAAGCCCATGGTTATGAAAATACCAACGATGAGTTGTCCCTTGGAAATTATTTTAAATATTCCATCACTTTTCCTATAAATACCATGACATTAACTCATTAATTTCATTTCAAAATCCCCTCAATGAAGTTATAATATTTTTACCTCTCAATGAGGACTCCCAAGGTGTCCCCAAGCCTCCAAGGTCCCAACCATCAAGCTTTCTATGCTACTCTTCAAGGTAGGGGAACATTTCACCCTCAACTTTTAAGTCATGACTTCCTTTATATTATGTCTTCTAGTTTCCATTTCATTATGCGGGGGTATGATTTTCATATATTTATTACTATCCATTTCATTTCTAATTGATTTGAGACCCCATCTTTTCCCATCAACATATTTTTATGAATTATAATAGACGCTGTTAGGCTCCATAATTTTCGTAAAAAAAATTATATTTACTCTTTTCTTTCATGTTTCCTTTTATTGTGGTTTGTCCTTCCACACCGTGATATTATTTCTTTTTATTCAGTAAGTATTCATTAAATGAGTCATTTATTAATGGGAGACCTTTTTCCCGTCTCTTTTTATTGTTTTCTAAAACCATGTTATAGAGCCGTTATGCAGTAGACGTTTTGTCTCGAAATATATGTCTCTTTTTCTCAAGAAATTCTCTTATTTTATTTTTCTCAATACCCAAATATTTTTTCCATTTCTAGAGGTATTAAATCAAGACTAAAAATTTATCTATTTGATTCTAGAATCTAAAAACATGAAACACTCTTTTTTACCAAGGGTTATAAATGATATAACGATCACGATTCTAAGCACTTTAAAAATGTCAAAATTTTGAAGTGAAATCCAGTTCTTTTAATCTACATGGGATATTTAAGAATTGGTTTATTATGATATATGAATCACACATTAAAATATATACATATTAAGGGGGATCCATGATAGATCTTCATTGCATTGGGTAATGAATTTAATCTCTATAGATGGAAAGTTTCATGATACCTTGGTGAATAACCTTCATAATTTTTATTAAGCCTTGGAGATGAACCATGGTGATATGTTCATGAATGTCTAAATTAAATTTTTTAGCCACATATTCAAGTTTTTGTTTGAGTTATTTTCATTATGAAATTTCTCTACTACAATTTCTCATGTCTTTATGTTTTTATCAAGTTCTTATTGGTTGCACAAGTAAACTGATTCCCTTGCTTTCCTTCCTGAACTTCTGCTCACCATTTCCTTTTATTTATATCTCTAGGTTGTGAGATTCAGTAATTGTACATTGGAAGAACTTATGATGAACCCCTATAATTGGATTAGAAGAATGTTTTAATTTTTCAGGTTGTATGTTCCCGATTTCTAAGACACTATACTTTAATGATCCTCTATTTATAAAATGTAATGACAAGTTATGTAATAAGAGGCAGGATTCCATCATTGGTATTGAAGGATATTTCAGTTATTTTTACAAATTAGGCTATGAAAACATTAGGAAGAATCCAATAAAAATGTTTTAATATTTGAATACTTCATGGTATTTTGGTGAGTATTGAGTATGTGGTTTATCAAGAAAATACATTCATGTCTGGGTACGAGCGGGTAGATGCGGCTCTAGAACAGATGTACCTCAGAGTGAAAACTATGAAAAGTAGTTTGGGATTGGCCCGGCGTATCCTTGTACACAACAACGAGCTTTACTGTAGTCTTGGTTATGATACTCCTAGGGGATATGTTTGGTTAATCATAAACTTTTTATGAATCATTATTAAAGATTTATAGAGAAATGTAAATGTTTAAAGACTGAAGTTTTAAGACATAAAATCCTTTATAGTTAAAAGATTAATAATCCAAATAGGTTTCTCATGAAGGTTTTATTATTTATGAAAATTGTGGGAACTAGGAGGAACCATTCAAATGGTTACCACAATAGACCATGCATTGACAGCCATCCAATGGAAGCTGAATAGAGACATTCATGCGAATGATGGACCAACTGACTCAAGTTATGGGAAATAACATGAATCAAGCAGAGAGATTGATTTCACTCTAAAGGGAAGAAATTTCTGTTGATTCATTTGAGCATCAACAACCACCAACCGTCAGTGGATCTACTAACCCATTGATTTTGGAATAGTGGATCAGCTATATCGAGAAGATATTTTTTGTGCTTTGCTGTTCTGAACAAGAAAAGGTTACCTTGGCTATTTATTTCTTAGAGTAATAAGTTAATTAGTGGAAGGATCTAATTAAAAACCCAAGCCCATGAGTGGAAGTTTAAGCTATGGAGTGGGAAGAGTTCAGAGGGATATTATTCAATAGGTATTTCCTTTGATTGATGAGAACAATAATGAAGAAGAAGTTTCTAATGTTGAAGCATAAGGAGAATGAATCTGTGGGAAGCTAGGAGATGAACTTCACAAGGATTCCACGTTAAACCTCTAGCTTTTTCATTGATCGAAATGGTATGGTTGATAGATTCTTTGGTGGACTAAGACCTCATCTGTGGATGAATCTAACCATGTGATATTATGATAGCTATAAGGAGATCATGTGAAGTGCGATGAAAGTTGAACTGGAGTTTGGTGATACATAATGTTCTCATAAATAAAATTAAAATAAAATATTGATGTAGCCTTTCTTAGGTAGGATCTTCGATCTGGGAAGAAGAGGAAAGCAAGTATAACGTCCCACGTTTAATAAATGTGGGAAGATGCATTCAGGGAACTCTCTTCTCGGGAGTGGGAAGTGGTACAGGTGTGGAAGAGATGTCCATATTGCACAGAATTGTCATAGTGAGGTGAAGCCACAACTTCTCAACACTAAAGACAAGGAGAAGATGCTTCAGCCCATACTCGATGTGCAATGCTATAAGTGGGTAAAATGTGGGCAGTTTTCAAATCGCTGTTCAAATATGAGGGCAGTGGAGGGGAATTACCATTAGCCTTAAAAATTTCCAAGGGAACAAGGTTGTACTTTTGGAATCACTAAAGATGAATTTGAATCACCAAATGATGTGGTGGCAGGCACTCTTATAGTTCTCTAAAATCTAGAAAGTACATTTTTTAATTCTAGTTCTACACATTTATTTATTTCCTCCATGTTTGAAAATAATTTTGAATCAAACCAGGATTTTCAAAAAGTATAGTTATTAGTCAAGACTCATGGTGGTATTATCCATGCATCGTCAATGTTTAGAAACTCTAATATTTACTTTAGAAAACACAATATTATCACAAATCTAGTATTAATTCCCATGATGGAATTATGCATTATCCTAGGGATGGACTACCTCTAAAATTATAATGCAGAGATAAAATGAAGAAGTAAGGAAATTTATATAGTCTTGAATGGGAAACATACAGTTATCTTCTAAGGAGAAATATATCGACCAGATATTTGTCTAGAAAAACCTCATATATCCTTCTTTATAGAGTTAATCAGTGAAAAAGAAGAAATAAATGAGTGTTTGAGGATATATAATGTCCCCATTATCCTAGAATTCGTTGACATATTTCATGAGGAGTTACATGGACCTCCCCCATAAATAGAGGTAGAGTTCTCCAATGAACTCGTACATGGATCCCAGCCTATATCAAAGACCCTGTATAGAATGGTAAATGTGGAGATAGATGAATTAAAGAAACAACTCCAAGGTCTTTTGGATGAGGTTTTTATCTGACTGAGTGTGTCTTCTTTGGGAGCACCAGTTCCCTTTGTGAAGAAGAAGGACGGATCAATGTGGCTATGCATCAATTATAGAGAACTAAATGGTATGACAATGTAGAACAAATACCCTCTTCCAATAATTTATAACTTATTCGAACAACTTCTTGGGGCTCAATTATTCTCTAATATTGATCTTCGATCTTTTTATCATCAATTGAGTTTAAAGATAGAATGCATTCCGAAAACTTCCTTTCGATCAAGATATGGTCATAATGAGTTCATTTTTATGCCCTTCATACTGACTAATGCACCTGATATTTTTATTGATGTGATTAATAGAGTCGTTAAATACTATCTTGAAAACATTGTGGTAGTTTTTATAAAAGATATTCTGATATATTCCAAAATTCGGGAGGAGCATGAGGATCATCTAAGGGTAATTTTCAAACTCTACAGAAGGAGAGGTGTCCAGGAACGTTCTGCAAATGTGAATTCTAGTTACAACAAGTTTCTTTCTTGGGACACATTATTACCAATGAAGGAATCACAGTTGACCCTATAAAGAAAATATTTGTTGAGGAGTGGCCTCCACCTACAAAAATAAATGAGATTCTTAGTTTCCTTGTATTAACAGGATATTATAGCAGGTTTGTGAAAAACATTTCATGAACATCTAAACCAATAACCAAGTTAACATGAAAAGGGCTCAAGTTCATCTTCTCAAAGGATTGTGAGGAATATTTCTAAGAGCTGAAGAATAGATTGGTTAGATAACCCATGTTAACTCTTCCCTCGAGTGGAAAACAATTTGATATTTTTAGTGATTCATCTTTTAAAGGTATTGGATGTATCCTCATGAAAAATGACAAATACATAGCTTATGCATCTCGAAAATTGAAGATTCCTGAGAAGAACTTTCCTACACAGATCTAGAGCTAGCTGTGGTCGTTTTTTCTATGATGATATGGAGGCACTATCTTTGTGGGTGGAATGTGATATATAAAAATACCATAAAATAATATGATTTTTCAATTCATTATCATCCCGAAAGAACAAACCAAGATGTAGATGCATTAAAAAGGAAAGACCCAGTTGTTCTTTACATGATGAGGATTCAATGAGATCCTTTGATCAATTACCTAGTAAAGCTTGACATGGGATTTCTAGGGGAAGGGATATCATCAACCCTAACCCAAATGATTTCTAAACCATCATTACTAGATAAGATCATGAAAGCTCAAAAATAAGATCCCTTATTACAAAAGTAGTTTGAGGCTGTGAAGGATGGGAAGTTTCCTGATTTCAATATTGGTCAAGAAGGTGTACTGAAATTTCATACAAGACCATGCCTTGCATCTATTCCGAAAGTAAAGAAGGAGCTAATTCATGAAGCACCAATATATACATTCTCTATACATCTTGGAATCACAAAATTGTATAAAGACCTTAATGATCATTATTGGTAGGATAATAATAAAAGGGAGATTGCTGAATACAAATCAAGGTGCTTAGTATGTCAACAAGTGAAGGCAGAGTGACAACTTTCTAAAGGGGTATTGAAACCACTATCTATACTATCATGGAAGTGGGATAATATCATTTTGGACTTCGTCACTGGTCTCCTGAGAAATTTTAATGGAAACAATGTGATATGGGTTACTGTGGACCATCTCACCAAGACTACCCATTTTATCGCCATTTAGGAGGATTTATCTCTTGATCAACGTTCCATGATTTACTTGAAGGAAGCTGTAAGGCTGCATGGAGTTTTGCTTTCTATCATATCATATCATGATCCTAGGTTAACATAAAAATTCTAAATTAGTCTTCAAATAATCTGAGCAATGAATTGAATTTCAGTATATCCTATCACCACCAAAGTGATGGAAAATATGAAAGGAAAATTCAAATGCTTGAAGATATGTTGTGAACATGCTCAGAGGAATTTAAATGTAAATGGGATCAATCTCTCTATTTATTTGAGTTCTCTTACAACAACAACTTCAACTAGAGCATTCAAATGGAACCCTGTAAAGCTCTATACGGTAAGCATTGTATATATCTAACATGTTGTAATGAAGCTAGTGAGAAAATGATTCTTGTGCCTAATCTTGTGCTAGAGATGATATAAAAGGTTCATGCCATCCAGCAACACATTAAGGATGCTCCGAGTCGGCAAAAGAGCTATGCCGACCACCGTTGAATGGACATGGAGTTTGATGTTGGTGATAAAGTATTTCATCGAATTTCAACTAGGAAGATATTCATGAGGTTTGGTAATAAAGGGAAGTTGTGCCATAGGTACATTAGACCCTATAAAATCCTTGAGCATGTAGTAGCAGTGGCATATCTGATTGCAGTTCCTCAAAATCTAGCACATGTTCAGATGACATCCATGTATCCATCTTGAGGAAGTACATACCTAAATCTTCACATGAACTAAATCTAGAGGTGGTACAAGTGGAACTTGACCTCTCATATGAGTAGCAGATGGTGGACATATTGGATTATAGAGGAAAGGTTCTATGAAATAAGACTACCCAGCTAGTTAATGCGTTGTTGAGGAACCACATATGCAAAGAAGACCAATTGGAACTAGAGGAGTCTATGAGGCAGAAGTAAATACTCCTTTTCTCTTCTTAGGGTAGAAGTTAAAATTTAGGGGGTGAAATTTCTTAAGGGGGGAATAATTTAATGACCCAAACATTTGAATAATATTTGTTTCCTAAATTTGTAATGTATTTCATTTTATACTCCACAAAACAATATCCATTAATTAATGAAGTGATACCATTTGGTTACAACTGTTATATGACCATTGGTCAATAAGACTATTGGAAACTAATCTCTTAACATTACAATTAATGTTTAAAAATAAATGTAATCTTGGTTAATGTAGAAAGAAGAGTCGATGGCATCATCCAGTAGACTTGGGTTGTACGAACCCCATCTACTAGAGCTTGGGAAGGAGGTTGCATCTCTAGGCTGTTCTTTGGACCAATCCCAAGTTGAGCCTCAATATGTGAAGCTTGAATGAAATCTCTTAAGAAAGAAGTTCAAGAGGATTGAAATCATCACTTGGAAAATGTTGTTAGAGCCACCCCAATAATCCATCACCATAGCAAACCTTAAACTTAGGTCTTATGCATGTGTTATAAGGGGTGACATAATGAGGGTTTAGTTAATTTTTGTAATCCCTTGGTATAAATAAATTTTTTAACTCTTATTATTGTAAAATTTGGGATTTTCAAATGTCCAGATATATATAGGATGAATATCATTGTAGAATTTTGTAAAAATGGTATTTTAAAATATTCATGTAAACTTCAAGTAATTAATAATGTGAAATGATATTCAAAAAATTGTCTTCTAAAATTGTTATTAGTAATTAATTTAGAGTCTAATAGTATCAAATAAATTTTTGGTGGATAGAAAAGTATGAATATTAATATAACATTATGAATAGTTATGAATAATAAGGAAAAGTGAATCAGAAAAAAAATATAAACTTCACCCATGACTATATAAATACCATTTAGACATTTTAAATTTTAAAAAACAATCATAGTATAATTTTTGGTATTTTGGAATGTTATAATTACTTTATTTACAATTTTATAATTAATTTAATAATATAAAATGAAATTTTATTTTCATAAAATTTAATCACAAATTGTTACTTTATTGTCCTATGGTTATACGATAATTTAATGGGACATTGATTACTTTTTCAAGGTGTTACATAAGATGTTATGGTTTTAGAGTTGTTGTTTTTTATTAAATAATAATTTTACAAAAAAATAAAATTAAAAATAATTAGAAAAATATTTTTATAAAATGGAGTTCATTTTTGAATATAGAGTATCAATATTATGTTGGGTAAATTTTTGGGATTTTTATAAAACTATTGAATTTTTGTGAATAGTAAAAATACAGTTTTGAGTTTTAGTGTGATTAATGACATCAATAATGATGTAATGATGATGTAATAATTCTGGTCAACTTATGAATAGTAATATATCTTATGATGAGTCCCATGTGGCCAAAACCTTGGGAAAATACCTTGGGAAAGCACATTGTTTTTCAAATACCACCGATGAGGTGTCCTTTGGAAATTAATTAAATATTCCTTCACTTTTCCTTTAAATACCAAGCCATTCCCTCATTAATTTCATTTCAAAATCCTCCTCAACGATGCTCAGGTCTTTTACCTCACAAGGAGTCCTCCTAAGGTGTCCTCAATCTCCCAAGGTCCCAACCTTCATGCTTTCGAAGTTACTCTTCAAGGTAATGGAACCTTTCCCCCTCCTATATTAAGTCATGACTTCTATTATGTTATGTCTCCTAGTTTCCATTTAATTATATGGGGGTATTATATTTTATGTCTTTATTTCTGTACATTTAATATTCAATTGATGAGAGATCCATTCTTATCTTATCAACTTATTTTTCTGAATTATAAGTGACACCATTAGGCTGCTGATGTTTCGTAAAAGAAATCATATTTTCTCTTTCCTTTAAAGTTTCCTTTTTATATGGTGTTTCATTCAACACCATGATATTATTTATTTTTTATTATATACTTATACTTTAAATGAATCATTTATTGATGGGAGACCCTTGTCCCCTCTATTTTTATTGTTTTCTAAAACCATGTTTTATAACCGTTATGCTGCAAACTTTTTGTCTCAAAATATATCTCTCTTTTCCCAAAACTTTTCTTTTTTTTATCTGAATACCCAAATATATTTTTTCATTTCCTGAGGTATTCATCAAGACATAAAATTGATCTATTTGATTCTATAATCAACATACACAAAACCCTCTATCATGTTCTAAGGTTTATAAAAGACATAATGATCATGTTTCTAAGCACTTTTAAAACATCACAATTTTTAAGTGAAACCAAGTACTATTACTCTCTAAGGGTTATTTATGAAATGTTTGATTATGATCTATGTGGATCACATTAGAATAAATTAATATTAAGGGTTCACCCTTATATCACTCTAATGAATTTGGAAAATAATTTAATCTCTAGAGATGAAATGTTTCGTGATACCTTGGTGAATAACCTTGGTAATTTTTGTGACACCGTGGGGATGAACCTTGGTGATATGTTCATGAATGTATAAAATAACTTTTGTAGCCATGTATTTAAGTTATGATTCATGTTATTTTCATTATGAAATTCCTATGCATCCATTTCTCATGTCCTTATGTTTTTATCATGTTTTTATTGATTTCACAAGTAAACTCATTCCCTTGCTTTCCTTACAGGGCCTTCCGCTCAACCTTTCCTTTGATGTATGTCTTGAGGTTATGAGAAGAAATAATTGTACATAGTAAGAACTTATGATGAAGTTGTATAAGTGTATTAGAAGATTGTTTTATTTTTTCTTGTTTTATGTTCCTGATTTCCAAGACACTAGATTTTAAAGATCATCTATTTATAAAATGTAAAGAAAAGTTATGTAATAAAAGGTGGGATTCCATAACTAGACAAGGGTAAATGAATATAAACAAAAAATTTAACATATTAGTTGTAATTAATGATTTAATGAAGAAAATAAAATTAAATTATTTAACAATTTATGAAATTTTAAAAAGTAAACAAAATATAATCATATATTTCGTGTAATATTAAGAATTCAAAAATGGTTTTTTTATAAAACTCTTTCATAATGATCGTTATATATAGGAAAAACAAAATCTATGACATTTTGATCAATTTTATCTATTAATGTTTCTATATAAGTTAGGATCTCATATAAGTCATCATATTCTTCATGGTTATCACCAAAAACAAACTGTTTATCCTTAAAAACTAATAGATAACTAGAAATCAGATTGATGAAGGTAATATAATCTTTTTCATGTGTTTCCATCATAAAATTATGAGATGTGTATTATAATATATTCAGATTAACTGATTTTATTTCAAATTCATCATGTACGAAACTGTTGTTTCCAATAAACCCTTAGTTGTTAAACACCCGAACATAAAATATAATGCAATAAACATTCAATATTTTTTCAATGACTCCTACATTTATAGTTGATGTTGATATTGTGTTTTTGGATTTTGATTTGGAACTCAAAAAATTCATTACATTTATGAACACTAATACACTATTAATCTGTAATACATATCTTTTATCCAGATAATTAACAAGAAATTTAAATCCACTAATTTCATACCCAAAACTCGTTATCATATATTAACATGGATTTTACACAGACCATCTCAAATGTTCCAAGTAATCTGATCTACCAACCATTTAATCATTAAACTAGGGGAAAATGTTTTGCAATTATCATATAAAATCCACATATCTTTCTTATTGGGATCACATTGTTTTAACACATTAAAATGAAATTTTATATATTGTTGAGAATCATCTATATTATTTACGTTGTATAAACTTACATTCTTTACCTTTTCATCCATTGAAGAATTGGCATTACTGCTATGGATCCCCCTTCCCCCATAATTCAGTCCTTCTTGGAGATATGTATGGAAACCAATGTGATCCATTGTAGAAACGTAGCTTGCACAAAACTATGAATCGTCCTACAAAACGTATTTCTCAACAATGTATAATTCCACTCAATATGGATTTATAATATATCCCAAAAATATCATCAAATTTATTTCAAAATGATACACATAATAATGATATATATGTCCAAAATTCTTTATTTAGTTTACTAAATGAACCATTAAATTCACAATGATTTCAAAATAGCAGGGAGGATAATAAATTTCTAGTTAGAAATGTATTGAAACCATGTCAAACTCAAAAATATTCAAGGAATTCAAGTCAATAAATATAAAAAAAATCAATTGAAAATATAAGAAACCTTCATGATAGTCTATTTGACACATGTAAGAAATATTTCATGCAATGATATTGGTAGGATGTGTTACATCATGTCATGATACATATGAAATTTCATTCATGTCAACTACAAATCATTTAAATTCAAAAAAATATTATATTTTAGGAATAACCCTAGAAAATATTGATGTCATGTAGATAAAATGTAAAGCTATTATTCTACCTATTGGGTTATGTATGAAAATATGATGCAAGGAATGCATACCGTCAATCAAATGTCCGATATAACTCCAAATTTATTCTCATTGATAGTAAGTCCAATATTTCATTCTACCTATATTTAGTCTTTAATTTACGTCTAACAATGTTACAATCAATATTTAATGGATATTATTATACATGTGCATGAAATCAATGTTATGTTTGACCTCATGATATTTCCAATATGGTAGATCAAAAAATATTGAACATTTTTTCACCTTTTTCTATCATAACCATATTTATGATTCATTTCTAATGTCACATAAATGTTTTGAAACCTCTCAAAAATAATGATATACAGCCATAGTTTTTTGAGAAATAACAAATTATTTTGATACATTGAAATCCTTTTTTAATATTTGATAAAAGTGATCCATAGACAAAAATATTTAATGAGGCATGTATACTATTTTTCTCATATAATTCAATTGATAATATGAAGTCTTTTGTTTAAAAATTGGAGAAGTTGTTTGACCATTTATAGTATATCAAGACAAGTTTTAATATGTTCTTAAAATCCAGTTTTTAAGAATCATAGACCATAATACATTCCTCTAATTAATGTTTCAAATCATCAATTAATGTTTACAAGAAAAAATCAATATCATTTCATGTATTTTTTAGTTCAGATATCATTAAACTAAACACGAAATGTTTTATATTTTAACAATATTCTGGAGATAAGTGGTAAATTTCTAATAAAATAGGCCATGATATATATGTGCAACTAAGGATTACTTATGGATTTATTCCAACAATATATATTATTTGTATTATATTTATAACAACATTTCCTTATGTAGGAAACTAGAGATCAATTTTCATGAACTGTAGACTGTCAGTTTGATGCCATAATTTTCCTTCAAATATCTCCACATATGAATTCCATGTTAACCATTTTTCATCCTTTCAATTATCAAATAACCAATTCAAACATGGAATTATAGAAATAAAACAATCATCCATGGAAGGAGTCTTTATAACTACTAAATCAGCCTATGATTTTTATTTCACCATATACCCTAACATCACACATCTATGACTCCCAAAAAGATATATGTATTCATTCTTATATAGCGCATAGTTAGTCGGGATGACATGCATTTTATTATACCCTAATCTTGTCTGGAAACATATTTTATTATTTTTCTAATAGAAATATGGATGTTCATTGTAGTTAGGAATAATTTATTTCCATAATTATTGAAACTTTAACTCTTGTCACTCTATCCATGTTTCACTTTCATGCTTATAAACATTAACACCAATAATAAAACCATAAATTATGTACAACCTGATACAATGGGTTTCCAGTATCACCATAGAGAGAATCAATTTTTATTACTTTCTAAATTTACACCAGATCTATATCATGAATCATTTCTTCAATTTCACAAGTCATATAATATTGAAAGGAATTAACATCAATAGATCTAAAATTCATCCCGGTATAGCAATTTGAAATTGAAGGTTTTTATCCTTAATTAAAAACATGAAGCATTAATTAATATTTGATCAATATTCTTTTTAACTACTTAATATTTAAATATTTCATTCATGGAAATAAAATTATGTCACTCATTATAAATATTCACATAGAAAATTCCAAAAAAAAACATCAACCCCATATACATATTCATTAATTATTCAAAGTGCAGTAATCCAATGT
The DNA here is from genome assembly GCA_963277665.1 of Viscum album. Taxonomy (NCBI): domain Eukaryota; kingdom Viridiplantae; phylum Streptophyta; class Magnoliopsida; order Santalales; family Viscaceae; genus Viscum; species Viscum album. The sequence continues at coordinate 959,383,586 of OY728155.1, forward strand.
TCGATCATTAATATCTATAACAAATATCAACAATAAATATCATTTAAAAAGAACATATTGGTAATAATAGTGAGATAGAGGGTTAAAAACAATATTATTTCAATGATAATCAACAAGACACACTTTTGGTATAATTCATCAGAAAATTGATGCTATTATATTAAATGATTGAGAAAAAAATGTTCCAAAATTTATTAACATTGGTGATGAAAATTAATTTCAATTGGAATGAGTATATAATAAAAATTAATATAAAGGAAATACATTTATATGACTAGACTATAAAATAGTGTCATATTAGAGAATAAAAAATAAATTAAAACCATAGAAGTGGTACAAAATATCTTGAAATATCATGTGAAGATTTCATTGAATTGAATTTTAAAAAATTCAAGAATAATATAGGATCATTGATAACTAGAATCAAATTTTTTATGATAATAGATTATGTATATAAATATTTTAAATATTAGTTTCTATTAAGACAATATAGGGGTTGAAGTTAAGAAACATAGTTGGAAAACAATTCTTACATTAAAACTAACTATAATGAAATATTAAACACAAATCAAAGTGAATGATACCAATTTTTGGATAAAAATATATTTATTTAAGGATATAATATCCTAGAAATATGAATCTTATTTTATTCTTGTTATATTATTTATCCAATGAAAAGAAATATTTCATTGATGAAAAGGATAAATTTTTTAATGTAATAGAAGGTAAAATTTTCTATTTAACCACATTATAAAAAATTAGTGGTTAAATACCCTAATATATTCCCAATAATTTAATGTGATATAATATATCAACCAATAAAATTATGATAAAAGTTACAAATTTGAAGAGTATAAATGTGAAAATAGTCATAAGCTTATTATATCATGTTGATCACATGATAAATAAATTTAATTGAATAGTATTTTAAAAAAGTTGATCATTATACATACTAAAAATATGTTGGGTGGCCTCATTAGAGCATATATCATCAAAAGAATAAGAAACATTAATGGGTTTTGACATAGATTAAAACTACATTATAACAACATTGTTAAGTAACATTGAAAAACAACAAGATATTAGATTTAAATTTGGTATCCTTTATTAAAAATGAATTGATAATAAAATATTTAGAATATAAATGAAATTGAACAATATATAGAACCAATAAATTAAATAGTAGAGGGGAAATAGAAAAATTTGATGTGAAAATTCATTAATTCTAATGGAATTAAAATATAGATTCCTTAAAAAAAATTCAAAACTAAAAATAAAAAGGTATAACTGAATGAAATTATAAAAAGATATCCAATGATATATATATAAAAAAAATATGGAATATAGATTACGATGCGAATGATTCTCATTTGAAAAAATGAGATTAAGAAGTGTCAATAGATATGAAACCAAAAATTTGAGTTATTAAATAAGGGGTTTCTCAATGGTAAGATGGGATATAAAAATAAAAAAATAACTAATAAACTGATAATAAAATTTAATTAGATATCAAAACTAGATTCACACTAACTAGAAGATCTAAGGCTTCCAACAGAGTGCTTCATATATAAATATGATGATTATAGAGTAAAATAAACATCATGTTTCAAAAAATCATTGTTCTAGTAACATTAAAAAGTTACACAATCTATCATAAATGCTAAAAATATAATAAAAATTTTATAGAATAATTTTTAAAAGGAATAATCCATGGAATGACCAAATAAGAGGATCCAAAATGTGTGAATTTTAATTGTGAAATAATAATATCTCTATTTTAAAGTGCAATGTTGAGGCCAAAGATACCTGAGGGTGTGAGAAGATGTTAATGAAATATTGGAGTCCACTCGATCAGTAAAACGAGGGTTAGGGCTTCCACACCATTAAATAACAGAACTGGGGGATTGATGTGTGTGGCCTACTAATGAAATGATTAGATATATATTCAAATGATAAAGGATGAGGCTGACAGAACATGAGGGTCTATGAAGACTGTAATTTGATATTAGAGTCCATTGGATTGTGGAAAAAGAGTTAGGGATTCCATGTAAGAAAGATGTGAATGATTTCTTGATAATAAATTTCACTGAAATTAATAATATCGACAACTTATAAAATTTTAAATGGTATATAATGTCAATTATATAACTACCGATGTGAAATAACCATGAAAATAGCCTTCTCAGATCCGTTATTTATAACCCATAAGAAAAAGATTATTTTTAAGGCCGGTTATATAATAACCATCATGAAATGTTATGTAAATTTATTCATAGGTTTGTTATATAACAAAATTATGGAAATAGAAATTTACCTAGATGTTTTTGGTCACATATTAAAAAATGACATGAAAAAGAAATTTACAAGGATTTTTAACATAGGTTATTTATAACCATGGTTAAATGGAAGATATTGTAAATATTTTTTTCACTTTTGCGATGTATTAGAATGATGCCTCAATAGTATTTTTAACAATCATAGTGTTTTGTAACCCATCACTATGAAATTGGTTATTGATTTCCATTAAATTATTTGAATGGTTGTGATATTCATGGAAATGTTTCATTGTCATGTGAATATTTAAATGACATTATTTGATCTTCAATTATTCTTTATATGTTTTCTACATCCTATTTAGATTCTTCTATAGTCATATCCTTACCTAGCTTCTACTCTCACACATTTCTTATTATTCCTTCCCATAGGACTCCAATAAGTGGGTTATGAAGGACATGTAAGCATATTCTATTGGGAATAATGATGTTTTCAAAGGAAACAATGTGTTGTATTTGATGTCTTCAAACGTAATGTCTAATTTATGTATGAATATTTTATTCAAATACTATTAAATTGTTTGGTCCTTTGGGATGAGATCACTTATATCTAATACCAACGTATTGAAGAAACCATCGTCTTTTGGATACATTGGTTACAATGTTTAGTAGGAGATATCTAGTGGTTATTGAACTAGGGAGATATTGTTTTTATTCACTGAGGATAGTGACTTATCATCGGTTCACAACGAAATCCTTCTATCACACATGGAGTTAGTAAGTAGCTCAAATGTTGTAAGATAGAAAAGAGATCTTAATTTTGAGTTGGATTCCACATAATAAAAAATGTTTTGGTTTTGGTAGATCCTATTGTAGATGTAAATACTATTGGGAAAAAATGGGTATTCGTAAAGAAATATGATGTATAAGTAAAAGTGAGAACCTATAAACCCTAACTAGTTTCTAAAGGGTTTAGGAAACATTAGTTCGTATTCAATGGCATTAAAATTTCACTAGTCACTAGGTGAGAATCTATAAGAATTATGATGGCTACAGTTGATTTCCATGATTTTGAGATTTAGTAAACGTATTTAAAAATAAAATTTCTCAATTGGAACCTTATTAAAAATTTATATATGATATAACCTAAATGGTTTGGGATACTAAATGATGTCTATATGTTATTACAGCTATAGTAATCTATTTGTGTTTGGAATCAAGATTCCATATCATATAGAATTCACATTGATGTATATATTAGAGAATTTGGTTTTATAATGAATGAATGTATTCCCTCAATCGAAAAGAGGTTTAGTAGGTGTGCATTAAATATCCTAGTAGTATATAATGATGGTATATTAATAATTATAAATGATATACCACTCTTAGAATAATTTTATACATAGTTTATTAAGGTAATATCTATGACGGTCATATGTTAATTAGCCTATATTATAGGTATTAAGATCATTCCTATTAGACCCAAGAGGATTATTAGACCCAATAATGTTTCATACATTAATTTTCTACTAAACTGATTCAGTGGGAAATAATCCAAAAGGTTATTATTTCTAGTTTCATATACATTAGTTCTATATTATAAAATGTTCCCTTTGACGCAAGGGTAGAGAGAGGATGAGAAGGATTCCTTATAATTAATTTATAGGATCAATCAAGTATTATATTCTATATTGTAGGACTGATGTTTCTTATTCCTTTATCTTGTTAGAAACATATCAAGTACACCCAAGACACTAATATTAGACTAATGTGAACTCTATTTTTATGTATCTAAGATATCCTAAAGATATATTATTAGTTTATGGAGGATATTAGCATATACCAATAAATGAATATAAAAATGATATCTTCATGATAAATAAGAATAATATGAAATGTTAGCTAGGATTTGTGTTTTCACATAACAAAGGAGCCATGATCTTGAGGTGCTCAAAATAGCTAATGGTGAGAAATTCAATAATAGTTTTGATGGATATTAAGGATTCCAATGTTTCTAAATAAATTTTTTTTATATGAATCCTTTTCAACATGCGTGATTTGGTTACTAAAAATAAAATACCTATCACACTATACTATGGTGATATAATATTGGATGGCATTCCAATGTTGTTTTGGTCATATCAATGGATAGGGAATATACATCAAAGGAATTAACTATTATTTTATTTTTCTCAAAGGATTGAGGCTATAGTAAGCCACGTTTCTACAGAGAATAATATGGGAGACTTAATTGATATATCCATATTTAATCAGAACCATGGATATCATTTGATATCTAGGTGACTATAAGTCACTGGGAGTTGGATCTAATGTAGGTGAGAGTTTATCGGAGTTAGTTTGATGGAAAAAACTACTTTGTAACATTGATTATATATAAATTTTAAACGTAATTAATAGTAATAAAAATCTTATCAAATGATGATTGTTCTTATATATATCATTAATGTGATAATATCCTAAGAGTATTTGACTCATAAAAAGGTCAGAACAAGTTCTTGATATGCTGAAAATCTCACAATCGTTTTCAAAATATTATTTTAATGGATGAACTATATCAAACATGCCAAAGATGACACAATATATTCTGTATTGGAGGCTCATAGGATATTCAGATTTCTTAATCTAATGTTATCACTTGACAATATTAGAGGGAGGATGTTATAATAATAAAATAAATAGTAGGAATTCTACAAGTTATATTTTTCATTGGATATTAGTATTTGTATATGTATGTATTGTTCCTTCGACATTAAATTCTTTTTAATGTTTATCATGAATCATATAAATTGATGTACTAATTAAACCCATCATACAAAATTCCCATAAGGAGATATTATATGATGTTTATTTTCTGATAATATGGCTTTAATGAATAAGTCAGGGAATTATTTTTCACTTACATATTAATAGATCTAGATATCTACGATTATTTAACTGGTATGTAACTATCATATTATGTCCACATCCATGGTGGTTTTTTCGATGGTTTCATTTTTCGAAATTCAATGAAATATATAGTAAACACATAAGTTGAATAGAGAAGTGATGAAACCTACAAGATGAAATATTCAGACTAAGAGATTATATCACCCAATTAAAGATTTTTTGAAGTTTTTTTTTCATTTTTATAATATTAAAATTATATATGGGTGTATATAAATGTTGATAGATACACTAATCAAAAAATTTTGGCCATTTCACCAAGTGCCATCAACAATGAGACCCAATGGTCCCCACACTATGAATATACAGAACCTCACTAAACTTTTATTTGAATATTATATTAAATAAAACTATTCTCATGTTATGTGGAATAATAATTATTCTTTTTATATTTATTTCATATAGTCAATGTTATTTTATTTTAATGAATATATATATATATAAGTTATATTTTAAAAAACTATTTATTCACCAGATAATTATTAAATGAATTTTTTATTTAATGAACATATAATATAATGATATTTATTTAGTTATCAAAACAAATTATTAATTTTTATGGATTGATAAATAATTAGTGCTATTGATGGATGGAGTTAGTGGTCTCAAATAAAATGATATAGTTTTATTTAATATAATTTAAATAAACCTTAATTTAATTATTTGTAAATTATATTTAACTATCTGTGAGTTTTTCACACGTCATGAAAATAATAAAAAACATAATATATTTATTTTGGTGTTTTATATATGATTAATAATTAGGTTAAGGTATTTTTCAAATTAACTAAATCTATGACCTAATCATTAAAACATGATTATATTATTTTAAGATAGAGTGTATCATGGAAACAAAAAAATTCTCCTGAGAATTATCTCAATTTTTGTGTGAAATTCTCAATAAATCAAAAAATAATAAAGAGTGATAATCATACCTATTCTTATCAAGACCTACAGGACTAGATACAATCCTACAATAATGGAAGCTATACCTATTTTATACCCATCTTTTATTATTTAAATATAGGTCATCAAAATCATCCATGTCGAATCCATACATACATAATTCAATTAATATATTTCCTTATAACATTGGGGAAATTCAACCTAAGAAGGGCGAGATGAAATGCTCAGTAAGGGTAAATAAGATAGATGTCAATGATCATATAATAATAAGATCTAAAAATGTTATTATAACATGATATTATCATTTGAAATCAGTAAACTAGTATTCAAATATAAAAATGCTGAGCGAGGAAATAATTCATGGTAGTTCATAAGATATATGTCATAAAGGAAGAAATGATCATGAGCCTAGAGAACAGAACATAGTCATATATCAATAGATTGGGGGATATATATAATGAAACAAAATAATTTCCTTGCCAATGAAGGCTCATTGCCCAGACTATCATAGTGAATTTCCCCCACTCCCCAAACCTACATCATAACCAAGGTTCACTCCCAAAACTATCATTGTGGGTAGAGTTAATTCCATAAACCATCATATTATCCATGGTTCAATCCTAAGACTATCATAGTAGAAAAATCCTTTACTGAACTAAGGTCACTCTTTATTCCATTCATGTTGATCTCATGAGATACTGATCATCACATAGTGCATAAAAGAGTGATGTGGGTCCCACCAATCACAAAATGAAAATTATATGTATCTATTCTACCAAATCATAAACCATTCATCATTTCAAATCATATTAAATAAAATGTGTATCATAAGAATGTTATGTTCAGAAATATAAACCCTTTTAAGAAAGAATTAAAATGGTTTCCTTGGATTGTATTCACCAAATAGTTTATGCAATAACTAATGTAATTTAAATTGATGAATTAAATTATCCTTAAAACATTCTAGAGGAAAATAACATTTCTATTTAAGAAATATCTTTTCAAAATATAAAAAATATTTCTATAATAAAGTTTTCATTTTAGTTTAAAAACCCCATTAAATCATTAAAAGGAATCATAAAATCATTGAGGAGTCAAGATGGACAGAAATTATATATTTCTTGTATAAGCTATAAAAAAACTCCTTTTATACTTTTGGTAAAATTTAAAAATTATATCATTCAGAAAATGAAAAATACATTTTTTTAACCAATTTTAAATAAGTAAAACCTGGGTAAAAATTACTATAAAAAATAATAGGATAATTGAAAAAAAAATTGAATTTTTTTTTGAAAACATGGTCTTGGAAGAGAATAAAGATAGGAAATTCTAAATAATTATTAGATTCTGAAACACACACTTACCAAATGGGTATTTTTTGAATCATAAGCCCCATGAAATAAATAACATCAAATTAAACTATAAATACAAAGTAGAAAAATTTGATCATAATATAATATATCAAACTGGATGTATATACACCGCACAACATAAATAAGTTGTGAATATGGAATATGTCAAGTATAAGTAAAAGTGATATTATAAACCCTTAACTGAGGTTATAATTCAATATTATGTGTTCAAAACTACAGTATATTAAGTTTAGTGTTACTAAAAAATTTAATAATTAACCATAATAATATATATCACGCCATATATTGTTAAAATATAGTATTTTATCACCCATTTATTTATAAGTCCTTGTTAAAATCACTCTTTCAGAAAGTAACTACATCGTTTTTTATGAGTGTTTTTGTTCAATACTTTGGGTTCTTTTTTATTAATAATGGGTACATGAAATAAATAAATTGAATCTGGATATTAATATCATATATGTTAATTATATTCAAATTAAAAAAAATTATAAAATATAAAGACATAAAAATGAATAACACCATTAATGGAGATAGTAGGTTGTACGTACACTTGGACATTATTTTCACTTTTTGACGGATGGAATTTATGAAAGGTACATAATAATTCACCATTACATAATCTTTATTATATATTATATATCATATATAAACATTATTTCCATGTTAATAATCATCCATGTAATGTTATAATGAAAAATGAATTATAATGCAATCTGGAAAAGATTAGCCACATGTACAGACAATCATTGTTTTTGATTTCCATAGAATAAAAGAGATGTAGGAAATGGTTTTAAATTAATCATAATAAAAGCAAAATATATTTATTATATTGGATTTTTTATTTTTGGATGTCTAAAACATGTGAAGAAGAAGAAGGAGAAATATACTTAGAGAGCATGGAAAGATGATTAAACCATCTTCATAAAATCTCTATTTACCAACACCTTATGTCCTCTAATTTTTCATATTCTAACAATTATATTGCCTATAGAACATTGGTGATGATTTATTTTAATAATATTGGGATATATTGTCAGAAAAATTGGATTTTTAATTTCAAGAGATTGAGAATAAGAAGTTTTCTTTTATAAGAGAGGGGAGGGGAACTCTTAGAATTTCTCAAAATATTAAATCAATATAAATTTATATTTAATTAATGGATAAAAATTGAATTATTATTAATATAGTATTATTATAAATTAAGGTAACCTCATTAAAAATTTGGAGAGTTTTTGAGTATATATACCTTTATATTTTGGTTTTAACAACTATTTAACACCTTCAACTCTTACCATTAAAATATGTAGTTTTACTGATTCATGGATAATGTAATTAAAATGAAATAAAAAAAGACCCATAAATGGAGAATGGTTAAAATTTTGAACCTTATGTTAGTTACATTGGTTTTATTTGTTTTTTTTAATTAATATTATTTAATAAAATATTATATATTTTAAAATATCACTAATGTCAGTTATTATAAATATTTATTTATTTGACCATAATAATATCAAAATAGAACTTATAATTTGAAATAATTGGTTTTATAAATACCATATATTTAAATTTAATCTATAAAATTCATGTATTACAATTATCATCTAAAATAATATTTATTTTAATATTTTTAACATATTTTATTAGATTTTTCAATTAGTTCAATAGTTATTACATCTTCTCTGTTATAGTATTGAATTTAGTTAATTATTTACTAAAATTAAAATTAAATTAAAATGATGGATATAAAAAATTTATATTTCAAAATAATATATATAGTCTACATATCCTCTAGATGACCCCATATTTGAAATGTTTTCTTTACTAAAAGCCTGAGGGTGACATATTTGATGTTTCTTTAAATAAAAGTTTATAAAGTTAAAAATAATTTTGGAATTTAAACCAATGATATATAATTCAACCATGAATGATTATGGAAAAAAATTAACAATTCAATAAAATTTTCTGCATGTGATATGGTCATTTTTGTTTCCATATCATTTAATTTTTATCCTTAATTAATCGATTTACCATTTACTATTGTAATGAATATTAATAAGCTAACTATCATATTGAAAGAAGGGGTATATTTAAGAATTATGAACCTATATATTAAAAATATGGATTGATGTTTTTAAAATTCAAAACATTAATGTTGAATAATTTAATTTAAAATTAAATCATAAAAACACAACAGAAAAAAGTATTTCATAAAAATGTATTTTTATGTTTACAAATTTTTATACAAAATTCAACTAGAATATCCAATTTGATGAAAAAAGTTATATTATTTATAATATAATGAACTAATTAAATTTTGTAACTAATAAATACTATACATTTCCTTAAAAATATTTAAAATAAAAGTACAATACTTAATGAAAATTAGTATTTTTCACTATTCATTAAAAACGTAAACATTCCATAAGAGTATAAAATAATAGTTCTATGTTTATTTTGAAATAATTAATACCAAATATAAGTTCAATTTTGAAAATTAATTTCTAAATCATCTATAATTTAATTATAATATTCACCCATAGAATGAAAGAAACACATATATTTAAGAAAACATATTTTTAATTAATATAATGACTTTACTAAAAATTATGTTATTATTTTATAAAAATTTATATATAAATTTATATTTATTTTGAAATTTTTTTATTTAAGAAATTATATATTTTTATTTATACCCATTAATTTTATGGGTGTTTTGTAACGAGTACATGATAATAATTCATTGTTCATTTAAGATAAGTGTAGAGTATCTTCTATGCTATCAAAATTATTAATTACTTTTAAAATATTTGGATATTGAATTACCTACATTGTAATTAATTTCAACCTCATATTTTATCCCAGTCATGGTATCCAGGGGTTTTTTACTTCTAAATACATTCGTTGAAATCCCAAATCCTAAAAATGGTCAATAAAACATATACTTAATAAGAGAATAAATGAATGTGTGAATATTGTTTAGAAAAAGATATAAAAGTGTTCCATGTTAGAGAATGTAAGTGGGTAGCTAAAAAAGTTGATTTGGAATAGGATAATAACTCATAAGTACTGATAGGGAGTGATATAAAACATATTCATGAGAAAGTTAACCATCACAATTCCATAAATCTGTGATTGGTTAAAAGGTTTTTGATCTTCCAGTTTTAAAATAAAATAAATATCACTTTTATTTCTAGATCATTTTCCAAGTGTAAATAATTATAAAAAATTTAAGTTATATAAATAATTGATAGGTATAATTTCTTTCATTAATCAATTTACACTATATTCTCAATATTTTCTACAAATGATGGGTGGTTAATATGAAATTTTCACGTCTAAATCACTAAAAAAATATTTACGTATCACAAAAACTATAAAAAATATTAATATGTTTAAAAAATGATTATAAATTAACTAACTAAATTATTAGAATAAGGTAAAATAATTCTAAAAATAAATTATTCACCGAAATTCAACTATAGTACCCAATGTTTAACATAGATCATTCGATAAATAACAACACTTAAAATTTCAAAGAAATATTTTAAAATATGATTGAAAACAAGAAATATGAAGGATTTTGTCTCATTTTGTTCCAAGATAAATCTAATATTTATTTTTCTATAACATCAATCACTTTTAAAGTCACATACCAAAATTTGTATATGCACTAATAATATAATCTCCATGATAGGATTATCATTTCCATTAATGATATGAATCACCATAAAATCACAATAAATCATATATAATTAAAAATATAACTCATCCTTCATTCCAAAATTAAAATATCATAGTACTTTGTAGTTAATCCTATAATGAATCACAAAATTATTAGGATGTTCTTCTAAAATAACATTAATAAACTAAAAAACTAAATCTATTTTCCCTCTCATGATTATCTATACTATAAAAAACATATTCAAAAATTTAAATTAATAATTATTTTTTGGAATACCATTTAAGTATAAAAAAATTCAATCTAAATAGGGCCTCACAGAGTCTAGTTTTTGCCAATGCACCCTTGTCGTCCTTCGGCTTTGGATTCATACCTTGCAGCCTTGCCAGATGGGAAAATTTGTCAACTGGCATGTAGGTATTATTTTTTCTAAAACTTAAATCCATATAAAAAATTTAGAAACATGATTAAAATCCTAAAAATAATAATAATTCTTTCATCATATACAAAAACTTTAACCTTAAATGTTAACTCATACAATTCACATCACATGCCCAAAATTTAATAACCTGTAATTACCTCAATATCGAAGCTAATATAAACTGTAAATTTTATCCATGCCATTAATCATATATAAAAAAAATGAAAATATAATTATTTATCTAATAAAAAATTCAAATGATAAAATAAAGTGTTACATTTACCGATAATGTTATAAAATGGTCCCCCAAAAATATCACCAATCGCCATAAAATTCCACCACATAAAGCCTCAAAATAGGTGTCTAAGACACTAAATATATAATTATCCTAAAATGTATATAACCATGATGAAATCTATAAATCCTAAATAAAATCGCAAGAAAATATTCTAACATCAAATTTTGTCTAAACTATAATATGATACTAATTGTAACACTCCCGAACTCACATATCGACATTTGGGGCTTAAAATACAAACATTACATTTATGGATTTGATACCGATAAATGTTACCCAATATTTTCCATCCCAAATCATAAAAAAAAATTATCACTTGAATATCATATTACCTTTTGTTTTAGTGTTCTAGAAAATTTTGATAAACACTTAATGAATTGGATTCATAAACAATTGTCCCATATAGATCTGAATCCCCTCACTGTACCCAATCATTCTTATTTCAAAAAAAGTCATCAAAATTAAATATTAGGAATATTTTTGTACATAATTAATTTAACATATTTCCTTGAAATATGGGAAGAAATAAAAATAATAAGGGCGAGATGAAATGAGAAGTAAGGGTAAATAAGTGAGATTTTAATGATAATATAAGCATAATATGCGAAAAAGGGTATGATAATAAGAGAATATCATTTCAAATAAATTCATAAAAAATCAAAGAACTTAATATTGAGTGATAATGTAAATTTTTATGTTTAATAGATATGTTTTATAATGGAATCAAAGAATACAATCCAGGAGAACAAAACATAAGAGTAAACCATTATATTATGGAAAAAAATAGAATAGAAAACCATTTCCTTAGTAGTTAATGATCATTTCCTAAGCTATCATAGTGTATTGTGTTCACTAATAAAACCATCTTTTTTCCAAGGTTCACTCGCCAAACTGTCAAAGTGGACAGGGTTTACTCCCCAAATCATCATAGTAGGAATGGTTCACTTAAAATACATTCCAAGTAAAAAAAGAAATTTATTAAACTAAGGTCACAATTTTTTCTTGTCTAGTATATTTCATGAGATTTAAATCATTACCCAATTCATTGTATGGATTATATGCCCCATCCATAAAATAATGAAAATCATGCATCGATGGGATATAATATTATAATCTATAGATCAAATTCGAATAACATTAATGAAATGGGTTTCACATTCTTATTATCATAAAAACCTAAATCATTAGTATAGAGAATATAAATAGCATCCATTGATTATATTTGATGAATAAAATAAAAAATAATGATGTTTATTATTATAGACGAATCGAAAGATCTTTGAATTTTTTTAATGAAAGTAAAAGTGCATGTTTTGAAATAAAATAAAAAATTCTAAAAACTACACACCTAATAAAGAAAAAATTCTATTTGAAAATAAACCTATCTTATTTTAAATAAAGATTTAGATTATTTTTTTCATGAAAATGATATATTCTATTCAATTTAGTTAGTTTAAAAAAACATTTATTTTATAATTTTGGTAGAAATTTATAAAGTACCTCATTCAGAAAAAGTCAAAATGACAATTTAAACCATTTTATAAAAAAAATAAAACATTTATAATTTTTTTTCTAAAATCATTAAATAATTCATAGCCTATTTGAAATGACTTTTAGGTAACATTGATATGGATGAAAATAAACATAAAAAATATAGAATAAGGATGTGATATTGAGATAAACCCTTGCCACTTGGGTATATTATGAATAGTGAGCCCCATGAATTAAATAACATAAAATGAAATATTATTAGCAATGAAAGAAAATATATTTATTATTTATATATTGAAGGTTAAGTATATACACCACAATAAATAATTAAGTGTTGAATAAGGCATATGTCCCACAAAGGTAAATTATGACGAGTAACCCAAACATTAATATGAATTCTTTCCAAGTGTTCAACACTCTTATATAATAAGTATCGTACTATTTAAAATATATTCATAAATTATACTAAAATATATAGAAACCTAATTTTTACATATATTCTTTTATCACTAGTTTATTAGAAATTGATTGGTAAAATTAGTGTTTCAGGTTTTAACTTCAACATTTTGTATTTTTTTGTTTCAAATGTTATGGTACATGTACACTAATACTTGTTAAATCATCTTCACAATTTTAATCATGATATTTATGTCCTATATATTCATTATATGTGTATTTATATTAATCTATAAACATTAGAGATAGAGAAAATAACAACACTTTTCATAGAGATGGTAGGCCATACGTACGCATGAACATTGATTTAATTTTTTGATGGATGGAAATAAGAGAAGTACAATAATAATTAAACTTTAATGAATCTTTATTATTTCATTTATTTCATATATAATCATTAAATTATTTAACCATCCAATTAATGTTGTAATGAAAAACAAATTACACCACTATACAGAGATGATAAGTCATATGTCTTCACAAAGGATGTGTTTGATTTTCATAGGATGAACAAGAGATGAAAAATAGATTTTGAATAATAATAATAATATCCCAATATATTGATGATTCTAGATTTAATATTTTATTATGGTACAACACATTAATAGGATGTGTAAAAATATCTATACATGAAAGTCTTAGTAAAGAAGATTGAATGTTCCCAAGAAATTCCAATTTCTTAACTCCTAAAAAACATTAATATTGATATTATTATTAGGATAACATGTCTAGATAATTAATATAGATGCTGGAATGGTCATTTCAATAGAATTTTTAATGAACTATATTTTTTCATGTATGACATAAGAATATTTCATGAAAATTTTATGGAGTTAGGCACTGAGACAGAATGACATTCTGAGGCCCAATGACGGAAAAATTATTTTTGATATATATTGAATATTATGTTAATGTATTTTTCCTGAAAATGGGGAATATTTATCCAAAAGAGTATTGTAATAGAAAATTATGCCACCATTCAGTTCAGCGTGTGTGGTTTACCCCAGGTACAACATACCATCTGTCAACATCTGGAGTATTTATAAAGAGTATTAATGGGAGGATAAATAAAATAAAATAAATTATGTTACTTATCATGAAATGTATAAATTAAATTATCATGAAATAAATTTTTATGATGATACCTAAGGTTTGGGCACTAAACCCTAGAAACCTAGATAAGCATTGGACTAGACCATTCTTGGGAGAATACATCATATTAGACTAGATCGAGGATCGTGAACCAATGTATCTTGAGGATCTCACCCAAAAAAATGACATGAATGAATTTTTATTCATTGTTCAATCATAATAGAGGTAGGATATTTTTTGTGGATTGATCAACATTTCCAATCCAATAATGAATTTTAGTCCATCATCTAACATATTGATTCAAAGACTGGTCTTTTGTGGGCCCGAGGTTAAATTAAAATATTTGTGGATGATTATTTTTGCATTGATGTATATTTTTACATATTAATTAATCTTTTATGTGACAATGAATCAAATATGAATTAAAAATAAGTCAATTTTCATACCTCAAGATTATAGTTTGTGGTTTTCTCTCCCTATTCTACCTGGGTTCATCATTTTCATTTTCTATGGACAACGATTTGATGAATACCCAGAGAAAAAATATTTCAAAATTAATATTTTCTGTAATGGGACATTATCATTGGTATAAAATGGGGATTTGTTGAGAAATTTGTTTCATATGGATATGAATTTTAATCCATAGAGTGTTCAGGGGTTCCTGATATTGGTTTGGGAATATGGTACAGACGAGGTGTGACAACGATGGTTCCCAAGCACCAGATATCATCAAATTGCATAGTACGATGGTTAAGAGTTCCAATCAACCTCATATTTGTGACATGTATCTTGATTCCAGGGATAATTGATGGGTGTAGTGGATCCTATAAAGATGCATGAGCATTTTGGATTTTTTTGTGAAAACCCCCACTACCTGGAGTTTATTTCTATATACACAATACATGTTGTCCTTTTTTGTGATGCACTATTTTTTTAGCATAGATACAAGTATCACATTCAATGTGAATCTGGCCACACATTTTATGACCCTTATCTGAAACTTTTAGCATATACATAGGGTACACCCCTATAAGTCCATGTATTTTTACATATAGTGTGTGCCTAGTCGCACATCGTATTACACGTGGAAGATTGTTTGACATGTTTAGGAAGTAAACACCCATGTATCCATATAATACCACATTCCTTTATCTAAGACACTAACAAGGGAATTTGGAAATTTCTAACTATATAGATATGTTGTACATGGGCATGAGAATAATGGAACACTAAGATATAGGGTGACATTTACACAATGTGTACCTAAGGGACACTATTTTTTATTGTGGAAAAGAGAATCCCATGTAAGCATGATAAAAGAGATATGAAAGTCATAGTGAAAACATAAAGTACCTATAAGGACACAATGTTTATTCCATTTCGGATAGGTTTTATTCCTCTTTCTTATCACCTCATCTTCCCGGTGAGCTTGTGTGATCTTCCCTATAGCATTTTTTTGAGTTTTTTTCCCTTGGTCTATTCATAAAAGGGATTGTTGTGGTATAACATCCATATCATAGAGGATGACCATGCTATAACTTCTTGATGATCAAGGCAGTGTGGGTGAGATCCCTTATTCTAGAGTTAGTTGGCTCATTTCTCTTCAATTTATATATTATAAAATTAGAGCATGTATCCCTCTAATAGGATCAAGGAAACCCTCATGCCCATAGTTTTTCCTTATATGTGGTTATTGAAATTTTAATGACCAATATTTTAAAGATCAATGGTCCCCTATCTGTGAGGATGTTTTTTATATGGTCTCGTGTCCCCCCCAGTTAACCATAGGCGCTGAAACCCAATATGTGTATCATGACCTAATATTTATGATGGGGTATTAGATAAATTGAGAGTTTATATCTGATGAACCCTACAAGTTTTTATTTATTCTTTTTATTGGATATCCCTATTATAATGACCATGGGGATATGTGTCATCAGTAACAAGATATATTAGGGATCAGTTCCTCCAGGATTAGTGTTATCAAGAAATAAGGTATTATAACTAACACTAGAAGTGGTTATTACAACATGGAATGTGGCATCGTTCTATGTATATCTGGATGTTTTTTTGTCTGTATCACATTATTAATTACATGTATTTTTATGAGATGACTATACTTAATGGTTTGTGTTTAGTTATTTTAGGGTGTCCATCCAGGTATTGTTATACTCACCATTTCATGGGATCTTCCCACACATATTGTGTCCTATATAGATGAAATAAATTTTAAAAACTATAGAGAGGAATTGAAGAAGGTGGAGATTAGATGGGATAGAAATACTGAGGTGTTTTACATTTTTTTCATTTGATATTAGTCTTCTCCTTCTGAGAAGGCCATACATTATTTCTAGTTGTGGGTGGAGGGGCTCTATTTGTCTCCTTTTATGTTTTCTAGTACATCATCTCATACTCTCATTACAGGATTATAGAGGTATTCATGCATGGTTATTATATATTTTACATTTCATTATTGTTTGGTCTTGGATACATTTCCATGCGTATAATTAATCCTGGCTAGTTCAACCAATGTGTGTGATATAGCCTCTTTGTACTAGTCTCTAGCTAATAGTGGATTAAAGAAATGTTCTATATAGTCGGTTCTGAATCCCCCAATGGGTTGGGTCATGAAATAATGGTGTCATTGAGAGATAACCCATCATTAAGTTTCACAACATTGTCTGGGTTTCGTAATAGAATTTGAAGTTTTCTTTTTTCTGGCTTCGAGGTTTTGTTTGGGAACTAGGGAAACAATGTTAAAATGTTTCGAGATTGTCTCTTTGGCTAGCGTGCCTAGTTTTCTTAAAGAAACTGACATATCCATTCTCCAATACCCAGATAACCTTCTTGTTTTAATCAGTAGATGTATCTATTTGATGTAGGGAAAACATTGGTACATACATCATATATGAATACGGTGTTTTTTTCATTTCCCTTTTTAGTCAGCACTATATATATAGTAGTTTAATGTGTATGTGTTGTCTTATTTTATGTTTTATTCATTAATAAATCTGGATTGATTTCCGCAGTAGGGTTGAGATTTTGACCTGATGAGGGATGGGTCACCAAGTAACGGCCTGGCCACATGGATGGTTTTGGTCTGGTTGGATATCAGTTAGAGTTTTCACCTGTTGATTAGTGCGTAGACCCACCTCTAAGGGTTTAGGTGGATATATATTATCATACTCAGATTTTGATGGATCTTTTGGTACTAGAATACAATGTTTAGTGACTGAGAACCCATCATAATATTCTAAGGTATTTATTTCCTTGGATATAGGGTCAACAGGACACACTGATAGTTGGAATGTGATGCAAGTCCTGGAGCATTAACATACATCAATGATACTAGGGGAAGATCAATTTTACATGTCAGAGGTATTTTTATACATGTAATGGAGAAGATATATCGGGTGGTATTGTCCTACCCATTAGGATTCATCCAACGAGATGGTCGAAAAAAACATCCTTAGAAGAGGTTTCAACTAGTGTAGGGAGGTATGTGGTGTGGAAAACATGTTAGTATAAATGGGGGAGAATAATTTTGTGTAAGGAGATTTGTTTTGATGCTACCACCACCACCCATATGTGGGACACTCATAGAATGGGATTCTAGTGGTCAAAATGTTGGATAATGATAGGAAATTTAGGTTCTTCATCCATTTATTCTTTTCAAGTTATCTTCAATTACCCATATACTCTTTTTGTAGTATAAGTAAACATAAGTATGCAATATTATTTTTAATGGTTTGTCTGTGTTCTTTTCCAAGGAGACACGGGGTGTTGGTAGAACCCTATGTTGAGGAATCTTGGCATGAATTAGAATGTTATGGGAGGTGGGGGAAATTCCCCCACTAAATAGTGTTCTTAAGAATGTGTCATTTAGTTATGGGAAATTTACCATATCTTGTGTATTTTAGGTTGTTTGATGTGTTAAGTAATCATAGAAAACCCAAGTTGTATTTGATATATGTGAAAGGTAAGGATGATTTATGAGTAATTAGAGTGTTCATAGGATTCAAGTGTGATACAAGGAGCAACATGTGTTCTAACTACATTAGTTTCAGTTATCACTTAGAGTTATGAGAAAATGTTCCATGGGTGTATCACATTGTTGAGAACTAGTGATACATGTGGAGGATATTGTTAGAAAAAAATCCCTCAAGGTAATGTTGCAGTATTTTTGGGTTGATTGTGTTTTTTGACAAAGTAGGTTTCCATGGAGAATTTTCGAGTTCCAGAGAAGTTGTTGACAATCCATGTTGACAAAGTACAATGACAAAGGAATGGACGATATGGAGGTGGTACAAAAAGAGCAGTACAAGGTGGCGTCGTTTCCCAGTGTTTGCCAAATCTTTGGGGTTTAAAATATGGAAGTTTGGTTAGCATTGCGAAAAGTGGATATCCATGAAGATCATGTTTTTATATGGTAAAGGCATTAATTTTGCGAAGAGAGGATGCATGGATTGGATTTCGCTAAGATCAGAAAAATGGAGGTGGTGATGCTTCGCGATTACGTCAAAGCTTCGTGAATGGCAGAGTTGAAGCGCATCGCGTCTATGAAGGGCTTCGCGAGGGAGCTTCACGGCGAAGGCGCGAAGGAATGTTGACAGTAATGCTCCGCGATTACGACGAGCTCCGTGAATGGAAAATTTCTATGGTGCTTTGCGATTTGGACAGAATTCTGGCGGAAAATTCAGAGCTTCGCGATTTGAGCTGGCGTGGTGTTGACTTCGTGCGGAATGTTCGAGGGTCGGTGGAATCGCCTATAAATAGAGGCCGACCCCCTCGAGAGAAGTAGAGAGAATTTTCAGAGAAGATCATTTTCTCTCGTTTTGCGAAGGTGGTTCGCAGAGCCAGTGTGCTTCGTGAAAGAGGAGCTTCGCGGCGGCTATTATAGCTCCGCGAAACCTGAAAGCTCAGCGTTGGCTTAGTAAGCTTCACGAGGGCCGCTGCTTTGCGATGGCTTGTGCTTTGCGAGAGTGCTTCACGAAAGTGCTTCGTGAAAGTGCTTCGCGAAACCACCAGAGCTTCACGAAGGCTTATTTGAGCTTCGCGAAATTGGGAGTCTCACGAAGAAGGGTGCATTGCAAAGGTGTTTGCAAAAGGAATTTCCCAGTGTCCAGAGGTAAAGGGGTATTCATCAGTGGATAAGATTTGGACATTAACAGAGCATCCATCATCAGTTAAGGATGTGTGCATTCATTAAAATGAAGAGACCTACATGTCTATAAACTGTGAGTGGATACCTTCCAAGTGCAGTGAGCATTGGAAGTGGAAAAAGGTGATCCTCTCCACCGGTAGTGATCCAGAGAGAGAGAAATAGGGAGTGACCCTTGGGAAAGCAGTGAGCTGACCCTAAACCTTGTAAAGGCGGTGATCCTGGGATAGAGTGATTGTACCTGAACATTGTAATCCACAGATAGTGAAGTATAGTGGAATTTGGTATGGCCGGAAACCTGTCGGCATATGCTCCTTGGACGAAGCCCTTACCGGTGAACCAAGTAAAATTGATGTGTCATGTGCTTGCTTTAATTTCTATTTATATTGTGCAATAGGAAAGAGAGAGAAGAGTGTTTTTATTAATAGTGAAACAATGTCAGAACGGGAATTAATTTTAAATTAGTCATACCCTGATTCACCCCCCCCCCCTTAGGGTATTCAGCCTTGTGGACCTAACAGATTTACACTCAACCATCATGTTTGATGCTCCTTAAGTGAGTATTAGTGATTTCAAATCTCTGATGACAGTGTAACCAATCACTAAAAGAGTGAGAGGGACTCATGTGACATATTTCTATAGTAATAGTGGGGTCTTACAATATTTTCCTTGGTGTGGACTATTTCCCAAACATCATTGCTCTTTTTTCCACTATTGGGTGTGGAAGTGCTTCTGGTTTACTAGGATAGAGTTTTCCTCCTGGGAAAAAGAGTGATCCATAATATAATAGGATGAGATAATTTATAGGGTATTTTCTTGAGATTTCAGTTAACTGTGATGGTGGGGGAGTGTATGGGAATCGATCTTGAGGATGTGTTAGGTTTACCTTCCGAAAAATAATCAATTTTTCCTAGGAAATTCACCGTGGATGACATGATATCTATTTGATCATATTAGATGACCTTGTATAGTTATAAGAGATGGAGGTGAAGTTGGACGTGTCATCAGAGTAGGGAAATTGAATGACCTAGTGTGTTTTCCTATAGAGCCCCATATTGCTTTGCCTAGGAGGATGATGAGTGAAAATGTTGGGAGTGGATTGGTGTCACTTGGACTAGTCAACATGAGGGAAATTAGGTATTCCTAATAATTAATGGCCACATTTACCTGTTGTTTAGGGTGAATTGATTCTTATAGTTTTACCTCCCGACATGTTTTCACCTTCGCTAGTTTCAGATAAATATATATAAGATATTGTTTTCCTCTACTCTTGTGGTTGTTTTGATTTAGTTGTAATACCATTCACAAGTTATAAACCATATCAGAATTGAGATACATAATGACTAGGTCTTCATCACTTCTTGGATTAAGTTATTCTAGTCTTCATCTATGTCATCTTATGTTCTCAACAAACGAGTTTGAGAATGGAAGACATTTAAGGATGGTGTGGTTTACCTCTAGAAGAAAGATTTACTCCTTTGCTTCTCCAGTGACACTAGTAGACAAAACTAATGGATATCCACTATGATATATTAATTAACATGACATCTAATGGATATATATTCTTGATGGACTCTATTATGGAGGGAATAACATCTTCCTTTTTATATGGATTTATAGTGATTACAATCATTATGAAAGGCGTGGTTGAGGAGGCTATTTTCCCTTAGTAGTATATCTAGTTGAGATGAATATGTACTCACATATCATGACATAAATTAGTTAGAAAAGGGAGATTCATATAGTGTTCATGTTAAACTTTTTTTCTTATATATCCAAGGGTGATGACTGATAGATATTTGTGGAGATATCATGTTTCTAGTGCATGTATGAAGTTGTTTGGATTTAGGGAATTCCCTCGATAATCATTATATATTGTGATGGTTAATTTAATTCATGATTTGAGAAAAGATGTGTAAAGACATTAGTTACTTTTTTATAGTTGAGAATAATGTTTTACCCTTTTCATTTGGCAAGGTAAAGTGGGCTCTTCAGGTTTTGGAGAACATGCTAAAAAATTTCAGGACAGTTTTGAGCCACACAAGGGTTAGTCATCCATCAATAGTGGAGTTTTTGTATCAAATTTATTAATAATCCACCACCAAAGTATCATATTTTCAAGTCCGTACATGAGGAACCCTGATGGATAATATTTTGTTGTTTGGAGCTAGTTGGTAAAAATTATTGGGTCCTAATTGTTGTTTTAGTGATGGTTTTTTTTTTGTTTAGTGTTATCCACATTCCATATCTATGAAGGAATTTAAATAACTTGAGGTATGATATCAACATAGGTAGGTAGGGTTGTGAGAGTGGAGATTCCTTTTTGATTTAGGGAAGTTGAGGACTAGTTGGAGAAACGCCACTCATGGGAATGTGTTTTCCTTAGAAGTATTTTTGTTAAAAGAAAAAATGAGAAATTGAGAGAGATCGAAGGAGTGAGAGACCCAAATAAGGGATGTGTATTTACACCATCTACTTAGTTTGTTATTTATTGGGATGGAAATACTTTAATTATAGAATAAATAAATGACCAATTTTCATTGTGTAAGATTTTGGAATAATTTATGAATATATTTGGAGAAATGTGCTGAGAAAATATAGGATTCTGAGGCCTGATCATCTTGAAATTAATTTTTGAAATACATAAAATATATTTGATATAAAATCATTAATTTGTTCTCAAAATTTTCAAATAAATAATTAAACAAGGCTTAGATCCCTAATACGAGGTTGTTATTAATTTAAAAGCACATGTTTTACTCTAAGCGTGATGTGACCTTTTTCGACAATGGTAGTTATTATAAAGTGAATTCATGGGAGATTAAATAAAAAAATTATTATTTTTATTTCATCCAAAGGTTTGGATTTAAATTAAACTAGAGAACTGGGATTTTTTTCTTTATGAGTACTTATAGAATTACCAATAGGATTAACATTATATCTATATTTAAAAGATTTGTGTCCTAATTCCCTGAATATTTCATGGATTCATGTAGATATATCTAATAAAACATTAAATGTATAGATTATTCTATAATATTTTACCTCTTATTAAATACCCAATATTCTAATCTTGTTTTATAATATACATGATAAATTCATTCATCACATTTGGATGAAAACATGTATAAATTCTCCATTGTATTGAGTATAAAGACATTATAGCCGAAAACACTAAATTAATTTACTTATGGTTTTATACAATTACATAATTCATTTTTCATATTATTCAATGGTGTCCAAATTTTAAAATCTATTAATATTATAGAAGTATGTGTTCACAACTTCCACCTAAAAATAGATACGTAAATCATAATCATCTAGAATAGACCAAAAAATATTTTGCAGGGTTCTATTTATTTCTTGTACAATACCATTCTGTTCTTGTTTCCTAGGAGTATAGATGTTATGAAACCAACCACTTTATGAGAATAATGATTCAAAATCTATATTTTCAAACACTCATCCTTGATCTCTACAAAAATTAGAAATTCTATCTTCACTATGATTTTATACATATTTACCTTATTTCAAAACTTTTGAATGATTTTCACTTTTATGAGCATGGAAAAATACCCATGTATATCTTGAATAATTGTGCACTATAAGACATTTATATTGTTTTCCTTCTAAAATAAAGACTCTAAAAGGTGAAAAAAATTTATGTGAATCCACTCTAATGTCTATGATGTTGGGACTTTGTCTTTGGTTTGAATGACATTTTTTGTTTCATTCCCAATTGATAGGGATTACATAGAATTTTTATTTAAGATTATATTTTAGTTATATCCTTGACTAATCCATCTATAATAAAATTTCTAAGTTATTTGACACTAGGATGACCTAGTCTCCTACACCAATTATATGAAACATTATTAAAGGAAGTAAAAAAAGATATATTATGTGAAATTATTGAATTTAATTCAAAATAAAAAACATTATCATTTCACATAGAAGAAAAAACTAATGCATGTTTTGAATCAAGTAATTTCTAATAATTTTTTTCAAACATAACATGTTAACCATAATCAAATAATTGATAAATGTTAGGAATATTATATTTTAATCCATCAGAATATAATAATTTTTAAATTTATTGTGTTTTATAGTTACACATTTGAATGAGTTAAAAAAATTTACTTTAAAATTTTCAACAAAGGTAACATATCCAATGCCCCAATTGATTTGGTTCTCGAAGATCGAGTAGTCTATAGTCACATATATGGAAAATATAATTTACAAATACCGTAAGTTATTATATGAAATTTTCAATCAGGTTTCCTATAAAATAAATTTTAATAAGAAACAAATTTTTTTCAAATAATTATTTGGTTAAAGAGATGTTAGTGATAATAGACATTGGAATCTAAAACAGTTTTATAGTTTTCCTAAAAGATGACCATGGACGTTCAACAAATGAAAACCCAATTAGGTACTATCGAATAAGAAACATTAGTTGAACTATATGAACTAGATCTGGTTGAAATGTTATCTTATATATTTTCCTCAATCCAGGTTTGTATCTATTCCTATAGTGTTTTTAGGAGTAGGATTTTTATAAAGAATAAAAGTTAGTGTTTTTATTCTAGTAGTAAATATTTCTACATATATATTTAGTTTCTCATTATAAATTATTAGTTAATTATTTCCCTTAATAATATTGTCATTATAATAATTATCTATTGTAAGATCAGTTTAGAAGAGACCTAACATTGTATATTATTTGTTGAAAATTAATATTTCTCCTTTAATTTGTTAAATATATCTTCTATTATATTATAGTTTTCAAATATCTCATCACTAGAGATATTATTTATATAATTTTATTTTTCATATTGGATTTAAATGTTTGAAGGGGATTCAGGAAAAGCATTCAATAAATCAGAAGCATTTCTCATGAAAAAAGATTTGGTCTTCATGTTTTTCTTATCTACTTTAGTATGATTTACATGAACTATCCTGTAAAGAAATCCACTAGGAATTCATTTCCTTTTTTGATATTTTTCCTTTTTCCTCAAATTTTTTCTCTCATTTGAGAATGTTATAGTTTCGTTTGATGTTCCCTTTCCTTTAAGGCTCATTGAAAGTTACTTCATTGGAAGAATCAACCTTGTTTCCATTCCCCTGCCCAATTTACTTTTCTAACATACATAACTCCAAATTTTATTTATTGAAGAATTTTTTCTTCTTATAATATCAATTAAATCATATGGCTAGGTGATCAATTTAATCCTCACTATTAGATAGTGATTTATCATCACATAAATATTCAATGGTGTTCATATATTTTTTTAGTCATTGGTCTTGAAGGATAGTAAATAACATTTGGGTTCATCATATTATTCATTATTTATCTCAATATAATCTTAATAAACGATGACTTCTCCAATGAGTTCATTCACTGGAAACATAATGAAGTCACATGGTTCCATTATCTAAATAGAGGATCCTCTCCATCTATCTCGTATACATCTCAGAATTATTGTTACTTAATCATTGTTAGCAATATTCATTCAAAGAACATGAATTGTGTTGAATATTTCATAAATATTAAGATTCATTTTATAAATAGATTAATCATGTATCATCTTAAAATTATTCTATTTTATATTATTGGAATTTAAATTTATTTCTTTAATATTCAATGTTCTTTCATGTGATATAGAAAGAGTGTACCATATTTCAGATATAGTAGAAAATGATGATATTATTTTGAATTAATAATATCCTAAGGCATAATCCACAAAATTTGTAGCATTATAGTTTTAATATTATAAATACTTAGTGGAATAACTCAAATATTGACTAAGGGCTTAGGTATTTCATGTTAATCCTCAATAAGTGTCCAAATTTCAAACCACAAATACTCTTTATGAATTTTCATTTTAATTATTCATTGAGAATAATTAGATACATTAAAACAATGATTCCAATTAATGGAATTTATTTTCATCTTCATATCGTACATAATTATATAAATTTTTATTAAATAAAAATATAATATATTTAGGAAAAAATAGATCACATTGGATTGTATTTTTGAAGCTCTTATGATACCAAATGTTGGTCAGAGTGGATAACTCAAGGAGGGGTGAGGTGAATTGAGTTTAAATATAATTTATATTAAAAATAAATTTAAAATAGAAAATCCCCAATTTAATAAAAACCCACATTTAATAAAAGTTGATGAATTATATAATTCGATCATTTTGAAATATTATAATAAGTTTGATCATAGATTAGTTAAAATAAATTTTAAAATAATTTATCATTTGAAACATATATACTCATATGAAAGGCCATATGTAAAAGAATAATTTATGTTAACTATCTGAGTATTGTTTTTATAGTTGTTTGGAAAGTATCATTTGGATTGATTTAAAAATAATTAAAAAATCCTTAATGAATAGTGTAATTTAATGAAGGGGATCATTATTAAGTGAATACATAATCCCCTCTACTTTGAAATAACCCATTTCTACGTTTTTTATTATAAAAAAATAGATCCAAATTCTAGATCATGTATTAGAATAAATAGTTCACCAGGCTGTGCTGACCTAGATCTTCATCCATAGTCGTCCATGGGATAAAAAATTACAGGCCACACATGGAATTTTCAATATGTTTACATTGAAATTTAGATGAGACGAAAGGATAGAAAGTGTCAAGAACTCTCTGATTTAGTGTAGTTGATTAAATTATATTAAATATAATATTTAAATATACAAAACATGAATATAAAGAATAAAATATGAAAAGGAAATTGTTTATAGATGAGAATATGTAGTCCACCTTAATTAGAATTGAATTAGATGATCAGGGTCTCTTGAGTCAATATTTGAAAGGTGATGAAATAATTTTCATAGAAATTGTATAAATTCAGTGGGTCATAAAAGTCTATAAAATCCTTTTTTCACTTTTTAATTGTCTAGTGTTCTTCCACACAAACATTTATCATTGTATTTTATTTTCATTCTAGCATATCAGAGACTAGGATCATTTTTACCATGCAGGTATCATACTCCCATATATTCGTGAGGGATATTCTTCTAAATTAATAGTGATCGAGGTCTAATTATCCATTTTAGGATACTAATAGAAAAATTAAGATACCCATAATAGGAAAAAGATCATTATTGGACTGACTTTTTTATTCATAATGCTATGGAGTTTAAGAATAATCATTACATAATACATGTGGTTCTAACTAGCACCAAATTCATAAACCTTCCATAATTAATATTCAAAATAATTTTGGATTGTTAAGTTATATCATTGGTGAAAGCTTCATAGATGGTCACTATACTCATAGTAGTTTCACTAGTTGTATCTCTTCATTGGTAGTAGATCCTCAATAGTGGTAACTCCGCTAATAAGTATCTCATCTGATGGTATCTCTTCAGAATTGAATCACAATGTGATGGGAAATGTTCATAGTGGTTTATTGATCATATTGTAGTAGTATCATTACCTTGGAATTACCAATAATGAATGAAATCTATTTCATACTGATGGTACCACTATTTAACTGATAGTTGAACTGAGTTATGGTAGCATTTACTAATGGAATATTTTCCTAATATTGTAGATAGCTTCACTCGATGGTAGCACAACCAGATTGTAGATCTTGACAGTATTATAGTTGAAATAATGTTAGATTCTTATTCTGATGATAGATTGGAGTGATATAATGCTACAACTAATGGTATCTCATATTACTAATGGTATATGGAAATGAGGGATTCAAACATTTATAATTTTTTTTAAAAAAAATCAACAAATATTCTCTATCATATAACATTAAATTCATTAAAATCATAAATAACATGGGTTGTGACAATTTATATTATGATGTGCATATAATATGACAATATCGAAATTAAATTTTCATTCACCTTTAACCAACCCAATGCACGTTTAATCTATGATCATTGAATATCACCATTCATTTTTTCATGTTATTTATAAAATATGTAGAAACTTGAAACCCATTCATATTTAACTTATTTCCCCTCATAATTTTAGCAATAATTACTTTTCATTAAATTTTATCGAATATATATATGCATATTAGATGTTAAATCTTTTTTAATCATATATTTTCGTATTTTAGTAATTTTTGTTATTAATCACATTCATCATAACCAATACATTTGAATTATTAAAATGTATAATTATCACCTATCTCAACCTCAAATATACCACCAGGAATCATATAAACATATCATATCATATAAATATATCGGATTATAAAATTATCTAAAATCTTATTATCTTATAATGAAACATGTTATAAATAAAATACATAAATAATATCATAATAAACTATAGAATGCCTTTTTATTTTTATTTTTATTTGTTAGAAATTTGAAATTAAATTATGTTTAAAACAAATATTTAATATGACAAATTATTTAATTCATTTGAAGACATTTAATTAATTTATAATACATTAAATAAATTCAATTTGGTCAACTCACTATTCATTAATGTCATAATATAATTTTTTTACTTAACTAAAACATTATTTAATTAAAAAATATCTTAATAAAAATATTAAAATATTAAAATTAATAAAATTAAAATAGATACTAACATTGAAATTATATTAATAAATAAACACAAATTAACAAAATTTTCTTAAACTATTTATCTTAATTTCATCTACCTAATATACACTAAGTAAATGAATTTTTTCCCCCATTAATTTTTTGTACACCATGGTTCCCATTTAATAGGAAATACGTAATTTAAAATTTTAAAATTTCAATTTTTAATGATGAAAAACTTTGAGAAAATTAAAAGTACTGGTTTATTTTTTTTCAAATAATATAAATATAGTCATATTAGATATTCCTATAAAAATATAATATATGTACAAAATATGCTATAAAAAATATATGCACTCTTTTATACACATAGAACTGTTTTTGAAAAATATATTTGTCAATAAAATATATTTTAATGAACCAAGAACATAAAGAAATTCCATTCAAAACAACATCAAAATATCCACTAAAATGTAGAGAGGATTTACTAAAATAAAACTCAGAAATAACCAACACATTAATTTTTTACAGTGAAATTACCAATAATTTGAATAAAAACCAATTAATATAAATCATTATAAAATAATTTGGTATAAATTTCATTAACCCTATAACTCATCCAAAAACAAAAAATTCACATTTCTCAATTATTAAATTGTACACTTGAAATTTCAGTTTTGAATTCTCTCCCCCTAAACAATTTTTTTTGAATAAAAAATAACGTGTTTGGTTTTACTAGGAACCAAAATATACATCCACTAAACCAAACAATTGATAATTATAATCCACTGAAAAATACAGGAAAACCAATATTCATGAAATGCAATTTTAAATTAAAAATCATTGTGAAGTGATGGTATCATCTAGTTGGGAATATTCCTTGACCACATAACTACTCGATGATCCACTTATCTCTAATTATAGGTAATTCCTCAGTATGCCAATTGATGAAATGGAAATAGTAACTACCATCACCCCTTGTATCATCGTTAAACCAACCATTTGAAAAATTGCAGCTAATGAATAAATGTTCTCTATTGATAAAGAAACAATAAAATAAAAAACCAAAGAATATGATCCCTAGTGAAAATTAAATTGACATAAATTAGAATTAATCCAAATACGAACTAATGATGTTTCCCCACTAAACCCCGACCAATTTCTTCTCAGAAAATGATATTTACCTCATAAAGTTCATACTACATCAATACATACACCTCTACTAGGGAAGATAGCCTTAATACAACTTCCTAGAAACTACCATCTGGTTAGAATATAATGAAATCGTTGAGTGGATTATGTCAGATAAGGAAAAGGGGGGATTAGTGAAAAGATTCAGAATATAACATCGAAGTACATCAGAATAACTGCTACACAATCCCAATCCTCCAAGAAATCTATCACTCTAGATAAATATGGTGTCTAAAATACAATATCTATATCCAATTACAAAGGAATAAAAATGCCCAGTTATCATTTAAGGGTGACAGCAATGATAATGTGGTCAAATAAGAGACCAAATAATAGACTAATCGAGGGAATCAAATGAGAGATCATTCATCATAGTTCTTTGAGTCCATAAACACCATCGTGTGAGATGATGATGGAATCTAAAATGATGTGGAATGAAATAATGGAAATTTTATAGTCTGAGTGACGCTTCAAATTTTATAAAACTGCATAAACATGATGAGTTTTAAACACACATTCCAGTTATAAGGGCATAAAGAAGACAAATTTTATTATGATATGGGGAAAAGAAGAACAATTTAGGGAGATGTCCATTTATGAAGGATGGAATCTGGGAAACTGTAAACTACAGAAGTGTTTAATCATGATTTCTGGATTGGGGAAAAATATAGAACTAACTCTCAAACAACTATTTGAATTAAATCCATTGAACCCAAAAAAATTTCTTTCTAACCCTTATGATCCACCTATTCATATATCTATTCAAAAAATATATTTCCACAAATTCAACCCAATAAAATTTAAATAATTCTATATTTTAATATATAGGGAATCCAAAGAACCTATTAATGGTATAAAACAATTTAGATTCAATTCAAGAAAATGTTAAAAATTATTATTAAATACC
Source organism: Viscum album (assembly GCA_963277665.1). Classification (NCBI taxonomy): domain Eukaryota; kingdom Viridiplantae; phylum Streptophyta; class Magnoliopsida; order Santalales; family Viscaceae; genus Viscum; species Viscum album. Next base: position 959,414,350 of record OY728155.1, read on the forward strand.
AAAATATATTTATATGACACTTTATTATTATTAATTTTTTTGTTGTTACTATTGATTTTTTTATACAGATATTGAAGAAATGGAAATAGAAATGGGGAATTTATGTTTTTTCTATTACAATTATTTTCTAATAAAACTAAAAGGGTCAAAAAATATTATTATAAATTTCCTTTGAATTTATATCTATTGTTCATGTAAGATATAATGTAGTTAAAATTGGTTCATTCACTGACTATCAATATACATACTCAGTGATTATTTATTAATTATGAAATTTTATTTCATTAATGTGTCATGTTCATTTGAAAAGTCATATTTATTATTATATTAAATATAATTAATGTTATTATGGAAATTTAATTTTCTAAAAAAATAAGAAACACATTTTGAATAAGGTGACATTAGGTTCTCATTGAAATATATTTATGATGTTACTATTTAATAATTTGGAATGGTATCTTTGGTTATTGTATATTGTGTTATTACTTATATTGTTATGATGAAATTTACCTATTTTATGTATTGGGAAATATTTTTTATAACTCTCCCATTCCTTATAATTATATGCCTATATGTGGAAATACTTTTACTAAAAAGAATATTTGGTTATGGGACTAAAATGAGTTAAAATAGGGTTCCTAATATTTTAAATGTGAATAATAAAATCATGTGGATGAATTTAAGAAAATAAAAATTAGTTTTTTATTAATATTTCATGGAGATTTGTTCAAAAATATTTAAACAGAATATAATATTTCATCAATATCATCCATTAAATGATATGTACTAAGTGTATGTTATGATGAAATATGGTATTATTTCAATTGATGTGACATGACTCAATTATTTCTATTTTGATGAAATTCTATGCCACATACTATGCATACTATTTCTTTTTTATTAATTTTAAAAGTTATTAAAAGTATTGATGGTAAGATCAATTAGTTTATTAATCATGGAAGGCTACGAATTTATTCAGTTTACATTAGTTATTTTGACATGGTGGACAATGATATTTTTCATTTCAAAATAACTTGTTTTTTATTGATGGTTTTGATTTTTTACCTTAATCATATGACCATAGTGATATTTTTAGGTGTATAATGAACTATTTTTCAATGGGGGAATGACCATGAAGGATATTCTCTTTGCAATTTCTCTTTGAGGAAAGCTAGTGAACATTTTCCTACTGGCATGATATTTACCAGCTGGTCCTTAAAGAAGGTATAACTCTATAAGTATAGATTAGGATACATTATTTTTTGATTAATATGTTTTTATTTTGTTTAGATACATATTAGTTTATTTTTAATTTATATTATATTACATTGGGTGTGTTGGGATATGTATCAACCAACCATTCATTATAATAAAACCTATTTATATGATTGAATCGTGGTAGGCGATTATATTTATCATGTGATTTCCAATTGAGTATTATATTCTCACTCCGTACATGTCTATGAATATATTATGTATTCAAAAATTGATTCATGGATAATTTAGATATATAAGGCTTATAACTAGGTAAATGTTTAGTCGATTCAATAGATAATTTTAACTTACCTTCATTTTATATAGTTTTGATAGTCTCAATTTATTTTATTAGATAAAATTAATTTATATATAGTATTATTTATTAGAAATATATATATTATATATAGTATAAAATTAGTGAAACGTAGTAGAATAGATTTCATATTTATATTTTATACTGTAGTTTATGTGATTTCTAAAAAAATTGGGATGAAAGTTTAGTTGATCAACAGTTTTTTGGTATAACCAATGTAACATTTCTTCACATTTATTTTTTAGTAAAATATGAGACTGAATAATGTAGTTAAAATTCATAGAAATAGACCCATAAGGTCATGAATCAACACTTGACACAAGTCTCCCACAATTTTCAATATGGGGAAGTGCCTAATGTTTAGTGGAAGCATTTACAATATAACTTTGTATATTATTAACATGCTTCATTATAATAATATGTTTTTAGTTTTATCCAAATTAAATTGAACCTATATCTAAAATATTTACGTCTCTAACCCATCAAAGTGGAAATTCTACTATTATAAGAAATGATTTATAAATTATTCATAACCTTTTTAGAATGAACTATAATTTCCACACATATACTAAAAAATAAGATTACATTTTTAATAGAGACACAATCATAAAACCTACCTTCTCTATTAGATGAGAAAATATACTCGATTAGTTTGTTTTGAGGTGGAGGAAAACCCCAACTTTAAGTATTGATTTTGAATACATAAACTTAAACTAAAACAAATAATAAAAAAAAGGTAAATTAATTATATGACCATAAAATTGAATATAAATTGTTACTAATGAGGGAAAACATAATAAAATCGTTATTTTAAATGGGTTTTCATTTCTTAATAATACAGGAATGGATGGTTTACTGAATTGATTTTATAAATTAATGAGGTGTTTATTAATGGTACATAATAAAATTTATGTTTTTATTTAATCATATAGAACATGTCATAATACATATTTAAAAAATGTATTCATATAGACATTAGATAATCTATGGTTGATATTTTCTAGATAGACATTCCTACTTTTGCATTAAATATTAAAATAGTGTTGAGATATTGTTGATATTGGGTAGGGAGGTGTTTTATGTTTATTTAATTCCATCGATGTATATGAATCATTTAAATAATAAACACATCAGAAAAAAATCATATTCATAATTTGTGGTGTGATTAAGTATAAATAAAAAGGTAAATAAATCATGATATGGATTCAATTAAATAATATTAAATTATTTTATAATAAATTCATCTGTAAATGATTTTTAAGATTAATAAAATGCATACAATTGTTAAACTATTTCTGAAATATGAATTTTAAGGGGTTTATTTACATGTAATTGAAAAAATCGACTAAAAATAATTTGATTACTCTCATGATATAGAATATTCTAAACCAGCCAAATTAAATTTTCACTTTGATCTATGTCAAGATGTTTAATTGAGGACCCAAAAATGTTAATGTGTGGAAGAATTTGATACCTATCAATTTTTTGTTGATTTTTTATTTTTATTTTAAATTTTTATTTATATTATGTATTCCATAATCTTTTTTTATATTTTATGTAATTTTAAAGATAAAATTTTATAGGTAAAAATTTATATGAATATTCCATATAAGGACAAAAAACCCTGAACAAAATTGCACATTGTAACACACTAATTTCAATGTAAAATTTTTAATAGAAGGAAGAAAAATCACAATGGGGTGTAAAAAAAATTTAAAATAAATTTCATTGAAAAATATATTGAGTATATTTTATAGTGTAAATATAACCAAATAAATGACCTAATATATTTTGTTTTAAAATATATTAAAGTTATTGAATTTAAAATGATAAAACAAGATCAAAATAGTAGAAAATAAGGATTATAACCAAGAAATTTTAAACAAATCATTTGTATAAATAAAAAACATAGAGATCCTTTCAACTGTAATTGTTGTTGTAAGAAGTAGAAAATATTAGAGACTGATTAATGGAAATCATTAATAATTTCCATTTTATAATTTTTTTTCAAGGAAATTTGTTATATGTAGATTATAATATAAGGATAAAATTTGTCTTTAAATAATAAAGGTTAACATATTTTAGATATATGAAAAATGATTAGATATTTTTTCAAACACTACACCATGGATTATGTTGTTTATTTATATTTATTATTTTAGTTTCTACTTCTAAATCCATGATGGATATAATTTAATATGAGTTTATATATAACTAATGGAATCAATGATTCCTTCACACATTTCAAATTTTCAAAATCATTTTCAATTGAATCTTGGAATCTTTAATCAATTTATCTTGAGTTTATTAGATTAAATATTTTCATAAACACATTTTGTTGGTTACTTATGTTTATTTACAAGTTATGTTCTATTGTTTATGTTAGTAATAAATATTTGGTGGATGACAACATCTTCTCGCAATCAATCAAGTGTATGTGGAATTAACTAACCACATGAGTATAAATTTTATATCTTGTTATAAATGTTCATTCAAATCAAAGAATTGGCATTAGATAATTATTATCATGTGGGACAATAACACTTGATAGTAGAATTGTCCCATAAAAATCAGAAAATATACCCTAATGATAACCCTCCAAATAACTATCATGGACCATGTTCTACTATCAATCATGGGATAATAATAAACCATTATAACACCATTGATGCTATAAAATAATTTAAAATTCATATAGATTAGTGAAATAAAGATTAAATATTCAATAAAACGTGGGGGATTTAAAAAGAAATATATACACTCTAATTTGAATTTTTTTGTGATATGAAAAATGATCAAGAATAATGGTGTTTTAGATGATGAAATAAATTTATGAGAATCTAAATTTTTATTAGGAAATAATAATGATGTATGGTTAAGTAAAATTCTATTGGGGTCAATTGATACTGGGAGCTTTCTAAACACAAAGTTCATAGAAAAAAATTACAACTACATGGATTGTTATGAAAATAAGATATATTTAAACCATTATGAAATAGTATATTAAATTTTTAACATATTGGACCAAATAACCACTAAGATGGTAGATGAAATGGAGGGCCATGTGGCCTGAAGTATGCCTCCTTGAATGCCAGATGATACTAACTTGAATCTGTGGTCTATATAGGTGATAGTGGGGAAAATATACCCTCCGGATCAGAGTAGCATAAAGGCATATCATATAATAAATAATACGAAATAGAGCAAGTAGTATGAAACAAAAAAAATGAATCAAAAGTATAAAAATATCTGAAAAAAGATTTTCCAGGTCCAATATACAAGAATCCATGCATGTCTAGATAAAGATAATTAATCTAAATCAATATCCATACACCATTCTATAAGATAATGGGTAGTGCATAAATAAGGAATAGAAGTAAACCCTTTAGATAAATATCCATGAGCATTTTGATCACTATCTTAGTCCCATTCTCTTAACATCTATGCAAAAGAAGACAACAAAAGGAATCGACCAATGACCTGCAATCATAAGGATATACTCAGTACACAAGTGAAATGGTTGCTCGAGAAGGATGTGTGGTATAAATCCCAATTGGTTACCACCCATGGTGTCTAAAATTGAAAACATCCTATGATTATAATGTAAAGTGTTGCATAGGTAATAAGAATAATAAAAAATATTATAATAAAAAAACAATATCTCACTCAGGTTTCAAAAAGACACATAGTAGCTCTACCTAGTTCAGCTCAAGGATTGAAATAGATGTCTAACCAGTAACTATATATATTTATAATTGTAAATATAAATTTGTTAAATATTTCATTTTCCTATAATAACCACGTACATATAGACTTAGGTTCCCATTTACTTCTAATTCCAGTATATGGATGGATATGAGGAAAACTCAGATATACAAAACCAATCCAAATGAGCCTGAAATCTCAATCAATATGGTACAATCCCTCCAACCCGATATATTGTGAAATAACATTCAAAAAACTCAAGATTGTGAGTGTTCCATCATCCCAACACATGAAGTTATGAGTGTTTCATTATTCCAACAATCAACAAGGAACATGGCATAGTTGTTTCACCAACCACACAGTATCAAGGGTGTGAGGATGATTCATGCTCAAATTTACCCAATAGAAGAAGGTAGAATAGTCTTTGTAGTTAAGTATGGGTTATCGAATCATCAGAGACCCAAGAAGTTACCTACAGACACGTACATTCTATTGATTGTTTTTGGAAATGAAGTTTCCAAATTGGGTTGATTTAAGATGGTTTTAAATGAACTGTAAGAGACTTAAGTGAATACAATTTAAAAGAGTGATTTGATCCTAGGTTATGACTTGGGGTGGATTGGACGTATTTCCTTTTTAATGATTTCAATTTCTTATATAAGAGATGGGTTAATTTAAGAAGATCAAACAACATCATCACATACTAGTTTAATACCAACACCCTTTAATATTAATCACTTATACACTTTAAGGTTCAATGTTTTGAGCACTTGAAGTGTGTGGCCTTAAATTCAACAAGGACGATGGAGTTTAAAAATCATTAAATAAAAATCTCAATTAAAGATGTGATTAGACATTAATCGGATGATAAATAACATCCAATAAATCCCATTTATACTCCCTTGTATCAATTCATAAGTGGGTTACCCCTCCATTGATGTTATAGTTTCAATGGAAGTGGAAGTAGACTCATGAGGGAGGAGTTGAAGAAGTAAAGAAAAAAATAAAAAGAAAATGATCACTCCACCATTCTGTGAATAATTTCACAAGGTTTGGTGTGAATAAATTCACACCTTGAACCAACGGTATCGAAGTGATATGAAAACAACAGAATAATAGGAAAAGAAGAACTTTTATTAATAAACTAAATTGAATTGAACAACTTACATGTGAAAGACAAACTTGAGACTACAAAATCGCAGCATAACATTACAATTGAACAAAGCACCAAAGATACTCAACTCCTCCACCACCATGGCCTTAAATAGGAATTTTTGAAGCATTGGGTCGAGCTTCCAGTATTCCATGTCTTCTCAATTAATTGTGGTAGGCCATAGGTGGGTGAAAAGTTGAGGGAGAGTTGATTTTTCCACCCTTAACCCCAGGTGGAAGCCAGCTAGCCTCCACCGAACCGATGCGCCTCGAAGACCTTCTAGATTTCTGAATTCGAGTGGTCCATATAGAAAAAACATGAATCTATGGATGTACCCTAACCGTCTATAATGTTTCACCCCATCATAGTGTATGGTTAATGAGATATGTGTAAAATGGTGGGTTGTTTTTCTAGGCCGCAGAATCTGGCCCATAATTTAATCTTCAACTTGGGCCACCTGAATAACCACAATGGAATCCGAATTATCACTGGTCATGAAGAATTATTTGTTCCTATATATTTCATATTGAATCCCATGAAATGTGGGCTTTAGTGGGGATGTATGTTGGGCCCCACATTCTCATCAATGGGCTGGTGTCCAATCTGCCATCTCCAGAATTGTTTGCATGAAATCACATTTTGGTGGTCTTCCATTGTGAATCTTCCAACACTCCACAAGTATAAATTGTTCCCAATATAATTATAAACCTTAAGATTAAATATGAAAATAAAATCATCATAAATTGGAACTTTAAATGTTGTTAAAAAATGTACCACATAATAGTGCATTTTAAGAAGGAATTACAATCATAATCTGAAATGATGTTCAATGTGTAAAATGAATTAAAAATGGTTTTTATGAATAATAAAGAACATTAATATTATATATATTAACAATGAATAATAGCCTCATTTAGTGGATAATAACACCCCCAAATTGAGTTTTTCTAGTCCCGAGAAAAATATATCTCAACAATATAAAATTTGAATTCCCTTTTCCAAAAACATTTTAATACACACTGATCACCAAAAACCCTCATATCAAAAAATCATGAAACCCATCAAAATATTTTAATACAATATAGTTTCATAAGTAGATATCTATCCCAAGCCCATTCCTTTGTTCAAATTCATCGCAATATTTCATCAAATATCAATTAAGAGTGATGATGTGTTGTTCATCGCATTAGACATGGGGGTTCATCTTTATTGAAGAGGAAATGATGGAAGACTTAGGTGGAATCATGTTTCAATATTAAGATGTGTATTCAAACCAAAATTATTGTATTTTTTTATTTAGTATTTTTTTTCTTTTTTTTTAATTTTTCCCTGGTAATTGAAATTGCACTCAAAAGAGTCAACCCCTGTAGTGAGACATTGCCAATGCCTCCCAGGATCAAAGACCATAGGGCACCAAGTGAATCCCACATAATTTTTCATCATCTTGAGTTAACTCAATCAAAAAAAATCAAATTAACAAAAATAGAGATAAAATTAGTAACTCTGGGCCAGGCAACTATGGAGTCACGATCCCCAAGTTCTGAAAGCCATGCATTAGGTCATTTCATTGCTCTATGAGAAAATTTATTGTTTTTATTGAATAATCATATTAAAACTAAAATGATTACCAAACCTATGCTATATATTTGGGGGACCCTCTAAACTCAAACTAATACCCCACTATCCAATAGATGTGAATTGTGATTCTTTTTTTATTTGGATGAAAATATAAACAATGAAATATCACATTGGACAGCCATAATTTCCAAAATCTATTCTCATGAAATTATACATGGATTAAAATCAGAATCATAGATTTCTTAATTAATTTATATTCAGTTTCGATGTTTTCAATGTGTATTATCATGTTCAATGTTAAAAAAAATTTCCCTCTATTTACACAAATTTTCTTTCAAATCTTTTTTTTCACACAAAGGAAAAAATTTTATTTCATCCACTCAACATAAAATAACACTATCCCTAGTGTTTGAAGAAAATAAATTTTAGAAGGAGATAGAGATAGAGGAGATTACTTCTAAAAGGCATTTTAAATAATAAACATGGAACAAAGTCACCTGGTGGTTGAAGTTGAAGTTTCTACTGCTCCAATTTGCTCATTTGATCTCCATGTCACTAGGAGAGTTCCCTAGTGGAAAAAGGAAAACAAACAACAAAAAAACAATATATATATATTCTAATAATAATAAAAAGTAAAATATAAGTATATATTTAAAAATTATAGAATAAATAAGAACAATAATCCATAGGTCAGTGGTAAGCATACACCACTTTCTCCCTTCGGTCCTGGGTTCAATTCCCCGCGGATTCACCGATTGTGACAGGGATTGACCCATGACCCAAGGTGTGTCCCTTTTTTATAAGTATATTATTATTATTTATTTGTATTTTTATTTTAACCTATCGAGACATAAAAAACAAACTAAGGATACATTGTCTTCTTTTTAAATTTTTGTGTAAGATATTACTCAAGGATCACGCCACAGGGCACCGATGGATATGGTGATCCCCTTTTATACCCATCCATACTCATAATAGAATAAAAAATAAATAGTTAGTTTTTTGAAAATATCAAAATTATTGATAAAAAAATTATTTCAAAAATATTGAAAACATGAAAACCAAGGGTTTGATCCCATACAGTGCTTTGTTTAACGTCGTTAGTCCGACATGGATAAAAAATATATCAATTTTTTCCTAGTTCATAGGTTGGCTCAGTTATCTAAACCTCTATCTCCTGTTTATTGAATGATTCAATGAATGTTTTTAACCTTTTACCATTAACCTTGAAAATGTAACCACTTGTGGTATCTTGAATCACTACTGCCCCATGGGGGTAATCATGATGCACTATGAAAGGACATAACCATCTAGACCATAACTTTACCAGGTGTAAATTATGTTTGAAACTATACAAGAGCACAAATTTTCCTAGTTCAAAATGTTTGAATTTGATATTCCTAGATTGGTAGGCTTGAAGTGTATCTTTATTTACCCCTGAATTTTTATAAGCCTCCATCCTTAGTTCCTCCATTTCAATGAGATCTAATTTCCTTTTTGTTCTCGCCAATGAGAGGTTATAATACATTTTTCATATTTTCCTAAAAGGCCTTATGCTCAATTTCAACAGGTAAATGGCATGCTTTTCCATAAACCAATATATATGGTGACATTCCTAGGATGGTTTTGTATGTTGTACGAAATGCCCAAAGAGCATCCAAGAGTTTCTTGCACCAATCTTTCCTAGAAGGATTGATAGTTTTTTCAAGAATATTCTTAATCTCCCTATTTTCTAACTCAGCATGGAAATTGGTTTGAGGATGGTATGTAGTGGAAACTTTATGAGAAACCCCATACTTAGACATGAGTGAAAAGAATGGAAGTTTGCAGAAATGGGTTCCTCGATCACTGACTATAGCCCTAGTAATTCCAAATCGAGAAAATATGTTCTCTTTCGAAAATTGAATCAAAAAATGATGGTCATTAGACTTGTTGGGATTGGATTAAACCCATTTTGATACATACTCAATAGCTAAGAGTATGTAGAGGTATCCCCAAGAGTTTGGTAAAGGACACATGAAATTGATTCCCCATCAGTCAAATATTTCAATCACTGAGAAGTGAGTGAGTGGAATTTGATTCCTTTTGGTGATTGACCCTACTTATTGACACTTAGGACAAATTTTACAAAATGTGTAGGGGTCCATTGAGAGGGTGGGCCAGAAGAGATCACACTGAAGAACCTTAGTAGAAGTTTTCTTAGAGGAAAAGCGACCTCCACATGCCTCAATATGACAGAATTTAAGGATGGACTCTTGTTCAGATTTGGGGACACACCTCCTAATGACTTGGTCAGGGAAGAACTTATAGAGGTATGGATCATCAAACTCATAGTGCCTAACATCAAAAAGGGATTTCCTTCGAGATTCAGTCCCTATGAATTTTGGAATTATTTATGTAACTAAGAAGTTAGCTATGTCAGCATAACAAGGGCAGTCACTCACAGAGTATAGGTGTTCATTAGAAAATGAATCAGACACAAAAATGTGATTTGAGTTGACTTTGAATTACTTCCTAGAGAGATGATCATCTACAAAATTTTCAACACCCTTTTTATCCATGATTTCGTGGTAGCATTCTTGTAAGAGAAGTACCCACCTAATCCTTCTAGCCTTAGTATCTTGTTTTTTGGATGAGGTATTTTAGTGAAGAGTGGTAAGTGAACACGGTGATGGGGGATCCATAGAGGTAGGACCTAAACGTCTCTAAGGAAAACACAATATAATGTAACTCCTTCTCAGTGGTGGTGTAGTTGATTTTGGAATCATTTAAGGATTTTCTTGCATAACCAATGACATAAGGAGTTTTATCACAATGTTGTTTTAACACATCTCCTACAGAAAAGTCACTGGCATCACACATAATCTCAAAAGAAGGTTCCAATTTGGGGATTTCATAATCGGATTAGAGGTGAGAGAGTATTTGAGGGTTGAGAATTAACCCTTACAACATTCTACCTAAACAAATGGAGCATCCTTTACTATGAGATCACAAAGGAGACCAGAGATTGAACTAAAGTCCATGATGAATCTTCTATAGAAACTAGAATGTACTAAGAAAGACCTCACTTCCTTGACATTTTTGGGTGATGGAAGGTGAAGAATGATTTCAACCTTGGATTTATCATCATAAATCCCCCTACCTGAGACTAGATGGCCTAGAACTTGTCCCTCTAACCATGAAATGGAATTTTTCCCAGTTTAAGATCAGATTATTTTCTTCACATCTTGACAAGACTCTCTCCAAATTTCTAATACATCCCTCAAATGTATCCCCAAACACAGAGAATTCATCCATGAAGACCTCATGAAAATCTCCTCCCATGTCTGAGAATATTCCAATCATGCACCGCTGCAATGTTCGAGGGGCATTGCATAACCCGAAGGGCATGCATTTCAAAGAGAAGGTTCCAAATGGACAAGTGAATGTTTTCTTCCCATGATCCCCTAGGGAGACCTCAATTTTATTATACCCGGAGTACCCATCTAAGAAATAGTATAAGGCATGACCTACCACTCTCTCAAGGACTTGGTCAATGAATGGTAAGGGGAAATAGTTCTTCATGGTAAATGAGTTTAGCTTCCTATAGTCGATGCAGACTCTCCAGCCACTACTCACCCTTGTTGGAAGAATCTCACCATCCTCATTGTTTATCACTGTGATTATAGCCTTTTTTGGAACCACTTGGATTGGGATCCCCCACTCACTCTCAGCAATGTGATAGATGATACCAGATTTTAACAATTTCAGAAGTACTTTTCTCACTACTTCAATGAGATTAGGATTGAGTCATCATTGAGGTTGATGACATGGATTTGAATCAGATTCCAGAATAATCCTATGAGTCCTGATAAGTGGGATAATCCTATGAATATATGATAGGGTCTAACCAATGGCATTCTTATGTTTCATAAGGACATCTAGAAGCATCCTCTGATTATTGGATTCAATAGAAGAAGAAATGATGATAGGATGTGTTTGATTGTCCCCTAGGAAGGTATACTTGAGTGTAGTGTAATGTTGCTTCAATTCAAGATTAGGTTGGTTTATAATTTTAGCAGAAGAATGGGACATTTGATCAAGATCAATTTTGTTTCTTATAGTTTTATAAAGGATTGACTCCCCACATGTAGAATTTTCAGCTACTAGATTGGATTGATCAGATTTATGGAAGGAAGTTGGAGTGGTATCCATGAAAGAGGTTTCTTGAAAGGTTTCACTGATTGTTGGACCTAAGACATCACCATAAGAGATATTTGAAAATGATTCAAGTCAAGGAGATAAACTTACTTCATGTGAAAAAAGTAATTCAATCTCATCCTGACTTAAACATCCATCAAATATTCCTTGATGTTCTATGGATTCATTATCAATGCTTCCTATCATGTTTACATCATGAATGTCATTGTCATCCCCTATTTGTGAGATCACATTGTAGATGTTCAAGTCTAGACTCATGTTTCCAATGGTGATGGTCATGTTCCCATTTCAGACTCGGATAACAGAGTTGATTGTTGCAAGGAAAGGACAACCAAGGATGATTGGGGTTTGTTCCTTATTTCCTAATTTTAGATGGCTGTAATGGACAATGAAGTCATCATGGCAGAAAAAGTGTTCAACCTTTACCAGAACATCCTGTAAATCCCCTTTGTAAGCCTAATGTTATGATCAATAAGTTGAAGTGTGACAGATGTGGGTTGGAGCTCTTGTAGGCCCAAGTGGCAGTACACATCATATGGGATGAGACTGACACTACCTCTTAGGTCACACAAGGCCTTGACAACATTGATCTCTCCTAGTTCAACAATGATGTAAGGGAAACCCAGGTCTTTCATCTTAGGATGAATGGTCCCTTGAATGGTGGAACATACATTAGCAGCCAAAAGGACTTGGTGTTTATGTGAAATTTTTATTTTAAAAGTGAACAAGTCCTTAAGTTACTTTGAGTAGGTAGTTGTGGTTTGGATTGCATCGATAAGGGTAATGTTCAACTTGACTTGTGAGAAGATTTCCCTCAATGTTTCACTCAATTCAATCTTGGTTTTACACCTCATGTGCTGAGGAAATGGTGCAGGTTGTGGGGTTGTTTGATGAAGAGTTCTTTCATTCACATTTTTAACAGTTTTCTCAGTTTCATAATGTGGTTCATTGGTATTTTTATCCAAGTTTTAATCTTCGGATGGGTTTTGAATTAGTTGTTCAGGTTTCTCAATTGATTTCCCACTTCATAAAATAGTCACAACCTTTATTTGTTCATGAGTTGTTTGAGTATATCTTGAATCTCCCCTTGAAGTTGAGGATGGTACTACCTTAGTATGCATGGTTGCCTTTCCAGTTTGGATGGTTTGATGTTCTTGTTTTAGGGAAGATAATTACGAGTTTATCCTATCCATTTGTTTTCACGGTTTTTCTAATAGGATTTGTGGAACAGTTTGGGTTAGTGCTTGAGAAGATTGGTTTATCCTAGGGGGATATTTTGGAGGTGGGATGGTTTGTTGAAAATGGATCGGTGGCTGTTGGTATTGGATAGGTTAGGGTTGGAAATGGTTATGGGTTTTATTTTTCTGATAGGGGTAAGGATTTTTTCCCTGTGGCTGGATAGGTTTTTGGTTATCTTTTTAGCGGAATCCTGGGTGGTCAATTTACCTTGAGTTGAAGTTGTTTTGGTTTTGAGGCTTTTGAAAGTTCAAAGCATTTACTTAAACTACGGGTCCTCCAAAAAGAACATCTGAGATGGATGAAATGGTTGGGTAGTTGTCTGTATTATGGTCATGTTTGTCACAAATTGTGAAAACAGGGTCTACAATTTGGATTTCATGGACTTTCCTAAGGTCTATCTCTTTAACCTTCCTAGATAGTTCTACGAGTTTAGCCCTAAGGATTTCCTATTCCCTAAGTGTATAAATTCCAGTAGATATTTGTGTATTTTTAGAATAAGGTGAAGTTCCCCATGTTTGGTTTTGTTCAAAAAGGATTTCTAGATACTCATAAGCATCATTTGGGGCTTTGTTTTTAAAGGTTCCATTACACATCATGTCAATGAATTGTTTGTTCCTCAGACCGAACCCTTCATAGAAAATCATCACTTGTTTAGGAATAAAAAATTCGTGGTGTGGATGCATATTTTGAGTTTCTTTGATCCTCTCCCATGTTTCATAGAATGACTCTCCCTCTTTTTCAAAAATGTTTTGGATGCTCTTTCTAAGTGCAATTTTTTATGGTGGGGAATGTTTTTTTGTAGAATTATCTTTGTAGTTGTTCCCAAGAGTTTATAGATGATGGTCTCAAATTTTTTAGCCAATTTTTTCTTAATCCTTTAATGAAAAAGGAAATAGACTCATCATAGCAGATTCAGTTTATTTAGGGGACACATGGTTTCTATAATGACATTGAACTCTTTAATGTGAAGGTAGGGCATCTCGGACTCCATTCCATGGAATGTGGGAATGTGATTTAGGACATGGGTTTTAAAGATATAGTTGGAATCTCCTAGGGAGTAGTGTCTAATGCTTGAGGAGGAATTGGTCCAGTCAGGTGTGAGGTAGTCATTCATGGTTTGATCGACTGCATTCCCCAATTTTGGGGCTGCCTTATTTGTGTTTTCATATTGGTTCCCACACGGGTTAATGAGTTGGTTTCATTCAAGACCATCAATTGAAATAGGCTCAATTTTTCAATCTGGAGTAATATGAATATTATGATCTAATGGAAAGAGTTTTGTTGGTGTACTTGACTCCCTAACCCCAGGACTATCCACCCTAACTAGACGGTTTGATTGATCACAGGTGAAGGCAGACATGCGCAAAAAATACGAGAAAGGGACAGGATAAGAGAATTTGGGTGAGAAAAAAAATTGGTGATAATAGAATGGGTGTTTAGATGACTTACTTGGTTCCTAGGAAATGGCGCCAATATTTGATTCATGCTCAAATTTACCCAAGAGATGAAGGTATAACGGTCCTTATAGTTCAGCTTGGGTTATCGAATCCTCAGAGACCTAGGAAGTAACCTACAGACATGTACATTCTGTGGATGGTTTTTGGCTAAGAAGTGGCCAAATTAGGTTGATTTAAGATGGTTGTAAATGAACTCTAAGAGACATAATTGAATTCAATTTAAAAGAGTGATTTGATCCTAGGTTATCACTTGGGGTGCATTGGAAGTATTTTCTTTTTCAATGATTTCAATTTCTTATATTTGAGATGGGTTCATTTAAGAAGATCAAACAACATGATCACTTACTAGTTTAATACCTACACGCTTTAATACTAATAACCTATACAATTGAAGGATCAATGTTTTGAGCACTTCATGGTAAAGGTTCGTATTAGCACTTGAAGTCGGTGGCCTTAAATTCAACATGGACGATGGAGTTTAAAAATCATCAAATAAAAATCTCAATTAAAGAAGTGATTAGACATTAATGGGGAGATAAATAACATCCAATAAATCCCTTTGATAGTCCCTTGGATCAACCCATAAGAGGGTTAGCCCTCCATTGATTCTATGTTTTCAATGGAAGTGGGAAGTAGATTAATGTGGGACGAATTGATGATGTAAAGAAAACAATAAAAAGAATATGATCACTCCAACATTTTTGAATAATATCACAAGGTTTGGTGAAATAAAATTCACACCATGAAACAACGGTATCAAATTGATATGAATAACAACCTAATAATAGGAAAATAAGAAATTTTATTAAGAAACTAAAGTGAATTGAACAACTTACATGTGAAAGACAAACTTGAGACAACAAAATCGCAGCATAACTTTTCAATTTAACCAGGAACCAAATATCCTCAACTCCTCCACCACCACTGCCTTAAATAGGGAATTTTGAATCCTTGGGTTGAGCATCCAATATTCCAAGTCTTCCAAATTAATTTTCGTATCCCATAGGTGGGTGGAAAGTTGAGAGAGAGTTGATTTTTCCACCCTTGACCCGAGGTGGCATCCAGCTAGCTTCCACCGAATAGATGTGCCTGTAGGACCTTATAGATGGCCTAATTGGACGAGGACATAGACTAGAAACATGAATCTCCGGATGTCCCCTAACCTTCTGTATTGTTTCATCGCAAAATAGGGAATGGTTAACGAGATATGTGTAAAAAGATGGGCTATTTTCCTAGGCCGCAGAATCTGGCCCAGAATTTTATCTTTAACTTGGGCTGCCTGAATAACCACAATGGAGGACAACTTAGCACTGTCTCCTGATGCATTATTTGTTTTTATAGTTTACTTCTAGCATCCCATGAAATTTTGGCTTAATTGGGCCTATATTGTGGGTCCCACATTCTAATCATTGGGCTGGTGTCTAATCTTCCTTCTTCATAATTGTTTGAATGAAATCCCATTTTGTTGGTCTTCCATTGTGAATCTTACAACACTCTACAAGTATGAATTATTTAGAATATAATATATGCCTCAAAATTAAATATAAAAATAAAATCAATATCATTGGGCACTTTAAATGATGTTAAAAAATGTAACACATAATAGTGCATTTTAAGAAGGAATTACAATCATAATGTGAAATGTAGTTCAAAGCGTAAAATGAACTAAAAATGGTGTTTATAAATAATAAATAACATTAATACTATATATATTAACAATTAATATTAGCCTCATTTAGTGGCTGATCATAGGTTTTATGAATCAAAACCCAATGTAAGGGAGAAGGATTTTCCACCATGATCAACATAAACCATAACATATTTCCACATCCTTATTCAAGGCACAATCATATTTATAAAAAATAGATTTCATCCCTCAGATCTCAGGATCTCAATTCCTTAATCCATTGTAAAAAAGGCACTAAATTTTTGTTATAGCATGTACATAAACATACTATGAAAAATGAGGCCATTCCCCCCATTACATTTTATTCCAATTAAAAATATTAACCAAATTCACATAATATGTGCTGATTAAATTCTAACAAGGGGTGTTGTAATACCAAAAAAATTAATTCCATTTCTATTATACCATTCATTGCATGGATGTAAAGTAATCTATCATGAAATAACTACTCAGTTCCTTATATGAAATTGAATCTATCAAAACATGGAAATTCGTTTAATAAGGATCAAGGAATTACATAGATGATATCATAGTCTAATTGGGAAATTACATACATGGTCAATACCATTCTGTTAGAAATATAATCATTTAAAAAGATCTTGGTGCATTAGTCATTTTTATATATATAGGGAAATTAATTTAAAATGTCACATAAGGCCATTTATTAAACATAACACATATCAAGCTAGGACATAAAAGAATATAAAAAGAACATAATAAATAATTCCACGAACATTGCAAGAAACTACTCATCACTTCATAGTTTCGAAGGAAACACACATCATCTGAATGGTTTTATTAAAACAACATGTCTTTATTAATAAAAAATCATTTTATCATAATTATTCACCACCTTCAAGAATCAAGTCTCAATTCATGGAAGAAAAAAAAATTAGATGGCTATAGTACATGGAAAAACATTAATATGATTCAACAAGGATCCTAAGAGTTACTATGACTAATTGGGAAATTTCACTAAAGAAAAAACACCATTCAAAATCCAACTCTAATTCTTTTAAGGTGTTTCGAGAAAATATTAACTTAATTAAAAAGTGTAAAACAAGCTAGCACACCAAATGTGTTTTTATGATCGAGGTCTATATCCTCTAAACTATAAAACAAAGATTATTGTGAGTGTATCTATATTTATTGATCAATTTAATTGTATGAAATCAATTAAAGGTAATTTTTGGCAATGTTCAGCACATGGAAAAATAGATACATTAATAAATCAATGGAAAGTTAAGTAAATATCCATATTCCACCTATATCATACTTAGGATGATCCAGTCATCCAATAAGAAGCTATGATTTGGTCCGGTTATTAAGAAATACACAACATGGAAATTCACCCTAAAAATCAGGAAGATGAACTCACACCAGAATAGTGTAATCGAGAGGATATTAAATAAAGAATGATTCAAAAGGAATTGAGAGATTACCTATGTATATCCAAAGAAACCAATGGAACATAAAATGGATGATGGGTGATGGAGATCCATTGAAACCTTTTATAGGTTTGGGAGAGACCGATGATGCAAGGAGAAGGAGACACTCTCTCAAAGAGGAGAATAACAAATGGTCCAAATAAACATAAGACCAATTATGGAATGAATGGTCATTTCACCCAAAATATTTGTTTGCATAGTTTTTATATGCGATTGGGCTAAACAGTTCACCAACTTTGTGACTCCCGCAACCAAAGAACCCAACCTCACATGGTTGTGACACATGTTTCTCCAAATTTTACACCAACTGTGTGATGAATAGTTCTTATTTACTTCCTAAGTTGAACTAACCATCTTGGCTAGGAACACGGTTTTGGTAAACCATGTATGGTCCATGTGACACCTGCTGCTCCTCTGAAATAGGTCGTACTCATTGCTACAAGGGGCCATTCAACTTCGAACAAACTGAGTGCCCAATACAGACCATCTAAATGTGTTATTTTCATGCCCGACGCTCCCCAAACTCATAAATACACCCTAAGGTAACCCTAGGTCCATTACCCATGTATTGAAAAGAAAAAGGATTGTTTCACACTCTCATAATTATGTTCTTATTCTTAGATGAAATGAAAACCCATTTTGTAAATACCAAAATTTGAATTCCATTTGAATTTACCCTTGTCTCAAAACATGGTTCATTACAATGACCTCACCTTATGAATTATTATCCATGAGAACCCATTCGGAATAGCAAAAATATTTCCAAACCTTCGCGGGTAATGAATTCTCATTAAAATGGTTTCATTTCATTTCAAAATTCCCAACAATCTTTCAAGAATATAATTAATCATACAATACTTAGGCCATCAAAACCTGATCCAACACTCAATTTCCTACTAAAACATTGAAATAGTTCTTACCCAATCCAGCTTAACTAGAGGCAAAATCTTGTGATCATCTCTTTAAACATTTGGTTGATGCTTCTCCATCACTATAATCAATGGAAAATAAAAGCCAATTCCAAACTATGATACTTCCACCATCAAAGTTACCTTACAAAGAAGTCCCTTAAGAATTCTAAAGACTCTCTTCACGTGATTTATTTTATTTGGAAAACATAATTACATATGAGGTCATATTAGGGATATCAACATAAAGAAATAGTCTAATATTGATTGAACTAATAGAAACTTGTCACCCAAGCATTCTTGTAAGGAATTGCTAACTATTAAACCACACCTGCCTCCACCTGGTGATGAGATTTAAATCGATTGTATAAGACCATTTGCACTGAACTAGAAAGATAAAAAGTTAGGCCACTTTTGGCCTACTATTCTCAAGATTCTCTTCTTTGACATCTAACCTTACTCATACTAAACTATAACACATTTTTTCAATTCATTTTTTATTTACATTGACCACCTTCACAAAAGTCGATACATGACTTCTAGTGGTGTACCTCAGTCAAGACATCACCTAACCCTTTAAAACAATCATTCCACTTTATGAACAAGGGTGTAACCTAGAGCCAGGACACTGAAATCATCACCCATTAGAATCACCTCCATGCTTGATAAAATTATGTTATAACATGAGATTCACCAAGATGGAGCCCGTGGAACCTGGCCAAGGTAGTCTGCACTACAAGAATACATGTGAGAGATCATTACGAGACCAAGAAATACACTTTAAAACATTTACTGAACTCAATTCCAAATCCTCCTAACAGTCCATTCAAAGGAAAATGGTTTGTTTCCAAGATACTATCCAATGCACTCCACATGGGAACACTAGTACCACTTAGGATAAACCATGACATGATAAAAACCACATGTCAAGTGCATAACTAAGATAAGAGCAATATCTCTCACCCAAAATATTAAACAATTTAGTGTGATGTAAGACATAATCATCCTTATTGGATCAAGGATGAATTGATGGTAGTGGATTAGTATAAATTTTATATATTAGTAAATTAAGATTATACAAAAAATTAATAAGAATATCAGTCAAACCCATACTAGTCGACTTCATAGAATAAACTCAACTTCACCTCTTGACGCATCTGCACAAACCACTCTCTAGCCTTCCCCACCCAAGGGATATTGTGATCATTTGTGCCCAAACATTAAAATACATATAAGAGGAATTTTTTTCACAAGGGATTCATACACTTCCCCCCACATCTACTTCATGCTGCTGATCAATAAATGACATGATTCAAAACATGCAAATATCTTGTGCATTGCTGCATGACTGACCATTAACTGTTGGTCCTCCTTGGTTGTGTTCCTTATAAAATAAAGGAAACACATTACCAAGAACCATGGAAACACTCCACACCATATGAGTGTCCTAGTTATTGAAATAATCGACACACACTAGACACTCATAGGTATTCTAGATCAAAAAAATTAAATGAATGTTTGATAATCTAAGTCACAACAACACGTTTCAAAACATTTAGATGAAAAGATAAATTAAATTGGACCATCATATCACAACACATGATCCTACTAGAATTAATCCTAACAATTGGGACAAACATGAATACTTTAATTCCCATGTCACTCTACTTCATAGATGACCTGAGGACATACTCAATATAATAATGAAAAATATTTCACCAAACTCAACTGGTTCATTAAATAATTTAGAAACATGAAGTGTTCCATATATATTAATACATATTATCTCATAATTACATGAGAAAATTGAAAATTCTAAATACAATCAATAGTTTACCCATACTACAGATTCATGTATCTGATGGATTATTTTAAAATTAGACCAAATTTTTTCTATCTCATATGGATATAAAACAAACCGAATACCTCTTGATTATCCCAAGGTAAGATAAAAAGGGTCAAAAGACCTACTAAATAGCCGACCATGCCATAGGTATGCCAAACCTATTGAGACCGTGCATTAATTAATGCGCACTCTCATTAAAATATACCATGGATACCATGACTACCAATATGAAGAAGGGTTTCATTTATATACCAAAAGTATTACCTTGGGAAACTAAAAAAGAACAAAATTCAGAAAAAGAATTAAATTTATCCTAGTATTTAACCTCCAAGGGTGATGCATTCCATGTGATAGTCCCTTAAAACTAATAAGCATCGGCCCAATCATAAGGACACACTAAATATATTTTACTAGGTCCAACACTTATTATTATAGACCTTGATAAAATGAAAAAGGGAATACAAAAAATGTTCGCATTTCCATTCTATGGAAACTCAAGGGAAATTTAACATGACCATGCAAGAAGGATTATACTAAGGACACCGCTGATGATTCCATTTCAAAAACATTACAATGATTAACCTTCAATCCCTAAGAATTTAATATATTTTAAAAATTACATCAAACACAAAATATCAAATTAAGGGACTTGGTATAGATAAGAAAAACTACTAGGGTCCCACTAAGCCTTCCTAGGTTCATCAGAATTCATCTCAATAGATGTTTCATAATTAATAATTTTTCAAAATACCATTTGGGGTTATTTTATATGAAACATTCCCCAACTGCCATCTCGTGTCCAGTTGTGCATTTTATAATCTAACAAACAGTCTAGAGTTCAAATTTACCATATTTTTCATTTTATTAATTTAAAATTAAATCATTTTAAGACATAATGGTTTGAATATATGGGTCTCCATTCCCAAAACTATGAAGTGCCCAGAAAATATAAATATTGGAATTTACATCTAATTAATTAAAAGCGATTAACTTTAACATTTGATATAAGAAAATTTTACATTTTCAAAATGGTCTTAAATTATGTATAAATCTAAAAAAATGGTTTTAGTATAGAGGTTACCATTTCACAATTATAAGGTTCCATTACATAGTAGAATTGAGAAATTGTGTTCAATAAAATATAAAGATCAAAAATGGTTTGAGTAAACATGTAACCATTTCCCAATTATAATGTGTCCATACACCATCGAATAGGAAAAATGGATCACATTTATTCAGAACTAATAAATCCATCACATGAAACCAATTATATATATCAAAAAAATTATATATTATCACAAGAAATAAACACATAGAAACATGTTATTAATCACAGAAGCGTGATAGAAATGGGCTAAATAAAGTAGTACAATGGAATATAATTACCAAATCATGGAAGAAGACTAACATGCTAAATAAAATAGTAATAATGTTATATAATAGGCATACTGAAGAATTAATGATCATGTACAAATCTAATCATTCATTAAATTACCTATCATGACATATAAAAGGTTCATGATCACAATCAATAATCAACCTACAAATGAAACTACATGGCATGGAATATTCATGACATGATAATTTCAAGGATCCTATAACCCTAAAAGTAATAATACTACATTTACAAACCGGTAAAAGGGTAAAACAAATAAAATCACAAATAAATTATTAGTAGAATGTAAAAAATTTATTCTATGTGAAATAATAATCTACTATAATATAAATCAACATGGACATCAATCACGCTATGGGATACATAGACGTTTCCCCATGGGTTTGTGATTAGTACTTGAAACATCTATATAATAAACATAGAAACATTCCTATTATATTTTCTACTAGCCCAAAATAGTAAGAAAAAGGAAAAAACATCTTTGATTCCACTTTTTAATGACCTGACCCCACTGAACGCTATAGAGATAGCTAGACCAGTGTATCACATGGCTACAAGTGAACCTCTCAATATGCTGGAGGCTACCAACTAGAGGAAAGGGTCTATAGAAGTGATAGTGTGGAGGCTATACACTGATGATCAGAGTAGAAAATGTGTATATTATATGATAAATAATAAGAAACAACAGATGTATTAATAAAATAATTATAGAGAATCAGATGAATAATAATAACTAAAAATATAGGACTGTGAATGCCAATATAAAAGAATGCATGCTTGTAAAGATGAATATACAAGATATAATAAAATAAACATACATTATGAAACATGATACAGAGAAGTACAAAAATAAAAAATAAGTAACAACCTAAATGGAAATCTCCATGTGAATTCTGGACTTGAAATCAGTCATATACTCCCAGCTCCCTAGTTTAAGATGCCAATACTCGCAATCAACCAATGTCAGTTGAACATAAGGATCTACTTGGGTTCCCTAGTTAAATAGCTTCTTGAGTATGGTGTGATAATATAATTCCCAATAGGTTAACACCTGTGGTGTCTACAACTGAATCAAGTCAATGTTTTGAATGTAATTCATAGTTTAGATTATACAAATAATAAAAAAAACAAAAAAAACAGCCCTCTCAGGTTTTTAATGGATTCCTAGAGGCTCTACCTGTTTAAGATCCTGACTGAAAAGAGATATCAAAATAGTAACTATATATATATAAATATTAATAAGTATATATATATATATATATTGGTTACATATTACATCCAAATATATGAATGATGTACATGTCTATGTAAGTGCCCATATACCTGGAATACTTGTTGTAGGATAGACCCGGACATAACTCAGACATCCATAAACATTATAAATAAGTGTAAAATCTCAATAAATATGGTACATTCCCTACCTCCCAATATAGTGAACGATGTCATGCAAGGCACCTGGGTTGGTGAGTGTACCATCATGCTGACACCCTATGTTGTGATTGTACCATCATTTCGACACACAACAAGGGATGTGGTGAATTGTTTCCACCATTCCCACAATATCAACAGTGAGAGACGTCATGAATAAACAAATGATATATGGGAGTGTGATTTTCCTCCATGCTCCATATAACATTTTCCATCATTCCACATCATATGGTAAGGTTTAATTATTTTTATAATAAATAGCCATGAGGATTTACCTATCATGCTTTATATTTATTATGACATTATCATTAAGTAATTACATTTCAATTATACCATTTTTATAATAATGAAATGAATGGAGTAGCCTTGTCACCCTATACATTTCATTATAATAAAAACATTTAATTCAATTCACATAAGTCATGATTAATTAATTTTTACAAGAGGTGGAGTAGTACCACCAAATTCAATTCCATTTAAATTAGACAATTCACCACATGCATGGAAAGTAATCGATCATGAACAAACTTGTTAATTAATAAAATTCCATTGAATATATCAAAACTGGAAAATTCAATTAAAAATGATCATGTATGTACATATAAGGTAACATTCTCTAATTAGGAAATTACCATTATGGGAAATCACATTCAGTTAAGAAACCATGTTGTTTTAAGGAGCCTTGTCCATTAGTAAATTTTATATATGGTTGGTAATTTATTTTATTACATCAAATAAGGCCAAGTATAAAAATCACCACATACCAAACTAGGATATAAAATCAGAGAATGATGACTAAAATAGTGAGGCATAACATGTTATAAAGAATAACTTTTGAGAAAAAATTAATAATGATCATCATGGAACCTAAAAGGAGTTATGATTAGTTGGGAAATTTACTAAAATGGTAAACTAAATTTAAAATCTATGAAGAATACTAAGAAGGAGTTTCATAAAATAATTAATAAAATTAAAATTTGTAAAAAATTCGGGCACACCCAAGTTATGTTATGGATTGTGGACTGCATCATTTAAACTACTAAGAAAATATCATATGATGTGTACCTAAGTATATTGGGTAATTTAAATTGAATAAACTCAATTAAAATGTGATACTAGGAAAAGGCCGACATTTAGCCTAACAAAATCATTTATAAGTCAATTTTTTTTTGGAAAATCCTTAGACCCTCAAAATTGTACTTACGATGATCCAATCATCCAATAACAAGATCTAATTTAGCTTTGTTTGGAAGAAATATATGAAACATACATTCTCTCTAAAAATACTGCAAATGATCTTGCACTAAAATTGCAAAAGATAGAGGAAATTAAACAATGATATAATCAAAAGTAATTGAGAGATTACTGATATCGTTCTATAGAGACTAAATTCAATCAAAAGAGTTGAGAGAAAAATGAGATCCATTGAAGAATATGTTAGGCTTTGGTGAGGCCTACAGTGTAATGAAACACAAACCCATTCTAATGTATGAGAAGAAATAAAGGAAGAAAATAAATCAAAAAACCATTAAGGGGAAAATGAAAATTTCACCCAAAAATGGGTCATACATTTTGGAAAAACTGTGTACTAATAGTGCAGGCCCCAGTTCAGAAAAATCCCATTTCACATGGCTATGCTACATAGTTTGCATAACCATTCACCAATTGTGCGACAAATAGTGATTTAGTACTTCATTAGTGGAACTAATCATATGGTCTAGCCACACATTGTGGGGAATCCATGTGTATCTTTTGAGACACCTAATTCTCCTTGAAAATAGGCCACATAGTTTTCCCTTGGGGCAGGATGGTTTTATACAAACTGTACGCCATGTGCAGACCCTCCAAACATGGGATTTTCGGGTCTTGATGCCACTAAAACTCGATGGGACACACTTGGGACACCTCAAGTATTTCAACAACTCTAAAAACAACACATTGAAGTGTTTCAACTCATGGAATTATGTTCTTATGGTCAGTTCAAAGAATTAATCTTCATGTAAACAAAAAATTCAAATTCACATGGAATTTCTCCGTGTCTCAAAACACAGGTCATTAATAAATCAATATTTAACTCATGGGATAATTTACAAAAATTTATTAGTAAGATTCCCCATTATTATGTGAAAAATTTTCTTCAAATAAATATATTTGGTATATAATGAATCCAAATTAATGAATAATTATTTTTGATCAAGTTCATAGAGACCTAATTTTCAAAACACTTGACATAACTCATAGAATTCTTGGTGAAATTTTTGATAATGTATGTTTATTGAAAATTTACATCATAACACAATGAAGAGGCATAATGTAGGATTATGAGACTAAAAAACTCATCATAAAACTGGAATCACCTATAATGTTGCTTGAGGCTCATCAAGTGGTTTAAAAATTACTTTAAAACATATACCACCACAATACAATTTTGATATTTGTTTACAAAAACACTCATATATTAAAATCACGTTAGATAAAATTATAATAATCCATCACATTTTTCTGTATATGATAAAACACTAAATTAGTTAAAAATTTCATTCATTAAATAATATAGGATAAATTATAATTTTTATGTGGAATGAATAATATAATAGAAAATATTCAATTAGAATCATGTTTTATGGTCATTTTTTCAAGTTAAAAAAAGGTTATAATCATTTTCAGAAACCATTCCTACCACGAAGGATATAATACAATAAGTCTCATAATTAATTATAATTATAAAAAAGGAGTAAATAAAACTGTGATTAGTTTCTAAAAATTAAATCATAATGTGGGATTATATCAAAAAAATTATCTAAATTTATTGAGTTTTTTAATATATTCATAATTTATATTTATTACGTGTAAAATAATGATAAAATTAGTAAATATATTACCCAATACATTTTTTTGGAAACACAGAGAAGAACCCAAGGGAAGAACCAAAATTTGTCACCCTGGGATATGGAAAATATTCGAAGTAAATTATTATTACAAATATATCAACTCTTGAATATATAAGTGAAAATGAGGAAAACAAATGAATAGAAGAGAAATAATAATAACAATATAGACTGAATCAAAAATAAAAATTTTAATAAAAATAGTGTAAACATACTTTAAAAAATTCATATTTCCAGCAGTAAACACCCCTCACTCATTCCTAGATGTGATGAGGGAAGTTAATTTATAGGAAAAATAATAAAAGTGCTTAGATATATATAAGAACATTATGTAAATATTCATTTATTATAATTTTATTTTCTATTATTCAACTCATTTGAATTTTTGAAATGATATTTTGATAAATAATAAAATGGATAATGATTGCGGGGTTTCATAATTAAGTGATATGTCTTTAGTGTAAGTTCAATTCGATTTCCCTCCCATTATATGTGATCTGGTTTGATTTTTAATGAATTTCAAAATTCTGAAAAGAATATTATTAAATATTTTTTTAGTAGGTGGGAAATGTAAATTAGATGAGTCTAATTATTTTTTAGAAGTTTTGATTAGAAGAATAAAAACTATCATTATTTTCGGTTAATTTAAATGTTAGGTTTATGTAGTATTCTTAAAAAATACTATAAATGATACTTCTAAAACTATGGATGATTATTTCTCACAAGATTTTTTATATCTTAGTGATGAAATATGAATGATAAGTTGCCATTATTCTTGGAAGACCATTTCTATACATTTAAAATTCATTGACCAATGAGAATAAAGGAAGATTAACATTTTCATTGGGTTATGGGGAATTTATATTAAATATCTGTAAAATTATGAAGCATGAAGAAAGAATCTATCTATTTAAATTTTATATTATCATTAATTAACATTTTATTGAAAAATTACAAAAAATATACAAGAAGATAAAACTAGGATTGATGACATTGAGGTGATAATGGGTTAATAATTGGAAACATATTTAGTGGAAGAAGTAGTAGTAGAAACACTATACGTGGAACATATATCTAGGGAATTATAATTTGAATTAGCTTCCAAAATTTTTAATCCATAGAGAAATTAATTTATGTAACTACTTAGTACTCTATAATCCTAATTGTTTTGGAGAATACTCTAATTTAATAGTCATAGAAATAAAGACCCCCTGACTAAAAATTCCAATTTCTATCTTTACCCTGAATAATGGAATGGGAAATTAAAAAATATACCTTAAATGAGGAGGATCAATTTGAAACATTTAATGAATACATATATACTAGATTAAGGGAGTATTATTAGATGATAACATCATATAAGACGAACACATCAAATGAAATAAGTATAAGAGACCTAATTTGTTGAAGTACATGATATAAGATTTATCTTCCCATTCTCAGACACTATATGGGTATGCCAAATTTAAAATTTCCTCAACAAAAGATGCATGGAAATGATTAAGATTAGAGATAATGAGATGATTCCAATCTGTATAATGAAAGTGTTATATATATTGTATAGAATTCAAAAATACAAAAAATATAACGAGAACAGATTACTTCCCTCTAATGTCTCTTTAGAATTTGTTGTGTGTCCTATAAGACATGAATACTATTATTTTATATACAGTAACTAAAAACATAATCAAAATCATTTATACATGATATATATATATATATATATTAATTAAAATATTAAAATTTCCAGATTACAACATTTCATATTGACTGGTGTCTTTTTAGACAAAAAATACACCAAAAAGATTCTATATGGAATGGAACACAATTTTCATGGTATAGAGGAGAGGTTCCTAGTTATCTTTTCTATATATGATTAGTATATGGATTACCATTTCAAGTATTCATTGAAATTATGTATATGGTACTAGAGGACTATTAAGCGAAGTGCCTCTACCTTAACTGGGATATGTGTCACTTCATAGTAATAGTGTTTGTATCGTTATGATAAATATCAAAATATGGAACATAAGGGGATCTTGTAGTTAATAATTTTCAATAGAAATTTGTAAAATCCTCAGTGATTAGAATTTTAATGTTTTAGGGATGTTAATTTATTTATAAATAATTCTTTAATGATGTTTTTATATTTAATGAACACTTACATATCTACAATAAAAGAATTTTTTATTCACATATGATTATTTAAGTATGGAAACCATAATAATAAAAGAAGAATCTAGTGAACCATGTACTAATTATACCTCCAAAAAAGTTTTATACCTTTGATAATATATGTGATTCCACAGATTATATAGTTGGTTCATCACCTAGAAAAAGATATTTTTAAATCCTCTAACCCATATTTCGTGTTTTTTTTGACATTGATGGATTTAAAAATTAACTACATTACTATAAAGGAATAATTAATGGTGGTGTCATTTGCATTGATAATTTTATACAATATATCATACTCTTTATGGTGGTGTTTTATATATACCATGTAACATTGATATGATTGATAAATTAAATGGACGTGGTACAATAGCTAATGAAATAATTTTTTACGACAAGTGCTTGACATTGAAATCAAAGAAATGAAGGTATATAATAATGTTGTTTTCTATCACTTTTTTATATTGGAAATACCATTATTTGATGAAGAAAATGATATTTAAATTGAAGATGATTTCATATATAATGATCTTATTTATGAACACTTACAAGCACACTAATGGTATTATAGTATAAAACATTACATAGAATCCAAAAAAAATATTTCCCCACTTCATCCCCCAAAAGAAATATATCCACTATAAAAAATATGATATCTTTCAAATAACTCCTTTGTATTTAATTACTATTTAGATGGAATAATCTATCGATACAATATTTAATCAGAGATTAAAATTTTACTGGAATTTTTTATCCACTACCTACAAAAGAAAACTATATACGAGAAAGAACATTTGAAAAGATTCTATAATATTGAATCATTTATTCTATAATTAATTGGGGTGATCAACAATCTATTTTCATATGTGATCATTTTAAAAGAATCTATCTCATTGGGATGATGAATAAGAGTCCATAACAACAAAATATTGATGATGATGTATTTGATATATAAGGGATAAATTTCAATGGATACATTATAAATACTTCCATAAATATATTTATTATATAATTTTGTTTACTGTGTTTCTAAATGTGTTGAACATTAATATATAATGGAGAAAAAAGAATTAGTTCATGGAACTTCTAAAGAAAAATATTTTCTCCCAATATGGAATACCTTGATTACTCCTCACTGATTAATGAACTCTTTTCAATAATTAAATGTTATGATGGTTACTAGAAAGGAAAAAATTTTATATTTTATTAATAACTTATATAATATATAAATTAGTCTCCGTATTATAATCTAAAATAAAATTTTGAAATAAATTTTTAATATAATAGGGATTTCAACAAGAAAATATTTCTATAAAAGATATAGTGACACATTATGGGCATGTAAAATACTATACACGAATCTACATGGTATTACACTATTCTAGTTAATATATGTTATGGTATTACACATATTTTTCAATATAAAAAACAAACTAAACTAGGAAATGAAATGATATAATTTTAATAGGAATTTATCTATGAAGATAAAATAATAAAAACTCCATAATATTGATCCAATAAAGAGAGATACATATAAAAATACAATGACATAAAAAATTTAGAATATCAAATGATGTGATTGAAACATATACTATAGAAAATAATACATTTCATACGAGGTATGTATATTCAATTTACTATATAATTTTTTACATGAATATGAATTTTACAGTGATCAAGAGCATTCACTATCATGATATTGTTCCCATATCATAATATAAATAATAATAGAGCATGGTGAACTATTAAAAATAAACAAAAACTGATTTAAAATCTATTTGATAACTTTAGTATGTGACATGTCATCTTTATGTACTGTGATCATTTTTTATAGCTACGTATTGCTATAATATATTAAAAAAAATCGGTCGAAAATATTGGGCATATTCGTAAAAAAGGAAAAATATAATTAATTTTAGGTATAGTATGTCTGAATATATTATTCTTAGAGTATGAATTATTAAATTATATCAATTTATTTACTCCTTAACCCTTTTCACAAAAAATTTAATTATTTATTAATTAAAATTTTTATGGAAAAATATTATATGAGGAGTGAGATTAAATAGATTTCAATTTAGAAATTTTCATAGTGGGAAAAAATGCGATTTGTATATAAAAAATTATCATGTTTGTTTGAGACAATCCAATGACACCATATGAACGACAAAAATTTCCCACCATTCCCATTTTTTCCCTTATCCATTTAACATAATCTATAGAAAATATAATTTTCACCATTAAATAATGTTAAACATCATGGTTTTTAGTTTTAGAAACTAGTTACCCTAGAACCCAATAATGACGCAATACATCCCATTAAAACTATTTTTATATTTAACCATCTATCCAAGAAAAAATTATTACCATAGAAACTCCCATTTACCTATTAACTGGAGTCTTGAAAATATAGAACACCCCCATACACCTTGAACTACCACCCAACAACATATTTTTCCAAAACTAATTTTCTCTCCCACATCCCATAAATAACCCAAAATTCATATTCTAACTATTAATTTGAATGATTTCCCACAAATATAAATTTGAACAACCATATAATTAAAATAACATCTCCCCATTTTGAATAGGAATTGTAGGAAATATGGGCCTCATAGTCTATGTGGACCATACTATTCTAAAAAAACTCATTTGGTATTGGTATTTTAGAAACTAATTAATGAAATCTTTGTGTATATTAGTGTTAACTATACAGAGCTATGAACCAAAAACCATACCAAGTTCCAAAAGACCTCAATAATGAAGGACTCATATTATTTTTACTAATTAGTATATAACAACTCAATTTATTATCATTTGAGATTGAACCCATTAAAAACCAGTAGGTGAAGTGGAACAAGGACATAAACAAGACCTGAGGGACCAAGGGCAAGAAACACAGAAATATTTCACCGATAGCTCAAGTATTGTTCTATAATTTTCATATCATCACATGATTTTATAGACAAATGACTATAATTTCCCAATGGAAAAATACATTCCCTTTGTTACAAATTGATGAATCCAAACCCTCTATTTAATTCCCATTCTGATTAGCTCTTATCAAGGATGTACAATGCTCTAAAAAACTCATTTGGGCCTAAATTATTTAATTTTTCACACTTTTTTGTCATCTGAGTATGACCCAAACCCAAATATTGTTAAACCCTACTATTTCATATCACCCACATTGTGGCCCCATGTACTTGTGAATAATCCCCACTTCAACTGAGTCTCACCCTTAGTTCTTCGACAAATTGACTCTATGTAATGATCCATATAACCTATGATTCTCTAACAATTTAAACCTCCCACTAATGTGACCAACACTGATGCATACCCATCCCATGAACTTCAATGATATTTCCCTCCACTACCCTTTCTTATGACATCTCCCACTAATTTCACTAAAGCTTCCAACATTAACTGAATGCCCAATGACACCTGATGGCCTGCCACTATAACTATTTTTCATTTTTCCCTTCCTCTCATCATCCAAAAATGAATCCCCAAATAATTTGGGCATCTAGAGTTTTACCATTGGATAGATGCAAGCTTATGGTTTACCTTTTCCAATAGGTCAGGCCCCAACATCCTGAGTTCCAAAAGTGAAATAACTAAAATTTCGCTCCCAAAACACTATTACATTTCTATTATAAAAAACCCACACATCTTAATGAAAAATATTCCACCTTAATTTCTATGTTCCTGATTGGTGACTGACCTAAACAATCCCTAAAATTGGAACTCCCTTAAACATTCCGTCTATACATTCTATTTATAAACCAAAAAAAAAATTTAACATAAAAAAATATTTATCTGCCAAAAAAAGAATGTTTTTTCAAAATTTTATAAATATGAATATTGAAAATAAGGGTTTTACTATTTTAATTTGGTATGTTTTTAGTGAATATTTCATTACTTTGGTTATTTAACATATATGACTAACCAAACTAGCATGATAACATTAATTATTCCCTATAATAATAAAATTAATATTAATATTATTATTTTTACCTCAAAATAAATGTATATCCCACTATTAATCAATACATATGTCCATATACAATCTCTTATAGAAAAACATAAGGCTGCATCCCATTATACTCAACCTAACCCAAACCCTGAAACAAATTCTTAAACTTATTATGCAATTCACATAAAAAATTAATACATGGGTGAAATACATGGAAATGAAGTGGAAAATAACAAAATATCGACTACACATTCAAGTATTGAAAAAAACTTCTAGTGAAAAACCACAACTTCCAATATAATAAACCATCCCAGACCCATATGATAACTCCATGTACACCTCTATAAGCTTTGATAAAAAATTAAAAGAAATATAATCCCATTAATTTTTTCACTAACTAAACTAACCAATTAAATTTTATTTCTTTTATGACTAAGATAATGGAAAATAATAGGGTATAAGACTGTACAAATATTTATAGCATCGGTCATGAATAATTAAAAAAATAATGTTTTTGAAAGATTAATTTAAACCAATAATTACTAAAAATGATTTTTTAGAAATTATCATGGTTTTTTGGAGGATGATAACCAAAGTGATACCCTAGTTGAAAAATTAGTCGATCAAAGATTTGATGAGGATCCCTTAGTGACATATGTTAATTAGGTTCTGTAGTTCTCTAAAACTCCATCCACCTCACCCTCCAAAACTATCCCAGATAAAATTTTAAATACGAAATGAAGACCTTATATCTATTTTTTGATAATGTTGGACGATTTCTACCTTAAAAAATTATATTTGGTGATCCATCCAAGAAACCATTGACTCTGATAGATCAAAAATATTTATTGGTTGATAAGAAAAATGATATAATGATCATTCATATTGAAACTCTAATGTTATTTTATGAACACAATATCTTATTTTTTTCAATTTTTTTGTTAAACTATTATTTCGTAATAATATTTCAAATTTATCAAAATAAATTAATAGAACAATGGATTTCTTCACAAAGAAATTAGAATACATTTTCCATGGTCGTCACATATTGGATGCACTAGTTATTATGTAGTGTTTCACTATCCTACAAGTGGGGATAGAAAAAACACACATACCTCTAAGAAGCACACTAGGAGTGCGGTTATAAGGCCCCGTCCTTAAAAATTACTTAATATTGAATTAAATGAATAGTTCACATTGAGGATCTTTTAAGGTTTAGAGTTTTAGAGAATTAGGACATAACTGTTACATCTCAAAATATTACAAATTAGACACTTCTACTGAGTTTCCATAGAATAAAAAACTCTTGAAAAAGAAATATGTCTAGTTCCATGTTTTATAGAGCATGACTTTCCCTTGATCAAATCCTTGACCCTATTCCACATTACGTCCTGTGAAAAACATTTCAAAAAAACTTGGGGTGAGCATAAAAAGCTCAGTAAGGGATATACAAAGAATGAAAACTGTTAGTTTTTCAAACATCAAGTAAACCATTTATACTTTATCAAAGTAATACCTTCACCTTCATGAAGTAGTAAAAACTATTCACTGAATAAAATATCATTACTTACCCTTTTGTAACCAAAGGATTACCCTAAAACCCATATAATGAACACATAACATATAAAGGTAACTTGGGACATAAACATACTTAAGTGGAATGACCATACGGTCGACTTCCACACATATCACTTAATGGAATAGCCATACGGCCAACTTCCATACATACTTAATGGAATAGCCATACGACCGACATCCATACCCAATGCATTGGAGGTTATAACGTAACCACCCGTCCTGGTATTCACGGCACCACCCGTCATATGTTTTATCACGTAACCACCCGTCAAATGTCCAAGTACCGATATAAAATCATAAAACATAAAACCAATATAAAGGAATGATAACATTTCCACATTTCAATCACAATATATCATTTAAATATATTTACATAATAGAATCCTTTATCAAAACCATTTTCAATAACAAAATACATAAAAGAGTATATGGTATTTATTTTAATTTAAAAACATTACGGCTTGTTGTGGAAGCCAAAGACCAAATAATACTCACGACGGCGGAAAAGGTCGTTGTCACTGCGTACGTTAAAAGAAACATTCCTTTTTGTCGTTTAGTAAAAATCTTTGTAGAAAAATATTCCTTTTGTATAAAATTAAAATTCAAAGGGGTTTATACACCGTATAAAAGATAGTTGTGTATAAAACGAAATATGCCTCAATGAAAGGAGATTGAGACGAAGTCCCTTAACTCGGGTCCGACTTGACTCGATTGTTCATTAACGTCCTGAATAATAAACTTGAGTTAATTTATATTTGCTTAAGAACCTTTTTCAAGTTCATTATTCGTTTTATATCACTTATTTCCAGGTTATAAACATTATGTAACCATTTAAGTTAATAATGTTTGTTTTGTCGATATTTGGTTCTTAAGTCAAAATTGGACTTCTTACGATTACATGTTGTTCGTGTGGTCAAAGGTTCTTTATATCCAGAATGACATTCCTGATTTGGATATCATATATATCATATATATCTAGAATATACATGTATTTATAATATCACATAATCATTTAGAGGTAAGAAATGAAATGCACCATTCATGGAGAGGGTAAGTTGTACGTACGCATGAACGCTACTTTCATTTCTATGTCATATTAATGGAATTAAAACTAAATGAGAGGTATGTATATTTTAATTCCAGAATTATATTAATCATTTATATGTAACATACATCATATATATCAATTATATATATATATACTTATAATAGTACATTACATTTGGGGATAAGAAATGAAATGCACCGTTCATGGAGACGGTAAGTCATACGTACGCATGAACGCTACTTTCATTTCTATCTCATAATTTAATGGGAATAAATAATAATGATATAGAGGTATATTATAATTCCAGTATAACATCTTATATAATAACTTTAAATCCATCCTTTATACGTCCCACATATGGCATTAACGAATCAAATCATTTTGAGGGGCGGTAGTTCCCACTTCCTAAAATGAAATTATCGTGTTTACCCACAATGGAAACCATAAAGGTATACCACAAATGAATAATACAGAATCATAAGGGAATCATAAACATAATATATATCATATATAAATATATTTACATCTTAATGACCACTATTAAAGGTGTTTAAAAGAAGATTGAACAGTCATCGTTTTGTGAGGCAGAACTTCACCAACCACAGAAACAGTATCTTCTTTAACCATTAGATGTAGATTTGTGTAAGTGTAGATAGAATGATTATTATAACAAAATCCTTTTATATTGAAGATAATGGATTTGTTACAAAACAAATGAATAAAAAGTGTTTAGGGGGTTGGAGAAGCAAAATAAAACAAAAGAACACAAGTGAACACATTACCTCAAAATCAGGTAACTCTCTTAGATTTGAGCTCAAAGGCATCCTTGGGAAGAATTCTGCCCAAATTTAGGCTTCAAGGAGTAATAGAGGGATGTGGATAGACGAAACGGGCAGGGTTTTTCCGAGCCAAAGGCTTTGGAAGTGTGGGTAAAGAGGTAGAGGTGGGGGACTTTTATAAGAGGAGAGGAGGGGCACTCTTGGAAAGTAAAGAAAAGCTACTTTATTTTAAAATGAGATTCGGATTTAAGAGGTCGCATATTGATATAATTCGTGGATAAGGTGATAAGGGTTCTAAATATACCCATCCAATAGGTTCTGGACAGGTTTAGGTCATAGATTTTACATTATCTTTTCATTTTATTTAAATCCTTTATTAATGAGGTAATCGCTGCATCATCATGATGTCATAAATAATATAATATATTTAATGTCTAAAAATTATAAAAAAAATATCATGATGTAGGAATTATTTTTATCTTTCTAATGAATATTTATAGTCAAAAATCTGACTTGTATAACCCCATGTAAAAATTGTTTTAGTAAAACATCTCAGGTTTGTGTCATTATTACTTTAACATTTAATAAAAAGTTATTTATGTCATTTCCCAACCAATGTGGCTCCATGGGGTCCCCAAGTTGACCCATGGATTGTCTTGGTAGTCCATGACACATCCAATGAGGGTAGGACATGTGTCAAGCTCATCTCATATTATTAAAACATTATTTTTACCTTAAACTACCCTAATTACCTCTAATCGCGATTAAAAACATAATAAGTTACTATTCACCAAAAAATTATTTTAATCCCATTGAACCACATTTTTCTTCTTAATGACAACCATGTATGTCGGATTTTTGAAAATCATATCATAGAAGTGACAAAGTTTCATTTAAACGTAAAATCAGTTTCTTTAACTACCACTTAGTGGTTTCACTATTCATCAAAAATTGAAGTTTTTCAGAAATATACCAAAACTTCACCGTAAGCTATATTTGATAATATGAATTAAAAAATGATGTCTATTTTACAAAATTAAAATCATATAAGTCACATTAATTAATTTAATAATTAATTCCTGATGTCATGACAAATAGCGTGTTTTTATGAAACAATAAGTATCAAAAGATTGACACTAGTTTAAGTCCAATTTCAAAGTGAAATTGATTCCAACGATCACCATTGGATTAAATGGTAAAAATATATTCTAATTTCACTTTAAAACCAATTCAAAAGATAATCTAATCATATAAATAAATTAGATTAAAAATAGGTTTTGAATTAAAATACAACATTTTTTCACTATTCATTAAAAAATGAACTTTATCGGAAAAATACCAAAAATTCACAAAAAGTAAATTTTGATGTCCCAATCATAACGAAAAAGTTTATTTTGAAAAACATAGCTTATAAAATTGTCGAAAGATAGATTTAAAAATGGTTTTCCATAAAAAGGCAGTAAAACAATCTTTTTAAAAATAGTAGTGTATTTCATGCTTAAGATTGGATTTATTTTCATTTTAAGCCTCTAAAACACTATCTAATTCATTAATAGGCATAGATAAAAATATCTATTATTCATTACTTACTTGGGATGTTACATCCTTCCCCCCTTTAGAAAATCGTGTCCTTGCAATTTATTTACTTATCGAATAAGTGGGGGTATTTATCCCTCATTGCATTTTCAGATTCCCACGTTGCCTCTTCAATCATGTGGTTTTTTCACAAAACCTTTACCTGATGAATCACTTTATTCTGTAACACATGCTCCTTGTGTTCAAGAATCTGGACCGGTTGTTCCTCATAAGATAGGTTCTCTTCCAGCTGAACTACCTCTAGACTCAAAACATGAGATGGATCTGGCATATACTTTCTCAGCATCGAAACATGAAAAACATTGTGTACCTGAGATAAACTCGGAGGTAATGCCACTCTGTATGAAACTGATCCAAATCTCTCTAGAATTTCATATGGTCCAATGAACCTTGGACTCAGCTTTCCTTTCTTACCAAATCGCATCACACTTTTCCATGGAGAAACCTTGAGAAAAACATGATCACCTACCTCGAAAGATAGATCCTTCCTCTGGTTATCCGCATAACTCTTCTGCCTTCTCTGAGCTGTTCTCATGTGTTTCTGAATTAACTGAACTTTTTCTGCCATCTCTTCTACCAATTCCGGTCTCATCAGCTTCCTTTCACCCACTTAATCCCAAAATGCTGGAGTTCGACACCGCTTCCCATATAATGCCTCAAATGGTGCCATCTATATACTGGAATGAAATCTTTTATTATAAGAAAACTCAACCAAAGAAAGATGTTGGTTCCAACATCCCTGATAATCCATCGAACAAGCTCGTAGCATATCCTCCAAGGTCTGAAATTTTCGTTCTGACTGCCCGTCTGATTGGGGATGAAAAGTTGTACTAAAATTTAATTTAGTACCCAACGACTTCTAAAAGCCTTTCCAAAAGTTAGAAGTAAACCTGGGATCACGATCAGACACAATGGAGAGAGGAACTCCATGTAACCTGAATGTCTCTTTAAGATACAAACAGGAAAGTTGATCTAGTGAAAAAGTATCTCGTATAGCAAGGAAATGATCAGATTTAGTCAAGCGATCAACAATAACCCAGATTGCATTATTACCTCAAGATGTCCTTGGTAATCCCACAACAAAGTCCATGGATATGTTTTCTCATTTCCACTCTGGCACTGGTAAAGGCTGAAGCATCCCTTTTGGTAACTGCTGCTCTACTTTAACCTGCTGACAAGTCAAACACTTCACAGTAAAATCAGCAATATCTCTTTTCATTCCATCCCACCAGTAATACTCTCGCAGATCTCTGTACATCTTAGTACTGCCAGGATGAACGGAAAACGAGGAACTATGAGCCTCACATAACAACTCATTCGTCAACTGTGAATCACAAGGCACACATAATCTCTTCTCAAACCTCAAAACACAATCATTATCAATGTTGAATTCAGGCAACTTACCCTTCTGAACCAGCTCTACCTTTTTCTGCAACTCACTATCTTCCCTCTGTGCTTGCTTAATTCTGTCTGATAGGGATGATCTCACTGATACCTGAAACAAAACATAAGAACTTCATGCACCAACAACTTCTATGCCAAAGTTCATCAAATCAAAAACCAAAGGATCTCGTTCCAAATGTAGCATGGTTAATGAAGCAATACTTTTTTGACTCAAAGCATCGGCCACTTTATTTTCTTTTCCCGGATGGTAGTGAATTGTACAATCATAATCCTTGATTAATTCCAGCCATCTACTCTGTCTCATGTTCAATTATTTTTGAGTGAATATATACTTTAAACTTTTGTGATCAGTATATATTTCACACTTTACTCCATACAAATGATGCCTCCAAATTTTTAAAGCAAAAACAACAGCAGCTAATTCCAAATCATGTGTAGGGTAATTTACCTCATGAGTTTTCAACTGACGTGAAGCATAAGAAATTACATGATCATTCTGCATAAGGGCACATCCAAGTACCTTAAACGAAGCATTACTGTATATAACAAACTCACCATTCCTGGAGAGAAGTGCCAAAACTAGAGCATTCACCAATCTTCTTTTCAACTCCTGAAAACAATCATCACATTCCTTTGTCCAGATGAACTTAACACCCTTACGAGTTAGATTAGTCATTGGACTAGATAACCATGAAAAAATTTCAACAAACCTTTGGTAGTAACCTGCAAAAACCAAGAAAAATACGGATCTCGGTTACATTTGTGGGTCTTGGCCATTCATCAACAAATTTTGTTTTAGCAGGATGAATAGTTATGCCATCTTTTGAAACAATGTGACCCAGGAAAGAAATTTGTTGTAACCAAAACTCACACTTGCTGAATTTTCCATATAGTTTCTTTTCTTTTAGGTTTTGCAAGATAACCCTTAAATGACTTTCATGCTCCTCTATACTTTAAGAAAACACCAAAATATCATCAATGAAAACAACCACAAACTTATCCAAAAACTCATGGAAAATTCTATTCATAAGGTCCATGAATACAGCAGGAGCACTGGTTAACCCAAAAGGCATAACTACAAATTCATAATGGCCATATCTAGTACGGAATGCAGTCTTCGGAACGTCTGCTTCTTTTACTTTCAACTGATGGTACCCCGACCTCAAGTCAATCTTCGAAAAATACTGAGCTCCCTGGAGCTGATCAAACAAATCATTGATATGAGGCAAAGGATACTTGTTCTTAAAAGTAATATTATTCAAGGCTCTATAATCAATGCAAAGTATCATTGATCCATCTTTCTTTTTAACAAACAAGATAGGAGCACCCCATGTTGATGTGCTAGGTCGAATGAAACCTTTATCTAATAACTCCTGCAATTTCTTCTTTAACTCTAAAAGTTCAACTTGAGCCATTCGATAAGGGGGTTTTGAAATTGGCTTAGAATGAAGAACTAAGTCAACAGTAAATTCAACTTCCTGATCATGAATAATACCAGGCAACTCATTAGGAAAAACATCAAGATACTCATTTACCATGGGCACATCATTAATCTGAATAGTTCCTTTATTTTAAACAATATGTGCAAGGTAACATTCATTTCCATCTTTTACTAGTTTCTCAACTTCCTGATATGTTATCATAATCAAGGGTTCATTCTTGTACACAAACTGAAAATCTTTCTGAAAAGAAACCATTTTAGCTCTGCAGTCAATCTTAGCATGATAAACAGAAATCTAATCCATGCCCAAAATAACATCAAACTCTACTAAAGGCAAAACAATAAGGTTTGCTGGTAGATTCTTTCCACATACAAGGATATGAAGGTTCTTATAATTCCTTTTTGTCTCAAAATTCCCTCCGGGTGGTTTTACCATAAGTTCAGGGTTCATATCTTGAGATGG
The DNA here is from genome assembly GCA_963277665.1 of Viscum album. Lineage (NCBI taxonomy): Eukaryota > Viridiplantae > Streptophyta > Magnoliopsida > Santalales > Viscaceae > Viscum > Viscum album. Next base: position 959,455,313 of record OY728155.1, read on the forward strand.
AATTTCTAATTTACTAGAAAACTTCTCAGAAATGAAAGAATGTGTAGACCCTGAATCAAACAACACATTGGCATAATCTGAACAAATAGACAGTGTACCTGATACTACTTCATTCGATGGCCCAACATCTGCTGAAGTTGTTGCAAAGGATTTCACCACCCCTTTCTCCTTGTAGTCTGGCTGATTTCCCCCAGTCGAGTTCTTCGTTAGACACTCATTTGCATAATGACCCATTTCATTACACTTAAAACATCTTACCACTGGCTTTTCATTGCCTGCTTGATCATCTTCCTTACAGTTACGAGCAATATGACCAGACTTACCACACCGAAAGCACTTACCAGACTTGGATAAACATTCTCCAGGATGCATTTTACCACACTTCTCATAGGATGGATATTTGGTTTTCTTACCTCCTTGCTTCTTTGATGAATTCTTCCCCTTTTCCTGCCAAATAGACCTCTTATTCTGTTGTTTTTCGTAGAACACTTGATCATCGGCAAACTCCATTTCCACCTTCTCCGCACATCGAACAAGTTTTTCATAACTTTTGAACTCACGAGAATCTAAATCCCTTCGATACATTTGTATTTAACCTTGAGTAAAAATGGTTTATTTTACTATCAATATCTCATATGAAGTATGGAGAATACCTTTCCAATCGAGTGAACTTTCCTTCATAAGCAGCCACTGAATCATCCTCCTGCCTCAATTCTAGGAACTGTTTTTCCGTCCTAAGACGAACCACCTTAGGAAAATATTTCTCAAGAAACATACCTTTGAATTCATCCCCGTGAAGATACTCAATCTCATCACTATCCCTGATATTTTTCACCATCGACCACCACTGATCAGCTTCACCTTCAAAACGGTAAATAGCAAGACTAACCTTTTGATGTTCTGAACACCCCATGACATCAAAAATCTTCTCCAGTGCTTTAATCCACCCTTCAGCTTGCACGGGGTCAGATGATCCTCTGAATAATGGGGGATGTTTCCTCACGAAATGTTCCACCACTGACATGTTCCTCTGTGGTTGATCTGGCTGATCTCGTGCATGGATACCACCCCCATTTATAGCCTGAGTCAACTATGACATCACTGCAACAAACTGATCAGTTCCGATTCCGACCATCTCAGGTTGCTGATTTGGAAGGTTGTCTTCCTCCTGATGTCATCCCAACATAGCTGCTTTGTTTCCTCTGCGGAAAACTATTCTTGACACAGAAATATCTTAGGCGAAGCAACATGGTAATCTTTAAATTCTATATCATTTCAGTCATACCATAAATTAACTTATAATTTAACAATTTTCTAACTCCTATAGTTGTCTAAACCGACCTCTGATACCAACTATAAGGCCCCGGCCTTAAACATTACTTAATACTGAATTAAATGAATAATTCACATTGAGGATCTTTTCAGGTTTAGAGTTTTAGAGAATTAGAACATAACTGTTACATCTCAAAAGATTACAAAGTAGACACTTCTACTGAGTTTCCATAGAATAAAAAACTCTTAAAAAAGAAACATGTCTAGTTCCATGTTTTATATAGCATGACTTTCCCTTGATCCCATCCTTGACCCTATTCCACATTAAGTCCTGTGAAAAACATTTCAAATAAACTTGGGGTGAGCATAAAAAGCTTAGTAAGGGATACACAAAGAATGAAAACTGTTAGTTTTTCAAAAATTAAGTAAACCATGTATAGTTTATCAAAGTAATACCTTCAACTTCAAGAAGTAGTAAAAACTCATCACTGAATAAAATATCATTACTTACCCTTTTGTAACCAAAGGATTACCATAAAACCCATATAAAGAACACATAGCATATAAAGGTAACTTGGGACATAAACATACTTAAGTGGAATAACCATACGGTCGACTTCCACACATATCACTTAATGGAATAGCCATACGGCCAACTTCCATACATACTTAATGGAATAGCCATATGGCTGACTTCCATACCCAATGCATTGGAGGTTATAACGTAACCACCCGTCCTGGTATTCACGGCACCACCCATCATATGGTTTACCACGTAACCACCCATCAAATGTCCAAGTACCAATATAAAATCATAAAACATAAAACCAATATAAAGGAATGTTAAAATTTCCACATTTCAATCACAATATATCATTTAAATATATTGAAATAATAGAATCCTTTATCAAACCCATTTTCAATACCAAAATATATAAAATAGTATATAGTATTTATTTTACTTTAAAAACATTACGGCTTGTTGAGGAAGCCAAAGACCAAATAATACTCGCGGCGGCAGAAATGGTCATTGTCACCGCATACGTTAAAAGAAACATTCCTTTTTGTCGTTTAGTAAAACGCTTCGTAGAAAAAGATTCCTTTTGTATAAAAGTAAAAGTCAAAGGGGTTTATACACTGTATAAAAGATAGTTGTGTATAAAACTAAATATGCCTCAATGAAAGGAGATTGAGACGAAGTCCCTTACCTCGGGTCCGACTTGACTTGATCGTTCTTTAACATCCTGAATAATAAACTTGAGTTAATTTCTATTTTCTTAAGAACCATTTTCAAGTTAATTATTCCTTTTATATCAATTATTTCCATGTTATAAACATTATGTAACCATTTAAGTTAATAATGTTTTTTTTGATATTTGGTTCTTAAGTCGAAAGTGGACTACATACAATTACATATTGTTCGTGTGGTCAAAGGTTCTTTATATCCAGAATGAAATTCCTGATTTGGATATCATATATATCATATATATATCTAGCATATACATGTATTTATCATATCACATAATCATTTAGAGGTAATAAATTAAATGCACCGTTCATGGAGACGGTAAGTCGTACGTACACATGAACGCTACTTTCATTTCTATGTCATATTAATGGAATTAAAACTAAATGAGAGGTATGTATATTTTAATTCCCGAATTATATTAATCATTTAGATGTAACATAAATCATATATATCCATTATATATATGTACTTATAATAGTACATTACATTTGGGGATAAGAAATGAAATGCACCGTTCATGGAGATGGTAAGACGTACATACGCATGAACGCTACTTTCATTTCTATCTCATAATTTAATGGGAAGAAATAATAATGATATAGTGGTATATCGTAATTCCAGTATAACATCATATATAATAACTTTAAATCCATCCTTTATACATCCCATATATGGAATTAACGAATCAAATCACTTTGAGGGGGCGGTAGTCCGCACTTCCTAAAATGAAATTATCGTGTTTACCCACAATGGAAACCATAAAGGTATACCACAAATGAAAAATACAGAAGAATAAGGGAAACATAAACAGAATATATATCATATATAAATAGAGTTACATCCTAATGGCCACCATTAAAGGTGTTTAAAAGAAGATTGAACAATCATCGTTTCGTGAGGCAGAAATTCGCCAACCACAGAAACAGTATGTTCTTTAACCATTAGATGTAGATGTGTGTAAGTGTAGCTCGAATTATTATTATAACAACATCATAGTATATTTAAAATACTGTAGTTGTTCCAAAATAAATAAATAAAAAGAGTTTAGGAGGTTGGAGAAGCAAAATAAAACAAAAGAACACAAGTGAACACATTACCTCAAAATCGGGTAACTCTCTTAGATTTGAGCTCAAAGGATTCCTTGGGAAGACTTCTGCCCAAAGTAAGGATTCAAGGAGTAAGAGAAGGATTTGGAGAGACAAACTGGGAAGGGGTTGGCCGATCCAAACGCTTTTTAAGTGTGGGTAAAGAGGAAGAGGTGGGGGCCTTTTATTAGAGGAGAGGAGGGGCACTCTTGGAAAGTAAAGAAAAATTACTTTATTTTAAAATGATATTCGGATTTAAGAGGTCCCACATTGATATAATTTGAGTATAAGGTGATAAGGGTTCTAAATATACCCATCCAATAGGTTTTGGACATGTGTAGGTCATATATTTTATATTATCTTTTCATTTTATTTAAATCTTTTATTAATGAGGTAATCGCTGCATCATCATGATGTCATAAATAGTTTAATATATTTAATGTCTAAAAATTATAAAAAAAATATCATGATTTAGGAAATCTTTTTATATTTCTAATGAATATTTATAGTCAAAAATCTTACTTGTATAACCTCATGTAAAAATTGTTTTAGTAAAACATCTCATGTTTGTGTCATTTTTACTTTAACATTTAATAAAAAGTTATTTATGTCATTTCCCAACCAAAGTGGCTCCATGGGTCCCCAAGTTGACCCATGGGTTGTCTTGGTCGGACATGACACATACAATGAGGGTAGGACATGTGTCAAGCTCATCTCATATTATTAAAACATTATTTTTACCTTAAACTACACTAATTACCTCTAATCACGATTAAAAACATAATAAGTTACTATTCACCAAAAAAATTATTTTAATCCCATTGAACCACATTTTACTTCTTAATGACAACCATGTATGTCTGATTTTTGAAAATTAAATCACAGAAGTGACAAAGTTTCATTTAAACGAAAAATCAGTTTCTTTAACTACAACTTAGTGGTTTCACTATTCATCCAAAATTGAAGTTTTTCAGAAAAATACCAAAACATCACCCTAAGCTATATTTGATATTCTGAATTCCAAAATGATGTCTATTTTACAAAATTCAAATCATATAAGTCACATTAATTAATTTAATAATTAATTCTCGATGTCATGACAAATAGCGTGTTTTTATGAAACAATAAGTATCAAAAGATTGACACTAGTTTAAGTCCAATTTCAAAGTGAAATTGATTCCAATGACCACCATTGGATTAAAAGGTAAAAATATATTCTAATTTCACTTTAAAACCAATTCAAAAGATAATATAATCATATAAATAAATAAGATTAAAAAGAGGTTTTGAATTAAAATACAACATTTTTTCACTATTCATTAAAAAATGAACTTTATCGGAAAAATACCAAAAATTCACACAAAGTAAATTTTGATGTCCCAATAATAAATAATAAGTTTATTTTGACAAAAATAGCTTATAAAATTGTCAAAAGATAGATTTAAAAACGGTTTTCCATAAAAAGGCAGTAAAACTATCTTTTTAAAAATATTAGTGTATTTCATGCTTAAGATTGGATTTATTTTAATTTTAAGCATCTAAAACACTATCTAATTCATTAATAGTCATAGATAAAAATATCTATTATTCATTACTTACTTGGGATGTTATAGCGGTGGAGTGAATTTGCTACCCGATGGAGTCTGTTACATACTGAGAAGCTAAAAAAAGTCACTTGATACAAGATTACATCTGAACTACTACCCCTTGATATTATGGTAATATTTCAACCAATATTAAATGATTGATTGAAGGAATTGAATATTCTCATTAATTACAGGACTCATACTATGGGACCCCCATATCCTAGGATGGATATAAATAAACATCTACAAAGTATTGGTTATTATCCATGAACATCTCTAACAACTATTTTCCCCTGAAAAACAATTGATCGATCCTTGACGTTCTTTTAAAAGAGTTTTCAAATACATTTCAGGTTCTAAAACGGAAAACCAAGATTCAATGGTTAAAATCTAATTTATTTTTTATTATCTTCTTAGGAATTTATTATTATCCGTTTTTGTAATTTCTTAAAGGATTTTCCTTTTCTAACATCTCTCATTTTTACTCTTACTCTCCATATCATTCTCTCTATCCGTTAATTTTTTTTCTTTTTCTAAATCCACTCTAGAGAATTGTGGTCCTTAAAAGGGTTTTAAAAAACCACTCTATTTTATATTTATATCTATAAGTTCTCACTCCCATTAATGGGATTGTTCTTGGATCTTGTGTTTCATTAAAGCCAAGGTTATTTTTTTGGTTCATTGGTTACATTAAGACCAAGGGATTCATTCCTCTCAACTTATTTTTCTTCATTTCCATTAAAAATAGTGAGAAATATAAATATATCAATACATTATTAGGGGAGGTGATATAGTGTATCATTTTATTGAGATATTACATAACACATTTTTAATGTTTCGTTATTTAATTTTGACAATATAATTGACACTATAGTCAATTTTTTAATTTCCTTTATTCTCTAATTGTATGAATACTTTTATTTTTTAAAATAAAATTCTTTCATTATTATCTAATTTTTTTATTGAATAAATTTAAAATATATTTAAAGGACACCCACACCTCTTTTCATTATATCATTAATCTAAATTATTTATTAGAGGATATATTTTTGGTTTTGTCAAAATATAAATTTTTTTAAATTATTTTTTTTTAAATAATAATTGATTTTGAAAATCCATATTTTTAAATTTAATATTTTTCCAACAAACATGGTGCTTTGGATGAGAAATATATGGGGTTTTCAACTTATTTGGATTGTTCAAATTATAGTTTTCGGAATACATAAATTTAAAACACTCAAACATTTATCAGTAACACTTTATGGAAAAATGTTAAACATGGAAATAATCGTTCCAATGGAAAAGAAAAAAACTAGACACCTAATGATATTGATTATTTTGTATTAGATGGTAGGGATATGAATTCATATATTTTTTGTATTTGGACAAAATGAATTGTACTTAATATCTTCATAAAAAATAGATCATTTAATATAAAGGAACATAGATGTTACTACTGTTGGAAAAAATAATGTAAAATTACTAGGATTGGTATGTATATGAAATACATTAAAATATTTAATATTCATATAAATGGGATTATTTCTAGACTGTATATGTGCTTTGATGGAATTGGGAATTGATAAAATCTATTTATTATACTATAATTGTAAAATATTTTTTCAATAATATACATTAGGTTAACCATTATTCATGGTAACCTATTAATATTGGAAGTGAATGAAATCAAGAACATTCCCTTCGAGGAGTTAATTTAATATATGATGGATTATGATATCACAATTAGGCAACATGCTTAGAAAGAAGACAATGAATTTGAGGATAAATTTTTTATGTCTTTTAAATCAGTTAATGATGACTTCTATTATGATAATGAATTTGATCATCCAGAAAATAGGATGAGAAATTTATTCAAAATAAAATTTTCCTAGAAATCTACCAACAACATAGTTTATCATAATGAACTAGAAGTAAAAAAATTGAATGAAAAAATAAGGGAAATATAGGGCCATATTTTCCATTAATAAGAAAGAAAAACATGGTGAACTTGATTGAAATAAAAATGAATTCAGTGTTTCAACATAGAGTTTAAGATAAGATTCCTTATTCTTTATTGAAAAATGTGAAGAATGTTCCACGTGTATGTTGGCTAAATTTAATGTAATTAATGTCATAAAATTGATCTCATTTCCTTTTTCCTCCTCAAATTCAAGTTCTTTTTCATATTCATATAATCACCTAAGCTAGAAGGATCTAAAAGATGCCCATGATTAACATTAAAAAGGTCTTACAAAATAAAATAAATGTAGGATAAAAATAAAAATAAGTATAATCAGGTGCTTAAACAAAATAATCAATACTCAATTGGAAGTGATAAAATATTGAAAATATTCAACGCCCAATTTAATTTTCATGAAATATTATTGAATACCAATGATATAAATAATTATATCACATAATTTATTAAATAAAAATAAAATATAAGTAAATGATTGATTTTTTATCACTATGGATATAATAATTAAAGAGTTAGTTTTTCAAAAAAGGAATGTTTATCAAAAAATATGATTTTTGTGAAATTAGTTTATGAAAATAAATTGTCTAATTAATTTAAAAAATAGTGGAATCTAATTTATGAGTGTAATTTAAAATTTTATTGATGTGATATATCAAAAAGTATAGTTCTATCAACCTATGACTCATTAGAAAAAAAAATTAGAAAGAAATTTGGGTACCAAAATCCCTAATAGATAACATATGTGGAACCAAAAGATTCGTACAAAAGGAGAAATCTATTACTTTTATCATAAGCATGTCAAATGATACATTCCAAAAATAAATTTTTTTAATGGGTAGTTCATTATCTTTAGATATGTGTGTTCACCCCTTAGAATTCCATTAAATTGAATAAATCGATGGAGGATACGTAAAATCTAATTAAAATTCGTGATTTAAAATCATTTGTATTGGTTCAACAAGTTTTATCAATTCTATTAATATAAAATCTATTTTATTCATTGATGAATTGAATATAAATTTTATAATTATTTCCAAATTGTGTGATAATGGTTTTAAAATTGCATTCTAATATGATTTTTAAGTATTTTTTATCTCAAAGGAAAAAATTTATTAATCTCTTTTCCTTTTCAAAATGCTTACAATATTTATTTAAAATTTATTTTTTGTCTCAAAATGATAAATATTTTTAGATTCAATATATAGAGTCTTTTGTTTTGAATAAAACCTAGGTCACTATAATAGACACACACAGAGAGAATAATTAAACTATTTTGACCTCAACTAGAACATGATTTACCCAAATTCCATTTTATGGATAATGTTGTTCATAATCCTTGACAACATGGAAAGTAACAAAAAACATTATTTAAATCTAAACTATAAGTATAAACTTATAATTATATAAAAAGTTATCACCATGATCATTTTGGAAAAACTATAGTCAAATGTGTTAAATGATTATCATATTCCATTGGGATTGTGGATTATTATACGATATTTAATTTATTTCTTTAAAAGAAAAAATATGTGTAGTGAAATTCTCAAAAGTTCTCAGAAAATGGAAAAAATTTAAAAGGGATAAATTAATTTCTATTTAATGTGATCATGTGGGATATTTTGATAAATGTTTTTTAATGATTATTATGCTTTATATGATTATAATACTACATTTTTAACTCCTAGAAAAACACACCAAAATTAATATCTCGAAAGATAGAGTCAAAATCATCTTGAAATATCAATAAATCCCATAAATGATTTCAAACCCTCACAATACATTTTTTCCAAGGTTTTCAAGACCACATGTTTTAATATAAACTCTTATATTATCATTCTAATCCTAAAAAATACCCCTATATGACATTAAAAAAATTCCTAAATTTGGGTTTTTCAAAGTGTTTGGATGAAAACATTATATTATTAACTATAAAAACAACTTAGAGAAATTTGATCCAAAACATAATTAATGAACCTTTTATGGGTACTTGAACTCAATTAGATCTTACAATGTTTTAAATAAAGTAACTCAAACCATTTTTGAAATCATTTCTATCAAATTTGATGAAAATATTTAAGAACAATTATTTGGAAACTAATATATGGAAAACTTTTATCCTTTTACATTTAATGATCTAGCTTATCGAAATATCCAATTGAGGTTGAGTTTCATTTTATTATATTACTAATGATTTTAAAAAAAATTACGATCAATTGAAAAATATTATCATTGATTTTCAGGATGGTACTCATATATGAAGTTCTATAATTAATAAAGTTAAGAAACATTCATTTATTTCTTTTATTCAACTTGAAACCATTGTTTATAATAATTGAAATTAATATTGGCTTTTTATTTTGGAATAACTAAACTAATTATGAAGGAATAATAATGTATATCATATTGAAAGAGAAATCAATCATATTATTAATTAAAAAAGTGGTTTTTAAAATATATTATATGTGTAATATTATGTAAAACATAATAAAGATATACTTTTTATCAAAGTTCAAAATCAACAATAAGGAATTGATTATTTAAAATCCATAATACATGTTTCTAAGAAAGAATCAATTAGAATATTATAGTATTCTCTACCCATATACATTTAAATATTTTTGTTCCATTTAAAATTTTAGTATCAAGTGAAACCACAGATCAATAGTCCTATGACTAGTTATTATTAGAAACTTTACCCAATAATGTTTAATTTAATTATATAATAAAAAATCCAATCATCAAAACCAATTACATTACAAAAATGAATAGGTAAATATGTAGTTATTTAGAACGTTTCAATATTATATAATGAATTAAATAATATTTACACTGTATGGAGAAAAATTAATAAAATTTCTCACAACTTTTATAAAATGAATGTTATATTTCAAACCTAGTAGTTAAAAACAGAAATTATTTTAGAGACACAACCCGAAACCATTATCAATATATTTAGAGGGACAACCATACTTAACTATTGGATTTTATTTTTAGTTATAAGAAAATTAAAAATAAAAATTTTAGGAAAAAATTATTTAAAACATTTATAAGAACATAAGAACAAATAAATAATGAAACTTCAAATAGATAATAAAAATGAAAAAATGAGCATTAAAATACCATATCAACAAATTTATAAGTTATTAAAATCATATGAGATAGTAAGAAGTATTGGTATATTAATTTCATCAATTAATATAGCTGCATAAATTTTATTATTCCAATACTTATCTCTATTTAATATCTTGAAGTTTTTATTTCTTATAACACCTATGTTTTCTAAGTAAATTTATAAATTTGGAGAATAGATTTAGTTTATTTTTTATTATTTTTAATTGGTAATGTGATTAAATTTTAACCATTTAATTAATATGTGTCATGTTTCGTACTTGCTATTTTGGAAAATCAAAGAATTAAATGGCCATTAAAAATTAATTAGTGGGATTTATATTTAAGATGTTGAATTGATATTTTTTAGTTTTTAATTCCATAAAATTCAAGTATTTAAGAGTGAAATTTTATAAAAATAATTATTTTGATTCGCTGTTGAATTATATAGAGATATTGAAAAATAATAATTGAACCTAAAGATAATTATATAATTTTGAAAAGTTGAATATGTATCTGGATAATTTAATATTTATGTTTTACTGATGATTTAGAAATATATGAAAAAATTTAAATAGGAATTGTGTTTTTCATTATATCATCTACTTTGATCTCTCTAAAAATATTATATTGGTGACGGAAATTTTCATAGAAGTATGTTGGTTTTTAGGAGACAAAATTATAACAAATTATCATTTATAAATATTATATACATATTCTATTTAATTTTTTTATAATGATTAGTGACATGTCGAGGTCATAAATCATTCTTTTTTTAATAAAACTTTTCCATTGAATTTAAGTGTTAAAATATTTTTAATAGGGCCATTCCAACTATAATGAGAAACTACCCCATTTTAGATTTCATCCTTTTACCATTATTCTATTGTCCCTTGAAGATATTGAGTTATATGGGGATTTTTCAATGTGGGATGGTTTTCATTCCACATATTGGAGGCTATATACTTCTACATGAGAGTTACACAAAAACAGCTCCTTGATGGTATGGATTATATCAATTTAACATTGGGATATTCAAAATATACATTTTTACTTAATGCCTCTTTTAAAAAGGATGAATTTTCATATTTTAGGGACTATTAATTATGAAAGTACTTTGAATATTAGACTCAAATAATTATAATGAAATGATCTTTAGTTTAGGTGTTCATGATAATATGAATGAATGGTGTGATAGTTAGTGGATTCTTTTCCTTCCTCCCATGGTTGTGATTAATTATCATGTGACCCATGTTATTTATGAATAAAATTTCTATATGTCATATTATTTAATTTCAAAAGGAAATGAATATATGATTTTTTTATAAATTTTACATTTTTATGTGTGTGGATTTCGTTTTTTATGAAACACAAAATTGAAAACCCACCTTTTTTATGATGAATTAAAGGGTACATATACATATAGATACATTTTGGTGTTAATATTTTCAATATAAAATATTTTTTAATATTCAATATGGACTTGATTTGGAAATATACACATTATTATGATATATTATGGTTTATGAATTATTAGTTTTCTACATTATTGGTGATATATTTCATTAATTTTTCTTAAATAATGAATGTATATTATATTGAGAATTTTATATTCAAATCATATAGTTTTCAAATTTTATTTAGGGTGACTAATTCATAATGTTTTTAAATATATCAATCATGACTATATTCTTACCTCTAGTGATTTTGAAAATCACTTAAGGCCAAGTTTCAAATTATATTCTTGGTTTTATGTTCTGATATGCGGTGTTTTAAAATCATACCCGGTCATATTTTTTATGATTACTCTATGGAATTTTGATAGGCATGGGGATTATGATTATTTCAACTCAATAGTCACATATAAAAATTTATATCGAATCACATTACAGAATAACTTGAGTTTCCATATAGTCTTTGTGTTATAAGTTAACCAAGGATATTTTATAATTTATTTCTCTTGAAAATTATTTATGACCACAATGGATTTGTATTGGTTGTGTAATAATGAATCATGATATATAAGGATAAAATTATTTACACATTGGTTAGATCTTTGAAAATAATTTTATCACCTGAATTTTTTTTAAATAATATTTTAAATAATATTTGAATTTTGTTGTTATGGGAATTAATTCAATTAATATTCATTGAGATTTATTTTTAGGAACATGAAAGAAATAAATTGTACTGTGGTGAAAATTTTCCCATATATATAAAATGAATTATATGTTTATAATTTTTACTATATTGTGATATGTGTAGATAAGATTTTTTATGGAGTGTATATTTATATTTTATTTCATTTGATGGTTTAACTACCTCTTATTATGAAAAATATGATTTTAATGGGACAAGGATCTTGGATTGAATTCTTTATTTCTTGAATTCCCTATAATAACAGATTTTAGTTCTTTAAAGAGGTGTTAAGTAGAAGAAACAAAAAATATTGAATCAATATTTTTATTTCCAAAATCACAATCATCATACATTTAGAGAAGATGGTAGAGTATTAGAAATTGATGATTATATGGAACAAGTCAAATTTATATTCTAGGTCTTTTATATTTCTTAATTATAAAATTTCTAGTTCTATATTTATACACTGGATGGAATACCTTATATGTTTTTGAAGAAATTGGGGAAGAAAAGTTGTACTGTGGGCTAACATAGATAAATTTTTAGAATATATTAATTCATATGTTTTACCAAGATATGTTGATTCCATGTAAATCTATGTTTTTATGTGTGTTTGAGAACACATCCAATTCTCTAGAACAAGTTACATTTAGGCCATAACTTATATTATATGAAAACATTATGTCCATGAGTTTCATGATGTGTCTATGAATTAATATTATGATTAATATTATCTTTTTCCACATACCATCCTATTCAATAGTGATGAATAATGTGGCTAGCTAGAATCTGAACTCATGGATTCATAAAGTGCTCATTTTCCCCCCAAAACCAGGTAATAATATGATATTCCTATGTAGTTAGTGGAAATAGAATAATTAACACTATGAAAGAGGTAGCATAAAAATAGGTAATAATGAATTTATTTTTGGGAAAGGGATAGCTTGGGTGTTGTGAATAGGTTGACACAAAAAAATTGAATATTGAATGTAGTTCTCCACTAAAGATAATAAAATAGATGAACGTAAGGTTAAACCAATGATATATAAGTCAATTTTTTAATTTATTCTTCTTGGATCTCTTTTATGTTGATATAATGTCATATAAATCTTTTATATTTATATTAGTAGTAGATTGTTTAAATATTCAAGTGGAATCTACAACTTATTATTTGATAATTGAGGCATATCTTAGAGTAAACATAAGATAAGGAATAAAATATACATGTTATAATACTATAGCATCTTATATGAACATATTATGGGATTAATTTTTCATATAGATGATATCATAATGTATCATAGTAGGAATGGATTAGATGATATCGGTTAAGGGAAACACTAACTATTAAGGTCTTATAGTTTCATTTAAGTCACATAATTGATGTATTAAAATTTTCTGGGGCATTTTGGATCTTCATGTGAGATGATTCTTGACTATATTTAAAACCCATAAAGATTTGACATGATGGTTAGTCATGTTGATTATTGGATGAACATATTCAAATGATAAATTATATTTTCTAATGGTGTATAATTTTTCTCTATGGTGTTCCCCAAATTCTTATTTACACTTCCACCCATGAGAGATGTGGTGTTTGCCATTAAATTCTATTATGAATAGGTCTGATATACAAGAATTCACAAAATTTAAAAAAAATTATATATGAATTAAATAAATAGTTGTATGATTACAATGGGAATGTATTTGTACATCCATGTGGGACACATTGGGTAAAACCAATTACATTTTTCAATAATGTAATGGGTAACTCATTATTTTTCATTGGCTACCCAGAGAAGCACATAGTGAAAGTGAATGACATGTACCATCTAACCCTCATTAATGGTTTTTTATTATCACTTTAAATAATTTCTGTGGTTTTTAATTACAAATATGTGGTTGATATATCATCAGTTGATGGCATGTCGGACGTTATTTCAAAAATGGCTATCAAAAGAGGGTATATACGTTATATGTTTCAAATAATGATTTTTACGGTAAAAAAGTATTTAATAATTTATATATCCCTGAAAAATTTAATCTTTAAAAAATTATATGAATAATTTAATATACTATTTCTGGTTGATATATTGCTTTACTCGATATAAAAAGAACTGTGAGAATGACATTTGGGTGTTTTTGTTGAGATATTATATAAAGAATTGATAATTATGAATGGTTCCAAAATCATATTGTGGATTTTCGAGATAAATTTTTTTGGGGTGTTTTATATAAGAGAATGGTTTTTATAATGAATTGGAGAATGGGGTTGGGATGTCTTAAGAGTCACTAAATAAGAATTTTGACAACATTTTTCAAGAGATAAATAATTATTTTAAGAAAATCATTCAATAGTTCTCAATGATAGAATCACTAATGATAGTGTCACTTGGTTGTTTATGAAATTTTAGTTTAGTGCGAAGTTCCGGAAATAATATTTTGAGTTAAAGTGATGGTAATATATTATCTAGTCCTAATAATACTTTCATTAAAAAAGGGTATTAATTGTACAATTAATTTAGTGATTTTATCACATGCGATTTGTTAAAGCAATGTGGGGGAGGAGGGTTTGAATCCATATTTATATTTTTTTTTATAATTCGAGTAATTTATTTATTATTATATATAGGCCTCCTGGACACATCAATTTATAGTAATATAGAGGTAAAAATACACATTTGTTATTGAGGTTGACCACTACAATAGAGGGCTATGTACCCAAGGTATGGTGGGTTTTAACCTATGTATGAACTTCTCTCCATTTGTTACAAAGATGTAGCTAAAGTCAAAGGAATTAACATTAATCTTATTTAAATAGATTTTTTTTGGTGACCCACCCATTAATAAATTATTATTACATAATTTTTATGAATAATTACAAAGAAATAATAAATTCGTGAATTTAAAGGTTTTTTGTCTACAGAAAATTAGGTTCAGGTAACATGATTACATATTAAATATTCAATAATATTTAAATCTTTTTGTGTGGTACACCATAAAATTGTGTAATTCAATAAAAACATTTAATCACCAATGGATATTCATCAATGGTTGAGTGTTCTGTCACCCTAGTAATAGGATATATAAAATAAAAATTTTAAGATACATATATCAATATAATACATGGGTGATCATAATCTCTCAAAGAGTTCTTTTTCAAATTATCAAAAATAATCATTATGTGTTTGTGGAAACCACATACAAGTCATAAGATAAGTACCAAAAAATATATTACACCAAATTAAAATAGAATATCATAATAGTATCAAACCAGAAATAATGTCAACTTAGACCCATATTTCCATAATTACAACCATTAACCAAACTATATCGAAACACAAATGAAAACATTTCGACCCATTTTTTCTAAAATTGCATCATTAGGAAATATTTTATTCCCATAAAATCTCTATAACAAAACATCAGGCTAGAATACTTATGTATCTTCTATCTATGATTCATAGACATAAAAAATATGTTTCAATTCCATTAATAGAAGCATTGGAAAATCAAAAATAGGTAGAGAAGATCAATATTTGATAATTGAAAACATAATCATTAATTTATATTCATCCAAAAAGTATTCCCTCTAAAATAATGGATGACACATTGACCGTGGAGCCCCAACACCACCATCACCACCAAATGTAATCAAATATTTTCTGGAAGCATCATCAACATTATGAGACATGGTTTCAAGCTAACAATCTCACTGTAAAAAATCTCTAAGAATACAAGATTTTTCACTTGGCCTCACCACCATGGAAATATTCCACTATAAAACCACTATTGAACCCACTAATAAAAAAAGGCTCATAACAAAATGAACAGATTCACATGAAGTTAAAAATAGAATAATTCCATTACAAAGATACAAGAAAGGCATTGTAAGGAAAAAACCCTCTAATAGTGGGAACCATCACTAGAGAAAAGAAACAATATTTCTAACCAAACCAATACCTATAAATCCATTCTATGAATCACCTGAAAAAGAACCATCGAACCTAATATCTATGACAAAATATTTATAAATATACCTCAAAAAAACTGATTTTTTGTCAATTTTACAATATTTTGGAAGCTTTATAATATGAATATGATCCATAACTAATGATGTGGATGATTGTGACCAAGAAAATAAAATTCTACTTTGGGTTAGGATGCATACAGACACAAGGACCAAGGAAGAAAACAAATTGGTAGCTCAAGAATAGATATGAGGAAGTAATTATGTGAGGGAAGGAAAAATGAGAAGAAAAATATGTGATTAATGGAAACCACTCATTATCAATGTTCAAATTTTATACAAGTAATCACTAAAATAAAAATGAGTATGTATCCCTAAAACCTAAAGAAAATAATACAAAGGGTACCACAAAAAAATAAAAATATTAAAAGTATACAATAAATAAAATCTAAAGAGAAAGGATGGGGGATGCCTTAAGGATGGTGAATAAAGGTCCTTGATTGACATTGGAGTTAAAATGAAACCCAGTAACTAATGAAACAAGAGACAAAACATGGAGAATGACGAGACACCATTTTCCGAAAAAAAATTATCTCTTTTTCCATGATTGATAATCATAATCATATGATAAGTAATGTTTAATCATAATAATCGATAGAGAATATTATTAATGGGATATATAATGTATAATATTCATAATAATGAAATAACATAAGATTTTTGTCAAATTTCACACAAAAATTGTATTTAAATGTAGAATAAAATTCACACCGAATTTTTAAAAAAAATCATCAGTTCAATTAATTTAAAAAAAGATATCATAATGTTAACAAATAGTACAGATAATGTCAGTTGATCTATCACATTAACCAATAAAGTACATATATATAAAATTTAATCCCCCCTCCCATAATTGTATAAAATCCCCATAATCATGCCTGGAATATAGAAAAGGGAGTTATAAGACTCATTAAAATGAAGAAGACCCATGATTAATGAATGGGTATCTTAATGGTATCATAAAGAATATATCGAAGATTAAAATAGGGAGATTCATAAAAATAATTAATATATTACTGTGTTTGGTTGTTTAATGGATGAATTAAAATAATAAAAATATCATATATGATTTAGTGGAGTAGAATATTCATATTACTTATTAAAGTGACTTTTTGAGAAAACTAATCAATCAAAAATCATGAAGGTGACTAAGAATTCATCGCAATAATGTGAAAACATATATATTCCTCAAAAAGGAAAATAAATCCGAAATAAATATAAAATAAATATTTATAGGAATCATTGTAAAAATATTGAAGAAGATAATATTAACCCAAAATCAGAATTTGGATCGAGATTCCCCATAGCCTTGGCACCATTTTTTCATCACATTCACCCCTCCTATAAAATAAGGATGTGTTTACAAAAGCACTAACATAAAATTATATTGCATTTCTAGTTTCACTCTTTTTCATTACAAGAACCTTTATGTTTTACTAGAAATATTATTCTTCACTATGTATCTTTATAATATTTCCCTAAAATCTATGTACATCGTGGTAATTTCAGGGTGTTCTGAGTTTGTTGAGCTATGTGCATCATCAAATAGAACTTTCTTTATCAAAGGTGATGGCAGAACACCGAGTCTTATTGACTATATCCTCATAAATTTTATATTAATTTATAATTTCTAACAATATTTTTTCCTTATCATTTTGAATATATATTCCATCCCTTAGTTCCACTGTGATCTTCTATTGGATATAATGTTAGGAAATAATTTGGGAAACATCGGATTTCTTTTATTCCACTATGATTTATTGAAAACTATTTTTTATATCCATGATTCCAGTTCCTTTAAAAATCCATTTTATTGATTTTTTAGTATGTTAAATTATTTTTAGACAATATAATACATTATTCAACATTTGTAGGATGGTAATATATTTTAAAGTATTTTCAACAAATAAATCTTAACATCATTGGTGATACATGTTCATATAATTCATTGTGAATATATACATTAAACAATCATGATCTATATACATGTCTCACATCTCTCCATATAGGTAGGACCTCTAAATTCTCAATATAAAGATCATTTTAGATAACAAAATATAATGAATCACGTATTTTTACTCATGAATTTCCATTTTTATAAGTTACATTCAATAACCATTTAATTTTACATGTGTTTTAAACCCATGACACTCCTTAAAGAATCATTATACATATTAGACCCTTCTCTATTTAATATTCATCTCAATAAATTTAAAATTTAGAAACTTTGTGATATTATTAATGATTTGCAAACATTATTTCAACCATACATACTTTAACCCTTCTGTGTTATCATAGGTAGTGTGCTAATAAATGATGAGGTGTTTATCAGAAAGAATCAGTATTACCGAGATAATATAAGGAATCTATAGATCTATTTTATACTATTATGTTGACTCATTAATGTAACACCCCAAGCTTCCATAGTACGTTTCCCTTTGAATAATGCAATGGCGTGCATTGTACGCAACTTTGAGATTCTAACACACCACAACCAATCAAACTAGCCGTTATGAATAGTAATACTTAATTTTTGAAATTTAATAAATTTTATCTTTCGAAATGGACTTCATTTTTTGATTCACATTATCTAAATTATCTTAGGGTGAAATTTTGGTACTTTTTCGATAACTTTCATATTTTGATGAATAGTGAAAATTACTAAATTTTAATTAAAATCAACTTTTTAAATCGAAATAATTAATAGTCATAAATTATTAATTTGAGGGGTTTTATAGTATATTTAAAATATATTTTTACCATTTAATACAATTTTGGTCATTGGATGTAATTTCACATTTAAAGCAGACATAAACAAGTGCCAATCTTTTGATAGTTATTATCTCTTAAAAACACACTATTTGTTTTGACGATGAGAATTAATTTTTAAATTAATTTATGAAATTTATATGTTTTGAATTTGGTAAAATAGACATCATTTTTGAATCCATAATATCAAACATAGCTTAGGCCTAATTTTTGGTATTTTTCTGGAAACATTCATTTTTTGATGAATAGTGAAACTACTAAGTGGTAGTTAAAAAACCGAATTTTTCATAAAACATAATTTTACCACTTCTGTGAGTGGAATTTCGAAAATCTGAGAGACACTGTTAATATCAAGGAGTAAAATTTGGTTCAATGAGATGAAATTAATTTTTTTTTGAATAGTTACTTTTTACTTTTATTTACCACGGTTAAATTTAAATAGGGTAATTAAGGGTAAAAATGATATTAATATTACCCTAAAACATGTCCTAATTCTATTGGATAAGTGTATCTCGACCAAAAACAACCTTAGGAGTAAAATATTATCATTTAGGTCCACTTGTATTAGATTAGGACATTGATTATTATTTAATTCAAAGAAGAGTTAAAAGAGTTAAAATAAAAGTTTATTTACAAAACCATTTTTAATATATAGTTATACATAAGATAAATTCTATTGTAAATATTAATTAGAAATATAAAATAATTTCCTACATAATGGTGTTTTTTTTATAATTTTTATACATTTAATATTTTAATTTATTTATGACACAATGGTGATGTAGTAATTACCTAATTAATGAAATATTAAAATAATTGATATTATAAATATCAAAATAAATGTAATTTTAACTTTTTATGAATTAAAATAATTTTATAGGTTAATATTAAATTTTAGGATTTATTATATAACTTTTTTTCTAAGTAATAATGCTTTTGTGAATTTATCAAAAACAAAATACCAAATAGTGTCAAAATTGACATAAAAGAGTTTTTAAAACAAATATTATATTATTAATTTATATTCAATTACTAAAAATCTAAGATTCTACCAAGAGACTTATATCATGATATTTGTATCATTAATGGACCACTTTGGGGTCGTTTGGATGAATATTGTAAGTTTATTGACCATATAATATAAAAATACAAAGAGACATTGTAAAAGTGAAACTAATTAACTAAGAGTTAATACTTAACAATAAAGTTAATATAATGAACCAAACCTGCCTAAATTCTATTGTATGAGTTTTTTTCGACCCATACCCACCTTAAACTTTAAATAATCCACTTTTGAGCCATTATATATCGAATATGAATTTATTATAAAATAATAGTTTTAGCTTTTCCAAAGGTGCCCCTCACCCCTCTTATAAAAGGGAACTCCCCCTTCTCACTAATTCACACATTCAAAGCCATTTTGAACGCCCAAACCCTAACCAAATACTCACTCAACTTCCCTCACTACAACCTAGAGGCCTTATTTTGATCATAAAACCAACATAAAGAGCACTTTTGATCAAATCAAAAGGAAGAACCCGAAGAAGAGGTAATGTTTTCACCACCCTCTTTCAAGTTCCTTTCTTCTTCAACTTCTTCTTTATTTGTTATTTCTATTCTAAAATAATAACTCTAGTATCTTATATATACTGTGATGTTATTATAAATATGGTACAACCGTATTCAGTATTCTATCCATCCTTTGAATTCCATGTCACCATACATGCGTATGTACGGCTTACCGTCTCCACGTCGTAGTGTAATTGTCATTCAATAAATTATTATTTGGATGGGTACAATAATGATGTTTAATTCATTTAAATAATAAATATAATATGATAACTATTATCTCTATATTATATACCATCCAATTATATATTATTTTAACATCAAAATAATGATATTGTCGCTCGTGCGTACGTACGGACTACCGTCTCCACGAACGCGATGAGATTCCTTCTCCATCGTATCCATTAAAGTATTATTCTCATTTTATGATTAAAAAAATGTTTAAGGACATTATATAATTCTTTATATGAATAAAATACAACCTATCCATAACAAACATAGCTTATATAATAAATAATATAAAGCAAAACGAGTAAGTTAACACGCGAAATGACGATAATAATAAGATATTATTAACAAATCAATCTTAAAAGATCATATATGATATCATATTAATGTAACTGATTCTTGTATAATTCAATAACAATTATTTCACAATTATAAAGGATTTTATCCTACCTTCGACCAAGGAAAAAGTAAAAATTAAGGGGTTTCTTATCTCACTTTTAATTCTGTGAGATTTCCATTATTCACCACTTATTTATTGCATGTGGTTTGTGTACTGCCCATGATTGTATTAATTGTGTAATATACTTTAATTTATGTATATTTACATCATCATTGTATGATCCTTCTTTCATGGGTTTATGTTTCGTAAGTTACCAAATTGATAAGGGAATTTGATATATCAATTTCCCTTCATTCGTCTTTACACATACTTCATTGATTATTTTACTCCAAGATTATGTATGGAATCACCATTCATTAGCTTATGTCATAATTTCCACTCCCCTTTCTGTGTATATACTTTTGAAACACATAATCACTCCATTGATAAATTCTCAAGTGATCGGTATGAACCTGATAAGAGTAATTTTTACTCAATCTTGATTTATTGACTTAAAACATCCAATTCATTCGTGTTGTTTTTACAAGAATAAGTGTGAATGTCCTTTGATTTTTTTACACTGAATATCAAATCATATTGAGTGTATTTATATTTTTTACACATAATTATGTCGTTGATTTATCTTTATCCTAAGGATACGGCCTTTATGAGAGAACTCATCTCAATTTACATTCCATTGAGACTTTTTTGTTGTTATACACCAATTCACTTTTATATGGTGTATATAATGTACTTTGACATAGTATATCATGAATCCCTTTATTCTCATGATATTATAATGTTTTTATTACCTCAATCATTTCTATTCAATTTTCTCTCTTTTGGTTAGAAACACTAACTAAAATACAGTTTTTAGTGTTTTAAAGACTTATTCTTCTAAATATTTCTCATTAATGTCCATGTTTTAAAAATAGTTTTAAGAATTTTTTTATATGGACATTGACGTTTTAAAATTAAAATTACTTTTAAAAGTTTCAAAGTGGTATGGGACACTTTGATTCAAAAATCTATTTTTAAATGGCTTCTTGACAAATAGTGTGACTTTTAAATGATTTCAAGAAAAAAAGGGGTATTTCTCTCTAATAGTTTTGATGATTATTTTCATCTATGTCAATATCCTTCATTATTCTCAATTTAGGTTAATATAGTACAATACAATCTTTCATATTGTATCAAATGAGTTATTTTTTACTGTGGATGTGCTATTTTCATACCATTCATGGTTTGCGGATAAAGTATTGACATTTCGTATGCTAGTTTTAATATGAATGTTTATGTTATGTTTCAAACATTTCATATGAGGAATGAATTGGACTTAGTAAGTGACGGGTGGAGCCTACTATAGCTCCTCGATGCATCGGTAGGTCTCATGAGACAAACTAGTGTCTTGGCACGAGGCCTTGACATAATCTTATTTGTATTCTTGGCACGAGGCCTTGGCTACGTGGTTATGATAGTATGGCATTATGCATTCTATCATTATGAATGTTTTAATTATTATTTTCATGTGATTATTCGACTAGAAGAATATCCATGTGAATAAGTAAATGAAATTATTTCATTCTATCCTTACCATATTATGCTTATGTTCAAGTTTAAAAGGCTTTTGTTTTAGTTATACATTGCCTTAAATTTTTTATGTTTATTTATGAAAGTTTCCACTATATTGTTATCCTTACTGAGAATCTGAGCTCACCACTTTCAATTTGTTTTTCCCAGGATGTGAAGAATTATTTTATGAATGACCTGCAGGGATAGTATGAGGGGATATGAAGACAATATGTTGTTGTAGTTTTTCACTTATTGATGTAATGTAATCTTTATGAATATATCTAGTGTTTCCAAGGCTACTAAACTAATCGGTATTTCGAGACTTGATCTTACTTGTGATCATTCCAATGTTATGTAATAATGCACCGTCTCTAGGTAACTGGGGTCGGGGCGTTACAGTTGGTATCAGAGGAAGTTTAGTACAAACCTTGGAAGCTAGATTTTGATAAACTCTGATTAGAGCACGTAGAATTAGGATGAACATTGAGGATTATTATAGAAGAACTTCCTAGAATTTTGGTATTATAGAGATTTTGTGAGTTTTCCAAGAACTACATCCCTATCTGAATATGAGAAGGTAGAGGTAGCTCTGGCACAAATGTATCGAGGGGTAAAACCCGAAAACACCGCTTTGAGCTAGACACGAACGATTACTGGTGCACGACAATGGGCCTTGTTGCACTCTTGGTTACGACACTCCCGGGGGATATGCCTAGGATAATTTACATTTTCTTTACAAACCGATTTGAAGTATTATATATATAAGATGAGAGTAAATGACCTTGGTTAATCATAATGTCTTTCAAATTGAGAATATGGTTACATGTTAATCTCTAAATGATTTTATGACTACTGGTACTCGCACAATGCTTTCGGGTTTTAGTCAATGGATGGATTCCATGGAAGTCATAGTGACTTTGAGAATAATGTACAAGGTGGGAACGGTGATGGCAATGAGAAACAAAATGGAATGTTGATAGGCGTAAAAGATATCATCTTTATTCCAAATCAGTTTTCCAAAAATATGATCAACAATATATATATTAACCAATTCCCGAACTCAACAAAGAAGAGAAAGGTGATGAATGATAAGATCTCCAGTAGTGGAGACCATGGAGAAAGGAATCCTCAATTTTTATCATGTAGGAAATGTGGAAGGAGACACCCAGGAAGGTGTCTCAATGGGACAAAGAAATGATTTATGTGTGGGAAGGAAGGACATAAAGTGAAGAATTGCCAAAGAAAAATGAAGAGTACTATGGAAGAAGATAAAAATGGTCCAAAGAATCCATTTACAGTCATTTGTCGTAAATTTTGGGGACCTGGCCATTACCCGAGTGAATGCCCTATTCTATAGGATATTTTATAGGTTAAAAAAGAAGCTATGTGGGAATAAATGGTTGGAGAAATGTTTAAAAAATATTAGTGATCCTTGTTGATGGGTTTACTTTGGAATAATTTTCTCTTGTATTTTTAACCCTGCAGTTTTCCATTTGAGAATGATATTAGTGGAAGAATTATCTTTTCTCTTATGGAGATAGTTATAAATAACCATTTGGTTTTATATGATCATTGGGTTTGAAGCAATTATAAGTCATTATAATTTGGGATGAAAATGCAAGGTATGAGATAAGATTTGTGGTTAAATTATGTTATGGTTATTTTGAGAAATTTATCTCATTTTCGTAATGTTATAAAATATTGTTTTTGAAAAAGGACAACACGCAGACCGTGTGACAACCCATCGCGTCAGACAAAGCTGTGGGAATCGAACCCACAACCAAAGTGTGATTGGGATTTATCGCCTACCACTAGAATATGTGAAATCCCTGGTTACTGTGACTATTATTTCTAGTTAAATGATTTTATTAATCACTAATAATTTGATTTGGGATCTTATGTCTTATCAAATGAATACCCTTAGTATAGGAAAATGATTTGGTGATTAAGTGATAAATGTTATTTTGGAAGTTGTTCGCTTTGTTGTGAACACTATATGCCCAAGGAAAATAGAATAGTATGGGATTTCATTTGAGGAGTAATGGTGTATTTTTATCTATGTTTTTATTGTGGATTTATAGTGATTTGGGTTATTTATGGAAATGATTAGGTTAATTACTTTTAAGTATGTGACTTTAAGAGTAATTAATGTCATTTGGAGATACCATTTAATGTGGAAGACTAAATTCTTATAAGTTTTGGGTTTCAATATTAGTTTAGATTATATTGAAGGATTTTAAGGACAATTGATTATTGAGTGGTATTTATTTAACTTTGGGGTATTTATGGTTTAATTTTAGAAATTAAGATTAGTTTTTTTTCTCTAATGGAATATCCATTTGGGGGATCATCAGATATTATACTATCCATTTTGTTTTTGATTAATCTCTAAAGACAAGGTAAATATATATTTTACCCTACGTGGATCATTTATTTATATAGAAGTTTATTCTACCTCTTCCATTGTGAAAAAGTCTTATTGAATACTCATTGTTAAAAAAATGAGTTAGTGGTAAAAATTTATTTAAGAATGATACTCCACTTAAAAAGTAAGTACATCTCTTTATGTTCTTATTCAATATCATAAATGGATTCCTCGTCCTTATGTAATGTAACTTAAAACAAAAAATTTTGTCTGTTTACTTTTCCTACTGGGAGACTAATGACTGTTTGTCCCAACACAAGTTTGTGATTTTCTTATTATTAACGTTCTCCTGATCATGTTTTCTATCCCTCTACATCAGAACATAACACTTAGTTTATCGTCCATATCCATATTTTCCTACATGGAATCCTAGTATGAGTTATCTTGGGTGACCTTTATACCTCTCTTCCTTTCTTTTAATGTGATAGTTTTATTGACTCTTTTTCTGATGTGGGACTTTCCATTATATTCTCAAGCCCAATTATAGAAAAATTGCAAGGATGCAATTTATTGAAGAAGGGGAGAATATAACACCCCAAGCTTCCATGGAATGTTTCCCTTTGAATAATGAAATGGCTTGCATTGTATGCAACTTCAAGATTCTAACAAACCATAACCAATCAAACTAGCCATTATGAATAGTAATACCTACTTCATGAAATTTTATAAATTTTATCTTTCGAAATGGACTTCATTTTTTGATTTTTAATATCGAAATTAGCGTAGGGTGAAATTTTGGAACTTTTTGGATAACTTTCATATTTTGATGAATAGTGAAAATTACTAAATTTTAATTAAAAACAACTTTTTTAATCGAAATAATTAATAGTGATAAATTATTCATTTGAGTTGTTTTAAAGTATATTTATAATATATTTTTACCATTTAATACAATTTTGGTCATTGGATGTAATTTCACATTTAAACCAGACATAAACAAGTGCCAATCTTTTGATAGTTATTATCTCTAAAAAACACGCTATTTGTTTTGACGATGAGAATTAATTTCTAAATTAATTTACGCAACTGATATGATTTGAATTTGGTAAAATAGACATCATTTTTGAATTCATAATATGAAATATAGCTTAGGCCTAATTTTTGGTATTTTCTGGAAACTTTCATTTTTTGATGAATAGTGAAACCACTAAGTGGTAGTTAAAAAACTGAATTTTTCATAAAACATAATTTTACCGCTTCTGTGAGTGGAATTTCAAAAATCCGAGAGACACGGTTAATATCAAGGAGTAAGATGTGGTTCAATAAGATGAAAATAATTTTTGGTGAATAGTAACTTTTTACTTTTATTTACCACGGTTAAAAGTAATTAGGGTAATTAAGGGTAAAAATGATATTAATATTACCCTAACACATGTCCTAATTCTATTGGACAAGTTTATCTCGACCAAAAACAACCTTAGGAGTAAAATATTATCATTTAGGTCCACTTGTATTATATTAGGACATTTATTATCATTTAATTCAAAGAAAAGTTAAAAGAGTTAAAATCAGAGTTTATTTACTAAAACATTTTTAATATAGGGTTATACATAAGATAAATTTGATTGTAAATATTTATTAGAAACCAAAAATTATTTCCTATATAATGGTATTTTATTTATAATTTTTATACATTAAATAATTTAATTTACTTATGACACAATGGTGATGCAGTAATTACCTAATTAATGAAATATTAAAATAATTGATATTATAAATATCAAAATAAATGTAATTTGAGACTTTTTATGAATTAAAATAATTTTATAGGTTAATATGACATATTAGGATTTATTATATAAATTTCGTTCGAAGTAATAATGTTGTTATAAATTTATCAAAAACAAAATACCCAATAGTGTCAAAATTGACATAAAAGAGTTTTGAAAACAAATATTATATTATTAATTTATATTCAATTGTTAAAAATATAATGTTCGTCCAAGAGACTTATATCATGATATTTGTATCATTAATGGACCACTTGGGGTTCTCTTGGATGTATATAGTATTTTTATTGACCATATAATATAAAAATACAAAGAGACATTGTAAAAGTGAAACTAATTAACTAAGAGTTAATACATAAAGATAAGGTTAATATAATGACCCAAACCTATCTAAATTCTATTGGATGAGTGTTTTTCGACCCATCCCCACCTTAACCATTAAATAATCCACTTTTGAGAAATTAAAAACTGAATATGAATTTATTATAAAATAATATTTTTAGCTTTTCTAAAGGTGACCCTCACCCCTCTTATAAAAGGGAACTCCCCCTTCTCACTAATTAACACATTCGAAGCCTTTTGGCTCAGCCAAACCCTGCCCAAATACTCTTTAAACTTCCCTCACTACATCCTAGATTCCTTAGATTGATCAGAAATCCAACCTATGGAGCCCTTTTGATCAAATCAAAAACAAGAAGCCAAAGAAGAGGTAATGTTTTTACCACCCTCTTTCAAGTTCCTTTCTTCTTCAACTTATTATTTATTTGTTATTTATATTCTAAAATAATAACTCCAGTATCTTCTTTATACTGTGATGTTATTATAAATATTGTACAACCATATTCAGTATTCTATCAATCCTTTTAATGGCATGTCACCATACGTGCGTGTGTACGGCTTACCATCTCCAAGTCGTGGTGTAATTGTCATTCAATAAATTATTATTTGGATGGGTATAAAAATGATGTGTAATTCATGTAAATAATAAATATAACATTATAATTATTCTTTCTATATGATATACCATCCAATTATATTTATTTTTACATCAAAAGAATGATATTGTCGCTTGTGCGTACGTACGGACTACCGTCCCCACGAACGCGATGAGATTCATTCTCCATCGTATCCATTTAAGTATTATTCTCATTTGATGATTAAAAATAATGTTTAAGGGCTTGATATAATTCTGGATATGAATAAGATACAACCTATCCATAACAAACACGGCTTACGTAACAAAGAATATAATGGAAAACGAGTAAGTTAACACCCTATATGACGATAATAATAAGATATTATTAACAAATCAATGTTAAAAGATCATATATGATATCATATTAATGTAAATGATTCTTGTATAATTAAATAACAATTATTTAACCATTATACATGAGGTTAACCTACCTTCGACCAAGGAAAAAGTACAAAGTAAGGGGTTTCTTATCTCACTTTTAATTCCGTGAGATTTCCATTATTCACCACTTATTTATTGCATGTGGTTCGTGTAATGCCCATGATTGTATCCATTGTGTAATATACTTTAATTTATGGATATTTACATCATCATTGTATGATCCTTCTTTCATGGGTTTATGTTTCATAAGTTACCAAATTGATAAGGAAATTTTATATTTCAATTTCCCCTCATTCAGCTTTATGCATACTTCATTGATTATTTTACTCCAAGATTATGTGTGGAATCACTATTCATTTTCTTATTTCATACTTTCCACTCCCCTCTCTGTGGAAATAATTTTGATACACATAATCACTCCATTGATAAATTCTCAAGTGATCGGTATGAACTTGATAAGAGTAATTTTTACTCAATCTCGATTTATTGAGTTAAAACATCCAATTCATTGTTGTTGTTTTTACAAGAATATGTGTGAATGTACATTGATTTCTTTACACTGAATATCAAATCATATTGATTTTATTTATATTTTTTACACATAATTATGTCGTTTAATTATCCTTAACCTAAGGATACGGCCTTTATGAGAGATTTCATCTCAATTTACATTCCATTGAGACGTTTTTGTTGTTATACGCCAATTCACTTTTATATGGTGTATATAATGTACTTTGACATAGTATATCATGAATCCCTTTATTTTCATGATATTATAATATTTTTATTAACTCAATTATTTCTATTCAAGTGTCCCTCTTTTGGTTAGAAACTCTACCTAAAATACATTTTTTAGTGTTTTAAAGACTTATTCTTCTAAATATTTCTCATTAATGTCCATATTTTAGAAATGGTTTTAAGAATATATTTATTTGGACATTAAAGTTTTAAAATTAAAATTACTTTTAAATGTTTCAAAGTGGTATGGGAAACTTTTATTCAAAAATCTATTTTTAAATGGCTTCTTGACAAATAGTGTGAATTTATATGATATCAAGAAAAAAGGGGATATTTCTCTCTAATAGTTTTGATGATTATTTTCACCTATGTCAATATCCTTCATTATTCTCGATTGAGGTTAATATGGTACAATACAATCTTTCATATTGTATCGAGTGAGTTATTTTTTACTGTGGATGTGCTATTTTTATACCATTCATGGTCTGTGGATAAATTATTGACATTTCGTATGCTAGTTTTAATACAAATGTTTATGTTATGTTTCAAACATTTCATATGAGGAATGCATTGGACTTAGTAAGTGACGGGTGGAGCCCGCTATAGCTCCTTGATGCATCAGTAGGTCTCATTAGACAAACTAGTGTCTTGGCACGAGGACTTGGCAAAATATTATTTGTATTCTTGGCACGAGGCCTTGGCAACGTGCTTATGATAGTTTGGCATTATGCATTCCATCATTATAAAAGTGGTTATTAATATTTTCATGTGATTATTCTACTAGTATAATATCCATGTGAATAAGTAAATCGCATTATTTCATTTTATCCATGCCATATTATGCTGAAGTTTATATTTAAAAGGATTTTGTTTTACTTATTCATTGCCTTAAATTTTTATGTTTATTTATGAAAGTTTCCACTATATTGTTATCCTTACTGAGCATCTTAGCTCACACCTTTCAATTTTTTTCCCTGGATGTGAAGAAGTATTTTATGAATGACCTGCAGGGATAGTATGATGGGATATGAAGACAATATGTTGTTGTAGTTTTTCACTTATTGATGTAATTTAATCTTTATGAATATATCTAGTGTTTCCAAGGCTACTAAACTAATCGGTATTTCGAGACTTGATCTTACTTGTGATCATTCCAATGTTATGTAATAATGCACCGACTCTAGGTAACTGGGGTCGGGGCGTTATAGTTGGTATCAAAGGAAGTTTAGTACAAACCTTGGAAGCTAGATTTTGATAAACTCTGATTAGAGCACGTAGAATTAAGATGAACATTGAGGATTATTATAGAAGAACTTCCTAGAATTTTGGTATTATAGAGATTTTGTGAGTTTTCCGAGAACTACATCCCTATCTGAATATGAGCAGGTAGAGGCAGCTCTGGCACAAATGTATCTAGGGGTAAAACCCGAAAACACCGCTTTGAGCTAGACTCGAACGATAACTGGTGCACGATAATGGGCTTTGTTGCACTCTTGGTTACGACACTCCCGGAGGATATGCTTAGGATAATTTACATTTTCTTTACAAACCGATTTAAAGTATTATATATATAAGATGAGAGTAAATGAACTTGGTTAATCCTAATGTGTTTCAAATTGAGAATATGGTGACATGTTAATCTCTAAATGATTTTATGACTACTGGTACTCACACAATGCTTTCGGGTTTTAGTTAATGGCTGGATTCCATGGAAGTCATAGTGACTTTGAGAATAATGTACAAGGTGGGAACGGTGATGGCAATGAGAAACAAAATGGAATTTTGATAGGCGTAAAAGATATCATCTTTATTCCAAATCAGTTTTCCAAAAATATGATCAACAATATATATATTAACCAATTCCCGAACTCAACAAAGAAGAGAAAGGTGATGAATGATAAGATCTCCAGTAGTGGAGACCATAGAGAAAGGAATCCTTAATTTTTATCATGTAGGAAATGTGGAAGGAGACACCCAGGAAGGTGTCTCAATGGGACAAAGAAATGATTTACGTGTGGGAAGGAAGGACATAAAGTGAAGAATTGCCAAAGAAAAATGAAGAGTACTATGGAAGAAGATAAAAATGGTCCCAAGAATCCATTTACAGTCATTTGCCGTAAATTTTGGGGACCTGGCCATTACCTGAGTGAATGCCCTATTCTATAGGATATTTTATTGGTTAAAAAAGAAGATATGTGGAAATAAATGGTTGGAGAAATGTTTAAAAATTATTAGTGATCCTTGTTGATGGGTTTACTTTGGAATAATTTTCTCTTGTATTTTTAACCCTGCAGTTTTCCATGTGAGAATGATATTAGTGGAAGAATTATCTTTTCTCTTATGGAGATAGTTATAAATAACCATTTGGTTTTATATGATCGTTGGGTTTGAAGCAATGATAAGTTATTATAATTTGGGATGAAAATGCAAGGTATGAGATAAGATTTGTGGTTAAATTATGTTATGGTTATTTTGAGGTATTTATCTCATTTTGGTAATGTTATAAAATATTGTTTTTGAAAAAGGACAACACGAAGATCGTGTGACAACCCGTCGCGTCAGAAAAAGCTGTGGGAATCGAACCCACAACCAAAGTGTGATTGGGATTTATCGCCTACCACTAGACTATGTGAAGTCCCTGGTTAGTGTGACTATTATTTTTAGTTAAATGATTTTATTGATCACTAATAATTTGATTTGGGATCTTATGTCTTATCAAATGAATACCCTTAGTATAGGAAAATGATTTGGTGATTAAGTGATAAATGTTATTTTGGAAGTTGTTCGCTTTGTTGTGAACACTATATTCCCAAGGAAAATAGAATATTTTGGGATTTCATTTTAGGAGTAATGGTGTATTTTTATCTATGTTTTTTATTGTGGTTTTATAGTGATTTGGGTTATTTATGGAAATTATTAGGTTAATTACTTTTAAGTATGTGACTTTAAGAGTAATTAATGTCATTTGGAGATAAGATTTAACGTGGAAGACTACATTCTTATAAGTTTTGGGTTTCAATATTTGTTTAGATTATATTGATGGATATTAAGGACAATTTATTATTGAATGGTATTTATTTAACTTTGGGGTATTGATGGTTTAATTTTAGAAATTAAGATTAGTTTTTTTTCTCTAATGGAATATCCATTTGGGGGATCATCAGATATTATAGTAACCATTTTGATTTTGATTAATCTCTAAATACAAGCTAAATATATAGTTTATCCTACGTGGATCATGTATTTCTATAGAAGTTTATTCTACCTCTTCTATTGTGACCAAGTCTTCTTGAATACTCATTGTTCAAAAAATGAGTTAGTGGTAAAAATTTATTAAAGAATGAAACTCTACTTAAAAAATAAGTATATCTCTTTATGTTATTAGTAAATATCATAAATTAATTTCTCATGCTTATGTAATGTAACTTAAAACAAAAAATGTTGTCTTTTTACTTTTCCTACTGGGAGACTAATGACTGTTTTTCCCAACACAAGTTTGTGATTTTCTTATTGTTAACTTTCTCTTGATCATGTTTTCTATCCCTTTCCATCAGAACTTAACACTTAGTTTATTGTCCATATCTATATTTTCTTACATGGAATCCTAGTATGGTTTATCTTGGGTGACCTTTATACCTCTCTTCCTTTCTTTTAAAGTGATAGTTTTATTGACTCTTTTTCCGATGTGGGAATTTCCATTACATTCTCAAGCCCAATTATTGAAAAATTATGATGAAGCAATTTATTGAAGGAGTTGAGAATGTAACACCCCAAGCTTCCATGGTACGTTTCCCTTTGAATAATGAAATAGCGTGCATTGTACAAAACTTTGAAATTCTAACACACCACAACCAATCAAACTAGCCGTTATGAATAGTAATACCTACTTTTTGAAACTTTATAAATTTTATCTTTCAAAATGGACTTCATTTTTGTATTCTTAATATCAAAATTATCTTAGGGTGAAATTTTGGTACTTTTCGGATAACTTTCATATTTTGATGAATAGTGAAAATTACTAAATTTTAATTAAAAACATCTTTTTTAATCGAAATAATTAATAGTGATAAATTATTAATTTGAGTGGTTTTAAAGTATATTTAGAATATATTTTTACCATTTAATACAATGTTGGTCATTGGATGTAATTTCACATTTAAACCAAACATAAACAAGTGTCAGTCTTTTGATAGTTATTATCTCTTAAAAACACGCTATTTGTTTTGACGATGAGAATTAATTTTTAAATTAATTAATGCAACTGATATGTTTTGAATTTTTTAAAATAGAAATAATTTTTTAATTCATAATATCAAATATATCTTAGGCCAAATTTTTGGTATTTTTCTCGAAACTTTCATTTTTTTGATGAATAGTGAAACCACTAACTGGTAGTTAAAAAACTGAATATTTCATAAAACTTAATTTTACCACTTCTATGAGTGGAATTTCAAAAATCCGAGAGAAACTGTTAATATCAAGGAGTAAAATGTGGTTCAATGAGATGAAAATAATTTTTGGTGAATAGTAACTTTTTACTTTTATTTACCACGGTTAAAAGTAAATAGGGTAATTAAGGGTAAAAATGACATTAATATTACCCTAAAACATGTCCTAATTCTATATGAGAAGTGTATCCTGACCAAAAACAACCTTAGGAGTAAAATATTATCATTTAGGTCCATTTGTATTAGATTAGGACATTTATTATCATTTAATTCAAAGAAGAGTTAAAAGAGTTAAAATCAAAGTTTATTTACTAAAACATTTTTAATATAGGGTTAAACATAAGATAAATTCAATTTTAAATATTAATTAGAAACCTCAAAAGATTTCCTACATAATGTTATTTTATTTATAACTTTTTGACATTAAATAATTTAATTTATTTATGACACAATGGTTATGCAGTAATTACATAATTAATGAAATATTAAAATAATTGATATTATAAATATAAAAATAAATGTAATTTGATACTTTTTATAAATTACACTACTTTTCTAGGTTAATATGACATATTAGTATTGATTATATAAATTTTTTTCGAGTTAATAATGATGTTATGAATTTATCAAAAACAAAATACCCAATAGTGTCAAAATTGACATAAAAGTGTTTTGAAAGAAAATATTATATTTTTAATTTATATTCAGTTCTTAAAAATATAAGGTTCATCAAAGAGAATTATATAATTATATTTGTATAATTAATGGATCACTTGGGATTCTCTTGGATGTATATAGTAAGTTTATGAACTATATAATATAAAAATACAAAGAGACATTGTAAAAGTGAACCTAATTAACTAAGAGTTAATACTTAAAGATAAGGTTAATATAATGTCCCAAACCTGTCTAAATTCTATTTGCAGAGTGGTTTTAGACCCATCCCCACCTTAATAGTTAAATAATTCAATTTGGAGCCATTAGAAACTGAATATGAATTTATAATAAAATAATAAGTTTAGCTTTTCCAAAGGTGCCCATCACCCCTATTATAAAAGGGAACTCCCCCTTCTCACTAATTCACACATTCAAAGCCTTTTGTCTTATCCAAACCCTGCCCAAATACTCTCTAAACTTCTCTCACTACAACCTAGAGGCATTAGTTTGATCAGAAAGCCAACCTAAGGATCCCTTTTGATCAAATCAAAAGGAAGAACCCGAAGAAGAGGTAATGTTTTCACCACCCTCTTTCAAGATACTTTCTTCTTCAACTTCTTATTTCTTTGTTATTTCTATTCTAAAATAATAAATCTAGTATATTCTATATACTGTGATGTTATTATAAATATGGCACAACCATATTCAGTATTCTATCCATCCTTTGAATGGCATGTCACCATACGTGCGTACGTACGTCTTACCGGCTCCACGTCGTGGTGTAATTGTCATTCAATAAATTATTATTTGGATGGGTATAATAATGATGTGTTATTCATGTAAATAATAAATATAACATGATAATTATTATGTATATATGAAATATCATCCAATTATATATTATTTTAACATCAAAAGAATGATATTGTCGCTCGTGCGTACGTACGGACTCCCGTCTCCACGAACGCGATGAGATTCATTCTCCATTGTATCCATTCAAGTATAATTCTCATTTGATGATTAAAAATAATTTTTATGGACTTGATATAATTCTGTATATGAATAAGATACAACCAATCCATAACAAACACGGCTTACGTAACAAATAATATAAAGGAAAATGAGTAAGTTAACACCCGAAATGACGATAATACTAATATATTATTAAAAAATCAATGTTAAAAGATCATATAAGATATCATATTAATGTAAATTATTCTTGTATAATTCAATAACTATTATTTCACCATTATATAGGATGTTAACCTACCGTTGACCAAGTAAAAGTATAAATTAAGGGGTTTCTTATCTCACTTTTAATTCCGTGAGATTTCCATTATTCACCACTTA
Source organism: Viscum album (assembly GCA_963277665.1). Classification (NCBI taxonomy): domain Eukaryota; kingdom Viridiplantae; phylum Streptophyta; class Magnoliopsida; order Santalales; family Viscaceae; genus Viscum; species Viscum album. The sequence continues at coordinate 959,490,982 of OY728155.1, forward strand.
TTTATTGCATGTGGTTTGTGTACTGCCCATGATTTTATTCATTGTGTAATATACTTTAATTTATGGATATTTACATCATCATTGTATGATCCTTCTTTCATGGTTTTATGTTTTTTAAGTTACCAAATTGATAAGGGAATTTGATATTTCAATTTCCACTCATTCGGCTTTACGCATACTTCATTGATTATTTTACTCCTAAATTATGTGTGCAATCACTATTCATTTTCTAATGTCATAATTTCCATTCCCCTTTCTGTGGATATACTTTTGATACACATAATCACTCCATTGATAAATTCTCAAGTGATCGGTATGAACTTGATAAGAGTAATCTTTACTCAATCTTGATTTGTTGAGTTAAAACATCTAATTCATTGGTGTTGTTTTTACAAGAATATGTGTGAATGTCCTTTGATTATTTTACACTGAATATCAAATCATATTGAGTGTAATTATATTTTTCACTCATAATTATGTCGTTGATTTATCCTTAACCTAATGATGGCCTTTGTGAGAGATTTCATCTCAATTTACATTCCATTGAGACTTTTTTGTTGTTATAGGACAATTCAATTTTATATGGTGTATATAATGTACTTTGACATAGTATATCATGAATCCCTTTATTCTCATGATATTATAATGTTTTTATTACCAAAATTATTTCTATTCATGTGTCTCCCTTTTGGTTATAAACTCAAACTGAAATACATTTTTTAGTGTTTTGAATACTTATTCTTCTAAATATTTCTCATTAATGTCCATGTTTTAAAAATGGTTTTAAGAATTTATTTATATGGACATTAATGTTTAAAAATTAAAATTAATTTTAAAAGTTTCAAAGTGGTATGGGACACTTTGATTCAAAAATATATTTTTAAATATCTTTTTGACAAATAGTGTGACTTTTAAATGATTTCAAGAAAAAGGAGGATATTTCTCTCTAATAGTTTTGATGATTATTTTCATCTATGTCAATATCCTTCATTATTCTCGATTGAGGTTAATATGACACAATAAAATCATTAATATTTTATCGAATGAGTTATTTTTTAATGTGGATGTTCTATTTTTATACCATTCATGGTTTGTAGATAAAGTATTGACATTTCGTATGCTAGTTTTAATACGACTATTTATGTTATGTTTCAAACATTTCATATGGGGAGTACATTGGACTTAGTAAGTGACGGGTGGAGCCTGTTATAGCTCCTCGATGCGTCGGTAGGTCTCATGAGACAAACTTGTGTCTTGGCACGAGGCCTTGACAAAATCTTATTTGTAGTCTTGGCACGAGGCCTTGGCTACGTGGTTATAAGAGTCTGGCATTATGCATTCCGTCATTATGAAAGTGGTTATTAATATTTTCATGTGATTATTCGATGAGTAGAATATCCATGTGAATAAGTAAATGGAATTATTTCATTTTATCCTTCTCATATTATGCTTTAGTTCAAGTTTAAAAGGATTTTGTTTTAGTTATACATTTCTTTAAATTGTTAGGTTTATTTATGAAAGTTTCTGCTATATTGTTATCCTTAGTGAGTATCTGAGCTCACCCCATTCAATTTATTTTTCCCAGGATGTTAAGAAGTATTTTATGAATGACCTGTAGGGATAGTATGAGGGGATATAAAGACAATATGTTGATTTAGTTTTTCACTTATTGATGTAATGTAAACTTTATGAATATATCTAGTGTTTCCAAGGCTACTAAAGTAATCGGTCTTTGGAGACATGATCTTTCTTGTGATCATGAAAATGTTATGTAATAATGCACCGACTCTAGGTAACTAGGGTCGGGGCATTACAATTCATCAATTTTCTTTTCATGTTATGGATATATAATTATTACTTCACATGTTTGAATATTACTTAAAAATTTGACTTCTTCATCCAAAAGATCCAATTTCTTAACAAAGAATACTTGTTCTCTATACATAAGGTCTTCATTATAAACCCCAGATTATCTTTACATTAGTTTATCCACCTATAGTATATAGTCAAATAATCAATAAATGCCACTACTACTTTATCATGGAAGACTCCAATGACACAATTGATCAGGTCCATAATGATTTTTTTGGAGTTCTTACCTATTAATAGTTTAAGAATAATATAATTGTTTTCAAATATTTCAAAAAAAACTATATTTTAAATATCTTATATCTTCACTTTTACTTGATAGTATTTAAAATAAATATCATAATTTGAGAAGTCTTGAGATCTGCTATTTTATCAAATATCTTATAAATCAATAGTAATAGATATTTTTTTTATTATCTTGATGAGGTTTTTGTTGTTGTTGAACTTCCACGTTTATAAATATTTCTTATTAATAATGTGTATTGGTGCATACCATGTTATTTCAATAGGTTGTTTAAAACATTTTAGAAATTATCTTTTAGTTTATTCATTACCTCTTATAATTATATCTAGAGCATCCAATATTGGAACTTATATATAGGGGTGGCTTTGGGGATAAGTTATATTGATAAATCTACCTCCTAATCTATTTTAAGGCTATGAAGTTCATTATTATATTCCCTTATAATATTAACTCCCTCGTGGTTGATTCATTACTTTGACTCAAATATTTGAGCATGATATGCTTCATCATTGGGTATCAGAACAAATACCCTAATGTATTCTCCAGGGGAGATTCATAATATTCTTTGAATTAATAAAAGAGCATAGTATGATTTAGTATAAGAACGGAAATTTCATATTCCGAAGTGTGGATGAGAGATCTCTATAATTATAGCCAATCCATCCCTCATATGTCATCAAAATCTATTAATGGAACAATTTTTAGATTCACTGCAATAATATTTCCACAGATTCTTTCTAGAGTCCAGTGCAACACAAGGGTTATAATGAATTGTCCACTGTATATTTTTTTGGTATCTCAAGATCATAGTGTCAGAAAGGCAATTCTACAGTCCCAAGAAATTTCAAGACATAATTTAATTTATAAAACTTGAATGAATATATACATTCACTATTACTAAATTAATAGTTAATGTAACATGCACAAATTCATTTTAATGTTAACCCAGAGTGGTGGGGATAGTTTAAGCATCCCCTTCCTCACTAATCATTGGTGTTAGCTGATATAGATTAACATCAAAGACCATTTGTTTGGTGAACTTGCTTTCATTGAGCCCATGTCCCTTGTAGTATAAAAATGTATCCATTGGTGGTGAATTAGGTTTTACCTGCCCTCTCTACATCATACATGTATTCATAGTCATATCTCATCACCATTCATGTGATTTATTACCTTCTCTTCCACATTTTAAGGATTTCATAAAAACATTGAGGAACATTCCATGATAATTCTTTCTACACGTTTAACATGATGGTGGTTAGATCCTCTTTCATCCGATATCAGTAGATCCTCCATATTGAATCTCAATCTTGGTTTACATAACTCAATATCCATCGAACCATTCTCCAAAATCCATCTATATTTTTAGATCACACAGAACCACTTCTGTTGTACTCCAAATGTCTTATATAAAATAGATATTTCTAAATATGTGGTTTTAAAACACTAAATAATGTATTTATTTTATATCATTATTGATAAAAAAAGAGTTGTTCCTTATTTTATTTGTGTAATATTGATTTTTTTATAATATATTGAGTATTTTTTTTTTAAATATAGAAATATTCAACATATTTGAGTTAATAGATCCTGGAAAATTATTATTATGAAATATTTTCTTATATTATTTCCACTCTATATCTTCAACATCATCCTCTTGAATTTAATTCTTGATCAATTTATACCACTGACTGACTTAACATTCTATATTCCAAAAGAATTGAACAACTTCTTTTACTCTAGATAACAAATCATGGAATAAATATTTTCCATAAAGTTAACCCATTTTTTCCATGAATTGTGTAATAAAATATCAACATAATGTCAGTGGTCATTTGTGAATTATGGACTCAATGTCAAATTAATCATTTCTAGTTTAATGAATACATTCCACATGGTTTATGATATTATTCATAACCTTTGACATGTAGTTAAGTACTACCATGATGTTTTGAACTCCATCTCTCATTACATTAGGAATGAAATTTTCAATATCATGGAATCGTACATCACAAGGGTTGTTGTAATAATTTTTTCCTTATTCATACAATTTTATAAAATAAGAATGGGTCTGGTAAAAAAACAAAATTAATCGTTGATTAATAAGTTATTCACGTGTGATAATATATTATAAAATATTCACCCATGGGATCCCTGAGTTTACCCTAGGTTATCTCTTACTAAAACATTCACGGATAAAAAATATAATTACCCACCTATTTAGACATGATTATTAATTAATCTTATTATATCAAAGATAATACTAAAAAATATTTAATCAAAATTATTAGTGTCTTATAAAAATTTCATTCATACAATATGATTAAAATATAAATATGTAAATATTAATTTAATTTCGTAGAATTGTACTCTTAAATTCCTTCATAAATTATTAAATAAACATAATCACCAGAGTATATGAATAAATGAAAAGGTGTGCTTAAATCTCCAAAAGGGGAAAATCTTATAAGTGTAAACAATACATAATTCAATATAGTACAAGGGTTTTGATAATCATCATCATAATATGATAATAAAAGGATCACCATCATAAGAATATTAAAATAAAAATAAAGGAATATCATATGTGGTATATGGATAATAATAAAAAATCACAACATTATGGTCGATGTCCACTTATAAAGTATGAACAATGTAGGTATTATTTTCACATTTAACATACGTGTAAACAACGTCACATCATTAAATGTGAAAAATTATTTAATCACAATCACAAAAAATACATAGAATCTCAGGAAATATAACCCAATAACAAATTTATTAGAGGAAATTTTGGTCCCACTTATAATTATATAAAATTATTATAACAATTAATTCCATATATACTTCAACCATAATTTAATCACATATATGAAATAAATCCATTTATATATGATGAGTGTCATAATATTGTCAAAAGACATATTTATGAAATGAATTGTTGATGTAATTAATAATAATAAGTAAAATCCTAATATTGTATATTAAAATGAAGAATTAATAATTAAAATACCAAATTTAATAGACTATATTATAAGGAACATAGGAATAACTAAAGGGATTTTTTCGGGAAATTCATCAATAAAAAATCAAAAAGGTGTCTAAGTATTCATCCTGATAGTGTGAGAACATGTATATCAATAAATGAAAAAGGAAAGGAAAAGAATATACCATTATAATTTGTTTTATAAGAATTATTTAGTAAACAACCTCATATGTGGATGAAATTAAACTTTAATCGGACATGTGCAAAATTGGCTAATGAAAGAGTTTATATATATATATATATATATTAAATGAATTAAACAGTTATTCTATATCATAATAAAATAAATATCACATATATTTTTAAATTTAATATTTTTAAAAGTATTAAAGAGAAAATATATTGGCAGAGTAAAAGGATGAATGAAAAAATGAAATGGGAAGAGAAATGGATTACCTCTACGATGAAGTTTTACTTCTTTTATATGGAACTAAATACTTGGGGGCTAGGGGTGGATAACACCAAACGTCCCAATGTATCCAAAAAGTCGTAGGAGGTGGTAATGATGCATGGAAAGCTATTTGAGAAGTTTATGTGAATTTATTTTATAGTGAAATAGAGGGGAGGGGTTATTAATAAAAGGGTGAGTGGCATAATTGGATAACAGTGTTAATAAATTATTGTATCAAATGTAAAACATTCAATAGTAGTAGTATTTTGGAAATTTTGATTTAGTAGTATTCGTTTTTTTTAATTAAGAACTGTATTTCATTAAAAAAATATGTGTTTATGAATTTAGATAACTTATATACATAATATATTTGTTTATGAAATCGAAAGGGGAGAAGTCAAAAATTGGTTTTTTTATGAAAAACTTTTCAATTTTATAATTTGGAATATAATTTTTCATTATGGAAGTTAAATTCTTTTTTCTTTGAATTAGTTATTTTTATTTTAAAATAAATTTTCTTTAAAACCATATTGTGATCTTTAGGTCTACAATACATTGTCATTATGTTTTAAAACATGTAGTATTTTTAAATCTATATTTTTTTTCTATTCATATAAAAATTGAGATTTTCTATAAAATTATAAACAATACATCCATTGATAGTTATGAAGTTTTTTTTAAAAATGAAATTAATTTTTAAAAAATAATTTTCTAACATAGATAATTTTAATCATTCTTATAAAAATTTATGTTTTGTAACATATAAAAATACTCGTTAGAAAAAATTAACATTTTTTTGAGTTTTATAATTTTACTTTTCATTTCATATCCATATAATATTTATATTAAATTATTTTAATTATAGTTTATTTTATTTATAATTCATATTACTACTATAATGGTTAGGTTTCTATTAGTATGCATTTTTTTCTATTTGACATGTTCATGTTTACTATTTGGATGGTCACCTTTACTTTTACTATTGTCATATTGGTTTTATTATTCATATAAATACATAATTTATTATTCAATTATCATTAAATTAAATTATGATCATGGGTTTATATTAATCATTTTAATAATTATTTTTTCATTAATAGTGTTTTTTATAGTTTTGTTCTTAATTATGACATTTTTAGTCAAAATCATATATTTTTAAAATTCTTAGTGTGTTATTCTTCCATTGTACTCAATTCAATTTTATAAATTATATATACCCTTTTCATGTAATATTCACATTTTGATGAAAATAATAGTGTTGGTATATTTCCCAAAGTGCATGAGTTATATATATGTATATATCATATAAAAAAAATATAAAACACATATATATTCAAAATAAAAATACTATATAATAAAAGTTTTGTTGTTAATGGAACCAACTAGAATAAGAAAAATCCTCAACATGTTAAATGAAATAGAAAAACTTTATAAAAAAAGATCATCAGTGTTGCATGGGCTATAAATTGGATAATCTAATCTTTATCTACCTCCTTCTAATTTTAATCATCAATCCTCCTGCGGTGTTCTCCACTCACTGTATTTCTACCTATATTATTATAATTTTTTCAAAACATTCCCTATTATTTATTTTTACCTTATATATTCAACATATTTACTATATAACATTTTTAATATATTCCATTTTAAGAGCCATTAATCATGGAAAGTCAATTTATCATCATTCTCAGTCATCAAAATATATATAAAAAATCACTAATAATATGTCCATTTAATTTCATAAATTTATTCCCTTTTAATCCTCATTATGAAATGAATAATATCATATTTCTATATCCATGATACCTTTGTATTTATCTCAACATCTACTTATCGTGGAACTTATCCTGACCATGAATAACTTTCTCATAATATAGGATTATTTGTTTTTTTCATGGTAATGTCATGGAAACCCTAATAATGATGTGGAATAGTTGGTTATTTGTTTTCAATGATAAGGATAAATTCTATTAAAAGACATCATAATATTATATTTTCCCAAGTATTCATCATCATCGTGATTGTTGATTTATAACTCTAAACATAACATAAAAACATTTGAAACCGAAAATATAGGTTTGGATGGTCATTCATCCTCATATTGCTACATGACATGGAATTTTCATTCTTATAATGGAAAATATTAATCCATAATTTTAAACCAAAATAATCTATAATAGTATAGAAATAACAAAACCAAGATATTTTTAAATTTAATAAACAAAATTTCATCACTATATTTTTTACACCATCTAAATTCTCATTCCATAAGAATAAATTCGTAAATTCTTAGTTATCATCCAGAACCCTTAAAAAATAATGAAATATTTTGGACTTCAGGTAATATATTTTTTAATTTATATACATCATGGAGCCTATATCAACTTTTATAAATCCTATTCTATTCATTTTCAATAACCCTTATGTTTCACTAAGAGTCCCTTTACACATCAAATTCATTAGATAGCTTTTTTCTACAATTAGGAATACCACTTTTATATTTCCCAATTTCTATTATATATTTAATACCTTAGCATCTTTTTAATAATTGTCTCAATGATACATTTATATATAAATAAATTGAATCATAGCTTTGAGGTCTTCTATGAATTTATAGACTATATACTTTACAATAAAACATATGTATTGTATCTTTTTTTGATTTATTTTTACACACTAGTACATTACTTCAATATAAACGTATATAACTTATTTATATGGAATTCGATTTCCAATTCCAATATTTGGCTCATTTATTTACTATTAAACCTCAAAACGTCCCTACGATTCTTATCCAAAATATCATAATCTTCTCCTAATACTATTTTACTCAGGAAGAATATCTTTGTAGTAGTATTCACATATCACTAACTTAGTATAAAATATATATTTTATTATTGGAAATGTTCCCACATGATAAAGAAAATGATGGATTATTTTTGTAGAGCCCCCAAGTTTCCACTTTTAAAATTTTGTTACAACCATTGGCAATATAACAAATAATAGAATCATGATAGTACTATTAAATTGCATACCTTTGAATGCAAGAAAATTAACTTCCATGTTTCCCACAATAATGGGTGCGAAATAATATTTATCGACTTATAGAAATTTTGAAAGACAAAAACTTTTGTTTTATGGTCCAATGAGTTTCTGATTTTCCCCAAAGAAAATTTTATATTATAAAAAAAATCATTACAACTTCATATTTCATGATATTATAAATACAATAAATAAGGAGACTACTCTGCATCACCCTAGATTTGGGTAGATTTATGTTTCTTGTCGCATTGAATAAACGAAAGGCCATCAAAACTGTCCTAAAAAAATCATGAATAATTATACCTCCACTTATGTGGTTATGAGAAAATGAACCCTTTGTCTTAGGTTTGATACAATACCATTGGGATCTCTAGAAAATAATTTTATAAATGGAGACAGTTCTATTAAATTCTATAATTCTAAATTATTAAACACAAAATATGTTTACTTCAATTTTTTTACATAATATATAACCTCTTAAATTAATTTAAAAAATGTAAGGACACATAAAACACATGTATTCACAACAAATAATTCATTATCCTCATATGGTATTGACAATTCATCCATTTTGATTTTTTTTAAACACCAAAAAAATATATTTTATTTTATTTAACAAATATGAAATATAACCCCTCTTAATTTTATATGAACAATGAATCGTAAGTAAAATACTATAATTTTATTTTGAAATTATTGATAATGAAGAACCCAAAATTTATGATTGGATTTTATTAATTTACTATCTGAAATTTTCCATCAATTATTACCTTATATGTTAATGGTAGACATGATGAGAGTAAAAAATTAATGTGTCAGATCATGAAAAAAAAAGATACCCATCAACTAATAAATATGAAACTATCTCAGCATATTCTGTTTGGAAACAATAATTTCTAATTAAAATTCTCTCCTTTACTCACTGAATAAACTTATTATAATATTTAAAAAGAAAATATTTTTTATCACTACCAAAGACAACCCCATTTTTATTAAAATTTAAAAACAGATATAAGAGGTTGTAAAACAAAAAAATACGTTAATATTATTGTGTAATTATATGAACACCCATTTTTTATGGACACTACTCAAAATCATCAATTAGAAGTATTATAATAAGAATATAAAAAATATTATCCATTGATGGAAAAATTCAAATCTTCATGAATCCTTTAGAAATATATTATTCCATTAAATGATATTTACTATATAATTTTTTTAATATTTAACGAATCACATTATATTTCGATACATTTATCTCAATTTGGATATAACATTCATTAAAAAGTAGATATTCGACCACAATATACATACCCTCATGTTGAATCTTCAAATTAATCTAGATAGTGTCTTTGGATGAAAAAAATATATTTATCTTTAGTAAAAAAAATGTGTCATATGATTTTTTCTTGGAATTCTATGACACACATCCTAAACCAAAAAATAACCCTTCAACTGTTTTGGACTTTCTACTCTTAATGTTTCCTCCTCTATCATCATTACTACAGACTTGTAGTTCTAGAATTTTTTCCTTCCCATATAATATACCAACATAGGATCTTCCTATTATGTATATTAGGATTATATTTACTGAAAATAAATTTCAATATTTTTTATTTTATAGAAATTTATCATATTAAGTGAAAAAATAATAATATATAGAACATGGGTAGTCATTTTTTATAGGCTTAAAATAAAATGAATGAAATATTTCACATCCATAATATTCCCATAAAAATATTAACTACAATTAGTTCCATTATATATTGGTGTAGAGAATATTATGTATTTTTCTATACTAAACATTTTCAAAAACCCCTTAGTATTAGTTTCTTAAAAATTGAAAATTTTACAATCATCTTCACTAATTTTATAACCTATGAAAAGTTTCAACTCATCAAGAAAAAAAATATAAAACATATTATTCACTAATGGTGAAAATTCTAAAAAAATCCTTATTATTATGAAATAATATAATATCTTCAAAATGCATAATAATAATATGTTAAGACGTGTATGTTTTTCTAAAATAATGATTTTTACCCAATATTTCTTTTTTAAAATCCATAATTTTGAGGTGCTTATCTATAACCCTCACTGCTGGTTCCCCTCTAGAACTAGCTATAATGAGAATGAGAGCACCACCCATGACTAATCAATCAAATAAGTAATGGATTGGTTTCTTGAACATATGGTATATAATATATTCATTAGGTATAATTACCCTTAATATGTAATATAAATGATAATATAAATGAATATTTCCTTGAAGAATCACAAAGAAAAAAAGAATATATGCCAACATATAATAAATGTTCAAACAACTAAAATAATAGAAACTACAATCATTTAAACAGAAAACCATGACTAGGAAGTGAATGTAAACTCCTACAAAATCTTGAACAAATCCACAAAATATATTCAACCAAGTTGATTATCAATAGTATCATGTAGACTTGAAATTAGTTTATATAAAAGTAATCTGAGCATTATATGTATAAACAGTAGAACAATCATTGAAACATCTCATGAATGACTGAAAAAAAAAAATTAATGTTCCATATTATGTACAAAAGAAGAAAAAAAAGAATATTAATATATTAAAAGGAATATAGAGGCCTAAAATAATGAATAACCATTCAATACCATTATATTCAATCAACACAGTGCATAGGTAAGGATCCTAAATACATCAAAGTATTGAAATCCACTAAATTATTAACATTTGAAGCTAGATGATCCACCATCTTATTCCCCTATCTCTATGTATGAAGGATATCTATTTCTAAGGGAAGAATACATTGAAATTTTATAGTGGTATAGGTCATAAAATGACTAGGATACTGGACCAAGTGATGTTTTAAATAAATTGAAATGTATTATTCAATAGTGAATATCATGTTAATGTTGGAACTCTAAATATTTCCACTAGATATAATAGCTTTATATTATTATTGAAATGATGTCCCCTCTCAATAGTAGGCAATAAAATACATGAAAACTAACCATTTTTGTACCATATTCGGTATCATATTTTTATTATCACTTGTAATATATCCTATTAGTATTGGGTTTAAGTTATTACCTGGGATACCTCTAGTAGAATTATGTTCTTAGACTAATTGTACAACCTTTTTTAGTTGTTTAAGAATATCTAGGGATTCGAATCCTATCAACTAGAGGATGGGACACCTCCTAACACATGGTGTTAATAAATAGAATTTAAGAGAAGATTTGATTTCTGAGGTATGAATCAGCATTTGTGAGTCCCTAATGTTGAAATACTTTCTGAGTGTCTCATATTAGTAAAATTATTTCTATACAGAGAATACATCAACTTTTTTTATTCAAATCTGAACAATAATTTTTGAAGAAAACGGAAAAAGGAAAATGAATATCACATTTAAATATTTTATAACCCCTCTCAAGTGTATACCATTTGTAGAAAGCCTAATCCACGTCCATTAAAATGTTAAATGAATATTAGATACTTCTATTAATGTATTAATGACATTTTGAAATGAGCTTTATTCCTTCCCGTTTGATATTAATATCTATGGGGAGAGAATTATTTCTAAAATTCTAAATCATAATGTTGAATTTGGTAGGGATTTTATTATAAGAATGGCTATTGGTTTGGGGTCATGAGTTTGAGAAATGTGAACCAACTAATGCAGAGAGTAGAAAGCGTAGGATCCCAATGAATATGAATCAAAAATAATGTAGTGGTGGATATTTACTAGTAGGATTCTCTTGTAATATTCTTTATTATCATCATTGAGGTCCATTTCAAGGATATAATGGAATGGTGTGACCTATTTATAGAATATGTGGGATGTATGTAATTTTGGTAAGTATAGAGAAGGGATAGACTAATATTCAAACTATAATGTGATGTGACATCATAAAATATTCCAATGGGAGTTTAAATAAATGATTTTAATACAATCATGTAGGCCATTTTTGAGATGAGACCCTAACAACCCCTCATTCCTATAAAATAGGTCCAAATGACTTTTTGAATCTATTATTCTTTTGAAAAAACATTATATATTTTCATTTATTATATTGATATTAATTATGCCTTATTAATAGGATAGTCCAGCCCAGAATAGCTGGTCCAACTATGAAACGCCTCTTTATGAAAATTATAAAAAAAAAGAGATGATAAAAAATTCTATATTATTGATAATATTATTTGGTGTAATAAAAAATTATATAGATTATATTATATTAGAATTTATAACACTATTAAAGAATGTGATATTTCTTCAAAAATAAAGTAATATTTGTTTCCAATTTAAATTCCTTCTAGTGATTTTTTTTAAAATAACTTCAAACTGATTAATTAGGATCCTTCTATTAGAAAGTTGGTAACCAAGGTATTCCATAGGTAATTTATATTTATCCATTCTTAACTTGTCATAAATTATCATGGAAAACATGATATAATAGTTTTTATAATTGAATGGATAACTCTTATTTGTATTGATGAATTTTACATGTATCATCACTGACTCTAGTAACCAAGATCTGTAGGATACATTCTTACATTGGAAATGATATAATGGATTAAAAGTCAAAGGGAAAATAAAATTAGTAGTTTTTGAGTACCATATACATAAATTATACATATTTTACATATCTATATTTAATACAAAGAATAATAAGTTAAAACCTTTTTCATCCTTGAACTCATTCCAAGAATTATTCTTCATATCATGGAGAAAGGAAATAAAATAATGGCGAGATAAAAGTTTTAGGAAGGGTGAAATAAAACAAAATTTATGTTGAATAAAAAATTATAATCAATATGGAATGTTAAATAACTGAATAATGATTCTATTTAATCAATAACGTTTTTATATTTATTGAATAAGTTATAATCAATAAGGAAAGGTAAATAAATGAAAACACATTCCATTTAATTAATAAAATTATATTTAAATGAATCCCAAGAAAATATCATACAAAAAATATCATGAATAATTATAATAATAGAATTTTAAATTATGTATATACTTAATTATTTTATTATATGATCTCAGGCATCATGATACCTCTACCGTCAAGTCCATTCACAAGATAGTTTTCAACTACTGGGTAAAAACCCATATAAATGAGATAAACTGTTTCTCTCATGAGACCTGTCGATGCATAACAAGGATATTTATAATTTATCCCTATCCATATCTAGATTTAAAATTCATTCTTCTTATGTTAAATAATCGAAATAATACAAGATAAATATTCCTTATCGTCAAATATCTATATTGTGTAAAAGATACAAGTTAATCAATACTTCCCTGGTTAATCGAACAAATTCAAAGGATACACCATTTGTAAAAATAGAATATATTTGATTAATATTCACATCGAAAATAAAAAAAACTAAATATTAGATAAATGTAGTTTTCAATTAAAAATGATCACAAGAAAGTGATTGTTTTATGATAATGTAAACAATCATAGAAGAAGGTGATATAATACAATAATTTCTTACCACTTCGGTAAATATTGAATTTTGACACATTAAATGATAAAAATGAAACGCAAACATAATAATCATGCAATAATTTTTATTCTTGAAAAATCCATCAATGTGGATGTATATTAACTACATAAAAAATGAATAGGTGTATATTAAAAAAATGTCTCAATGATATAGAAATTGAGATGAAATCCCTTATAATGATCTTAATGTCAGAGTTATAATTAATCAATGATTTTATTTGTGTGTCAAATTTAAATCAAAATAGAAAAATTGGAAATATATCCTAATATAGTTAAATGTATTTACATATGTAATCTTATAATGTTAAAGACAATGAATAAGTCATATCTTAAAATGAATAAAAATTGATTGGTGAAATACTTAACCACTTGGAATTGGTCAATTAAAATCCCCAGAGAGTAAATAATTTAAATTAAAAACTAAAATAACATGAATTATTAATTCTTCATAATATTACATGAAAAATGCGATGTATATACACAATGTAAAATAAATTATGCGCATTACTTTAAAATATTCCTTAATGATGAGAAAATGAGACGAAGTTCCTTATGTCAGGATTTCTTTTGGGTGAACATGATTTTACCGGATTAATAATGGATTTAAGAATGTTATGAATGTATTATGGAACTATATTCACATCTACAATACCATATATTCCCCCATTATAACATTTTACCACCCATTTACTGATAATATTTCATTAATTTCATTGCTTGGGGTGTTAATTACCTTATTTTCTCATGTGTGTTTTGTGTGGAACATTATATTTATTTTGAATATTATATTTTTAAATAATATCTAATATTATATTAAATCTTAAATTATAAAATTGAATCCAGATATAAAAATTTAAAATCATTCATTTAAGATGTTCGTGGAAAATTAATCCCACCACTTTGTGGAGACGGTAGGTTGTACGTCCACATGACCAATGATATAATTACCTTAATGAGTGAATGGGATATGAATTTTTGATTAATGAATATTTAATAATCAATATAATTTAATATATATATATAATATATTCAATAAATTATCCTTATTACTTTTCATGTAATGAGAATGTGATTAAGTAATCGCATCGCTTAATGAGGTGACAGTCTGCCGTACACACGAGTGACATATTCTTATTCTAAATGGAATGGAAAGTAATAAGGTATAAATGATATTATAGTTTAAAATTATAATAATATAATAAATATCACATATAAGTGTTAAATATGTAATTATATATATCCTTGAAATAAAGAGATTGGAAATGAATTACATTTGTTTGTGAGGCGGTAGTCTACCATACACACGATCAAAAATGTTTTTCCCATTTGATGGAATAGTATATATATATGTATCATTACATTAACATAATAACATCCCAATATATTTAATATACAATGTAATTTATATATTCATGGTATAAAAATATTTAATTGAGGAGTTAGAAGCATAAATATAAAAATACTCATTTAATTACATAACATATTCTCTGTAATACCTCATTAGGTCTTTCAAAAAAGAAATTTCTATGATTTATTTACAATTATAAAGGTATAAAAGATGTTATAATGGGAGTATGGAAGTATCTTTGGAAAATCTTGGCAGAAAAAATGGCTTTGGAAGTGTGAATTGTGGAGTAGAGGGGTGGCCTTTTATAAGTGGGGGAGAGGAATCACATGGTAATTTTAAAAATAATGAATTACAGCCACATTTTTATCATGTCACATACCTAAAAAATGTGTGATTATCAACATTTTTAGGTGACTATGTTGAAATATATCGAGAAAATGGGTGTTGAATAGTTTCTTGCTTATTTTTAACTTTTATCTTCTTAGTTTAACCCCTAGAAAATCAGTTTTTACCTTAAATGTAAAAATTAATTTTTTTACTCCATTTACTATTCATAAAGGTATAATGTTAACTTTGACTTATTATATAATATATATTATAATAATTCCATATATATAACTCATTTTTACAAATTCAATTCCCATAAGTGGATGAATATAACTTAAAATTATCCATATAGATGAAACGAAAAAAGCATATTTGCAATAAAAAAGTTCTCATATGTATAGAAGGTTTCAATATTAAAATTAAATATAAAATTCATTCAAATTAAATAAATTGAAATTATTATAAAATAATTTAAATAATTTAAAATAAAAAAATTAAAAACATGATTAATCTTCATAAATAATCTAAATGAAATTTTTTTTGGATAAAAAGTTGTATTTTTACTATTCATTAAAAAATTAATCTTTTCCAAAAAAATGACCATAATTTAATTATGATATGATGATTTGGAAAATAAATTTTCTAAAACTGTGTGGAATTAATTTTACTATACCTGCGTAAAATGCTATTAAATGGGTTACATTGAAAGAATATAGTTTACCAAAAAAATATCTTTCCCTAAAATGAATCTTAATTTATTTATGATAAATATAAATCCTTTTAATTTATTTTATAAATTTATAAGAAAAATAATTTTCATAATTTATTTAGTATTATTCATTCTCAATGACTTAATGACTATATTATAATGGTTATATTTATGTAATTGTTTTGCAGAGTATTTTAATTTAAACCTGGTGTTGTGTAAATAACATGCTATTAAAGAGATTTGATTATTAAAAGGAAATTAGACATAAATTCTCATGGTTTTACATTTCCCCTAAAAAAGTCAACATTAGTTTTTTTACACCTTCTAAATAGAAGAGGGTCGTTCTTCATAATAAAATCATATTGCTCCCACATTTCTTCCATAGTTTTGTGATTTCCCCAAAGTAAATTTACCCTATATGTTTTATGGTTCATAAACACTTTCACTCTAGTATCATGAATCTTGATTTGATCTTCATAGAAAGATAGATCAGGTTCCAGTTTTATTTCATTAGAGGTTAGCACATGTGTTGTGTGTGGCATTTAATTCTTCTATAATGATATATGAAACACATTATTTAATTTTGATATACATCGATTCATTTCTATTTAATAATATGTAGTTCCATTATTTTCCTATATTTCAATGGTTTTTTTGTACCTCAGGCTTATTTTCTATTTCATACCAAAATTTATGAAACCCATCCATGGAGATTCTCCTAAGAAAACTAGATTACCGAATTTGAATTCCAAATCCTTCCTCTTATTATAATCTAGAATCCATTTCCTTCTTTTTATAAATTACACAATCATGAATATAAATTAATTCTATTACTATCTCTTCATCATGTTATATTTCTAATAGCTTCCATTCACTGACTTCATTCCAAGAATCATTAGTATGAATTCACATTCCCTATAATCCTTTATAAGGATCTATTTCAATACTTTAATATATAATATTTTTATAGGAAAAATATTAATAAGGTTAATAATGATCCCATATACATATAAAATCATGTTGGAATGACCTCAACATGTCTTAAATTTTTTTGAATAGTCATTTTCGAAAATCTAACAGTTTGAGGATGGTAGGAATTTCTAAAATAAATATTAATATAACGTGGCATCTGAACACTCTTTTAAAATATTGATATCAAATCGATATCAACATCAAAAAAACTTAAAGAGTTATTATAGAATTTCTTACAAAATCATTAATATAATTCCATTTTATGCTATCAAAATATAGAAATTTGGTTAGATGATCAACAATATCCCCTAATGAATCATGCATTCTAGGAGTTTTTTTAATTTAATAGAGAAATTACATACTAATATTATCCAATTTCCACAAATTTATAATAAGAGGTTTCATGAATCCTTTATAATTCAATCACATAACATTAAATAATTGAATAGCTAGACATCTATACACAAAATTAGCAATTTTCCACATTTTATTACAACACCAAAACATTCTCTCAAATATCAATAAATAATTGTACTAATATGGTTTATAGAGATGTTTTAGCAATGACATTCATCCAATAATTTCATTTTAGCTACGACATTGATGGGGAACATAAATGTTTTCCAAATTTTAAAACACCATTATAAAAAGGAAGTCTATTTTTTTTAAATAATTCAAAGCTTTAATTTTTTTCAAAATGTCACATCATTAGGTTAATAACACTTTATCTTTTTTAATAAATATTTTTCCATAATAATTTGAAAAGGAGTGATGTCACTCCCTCTATAATAATTCCCATATTCATCATTACATGGTATGTAAACATTTGATCCCTCTTAATCCCCATTGGATTCCTAACTCCATGATCTTTCTTACTCAATGAAACCTATACATTATTTTATTTCCCTGGTTTGAATTGTATTTATAAATAATATCATATAATTAAATTAAGAAATTTCAATTGACTAATATTAATCGATTTACATGAAAATATGTATTTCAGTATTTTTTTGATCCATATATATCTTGCATATTTTACAATAGTGATGATGTGACTATATATTCAAATAAAAAATTATAGCTTCCAACACAGACTCATGGGATGGGTAGTTATATTCCCTTCTCTTCAATTTCCACTATACATATGAAATAAATTTATTTTTTTACCTCAATAAAAAATCATTCTTTTGATAAGTCACTATATATCACCTACCCATTAATTTGAGATTATAGAGTCAAAATTAGATCATTTTCCAATATTGTCTTTAGTTCATCAAAACATTTTTCATATTCCATTGTCTAAATTTCTTTAATCACTTTATATGTAGTTTTGAATGGGCTAGAGATTATGGATAAATTATGATTGAATTTATGATAGTAGCCTACCACACTAATGAAACTATGTTCCTCAGTTATGTTCATCAGTGTAGGCCAATCACTTACTTCTAATTTCTACAAATGATAAACTATGATCCATCATTAAATTCAATATATATATGAAAATAAACTTATCAAATCCAAAATCACAGTAACTAATATTTAAATATAACTATGTCCCTAAAAGTGTATCAAGAATGTACCAAATGTTATTATCAAGGTCCTCTTAGCTATTAGAATATAATAAGATATCTTTTAATAACCCCAAAAAATGTCACCAAGATATACATTGAATAGAATATATATAATATCAACAATAAGGATTGAGAATTATCCAATACAAATCGTATTAATTTAACTTTTATTTTCCAAACCACATTTGGAATGTTGTAATTGGAATTTCATTCTTATTTAATCACAAATGATTATACCTAGAGAAAAGTTAAATCTATGAAAAATATTGGTCACTTTTAAGTTGTTAAATTAATACACCAATGTGAGTAAGGTGATACTTTTTTTATTTTAATAGAATTGATTTCCAAACAATCAATCCAGAGCCTCCTAGGTCCATCATTATTCTTAATGAAGAGAATAATGCTCCTCATGGTGAAAGAGTAGAGTGAATAAATCCCTTAACACACCAATACACTAATTATTTCATAATATGAACTAATTCAAAAATAGACATTCTAGAAATATTATTTGATATATTTCGTTCCTCAAGGGTTAAATCATCTAAAAACCAATTTCATGTATTAGGGTATTTTTTATTATTTCCCCAAGAAATATATCATTTTTTTAATTAAAACTTGTATATCCCCAATTTGAAAATTACATTCTCCTTCCCTTAATTATGTATACTATCATTCTTCAAGAATTTCAATTATCAGAGCTATTAGGGGTGTATCTAGATATGTATCAGATGTTGATGTCTCTACTCTAAAGGCAAGGAATTCTACATGTCCATCATGAATCGTAATTTTATTCATCTTACTATAAAATTTTGTAACATATTTTTCAATATATCCCATAAAAAGTTTTATATCAATTTAAACCATAGTTATGATAACAAGGTCAAAAAAATAAAGCATGTTTATGTGTCTTAATGGTGGATTACTAACACGTATTTATTATATTGAGACTTCCACTAGGTGTTTTGGCTAACAACTTCCTTCTTATAGTTATTGGGAAATATCTAATTTTCTAGAAAAGCATGGATGATATAAAAGAGTGTGAGGACCTAAAATCCAATAAAGAATGAGTTTAATATAAATTTGTTGTTAATATTTCTTCAACCAAATCATTGGGTACCTCCACTATAGCTATAGTGATTGCATAAGCTTTACATTCCCCCTTGGCCTCTACTGTGGTATATTTACTCAAAACATGGGGAATTACTTATGTAGTGTCCCATATCCATATAGTTAAAACAACGAAAAAAAATATTCTTTCT
Source organism: Viscum album (assembly GCA_963277665.1). Classification (NCBI taxonomy): domain Eukaryota; kingdom Viridiplantae; phylum Streptophyta; class Magnoliopsida; order Santalales; family Viscaceae; genus Viscum; species Viscum album. The sequence continues at coordinate 959,511,274 of OY728155.1, forward strand.
ACCCTTTTCATTCTTTATTCACATGTCCCATATATGAAAAATTATATGAAATTACCCCACCCATTAATCATTTATCATGATTATTATTTGAAATGTTCATAGAAGGTGGAAATTTCATTATTCTTTTATTCTTGTTTCATGAACGCATTTTTATTGGTTCTCATTTGACCTCATAATTAGTTCATTTCAATTATACATGTAGGTTATTTGGAATTACTTCATAGATTTGATGTAACTTAAAAAAACTTCAGTATTTGAACAAAACATATGCGAGGTCAGTTCCCTTCAGATTTCATGATCAATACCTTCAATGAAATGGTTAATATTGCACTCTGTGTTACATATAAAACATATAGATTACCTAGATATCCTTTTAAAGGTACCTTCATACTCAAAAATACTTTATTCATCCTTCTTCATTAAGCTAGGTAACATCACCTTCATTTCAATTTATCACTCATGGGGGAAATATTTAATGAAGTATATATCCTTAAAAGTATTATGTTCCATAAGTTCTATTTCCAATTCATTCCTAGTATTATGGATCAATGAATAACATTTCTTAACATTTAATTTGTGGAAATACACTTCAACTGTTTCCTTTTTCTTTTCATCACATCTTAATTCCAAAAATATCTACTCTTGAGGAATAATAAATTTCTCATCTACCATTTGATTAGTAGTCCCACCAAATTTTGGGGGCTTTTTATTATATGAAGTGATCTGACCTATGAGTATATAAATTTGAAATATTTTTCTCCATCTGTGTTCATTATATTTCATAACCAGATTAAGTTACCCTAATACTTCCAGGATTGGATCCATTCCAATACCTACTGTATTGGATTTCCAATCCGGGAAATCACTACATTTTCTAAATGTATTTTTACTATAATTCCTTCTAGGATCCATTTATAAATATTGGTATATACAAAATTAGGTCATAAAATTATGAATTTAAATAATAATGTGTAATTATAAATATCATGTAACACTTAACATAAATAAAAAAATTTTGAACTATCTGATGAATATCCCCCGAGAGTGTCAAAATTGGAACATAGTAAGGGAGATTTTATACACAAATTAATAATTTGGCCAAGTCTTTTTTTTTCATTTTTAGGGTTATTATTCCAAGGCATCACTTTTTAAGAACCATATCCAATAGTTGTATCCAAAAATGGATGTTATGATAATGGAAACCTCTCAATATCTTCATTTCTAAGACATTATGATATTCTTATATAATTATTGGCAAAATATATCATATGGTAATGGTAGAAAATATTTTTTTTATTAATATAGTTCCCTAGGTTTCTACTAGACATCCTCTGATTCCAAATGTAATGACCTAAACTCTAGTAACCTAGAGTTGATGTGTACTTTATTATAATGGCATAGATACATGGGTTTAATTCCCAAATAACTGATCAGTTTAATAGTTCCAAAGAACTAGATACATAAATGATACCCATTTTATAAGTGAAAATTAAATAAAAATAATATTAATATAAAACATTATTCATCCCAAAACTTATTCTAATAATTCCTCTTTATATCCCAAGGAATGTAATGAAAAAAGGGTGAGCTCAAATATGAAGTAATGGTTACATTCAACCAAAATTATAATGAATCAACAAAGCATTATTAATAATTCCTGGAAAAATATTGATCATACATTATATTTAATCAATAAAATAACTATCGTTACTGGATAATACATAATAAATATGGCTATGTAAATAACGAAAAACAAATTCCATTTATTTAAAAAAAATGTGAGTGAAATACATCTCAAGATAATATAATAGTGAAAATCTCATTGCTAATTATAATAACTGAATTATAATTTATTAATATTCCTAATTATTGATTTTCATGATCTCTAGAATTATGAAACCTCAACCTTCATATCATTTCACCCGATAGATTGAAACTACTTGGAAAAAAATAATCTTATTTTTTTCAAATAATTTTTCTCATTAGACCTATAAATGCTTCGATGGGATAACTATAAATAAGAACCAACCATATATTCATGGAACATTTCTTCCACATATATCAAAAATTTGATTTAATACATTAAAAATATGATTTATCATCAAATATATCTAATGCATAATGTTAAAATATTAATCAATATTTCACCAGTTAATCAAAGAACATTCAATGTAAACACTTTTTGAAAAAAAATTATTTTGATTTGGAAATAATCATACCCATAATCTAATAAATTTTTTATTAAAGATAAATATATTTTCTAATGTAAAATTCTTATTAGAATGTGATTTTCTTCAAGAGAAAGTAAACAATCACAATAGAATGCGAGATTATGCAATAGTTTTTTACCTCTTGGGTAGATTTTAAATTGAAAACCCTGAATAATAAACATCAAATGAAACATTAATCATCATTAATAAATAGGTATAAATTATAAATACATCAATTAGGTAGTGTACACATGACATAAAATTGAGTATGTAAATATTAATAAATATGTCTCAATGAAAAAAAAAATTAAACAAAATCCCATAGAATGATCCCAACATTAATGGAATCATTAATAAATGAATTTATTTCATGTACCAAGTAAAAATACGAATAAAATCACTATAACTAAAACATGATATATTAATAACTCTTTATAGATATAATCATATATTGTGAAATTCAATACAGATGTACTATACCCCAATAGAATAAAAATGAGTTGTGAAATTCGTAACCACATGGTAATTTTAATGTGATATCCAATAATATGAAATAATTCACATTAAATCATAAAAGGTAGTGAATTATGAATTATTTGTGTTTCTATAGGAAATATGGTTAGTATATTCAACATTTAAAAGAGATTAGTTTCATAATATTACAATATGCCTCAATAATGGTAAATTGAGATAAATCCCTATACATCAAGCTTCTATTTGATTAAAAAGTTTCGAAAATAATTTATAATGGTTTTAATCATTGTATTATTTTATTATATAACACAATTCATAATTATAATATTATATTTTTATCTATTGATAATATTTTACTACCCATTAATTAATAATATTTCATTAGTTTCATTATTTTGGGTTTCAATTGCCTTATTTCCACATTCATGTTTTGTCAGGAAAAACCTATTTCTTGAACATATTATATAGTTTAATCATCTAGAAAATAATTTTAATGTTATAAACACCATATTTAATCATTATATACATTTTTCTAATCATTCTTCAAGGTTTTACATGTAAAAGTAATCGCATCGCTTCGTGGAGATGATAGGTTTTACATACACATGAACGATGATATCTTTCATATTAAAAGTGAATGGGTAACATAGTGGGGGATATATTAATAATATTTAGTAATAATAATGTTATATATATAACATATTTTCATTGAAATTATCCCTATTTATTTTATATTGAATTTTTTAGTGGAAAACTAATCATATCGCTTCACGAGGCGATAATCAGCAGTACACACAAGCAACATTCCTATATTTTAAATTTCAGGGAAAGTAAGAAGGTTTATGTGAATTTATAATATATAAGTATAATAAAATCTTAAATAACATAAAAATTTGATAAATTTATTATTATATTCATCATTGAATGGTGGATATGGAAAACAAATTACATTAGTTCATGAGGAGGTAGTTCATTGTACACACGGTCAATAGATTTGTTTTCCATTTTATAGAAGAGAAGATGGATATTATTCATGAGAATAAAAAAATAACATTTAATTAGATTTAATATAGTATTAATATCATATAATAATGGATTAATAAAATTTTAAGGAAGTAATAGAAGAAAATAAATAAAAAATCTTTTTAAATAAAGTAACTCTTCTTTTGAGAACCTATTTTGGTTTTCTCTAAAGCACATCCTAGGATAGAATATTGATCACAAAATGTTGTATAATATTTTATTTTGGGTTTAATTAAGTGATTTTTGCAGGTATTGGTTAAACTGTATGGCTTTGTATGAGTGAAGACAAGAGGAGAGTGGGTGGACTTTTATAAGTTGGGAGAGGAAACCCATGGTATTTTTTATAAGAGTTGGTATTACCCACCTTTTTATCATGTCACAGGCCCCCAAAATGGGTCATTATAGACACTTATTGGTTATAAGATGACATATTTCAATAAATTGTGATTCTGAAATGTATTTAGGTTATTTAACCCTTATATATTTAGTTTAACCCCAATAAATCATGTTTTAACTTAACTACAATTAATAATTTTTTCAATTATTCTACTATTAATAATGGTTAAAAACTAAGTTTTAAATATTAGATAATATAAATTATTTTTATTCCAAATAATAACAATATTTTTCATAATATAATTTAAGGAATTTAATGTTTGAAATTTAAAATAAAACCCATAAATGCTAAGAAAATGCAGGATTTCGATAAGAAAATTCTCATAATGTATAAAAGGTTTTTATTTCAATATTCAATATGAAGTTTATTCCACTGAAAAATATTTATTTTATAAAAATTTATTTGACTGAATATAAATTTCAAAAAAATTTATAATATAATTTTCATTATAAATAATATAAATGAAAATTAAATTTTCTATATAAAGAATCATTTAGAACTATTCATAAAAAAATGAAACTTTTCAGGAAAATATCAAAAAAAAATCAAATATAATTTTATATTAATATATTAAAAAATAATTTCATATTTTAAAATTAAATTTCCAAAATTTTAAAAATAATTAATGTTATCATAACTTTACAAGTAGTTATGAAACAATTTTCCTTGAAAAAAATATTGTTTTTGAGAAAACATATCTTTTTTCATATGTTTTATATTTTAGTTCTATTGAACATAAATCCCTTAAAATAATATTAAAAACATATAAAAATTATAATTTTCATAATTTATTTAGTACTATTCATAACCAGCATATTATCCTCTAGGTTATAATTGTAATGATTAAATTATATTTTAATAGAGTATTTTTGTTTAAACCTGATACTATATGCATCAAAAGATATTTGAGAGATTAATTATAATTAAATGAAATAAATCATAAATTTAAGGGGTGTTATCTTCCACTCAGGATGTTTTATATATTATTCATCATTTTAATGTTTCATATATAGTTTTAACTTATATTAATGAAAAAGAGAATATCCTGTAAAATGAAGATATTTAATATTCAATCGAACCCTTACTGACCTCAGTACGTATACACTAGGACATTGGATATGTTTAAATTATGGTTCATACTAACAAATTCATGAAAGGGGATGAAAATGATTTTTTTTAAATAATGTAACATTTCCAATGTCCCTTGATGGATTTTAAGAAACCAAATCACTATCACATTAGAGATATAGTAATTTATATTGAAGAAAATAAATTGAAAACAAGGTTACAAATGAACTCTTAAAAGACACATTTCTATACAACCTTGCTGATGATGTTATTGGAGTTGGTTCCCTAGAACCAAATTCTTTGTACATTATGAAAACATGTATTCATTTTTATAAATATTAATAATCTCAATATTATATCATCATTACACTTATATTTAACATAGTATGTGATAATGTCCTAAGAGTAACTAGAAAACAAAAAGGTCATGTCAATTTCCTATTGTGATGAAACACTAAGAGTGCCATCGATGTATTATTAAATCTATGTCCTAGAGCTAGATGAAATAAATATAAGGACACAAATGATACAGACTATTAATGGTGGAGACACATTTGACATTGATTCATATTCTTAGGTTATATCCCCTTGGAAATATCTACTGTATGATATTATCAGAATAAGACCTGCCTTTAAGAAATCCATATTTATATGTGGTTAGATGTCCATAAATGTAGACATGAAAATTGTTCCTTAGCTATTTTGATTATTATTAAGAAGTGTTATAAGTCTCTTAATTTTACATATTTAGGAATAACCATGAAAACATATATTTGTTGCGTTGTAGGATATGTTGGGTGTGTCATGAGTAATATTTCATTAATTAATAATTTGATAAAGAGATTTTCCATTATGTTCATATACAAAATTTTATATCTCATTCCCTTGGATGAAAACTATATAACCTAATTAAATCTATGGCATGGTGTTCTATAGGAATATATTATTTTAATAAAGTCAAATAAGGAGATATCAAGCTCATAATTGATGGCACTAGTATGTAACCATCTTGACTAGGTATATGGAAACAAAGAGATTAAATTTCATAGTAAGTATCCTTTTGAAGTATTATATCATTATGATATTAACATGTTTTTATAGGATTGCATTGGATTGCATATAGTGGATAAATTATGAAATTAATATTATTTGCATAATTCCCTTGAGAAAGATCCCTAGAGAGTCACACACCACATGTATCCAAAATCATAGTTATTAAAATATATTATTATCTATTATATAACAACATGAATAAATATTATTCCCACATGAGGTTTAACAATGATTCCTTTTTTCTTGATCGCATATATCAAATCACATGTTATTAAATATAATATTATATGATGAGAAAATTTAATAAAACTTTATTTTAAATTTATGGGATATAATATTTATTTCGATATTGGTGAATATTGTAGTGATATTTATTTATTAAATAAATAGTCATTATTCAATGCTTGATAACAATTGAGAAGAAATGAAACACCAAATTCAATGGTATCATTAGAAATGACATATAAATTGAATATTCATTTAGAAAATAATATTTAATTTTAATTCATGATTTTTGAGATTTTTAGGAAATAAGAATATATTTATTATCATTTATATGGTGTTTTTTGGGGATTGAATAAATATTAAAGGGAACATGTGCAATAATTTTTTTAAACGTAATGGAATATAAACAAATTGATTATTTTTTAAGAGAGGCAAATTATTTTTTTGTGTAAAATGTGATCCAGATAGAATCCTCTCAAACCCTAAAGATCACCCTCTCCAAGAATGCTTCAAATAATAAAGACAGATATTCCTCCAAATTTCACTTTCAACTATAGAGAGATCATATAAGGACCTAGAATTAAACACTACATAATTTTGAATAAATATAAAGAATGTCACTTTCTTTCTCTATATGGTTAAATTTAGGTTTAGAGTTATAGAGAATTATGTCACAACACAAAAAAAACCATATAATAAAAAAGTTGACACTTCTGATCAGTATCCTTTTTGTCTACAATATAAAACACTTTAAACAAAACATGATATATATTTATAAAAACTCTTCATAACATATAACATGATATATTCTTATCGCTTAAACATCCATAAATCTAGTGATAATTATTTTAAAAAAATGGGATGAGAAACAAATGCTTAATAATATACATTAAATGAATAAAAATATATATACTATGAAAAAATTAAATTCAATGAAAAATATTTTATTAAAAAAATAAAATTTTACCTAAAAATGGATTTATAATTCATTTAAAAATAAAATTAATTCTACCTTTTGAAAAAAATTATTTATATGAACAATCATTAGAATGAATAGAAAAGTAATGTACTTACACTACGACATCTTCTCACTAAACCATTACACAACTATTATAGAAAAATTTCAAATTATAATAACTATACAAAAAACTTCTAATATAAATCAATATATAAAATACTAATTATCTAATGAATTGGAGTGATATAAAGGTAAACCCATTATATAAGCTATAAAAGGCTCAAATGGTGTTATTTGGGTGCACCCATATTATCTAATATCCATGAATCACATTATTCATAAAAAAATATTCACTAACTTTAAACCATAAAATGATTGAAACCTCCTTTTAAACTTGTATACAAATAATTTTAAGATACCAAAACTACCATTTCAATAAAATCAATTTTCAATTCTAAAATAATCAAAAAAGGGAAAGATAATTTATCATTTAATAAAATATTTATTAAATTAAAGGAATATTGAAATAAAATAATAGTCATGAAGGTTGGATATTTCATTTTCATTATACATTTGAAAAATATAAAATTCAATTTGTTGTTTTTCGAAATGTTTTATTTAAAACATGTAAAAATAATCCGTCTAAAAAAATCGAAATAACATAAAATGGAATTTTTATATAATTTATGCCCATATCAAATCATTTCCAAAATCATTTGAGGAATATACACATGTAAGATAAAGATAGTTGAAAGAAAACTTTAAAAGAGTATTTATTTAAAATAAAAGTAACTTATATATTTTTTAATATTTAGATCATAAGACCCATGAAAGAATAAAATTATAAAACAATAAATAACATAATAATAGAATGATACATGAAATAACATATTATTGGGGATGTATATTCACCTAATATAGGTTCATAACATAAAAAGTTTCCTGAGTTAAATGAAATTGGGACAAAACCCCTTATATTGAGTCTGCCGTATCACGTGTGGTATTTAAATTTTAGATTAACAAAATTATGTTAATTATTGATTTTATTAAGAACCTTTATTATTATTATTATAACATTTATTTAACTTATTATTGTGTTATATAAAATTACATAATCAATTATGTTTACATCCGTTGTTTTCAACATATTCATCTTATATGTGAAAAAGACCTTTCTATGTTGACTATGGAAAAATGAGAATTTATTTAATAATATAAAAATTAATAATCATGATATAATTATCATATATATACACCCATTATAATTTTGAAACCAATAATTAATTTTGAATATGGAAAATTAACTAAAGTTAAGATCATAGAGACGGTATGTTGTATATATGCATGAGTAACACTTCCATTTTTTAATGACTAGTATGCAAAGATGACTATTAATGTTTTAAAATTAAATAATTATTATAAGAAAAATAAAAAAAAATTATTAAATTATATATACTTATATATGTCATTCTTTTGATGTGGTGATGAAAAAAGAATCACACAGTGTCATGGAGGCAATAGTCCACACGTCTAAAAATAATGTTGTTATTTATTAGTAAAATAAATAAATTGAAATAATACCATTGCAGAATTAGCAGTATGTTATTAAAGAATTTATTTTTTAATTTATGTTAAATATATTAATTATTTATATGATTATTATATTCCCTGTAATGAGTTTATAAAAATTGATTCACTGCGCTTCCTGAGGCAATAGTCAATTGTACACATGAGTGGCTTTATAGTATCCCTAATAGAATAGAATATATAAAATTATATATTTTAAAATGAACCAATTATTATAATTATTTTATAAATACCATATATATACTTTATATCCATCATCATACCCAACTTGATAGCTAGTAATAGAAAAAACGAATGATTTGGTTTCGCGAGGCGTTAGTTCGTCCTACAATCATATGATTATTCCATAAAACATTTGATCGAATATGGTAATTATTAACAGTATTCCATTAAAATAACCAAATTTTAGTATATTTAAGATTATTAAAATATTATAATTCATCGTATACAATACTTCTAAGGAGTTTGATGATGAGAGAATAGAAAAACCCTCATTGGTGAACAATACGTCTTCTTCACGTATCCTCATCCCGGTTAACCCAAAAGCATTCCTAGGATAGATTTATTCCCAAATAAATTAAATATAGGATGAAATTATGGGTTTTGAAAAGTGATTTTTATGGTTATTATCCAATATAATGTGTTTTGGTACTGTGAAGATGAGTGGATACAGGGTGGCCTTCTATAGGTGAGGCGAGTGGCATACATTTAACTGTTGGAAATATTCAATCATATCCAAACTCTTATAATTTCAAAATACTCCAAAATGGGAAATTAGATATAATATAAGATATATGGTCTAAATACTTCCATAGAAATGTTTTTGGATATGATTTTAGATCATTTTAACCATTATTGTTATATTTTAACCCCATGGTAAATCCAATTTTACCATATTCATAGTAATGAATTTTTAATATTTTCCCTATTACTACTGGTAAAACCATAAGTTTATCTTTTTGGGTAATATAAATTATTATTATTCTAAAAATTTTATTTAGTTTTATAAATTCTATTCATATTAATGAAAAAATTTAATTTAATACTAATCTCATAGACATGGCTAGAATGTGGGTTTTCGAGAATGGTATTTTTCATGAAAAAGAAAATTGTATATTAATTATGTGACTAATAATAAATAATTTATGAATATCAATTAATAGTTAATGGTATATAATCTAGAAACTAAATTTAATACATTCCCAATTATTTATTAATTTAATAAATTAAAATGGATAAATAATATCCATTTTGAAATAATTTTTAGAATAACCCATTTAGAAAAAAAACTTATACTATAAAAATATAATGTTGACTAAAAAGTTATTAAGTGGATTAAATATAATTAAAAATTAATTGTCTACTATGAAATAACATTTGAAACAAAATTTTACTTTTAAATTATATAATATATAGGAAATAAAATAATATTTTAAAAAAAAATTATTTCCATAATTCAATGGAAAATAAATATTTACCATAAATACCAAAACTACACCATAGGTAAATATTGTGATTATTATTAAAAAAATATATTTGTATTATAATATTCAAAGTAAAAAATTTAGAAATTTATAATTAATGTAAAACATTATTATAAAAGAGTTTAGTTAAAAGTATATCATTTCTGATTTAAAAATTACTTTATAATTCTATAACTAATATAACTCTCAAATTCATATTAATAAACAAGAAAATGATTTATTTTATAATTATTTGATTTTTTTACTTTGTTCCACATTTTATAAATTTAATCCTTGTAATTATATTCACTCATTATTCATGTGGGGATTACATTTCCAGTTATAACTTTCAGATTCCCATATTGTCTCTTCAACCATATTGTTTTCCATAAAATATAAACCTCATGAATCACCTTATTATTCAATAATTTTTATATAGGTTCAATAATATCAATTATATATTCAATATAATAAATATTATCTCCCAACTGAACTGCCTTAGGGATAAAAACATGATATGAATCCTGTATATATTTTCATAACATTGAGGAACAAAATACATTGTTTACCAGAGAAACAATTGCGGGGAAATCCACTTGATATGTATCTGATCCAAATTAATATAGAAGTTCATATGGTATAATTAAATGATATTTTTCCCCTTTTTACAAAAATACATAAAACATTTCCTTGGAGATACTTTTAATAAAACATAATCACCTACCTCGAAAGAAACATTTTTCCTTCGGTTATTCACATAACCATTCTGAATTGCCTAATTATATTGTCCATCAAATTGAGGATGATTTTTTCTAGAATTTTAATTTAGTTCTCAATAACCTATGATGTCCTTTCAATAAATTAGATTTAATCTAAGGTTTACGGTCTGATATAATGGTGAGAGGTACTCCATGTTACCAAATTATCTCCCAAACATTTATTTAGGAATGAGGATCTAACGACGGTGTGTTTTGAATGAGAAGAAAATGTATATATTTAGTTGATATATAACAATTAAACAAAGTTTCATTATTTCATAAAAATTCCGTTTTCAACCCCACCACAAAATACATGGATATATTTTTCAATTCTATTCCATCATTTGAAAATGTTGAAGAATCCCCTTCAGTAAGTTTTATCTTACTTTGAGAAACTAACATGTCAAACACTTCGTGGTAATATAAAAAATATTTATTTTTATTCCACACAATCACAAATACTCCCTATGGTCATTGTGATTATAAGTTCATATTGGATTAATTGAAATTAGATTATAATGATCTGCACTCAAAAACTCTATCCACAACTAGGAATCAAAATTAACACATAATATATGTACAAATATTAGAGAACCTTATTCATTAATATTTAAATCATGAAAATTACCATTCTTATTGGATTATAACTTTTCCTAAAATTATTTATCATCCTCCAAGGATTTCATAATTATTTCAATCAAACTTGACTATACTAAACCCTGAAACAAAAGAGAGGATATCCTTGCATCCAAATTTTCCAGCCCATATGATGACAAAATTATTATCCAAAGGTTCCATTCCAAATATAACATTATTAATGTAGCATTATTTTTCTCGACTCAAAAAACATCAACTTTTTTTCCATTTCCATGATGGTAATAAATTATGAAATCATTATCATGTATTATTTCCATTCAACATCACTGTATTGTGTTCAATTTTTTCTAGGGTAATATATACATAAAAAATTGTTTGATCATTATATATTTCACACATTACTTCATTCAAATGATACCTCCAAAAATTTAAAGAAAAACATCAAATTTAATATCTATTGTAGGATAATTTAACTCATGATGTTTCAACAGAAAGGAATCAAAAGAAATTACTTGTTCATTTTGAATTAGAACACAACCGTATCCTTTAAAATAAGTGTCACTATTGACCAAAAATTATCTATTTCTTGATGGAAGGTCTAAAACTATTATATTCCCCAATATTTTTTTTGCTGCAAAAAAATAATCATCACATTCTTATTTTAAGATGGATTTTACTACATTTCTTGTTAACTTAGTCAGTAGGATACAAAATAATGAAATGTTTTCAACAAACCACTGGTAGTAACATTATAATTTAGTAAAATTATGAATCTCTTTGATGTTTTTGGGTCCTCTCCATTTTTATACAACAATATTTGGTATGGTGAAAAATTATTCCATATTTAGAAAAACAAAATCCAAGGAAATAAATTCATTGAATCAAAATTTCGCACTTTCAAAAATTACTACGTAATTTATTTACTTTTATGGTTTTCATAACTATTCCTTGTTTTATTTTTATGTTCCTCATGAAATTTAGAATATAAAATTATGTCATCAATAAAAAAAGATTATATCCTAAAAAATCTATTAATAAGGCACGTAAAAATAGTTCCTACATTGGAAAAATTAAAATAAACAACTATAGACTCATAGTGCCCGTATAAAGTCTGAAATACTATCTTTGAAATGTCATAATTCTTCACTTATAACTGATATTTACTTGATTTCCTGGAATCCTATAAAAAATATGGTGACCCTAGTGCTAATCAAATAAATCATAAAAATGAGGAAAATTATACCTTTTCTTGAAAATGAGGCTATTCAAAGCTCTATAGTTAATAGAACGTCTCATTGAACCATTTTATTTTTAACATACATGATAGGAGAACCACATAGTGATGTTGTAGGTCACATAGAACCTGTATCTATTAACTCATGAAGTTGATTTTTTCCATTATAAAAGTTCCACATAAGCCATATTATAAGGGAATTTATAAATAATATCATCAATATGTAAGAAAACAGTAGTAAAATCAACCTCCATATCAAAAATAAAAATTGAAAAATCCACCTAAAAACATCAAGTATTTAATTAATGATAGACATTTAATAATTTGAACATTATTTTTCTTTTCAAAAATTTGAGATAGGTAACATTACCTGCCATGAAAAATAAATATATAATCTCTTTGGTATGTTACTAAAGGCATAAAATCATTCAGTAAAATATTATTTTCTCTAGAATCTATCATATCATTATAATGTGAAATCCAATCCATAAAAAATGACATTAAATAGTACTGTGGCTAGGCTAATGTGATTTTAGGGAAGGATAATCTCACTGGTAACAATAGGAAGATTCCTTAAAATTATGGTTTCATTAAAACATAAAACCAATGTTTTCACCAAAAGTTTTATCTTAAATTAATTATATGATAGTACAAAATTTCGTTATTTTGTTTTTGAAATGAATGGATTCAAATATCCAAGGTCAAAAATTGTATTGTTATAATATTAATACAAACCTAAAATACTTTTTAGCACATCATTTGATGGTCTAAAATCAACCATGGTTGTCAAAATATTTTTTACACCCTTTTCATATGATATTTAGGATTTCTAGCCTATGTCACTAACTTTTGGAATACATTATCATAATGAACCAACACGTTGAAACTAAAAATCCTCCCAATTTCATAGATATTGGTTACCTCATTCATTGATTCATCGGGGTTATTTTATTTATAATCTTTCAAGACATAGACATGAATTCCACATTAATAACACTTCCCTAACAACATATGGCATTCCTTAGGGTGAGTTTTACCACATTTACTAGAATATTGGAACATTATTTTCATTAATATCTATTCTTTTTTGTATGTTTCTCCATCATCATCCATCTCGAATTCTTCTTTGTTTCATCATCAAAAGTTACATATGATTCAAAAAACAACATCTCAACACTTTTAGGATTATAGAAACATTTATCATAGAATTTTACTTCTTTTGAAACAAAAGATCATAGTCGACATGGATTTAGTGCTGAGTAAAATATATTCAATTTTTCTATTAATTTATTGAATAATTTTCAACATACACAAATCCAATACTGTGAAGTGTTATTTATATGTATCCATAGAATATTTAACTTTTTTCCTCAATTCTAGGAATATTTTTTCCACCTAAATTCAAACAACCTTATTAAAATACATATAAAAAATATCCTTAAATATTTCCCATTCCTTTGAATGAAGAACAATATTCACTATGGTATTCATAACCAAATACCACCATTGATCATCTTCACATTCTTAATGATAAATAATACAAGTTACCTATTTACATTATGAACATCCCATTACATCAAATATGTTCTCCAGAGCATTGATACATTTATTGGCTACAACTGGGTAAGATTATTCACATAGAAATAGGGTTTCATACACATGAAATTAAATAAAATACATACATTCAATCATGTTAGATTACGTTCTTATCTAGAATGGTTAACACTACCAATTATAGCTTGTTTCAACTAATCCATGACTACAAAAAACAAATCTATTCCACTTACAAATATCTTAGGATGTTAATTATGATGGATATTTTCATATTCAATCCATCCCTAGACATGATTAATATTAACATATTGGAAAACCATTCAGAAAAAATATATTTTAGATACAGAAAATTGTAATAATATAAGTCTATATCATTTTAACTTATTCATAAGGTAGAATTTTTCAGTGGAATACTATAAAAATAATTCATCCCTCTAATGTTATCTAAACCAATCTCTCATAACAACTATACACACCTGACCAAAAAATTTCATAATTATGAATTTAGGTTATGAATTTTAATTTCATTAACTTTGATGATATTTTTAGTTTTAGGTCTTCATTAAATTATATCAGAAATCATACATAAAAAACTATATAATACACTATTTACACTTTTTATTGGTGTCCTTTTCTCCACCATATAGAAATTTTAAACAAAAAATGGTTTCTTTTTATAAAACTCTTCTTGACTTCAATCTTGACCTCTTAAATTTCATAACCAATCCTTAAATATTTTGGAAGGAATTTTGAAAAAGTGGAATGAGTAAAAAATGTTAGTAAGGGACATAAAAATATAAAATCATTAGTCTACTAAAAATCATTAAATACTTTGAATTTTTTTCCTAAAAACCCATAAAATTTCACTCAAAGAGATAATTATCCTTCCAATAGAATGATAATTTATTTTAACTTTTGAAAAAAATGAACTCCCTAGAAAAATCCTTATATTACATAGAAAATTAATGTTGGTAAAATTATACATCAACTCTTAGAACACTAAGATAAAAATTACAGATCCCTTACAAATTGGAATAATAATACAACCAACATCCAATATCATTCTCCATTAAACATAATCATTACCCAATGCATTGGAGCTATATCTGGGTGTACCAATTGTATAATATATTTGGGGCTCACCCATCTCTCTCTCAGTTCACCCATCACATATAATTTCCATGAATCTCAATATGAATAAATAATTTTTTTATTTAAAATTTCATCATAAAAAAAAATAAAAACTATTTTGGAAATATATAAAAGTAACATTTAGATATAAAAATATTATTTATTCAAAAACAATTTTAAAATTCCAAAATATCCAAAATAAGGAATGATGGTTTTTATTTTTAGAAAAAAATATATAATCGAAAGTAATTCATTATATTAAATAATAGCCATATTTGTAGGAAAATTCATTTTCACAATATACATTAAAAGTAAAACATTTTGTCTATCATTTTTCTAAACTATCTATTTAAATCACATAAAAAGATTAAATTTGAAAAAAATAAAATATAGTAAAATTAACATTGTAAATTTTCTATCAACATATAAAAATAGTTGAAACATTATTTTATGAACATGAACATTGATGATAATGGTAGTTTTAATGAAATCAATAAAATAGAATGTATTTTAAATAAAAGTCAATGATCACATTGGAAATATATAAATATTAATCCACATGAAATAATGAAATTAAAAAATAAAATAGCATTATAATTGATAAATTCATGATATAACATGTCAAATGGATTGTATTTACCCCTAATAATGGTTCTTAACATCAAAATATGCATAAATAAAACTAAATTGAGACGTTGTCCCTTACCTTCTATCTGATTTGTAATGTGTGTCTTTATTTTCATGAATAAACATTTATATTAATTGATTTTAATTTCATTAGAACCTTTTTACATTTTATTATCACTTTTATTTCTCTTATTATCATGCTATAAACAATTACTTAATCAATTAATTTTATGTCGGTAGTTTTGACCATTTTTGGATTTTGTGTCAAAAAGGACATGGATAGGTTGAAAATGGTCATTTATGTTATTATTTAAACATATACAATAAAATAATAACGAAATAATTATCATATTAATAAATCAATTACACTTTAAAATCTAATCATGAAATATGGTTCTGAAATAGAAACTAACATTACAATCATAGAGATGATAGGTCATAGAAATGCTTGAGTAATGATTCTTTTTTTAATTGATCATTATCAAAAGATGGTAAGTAATATTTTATCTTTAAAAATGATCGTAATATCATAAATTCAATATTATGTAATAATATATTCTTATATATATCATTCAGGTTATGTGGTGATGAGAAAAAAAACATGACTTCGTGGAGGTGGAAGTCCTTACGTCAAAGAAATTCATTGTCAATTTTCATGGAAATAATGAAAATGAAATAATATATTTTCATGATGATACATATTTCAATAATGTAATAATTAATTCATGTATATAACATTTATTTATTACCATTACCAATATTACCTTCCATGTATCATGTTATGGAAAAATAGATCACATCGCTTCGCGAGGAGGTAGTCCACAGTACGCATGAGTGATGTTATTGTATCCTCTACAGAATAAAATGTAAAACATATATCAAATATAATGACTCATGTGGTATAATAATATTATTAATATCATAAATATACTTTATATAAATCATCATACCCTACCATGCTGGATAGTACTATTAAAACAAATGACATTGTTCTGTGGGGTAGTAGTCTTCCGTACACAAGATTGATGATTTTGTGTACCATTTGATGAAAGAGATGAGTTATTTATGTTATTAAATAAACATTAAAAAAATTGAAATATATTAAATAAATTTTTTTATTATATAATTATGTTATAACAATAATTCAAGGAGTTTGATGAATAATTAAAAAAAAATCTCATTGATTAATGCCACCTATTCATCTAGTATCCTCCATAGTTTTTGTGATAAAGAAATCCTATGATGTATTTATACATAAAATAAAGCCACTAGGATTCATTGAGGGATTTTGGGAATCTATTTGGTCAAGAATTGAAAGAACCAATGTGATTTTAAGGTGTGAGGAAGTGACGAGAGTGGGTGGACTTTTAGTATTCAGATGTGTGGCATACTTGATTTTTGTTTTGAAAATAATCAATAATTCCCACATTTTTATCAGTCAAAATGACTAAAAAATTGTTCGTTATCAATCGTAGAATAGTTAAGGACTACAAAATGTCATAAAATTTTTTTGGGAAAATTGTTTAGTTCATTTTACCCTTTTATGTGTACTTTTTACAACCAATAAATCCATTTTTACCTTAACCAAAGTAATTAATTTTTAAAGTTTTCATTATTCATTATAGTAAAAAAATTGTTGACCATTTATAAGAAAATAATTTTTATAACTATAAACATATGATCTATTTTTATAAATAAAATTTTCATTATTGGAGATATTTAATATAAAATTAATCCCACAGATAGTGTGGGAATATATGTTTTTAAGAGAGTATTTTACATGAAAAAAATATATATTTACTATACGAATACTAATAATCATTGTATAAATTGAAATTAATATTTAAAAATATATATTGTAAAATTATAAACTGGAACATTTCACATTAGATATTATTTTAGTTAATTAAAATTGATAATTATTATGCCTTTGAAAACAATTTTTAGTAAAACTTATTTTTTTACCCCAAAACAGCCACATACTGAAAACCAAAAGAAATTTGATTCAAAATTAATTATGTTTAGTAAATTTTAATTAATTATAATTATGTAACATAAAATATTAATCTTATAATAATGATACTTTAAATTTACTTAATTTATATTACATAAAAGTATATTTTACAAAAATCAGTATCATTTAATATCGACTAAAAATTAATATTTCTCACCAAATATCAAACACAAGACATTGTTAAATATTTATATTTTGTTTTAAAAAAATCATATTCTTATTATCAAATTAAAATTATATAATTGATAAATTTAAATTTAAAATAAAACCTAATTAGAAAATATGTTAGTTAATAGTAATTCATTTTTGATTTAAAATTTATGTAATATATTTTTGACTAATATAACAATATAATTAATATTAATAAATATGAAAATGATTTATTATTTAATTTAACGAGTTGTAAGAGATTATAGAAAATTATTTGGAAGTTATTTTTCGAGTGATCAAAGGTGAACGTCACAAGAGATAGAATCTATCCTGGTAGATTTAGGAGATTCATACTATGATGTTAAGAGATGTATATAACAAGTTTGGATCACTTATAAAAACAATATATTATTGATTCCTACAATGAAATGATAAAAAAAATGTAGATATATTTCTATATCCATAAATGAAGAAATAATTTCTCAAAAAATTTAATTCTCTAATTTAAAAAATTAATAATAAATAATATATAATGATATAACATGGGGTTACGACATTTATCCATTTCATATATTCTTTGATTTAATTCCTTTGATCACGACCCATCGAATTCTTCCACTATTCCCCAAACCATCATGTGGAATTAGAGAGGTCAACTAATTATTTATAATTATCTAATGATCGTTGATTTATTTATTCATTTACAATTGTTTTCCAAATACAGTTTTATTATTCATTATTCCAAATTGACAGATCGATATTATTCCAATTTGTTTCGAAAAAAATCATGCTTTTTAATTTAACGAAGATAAATTTAAACATCATATATGGGGGTACCCATTAGTTTAGATTAATATAATAAGAGTGCATGGAATGTAACCTAGAGGTACATGTTTTGTATTAGTGTTTAATTCACTAAGAAAAAATTTAGAATTAATTCTATCTGTGTGGATTTTTTTAATGTATAGAAATTAATTATACATTGTGTGTTGATGAGGCCATCCTGCAATATGGTTAGATGGAGTACATGTTGTGTATATTTAGTACTTGATGTGTATTCCCTTAGTAACATACATGTCCTCCATTATTAGTGGCCACATAACATAGAGACCATATTCCATGTAGCATATGTAGACACAGTGTACTAAAAGATATTCAATGGAATAGTTACCATCTGAGTCCAAAAGAGTTTTCTATGGATAGAAAATGAGAGAAAAACATGTCGTGTTTCTCCAATGAATATTCCATGTGTTCGAACAAAATTATTCATTGCTGAAAATTAAAAAAAATATTTTGAAATCCTTATCAATATTTTTTCTATGTGGTCATTAAGATAATATTACATTCAATGTTTACTAGGATTATATTTTCAAAATCATAGATACATTCTTGGTAATATATGGATCTACATATCGGGTATAAATATTATTATAATTATCACTCTATTACCATTAAATAAAATCATGTGATATTAATAACATGTGATAAGTGTGGTCATTAAGTTGATAGTATATGACGAAAAATAATATGATCAGTCGTGTATGCCACATTTCCCAAGAGTAAACAATATTTGAGTAAAATACACAATGGGTAGTTTAGACAGGTACTCATCATGTTTCCTCCTAGGTATATTTTTTTGAATAAATATATTTTTAATAAAATTGATTAAATTTATAATGGATGTGAATCTACTTGAAATTTGGTTGATAATTATAAAAAACAATTGCTTAATTAAAAATATGATTAATTTATTTTATCACGATTTATCTTCAATTATAAAAATTAAAATTAAATTAAAATTTTATTAAATGAACCATTCCTTCCATTCATGTGGGTGATCATGATCCTAGAATAAAACATTATAATTAATTGGGTTCATTTAATTTTTTACTAAATAAATTTTTTGAAGTACATTCCATCTATCCTCTCATTATTTAAGGTGTTATGTGCCCATGTTTTCGTTTATGTATACCCCTTAACTAATCCTTTTTTTATCCTCAACTACGTGTGAGAAAAAGAAAATGTAATAGATAGATTTTCCAAGCTAGTGAAGGTGGTTTATGTTTGGAGAAAGGGTGAAACCAATCCAAAAGAGATACTTGGGTGGACTAGTGTGGAGATACAATATAATCCTTAGATATTTTAAGGTGATTTTACCAAAGGTCAATAGTTAGTTTTTCATTTCCTAGATAAACTAATGATTAGTAAAATCTCATTTTCATATCAGTCTATTGTGTTACTTTCTTCAAGTTTCCATGCTATTTCATAATGGATGTTCTATCCTAATCAAATGAATTAATGAATTAACAAGCATTCAATATAAAATTAAAATAAATATGCATGTGTATAAATATTATCTATAATATGGTTAATTATTTATTAAGTCCAATTAATATTAACAACCATTTAATGAAGATAAGAATTTTATTTTTTTAATATAAAACTAAATCCCTGAATTATATATATTAAGCTGATATAACCTTCCACAACATTAGTTATAATCAAACTATTTCTCAATGTGCTTAACTAACTAATGATTGGGTTATTTAAATTATCAGGGAATTATAACATGGTGTTTTAGATTGAATTAATATAGTTTACATCATTAGTTGACTTCCAAATTAGGTCATAATTTAATTGAGAGGAAAAGGATAAGGAAATCCAATTTAAGCATTTAAAGATGATGGAATCCATATAAAATATCAATGAATTATGAGTTAATCAAGTTGTAATTTTTGATATCTATAAAGGACCCATAAAATGGGTTGACCGTCCACTTTCAGGGAGATTCAAACAAGAATATGGACAATTTTTACTAGAATGTCGAAGAGACAGGATATTCTGATGCTATTATTAAGGGGCATTGGTTTTCAATAAAATAGTGTGGGATCAAAAAATATGTTCATTTTATCAGAGATATTACTATAAATCATAACATTTTATTTTAAGAAATATGAAGAAAAAATTACATTATTCATATCACTACGATCCATAATTGATAATGTTAACATTCTCGCCAGCACCAATTTCCAAGATTGGAGAAGCCTCTTACGCATTATCCTACGCCATGAAAATAAATTTTATTCATTGGAATAACCTATTCAGGATGCACCTCAAACCGAGGCTATCGATTAAGAGTTATCTCAATATTATAAACATTTGAATAATTCAACAGATGTTCTGTGTTCCATTCAATCATCCATGACCAATGAGATTTTAAAGTAACATGAGGACATGGATTGTTATAGAATGATGTCTCACCTTGGGGATCACTATCAATAGATGGTGATACAAGAGAGATATGAGATCTCAAATTCTCAATTTAAAACTAATATTGCAATGTCTATTCTAGGTGGACCTTATGTAGTGAATCTTATTTGTTACATTGATTTATTATACATATTTGGGAATATATTCCTAGATGTCTTTCAAAGAAATTTCATGATTTATCACATCCCAAGTCCATCTATAATTTATTTTTTTATTATAACATGAAAAAATTGGAGATTCTTCGATAACCTCTATATTGATTATATAGGAGGACAAAGAAATGGGGCATGACAAACCCATCTTCTATATGGTGAATAAGAAAAGGAAGAATAAGGAAAAGGGTCCCACAACTCCCAAAAAGTATAAAGATCCCAAGCACCGTGCTCCAAAAAGAGGAACATCTAAAGGCATGTAATGGGAAATGAGGTATTATGTTTCATATGTAGAAATAAATTCTACTGGAAGAAGAATTGTAAGTAGAAAAAAAGGGAAGATAAAAGTGAAATATTTATTGAGTGAAGTCATTCAATATCTACACCTTTTCTGATAGATAAAACATGTGGTTCCCAAATCTACATCTGAATAAAATAACCAAGTGGATTTAAAAATATTTCTACATGGGAGTTGGATTTCGGTGCTGCCAATATTATAAGGCCATCAACTATAACCATTGGTATCTTTAGCTTTCATTTCCAACATGAATGCTATTTGTTTTAAGGGAATTCTATTATTTACCAAACTTTAGGAATTTCATTATATTTTTGTCATTCCATGATGCATATGGATTTATTTTAATTCTTGGAAATAAAATTTTCTTCCTTAATAGAAAAAATGTATGTTACTTTATGGAAAATTTTAATAATGGTCATTATGTATTCAATTACAAAAACCAATTATTGTAAATAGATAATGAATCATGTTCACATGACACATATAACACTCAACTATGGAATCATCATCACAGTCATTTAAATGAAGAGCCTTCGACAAAGCATTATCCACATGGTTATTAAGACACTTTTGTTCTAAGACCAAATGAATTATTTCATGCTTGTTTAAATGAAATAATATCAAACCACGATTTGGTGGATAGGGTGAAAGAGAAATTGAAATTTTATGAGTTTTGTGCAATGATATGGGTGTATCTTCCACAATACATGATATATGTCATTATTCTTACATTACAACATTTACTCACGACATAAGTTTATATGTATATGTTTACATAATGATTTATAATTGTGATTCATTTAAGAAATTAATAGAATTAACGAATGAAGTAGGGAATGAACATGGAAATAAGATAATGAATATTCGATCAATTCAAGGTGGTGAATATAATAACCAAGATTTTATTGAAATTCAATAGTGTTTTGGGATTCAGTATCAACATACTCTAAATTACACAAAATTTTGGGGAATATGCAGTTCCTAAAACTCAAGTATTGTATAGGATCACTAGAGTGGTATGAGTACTAAAGATATATAGTTATCTAGTCACTGAATATGGTGACTCATTATTGGTTGACAATTATGAAACTCTATCGTAAAAAGAGGCAGTAGTGAGATCAAAAGATATAAGATATCAAGAATCCATGAATAATCAAAATGATTAAATGTATCAAAACAACACTTGGGTTCTAGTTGATGCACCAATATATGTAAACTCTATAGGGTTTAATTGCATATTCAAGAGATATTTGAACCCAAAATTTAATGTAAATACCAATAGAGAATGTCTAGTGGATAAAGGGTTTCAACACCATCAAGTAATTTACTACGAGGATACCTTTTCAATAGTTTCCTCGTTTACGTCCTTTGGAATTCTATTTGTTATTTCATATATCCAAGAGTATGAAATTTGAAATATTGATGTCAAAACTATGATCCTAAAGAGGGACCTTCGGGAAGATTCCTGTAGGGAATAACCAGTCGGGTTTTTGACTCTAGGTGACAAAAAAAGATTTTCAAGTAGAATAGATCAATTTATGGATTAAAATAAGAATCTTGGTAAAGGAACATTGGATTTTATGAATCTTAAAAATAATTTGGCTTCATTAAGAATGAATATGATCGATGTGTTTATAAGAAGTTTAGTCGGAATGTGATCATTATCCTAGTAGTTTGTGTTAATGATATATTACTTATTGGAAATGAATTACCAATTCTAAAATCTATAATGAATTGGTGAAACAATTGATTCCCCATGAAGGACATAGGTGATAAATCCTATATTCTTGTGATCAAGATCATTCATCATAGATATAAAAGGATATGTAGAAAAATTCATAGTACCTATAATGACCAGATACTAAAGATATTTCATATGTAGAAATTCAGGATGGGTTTGGTTCCACTATTACATGGTATACATATTTGTAAGTAAATGTGTCCTAGCTGATGACTGAGACTAGAATACCCCCCCCCCTCCCTGGTGGGGGGAGGGGGGAGGACGGGTTTGCTTCACCACATCCGGGGGCGCGGAGGCCCTTTGTACCATTTTCGAACCCTAACTTCCTCCCTGATTTCCCGTCAATTTCTATAAACCCGAAAGTCCCAGATCTTCACCTTAGGGAACCGCAACTCTCGATCACTTTATCATAATTCTCTGCAACTTCAAGCTTCTTTGATCTAACCCTGGTTTCCCGGTTCTGACATCGACGGCCATCGGTTGATGAAGTCGACCGTTTTGTTTTCAACAATTGGGATCTACGGGATCACGCGGTAATATGGTTAATTGATAATCGTCAAATGATGATACGATTCACTTTAGAGTATGATTTAATCCATTCATGGTCCAGTGATCCTTGCAGATGCAGAGGATGCAATTTCTTCCTTCTTCGATGGTCTTTCGACCTTTTCATGAACTGGGACCCCCCCCTGTGGTTGCAACATGGGTAAGTTTGCCGAATCTCCCTTTACCCTTTCAAAATCCCTCTATAATTCGTATGATAGGAAACTTAGATGGTCGATTTTTTTGCTATGACGCCCGCACATCCTCTTTGAGCCACCCGGTAAATCCACGCATTTGTGTTGAAGTGGATGCATCGAGGCCACCGGTCGATTGGGTATGGATTACTGTAGGGGAGGAGTTCCGTTGGAGGCAGGCTGTTGTCTTTGAGGATTCGGTTGATTTATGCTCGAGTCGTTGCCACCTGGGTCACTCGGCTAGTCATTTTCTGGGTGGAGCTAGGATTCGAAGGTCGGTTTCTATATTGAAGAGACCTGGTAGGTTGCCTGGTCAGGGGATGAGAGGTACAAATGCTAGCAAGTTTGGTAGTGCAGTTAACCAGGGTGGATCGGAGTTGGGAAAGCAAGTGGGGCGTGCTTTAATCTGTTTGTAGTTGCGTTTTTTAACAGATTGAAGAAAGATCTTCAGTTGGAAAATAGTGTGAATGGTCTTGGTATTGGTGTTGGAGGCATCTCGGGATTCCTTGACTCCTCTGGGGAGGATCTGCATCGCGTGCATTGGCCGAGTGAGGATGCTGATGGCGAAGGAAGTGGGCCATTTGGTTCTGGTGATGATCAGCAGAAGGAGGGAGAGTTGCAACTGGGTCCAGTCAGTGATGGGCCAGCTCAAGAAGAATGAACCCTCTGTATGGCTATTCAGGAGGAGGTACAGCCGACATCTGATGGTGTGTTGCAGGTCTCAATTGACATATGCAATCAATTCTAGGAGCTATCTCATGTTGAAGAGGAGGGTAGCTCTTCAATGAGGAATAAATGTATGCAGGTTGCCTTGGAGGGTGGATTAGAGAAGGAGGTTGATGCTGGTCTTGCATTTGTGGATCCTCCACAATGTGTGGGTTCGACTGACCATAATGGACGATATGAGCAGGGGAAAGATGGTTTCCAAACTGATCCGGTCATTGGAAAATGGGGGATGTGTCAGAGAGTGACAAAGAAAATTTGAATGGTTCAGTTAAGCCCTCTTATTATGATGCAATCAAGGATGGAAAGAAGAATTCTGGAATGGAGAAACCTCCTCCAATTAAGAGAAGGCCGAGGAAGGATTACTCTATATTGCCAAAGCTGGTGGCGAAAAGGTCCTCTATCAATCATTCCTCTAAGGAATTGATATCTCTAGAGAAACTGAACCTCAGAAGGAAGTACGGGAAGATCCTTAAGCACTATGAGAGCTCGGAATGGGAATCAGTCATTGCAGAGGATCTACATGGGTGTGGAGATGGGTATGACTTTTATGACATGTAATTGGTATCTCCTATTTTTTTCTTGTTCACTGGACTTTTCTTTTCTTAATAAATGGTCTGAGGCTTTTCCTCGGACTGAGATTTCCTGGTAAATGTGTCCTACGAAAAAATAAGAGAAATGAAAAATTAGTAAGATCACATATGATTCAATTATGGGATCAATCATGTCTTCCCTATTATCTAGTAGGTCTAATGTTTCCTATTCATTGATCATGGTAAAAAGATATCACGATGAAAATTTAGAGAAGAAATGGTAAACTATTAAGGATATCCTTATGAATCTGAGATGAACTAAGGATTTTATCTCGTTGTATTGAGGAAATGAGAAGTTGGTAATGAGGTGTTATGTTGATGTTAGTTATTAAATAGATCATAATGATATAATGTTTAAGTCAGGGTATGTTTTCTGTCTCAATAGAGGAGTTTTTAGTTAGAACAATTCAATGCATCCAGGTTTCATTAATTCTTCAATAGAGTCCATGTTTATATAGATGCTTAATTCATCCAAAGTATCCATTTGGATATGATACATTTTCTGGTTGATTGATTTGGTACCTATCAATAAACACCCCATCATAGTGTGTTGCGATAATATTGTAGTGGAAACTCTTCCGAAATAAAAAACGTTACACATATTAAAAAATGACATACTCAAGAAGTACGCCCTCAATATATATTTTTCTCAAATCGGTGATGTTTTAGTAATAAGAGTTCCCAAAAAATAAAATATCATATAAACCATGAATAATGTTCTATAATAGAAAAATAATGAGTATATTTTTAGAGCTATCGGACTGTGGGTTTCTATCAGGGTGGAGACTCATAAAAACTTGTTGCACATTCTCATGGTGTAAACCCTTAGTAATATGCAGTGTATAATCTTATGATATTGATACACACAAGAATGAAATACACATTTATCTATTTAATTTTATTTTCATATTTATGGACATGTGTATTGGTCATTATAATTTTTGATTATTATTAATGAGTTTCATATGTCATTTAATACAATATACTAAAAAAACTATGGAAAAAAGGTTGATAGTGTGGTATGATACATTAGATGCGTCACGAGTAATATTATATTAATGGATAATGCAATATATGATTTTTCCATATTGTTATTTAGAAGTTGTTTATATCTCATGATATTTTTTAGAAATAAACTAAACTAAAAAAATTAATGTTCTTGTTATTCTATAAGAATGATTAATTTTCAAAAAGTCAAAGAAAGAGACCTCATGAGCATTGGTTTATGTCAACAATATGAAACCTTCTTGACTAGAGATATCACAGTAAAGAGATTCCATTATATAGTAAGCCTATGCATAATTAATTATTTCGATACATCATAAAATTCAATCTATATGGGCGCCTTGGCTTTTTATCAAGATGTTATCCTTTGACATTAGGTTTATTTTCCCCTCACAATACTAAAAAAGAGGCCTAGATGGTCAAATAGTAAGTCTTTCCAATATATCAATTAAATATTTTATTATTATCTATTATTCAGGAGAATATTATGTGAGTAAAATGTTTAGAAAATATTTATTTTTTATTTAATATATTTAATATTTATTTATTTATTTGAGAATAAAGTAGTAATTTTATTTATTAAATCAATATTTATTATTCATAGCCCAGTATATATTAATATAAAATTGAAGACTATGTTTAATGGATTGGTGAAAAATTATATATATTGAATATTACATGAAAAAATAATATTTAATTTCAATACATGAGTATAGAACATGTCATGAAAAAATAAAAATATTTTTATTACACACAAGGGGTTTTGTAGGAATTAAATAAAAAATGGCACTAGTTAAATTATTTATTCATACCCTAGTAGTATATAATCCAATTATATTTTTTATATATGAGGGTGAATTCCTTTTGTGTTGTTCAAAATGAGATTCTGAGAAAATCCTCCCAATCCCTACAAATATGTCTCTTCATAAACACTCCTATGAATGGAGAGATATCATCATCCAAATTCCACTCTCATCTCTAAAGAAATCAATAATAATAATTTGGATGTGATTCTCATGGTGATCTAAGGAATAAATTACATGTGATATGATCATCATTTCTATCACATAGAGAAACCTATGAAAATGTCTGAAGAAACATGGAACATTCATGGATAACTTGTAGAGGTTATCTATTCTTGATTCCTAGAATGCAACAATGATACAATGTATAAAAGTTTTCATATACAACAATGAAGAAATATTTTCTCACAAGTTAATTCATTAATTTATAAAATTAGTTATAAATAATTTTTGATGCTCTTGTGTGTTGGTTATAGTATTTTTAAATTATTTATATTCATTGATTCAGTTCTATTTGTCATGTCATTTATCGTCATATTAATCATGGATAAATCATTGATCATCAACAAAAATGTGAGTAGGGAACGACCCCTCTGACACTTATACTACACCAGAAACCTTCAGAATCTCTATTAAATCATATCATAGGCATTATCAAAAAAACTTTTAACCCCACCTTTATAAACAAACACCCATATATAAAGAATATAAACAACATCTAGATCCAAGAAAACTACTCCTTCGATATTCATTCCTTGGATAAATCCACACATATCATTAGAAATTTGGGGACTAAAAGGAATACAAATAATTCTATTGATAGTCGTGGCAGGGATCATATAGGATTGGTTTCACAAGCTAATGAGATCAAATTAACAAACTATTCTGGTTACTAACCATGTGGATAATAACAAGAACGGTAGAATAAAAAACACTATTGAAGGGCCTTACATTAATCAAACAATTAACAATAAAATTAAATAATTTTTCACTATATCCAATGATATTAAGTAATAGTATCCCAAAATATATGGTTTTTTTATTATGTTTTTTGAAAGGATTCGTAGTCTCATCTTTATCTTGTAACATTTATTGTAAGTAATTATCTAGGACATTTATCGATAATAGTAATCTCCTAAATATTAAATTATTTTTTATAATAAAATTTTATCTCTTCTTGTGACCAATTTTGGACATACATGTTAATATTAAAAGTGGGCGACTACAATGAGTAAAAAATAATTTTCACAAAATAATGTAAACCACCCACTAGAATCGTATTAATTTTTCCATAAAACATGTTATCTCATATATGTGAATGGAAATATTCTATATTCAGGCCCCTCCATTAACTAATATGATCATGTACTCTTTATTCCCAATTGTTTGTTCTTACAAAGAACCCATCAATAAAAGGATTCATTTTTTATAAATGAAAACTATCTTGATTCAATTGAACTTTTTCACGACTATATATCTAGATTATTTCATATTTCATTCATTTGATGCTAATTTAATAGATAGATAATTGATATTCTATATTATTATGTCCTCCTTCAACATCTAAAATTTATTTTTAAGGATCACCCAAGAAATCCATTGCATGTTTGTTGACATGGAAGCATGAGTCATGTCATTGAAACCACTAACCTATATCCATCAATTGAAGTAAAATAAATGATTTTCCTCATTCACTAAGGCATTAACAAGGAGAGGAAAAGGTGAGTTGTACATAGGGAATCATGGAAAAATCTAGAAATTTGAGTTAGATAAAATTGAGTTATAATTTATATTTCGCAAACATTTACCCATCATAATCCAGATTATTATACCATGAAATTTTTTGTTGCACTATTTTTACTTATTCCCAGTGAATAATATGTCAATAAAGTTATTTGTGGATTGAAATGTATGTAATATGACAACCCTTCTTTTATTACAAACTTAAACATGATTTATTACATAAAACTTCACTTGATACAACAAAGAAGATTGAGAGGTTCAGTGTCTTTGGGGCTTAGGATCATTACATAAAAACGTAAAACATGAAATACAAAATCTTTATTGAAAACTTCCTTTACATGACCACTACATTCCCTCGTACATAGCATTGCATGGGATAACCTGAGGACATGCATAAGAAAAGGGTGAGATATAAAGCCTGGTAAGGGAGTACACATGGAATAACATGAGGAGTACAATACATGTTAGACAATAGGCATATAAATAGAGGATAAAAGAAACATGAACATAAAGGCATGATAAAGAATGATAATCATAACATGGAAATGTGGAAACAACACTTAACATGGAATTAGCATTAGTCAAGGCTCATTGCACATGGAGCATGAGTAAATCCTCATTGCACATAAAGCACGAGTAAACCCTCATTGAACTTTAATTATCATGAGTTAAAACTCATTTCACATGACGTATGATGATACTATACTTTACCCAATGCATTAGAGCTCTATAAGGGCGCACCCTTCTTAAACATTTCATTTCATGCATAAGTGTGCCACATGGATCATAAAACATGGATTCATAAAACATAATCATTTATTCCATGATGAAATAATGTGGAATCAATACATCAAACTTTATAATAAATAAGTAAATATGCATAAAGGTGAATACCCTTGATGGAGAAATGGGCATGGTATTCACTACACAAAGGCATTGGCTTAGAAAATCGGTGCAATTTCGACAGCGTAACGGCGTGATATAAGAATTCATAAAAAAATGTTTGATGAGAGAGAAAGGGGTGTATCATCATATTTACATGAAATGGACAGTAAAAGGTGATATAGATACATTTCCAAACAATATTAATGGAAATTAGATTCATGATATAAAAGTATTGCTTGAATGTAAATGAGGAGAGAGAAGTTCCTTTTGGAATTTTGGTATAGTAACGGGTGTACATGGGAGGCCTTTAATGAGAGAGAAAGGGGTATCCCATAATTCAAACATAAATAGGTTAGTATGAGGGAGGTGAGAAACCATACCCCAACATTCATAATTGAATTTAAAAGGGAAAAAAACTTAAATAAAATTGGACAAAAATGAGAAAGGAAGAAAAACCCCTTACTTGGAAGTGTGCTTCCAAAGGCTAGAGAGAGGCTTGTGAGAGGCTTATTGGGAGCTTGGGAAACCTTGATAGGATTCTAGAGAGAGTAGGGAAGAGTTTGGACAAACTTTAAAGGCTTTGAGTGGGGAGTAAGTGGGAGCTTGGGTGGGTTTATATAGGAAAGGTGAGGGATTTCTTTATTATTTTGGTTTGGGACCCCTTATATTAAATTAATCCAAACCACAAACCAAGACATGGTTTTTTCCCATGTTTTTTGGAAAAGGGAAGAGGAAAAAAATATTTTATAAGGCCAAAGTCCGAACGTCTTAATATATTAGGTTTTCTTATGTGGAGGTGAGTCACACTCCCATGGAAATTAATTTAAAAAGACAAGGTGTTTAATAAGTCTTGAGGGGTCCATTAATGCTTTGAAAAGTAAGTCAAACAAACCCAAAATCACATTATTTTAATGGTAAAACATATATTGGACGAACATAAATATTATAGAATTTTATTACATCACTATTGGGTCATTATGATGTCAAAAAACACATTATATATTTAAATGATATTTAATTTTTACCCAAAAATTTGACTGCCTCAGAAAATTATGAAAAATTCACCATTGGATAATTTTGAAGTCCTAATTATAGAAATAACATTTATTTTATCTAAATAATTTTCTAAATATGTTAATTTTTACTTTTAAAATAAAAACCTCTATTTATCGAAAATTCACGGGTTCTGACAAAAATGGCTTTCAAACCTTAATAAAAATTATAATTGCATTCATAAAATTATAAGATCATTTATATTTAATAAAAATTAATTTAATAATAAAAATATTATTTTAATAAAATATTATTTAATTCAAAAATCGATTAATTTAATAAAATAGATTTCTTAATTAAATAATAAATAAAAACACTATTTGTACTTTAAAAACTATTTACAATGTCTCAAAAATGACAAGGAGGTATATTCATTATTATATCCAAAAATAATATTCATGAACATAGTACTAGTGATCCATTACATAACCCCTTAAAACAGCCGCATAAGACCTAAGGGTAAGGTGTGCGATGGTGACAGACTATTGGGGTGGCTCAGCTAACATTGTGCGAGTGGTAATCTCTATCAACATCCATTTTTTCCATAGACGGTCCCGTTCAAGCTTGACATGGTGAAGCTCAACTTGGTCTTGGTCAAGAGAGAAGCCCAAGGATGCCACCTCTTTTCCGAGCTCCGATAAATGGGATTTGTACGGAGCAATTCTATTGAACGAGTCCATCGCTTCTTTTGTCTAAGTAAATTGGATTTATTAAAGCCCTATATTTATACTAATCATGTGATCCCTATTCAACGGCTATATTAGCAACGGTCAAAATCCTTAACATAAAACCAAATAAGTTGAAATTTTATATAAACATAAAGATACATTTAATTATATCAAGAGTGATTTCCATTAATGAAAGTTTGGGTCGTTACAATATTCCCCCATTAAGAAATTTCTCCCTCGAAATTTTCCATTTCCCACACTAAAACAGATGTGGGTAACTCAGCTTCATCATTTCCTCCGATTCCCAATTTGCTTCTTCAAACTTGTGGTTTCTCTACAACACCTTGATGAGGGGAATTATCTTATTTCGTAGAACTTTTTCTCTATGATCTAAGATCTTCACCAGTTGCTCCTCATAAGAAGATCATCTTCAAATTGTACCACCTCATAAGAGAGTACATGTGAAGGGTCCGGTATGTACTTCCTTAAGAGGGATACATAAAAGACATCATGTACTTTTTCCATAGTAGGTGGAAGTGCTATTTAATAGGCCACAGCCCTAACACGATCAAGAATCTCGAAGGGGCCGATGTACCTTGGAATTAACTTCCCTTTCTTTCCAAACCTCATGACCTTCTTCCACGGAGATATGCGTAGAAAAACCATGTCTCCATCTTAAAACTCAAGGTCTCATCGACGATTATATGCATAACTCTTCTGTAGACTCTCGGATGCCTTGATATGCTACTGAATGGTTTTCACCTTCTCCGTCATTTCCTCGACCATTTATTGTCCAAGCATCTTACGTTCACCGACCTCATCCCAACATGCCGATGTTCTGCACCTTTTCCCATACAAGGCTTTATATGGTGCCATTTGGATGCTCGAGTGGAAACTATTATAATAAGAGAACTCAACCAGAGGAAGATTTTGATCCCATCCTCCTTTAAAGTCCATTGAGAATTCTCTCAAAATTTCCTCAAGTGTTTGGATAGTCCGCTCGTATTGGCCATCAGTTTGAGGATGATAGGCCATACTGAAGTTCAGTTCAGTATTCAGAGCATTTTGAATACTCTTCTGAAACTTAGAGGTGAATCTTGGATCTCTAGATAGACACAATAGATAGTGGTACTCCATGAAACCTTACCACTTCTCTAATATATATCTGTTATAGTTGATCCAATGAGAAATCCTCCCAAATAGCAATGAAGTGTGCAGTCTTTGTAAGACGATCCACAACAACCCAGATTTCATTGTTGTCTTTGGATGTTCTTGGAAGTCTGGTGGCAATGTCCATGGTGATGTTCTCGCATTTCCATTCCGGGATGGTCAATGGTTGCATCATCCCCTTATACTTCTTCCTCTCTACCTTCACTTGCTGACACACCAGGCACTTTGATGTATATTCAGCGATCTTCTTCTTCATATTATCCCACCAAAAGTTTTCTCAGATATCTTGATACATCTTTGTGTTCCCTAGGTGAATAGAGAAATTTGAACTATGTGCATCATCCAAAAGTTCCTTCTTCAGCTCCGGACTTGATGGAACACATATTCTTTTCCCAAAACGCACAATTCCTTCTTCATTAACATTAAACTCTGAGGATTTCCATTTTTTGATAGCTTCCACTTTTTCTTGAATTCCCACATCATCCTTTTGATCATCCTTTAACCTTTACAAAAGAGACGGTTGAGCAATCATTTGTGAAAGGATTAATGATGTTCCCTTCTCTATGATTCCCATGTCCATCTTCATCAATTCTAAGAAGATTGGATCCTTATCAATTCTCATCATTGATAGAATCATTGGGTCCTTTTTACTTAGGGAATCTTCTACCTTTTTCACTTTCCCAGGGTGGTAATGTATTGAATAGTCATAATCCTTGATGAGATCTATCCATCTTCTCTAGTGCATATTAAGCTCTTTCTGTGTGAATATATATTTAAGACTCTTGTGGTCAGTATATATCTCACATTTCTCTCCATAGAGATAATTCCGCCAGATTTTCAAGGCAAAGATCACAGCCAGAAACTCTAGATCATGCGTTGGATAGTTTCTCTCATGGATTTTCAACTGGCTTGAGTCATAGGATACCACTTTATCATTTTTCATCAGCACACAGCCTATTCCCTTCTTCAAAGCATCGCTGAAAACCACAAAAGGTTCCCCATTTGTGGGTAAAGTGAGCATGAGCGCAGTGATAAGCCTCATTTTCAACTCCTTAAAGCTTTCTTCACATTCATCACTCCAATCAAACTTTACTCCTTTCCGAGTTAGCTTGGTAAGAGGGTTGGTCAATCGTGAGAAATTCCTCACAAATCATTGATAATATCCAGCTAACCCCAAGAGGCTACGGATATCCGTTACCGATGTTGGCCTCGGACAACCCTCAAATGCATCTGTTTTGGAGGGATCCATAGATATCTCATTTCTTGTGATGATATGGACCAATAATGAGACCTCTTTCAACCAAAACTCACACTTGTTTTACTTTTAATAGAGCTTCTCCTTGCACAAAGTCTTTAGTAAAGTTCTTAAATGCTCCTCATAATACTCCTTGGTTTTGGAGTATATTAGAATATCATCTATAAAGACTACCACAAATTTGTCAAGGTAATCTCTAAAGACTCTATTCATTAAGTCCATAAAGATTAATGGAGAATTGGTGAGTCTGAAAGGCATTACTATGAATTCATAATGCATGTATCTTGTGTGAAAATCAGTCTTGGGGATATCTTCCTTCTTCACCCTTACTTAATAATATCCCAACCGCAAGTCCACCATGGAGAAGTATTGTTCTCCACGCAACTGATCAAACAAGTCATCAATTCTTGGGAGAGGATACTTGTTTTTTATCGTTATTTTGTTAAGTTCATGATAATCAATGCAAATCCGTATTGACCCATCCATCTTCTTGACGAAGAGGACTGGTGCACCCCATGGTGAAGCACTTGGGCATATAAACCCTTTATCCAGATTCTTGTAGTTGTTTTTTCAGATCTTCAAGCTCTACAACATCAATTTAATATGGAGTCTTGGATATTGGTAAAGCCCATGGTATAAGTTCAATTGAGAACTCAACATCTCTTATAGGAGGAAGGCCAGGCAGTTCCTTGGGAAACACTTCCATGAATTCCCTCACAATAGGCATTTCTTCAAGGATTGTTTCTTCATTGGACTCAATCATCTATGCCAGATACACGTGTTCATAGGGCTGTAATATCCATGCTTGAGATGATGGATATAAAGTAGATTCGTCTTCCTCCTTACACTTGTAAGGAATTGGGGATCGATTCTCCATATGGAGTGTGATTTACCTTTCCAGACAATTTATGTTGGCTCTATATAAGGAAACCCAATCCATGCCAAGAATTGCATCAAATTCCACCAGAGGGAGTATGACGAGGTTCTCCGGGAAATTCAATCCATAGATTATAACAGGAGAGGACTTATACTCATGGGATGCAATGATTGCCCCATTTTATGTACTCACCGACATATTCACTTCCATGATTTGTGGTGGTTCTGGGATTGTTCTACTAAAAATTCAAGATATAAAAGAATGCATAGAACCTGAATCAAAAAGTACGTTCGCTATTCTTGAATGAATAACTAGCATACCTGTCACCACTTCATTTTCGAGGTTCACTTCGACAGAAGTGATGGAAAAAGCTCTTCCTTGTTGCCTTGGAGGTTGTTGGTTGCCTTCGAAAACCCTTGGATTAGGGCACTGATTTGCAAAATGACCAGTTTCTTGGCATTTGTAGCATTGAACAATGCATTGAGGTTTGAACGGAGTGTTCTTCTCCTCTTTCACATTAGAGGGTCTTTCTTGTCGACGGTTAACAGTTAGGTGCCCTTCCCTTCCACACCTGAACCATTTCATCATCCCCTTAAGTCAATTTCAAGGGTGCTTATTTCTACACTTTTGGCAAGTGGGGTGCTGGATCTTCTTAGCACCATTGGATTTATCAATCAGACCGCCAGCATTGAATTCCACCTTACACTTCTTGTCCCCATGATACCCGTGTGATTCCATGATCTCCATTTTGACCTTGAGGTCACATCGGACAATCTCTTCATAGCTGTCTAAGTCACGGATCGCTAATGCTTTCCGCAGGCTAGGCTTCATCCCAAAAAAGAAGCGGTCAACTTTGTATTCGGGGGTAACGACAAAGCCGGAAGCGTAACGTGCAAGCCTTGTGAAGTTTTCCTCGTACGCTCCAACATATTCTTCATCTTTTTTCTTGAGGGAAAGGAAGTCTCTTTCCATCTTAAGCTGGAGGGTGCACGGAAAATATTTATCAAAAAACAACTTCCGGAAATCCTTCCATTCCAATGCCTCGATCTCCTCCTCAGGCTTTGTATTTTTGATCAAAGTCCACCATTGATCAGCTTCACCCTCCATATCATAAGCTACCAGTAGAACCTTCTCTTGTTCAGAACATTGAATAATGGAGAAGATATTTTCAATGGAGTAGATCTATTGTTCGGAAATCGTGGGATCGGATGATCCACTAAAAGTAGGAGGCCTTTGTCTCATGAAGCTCTCGATAGTGACTTGTTCTTTCTTAGGGGGGTTAACGTTCCTCTTGACCCGTGTTTCTATTCAAAACTTGAGTTAGCTAAGATATAAGTGTGACAAAGTTCTCGATTCCTGTTCCCATTGGATTTGGCATCTCATTAGTACAGTCATCACACTGATCTTCACAACGGTTATTAGCCCGAGTCCTCCTATTATTGTCCATTGGCTGGAATAAAAGGAATGTTAGGGGTAACACATAAAGGGTAATCCAAAGACAAAAGTTGATGACTTATAAGCTTGTATTTCTTTAACTCGTGAGTCTATAGGCTTCAATATAGGATTTTCATGATCTACTTTCTAACATATATTCTTAGGGCATTTTTTTATTCCCTTAATAAGGGTTCATACTATGCTTGTGAATTTACCAAAGCATATCCCTCGGGAGTGTTGTAACCAATAGTGCAGAAAGGCCCATTGTCGTGCACCAGTTCCCGTTAGAGTCTATCTCAAAGTGGTGTTTTCGGGTTTTACCCCGAGGATACATCTGTGCCAGATCCGCCTCTACCAGCTCGTATCCAGACAGGGATATATTTTCTTGATAACCCACTTACTCCATACTCACCAAAACATAGGGATGTATTTATTGTACTTATACTGGTATCTAAGGCTTTACTAGGGGTTTCTAATCCTAATCCCAAAAATAACTAAACCTATCCTCTGATACCAACTATGAAAGCCCTGCTTTTATTACAAACTTAAAAATGATTTATTACATAAAAATTCACTTGATAAAACAAAGAAGATCAAGAGGTTTAGTGTCTTTGAGGATTAGGATCATTACATAAAAACTTAAAGCATGAAATACAACATCTTTATTGAGAACTTCCTTTACATGACCACTACATTCCCTCATACTTAGCATTGCGTGGGATAACCTGAGGACACGCATAAGAAAAGGGTGATCTATAAAGCCCAGTAAGGGAGTACACATGGAATAACATGAGGAGTAAAATACATGTTAGACAATAGGAATATCAATATAGCATAAAGGAAACATTAACATAAAGGAATGATAAAGCATGATAATCATAACATGGAAATGTGGCAACAACACTTAACATGGAATTAGCATGAGCCAAGGCTCATTGCACATGGAGCATGAGTAAATCCTCATTGCACATAAAGCACGAGTAAACCCTCATTGTACTTGAATTATCATGATTCAACACTCATTTCACATGATGTATCATGATACTATACTTTACCCAATGCATTGGAGCGCTATAAGGGCGCACCCTTCTTAAACATTTCATTTCATGCATAAGTTTTCCACATGGATCATAAAACATGGATTCATAAAACATAATAATTATTTCCAAGATGAAGTAATTTGGAATTCATACATGAAATTTTATAATCAATAAGTAAATGTGAATAAAGTTGAATACCCATGATGGAGAAATGGGCATGGTATTCACTACACAAAGGCATTGGCTTAGAAAATCGGTGCAATTTCAGCAACATAACAGTGTGATATTAGAATTCATAAAAATGGTTAATGAGAGAGAAAGGGGTGTCTCATCATATTTACATAAAATGGACAGTAAGGGGGTCATATAGATACATGTAAAAACAATTTTAATGGAATTTAGATTCATGATACAAAAGTATTTCTTGAATGTAAATGAGGAGAGAGAAGTTCCTTTCGGAATTTCGGCATAGTAACAGGTGTACATGGGAGGCATTTAATGAGAGAGAAAGAGTTCTCCCAACATTAAAACATAAATAGGGAAGTATGAGGGAGGTTTGAAACCATACCCCAACATTAATAATTGAATTTAAAAGGGAAAAACAACTTAAAGAAAATTGGACAAAAATGAGAAAGGAAGAAAAAACCCTTACTTGGAAGTGTGCATCCAAAGGCTAGAGAGAGGCATGTGAGAGGATTATTGGGAGCTTGTGGCACCTTGGAAGGATTATAGAGATATTAGGTCAGAGTTTTTAAGAACTCCAAAGGCTTTTAGTGGCGAGGAAGTGGGAGCTTGGGTGGGTTTATATAAGAAATGTGAGATATTTCTTTATTATTTAGGTTTGGGACCCCTTACATTAAATTAATCCAAACCACAAACCATCCCATGGTTTTTTCCTATCGTTTTTGGAAAAGGGAAGAGGAAAAAAATATTTTATAAGGCCAAAATCCGAACTTCTTAAAATATTAGGGTTGCTTATGTGGAGGTGAGTCACACTCTCATGGAAATTAATTTAAAAAGACAAGGTGTTTAATAAGTCTTGAGGGGTGCATTAATGCTTTGAAAAGTAAGTCAAACAAACCCAAAAAAACATTATTTTAATGGTAAAACATATATTGGCCTAACATAAAGATTATATTATTTTATTACATCACTATTGGGTCATTATGATGTCATGAAATACCATATATATTTAAACGATATTTAATTTTTACCCAAAACTTTGACTATCTCAGAAAATTATGAAAAATTCACCGTTTGATAATTTCGACATCCTAATTCTCAAAATAAAATTTATTTTATCTAAATAATTTTCTAAATATGTTAATTTTTACTTTTAAAATATAAACCGCTATTTATCGAAAATTCACGGGTTTTGAAAAAAATGGCCTTCAAACCTTAGTAAAAATTATAATTGCATTCATAAAATTATAAGATAATATATATTTAATAAAAATTAATTTAATAATAAAAATAATATTGTATTAAAATATTATTTAATTCAAAAGTCCATTAATTTAATAAAATAGATTTCTTAATTAAATAATAAATAAAAACACTATTTGTACTTTACAAACTATTTACAATGTCTCAAAAATGACAAGGAGGTATATTCATTATTATATAAAAAAATAATATATATGAACATAGTACTAGAGATTCGTTACATAACCCCTTAAAAGGGCCACACAAGACCTAACTGTAAGGTTTGTGATGGTGATAGACTCTTGGGGTGGCTCAACTAACATTTCTTGAGTGGTAATCTCTATCAACTTCCATTTTTCCCGTAGACGGTCCCGTTCGAGCTTGACATGGTAAAGCTCAGCTTGGGCTTGGTCAAGTGCGATGTCCAAGGGTGCCACCTCTTTTCTGAGCTCTGACAAATGGGCCTCATACAGAGCAATTCTACTAGACGAGGCCATCTCTTCTTTTGTCTGAGTAAATTGGATTTGTTAAAGCCCTATATTTATACTAATCATGTGATCACTGTTCAACGGCTATATTATCAATGGTCAAAATTCTTAACATAAAACCAAAGAAGTTTACATTTTATATAAACATAAATACACATTTAATTAGATCAAGAGGGATTTCCATTAATGAAACTTTGGGTTGTTATATGTAATACCCCCATAATAATATTTAAATAAGGAATTCCTCCCTTATTTTTTATCTAATTGATTTTTGTATTGATGTCCCAATATCAACACCTCTACAGATCTATTGTTAAAATAGGATAGATAATTCCAAATAGCTTATCTTTCCCCAGCCTCACATATGGAATAATCAGCCGATTATGAGAATTAATTTTTATACATATTGTACTTGTTGGTAATTTTCTATGAAAATTGACCAATAAAATCCACTTATATTTGATGATTTTTTAATACCTATATTTCAAAATTAACCACACATCCTTGCATGTTGTTTGGAATATGATGTTCGAGGGAATAATCCTTGATGTTCTGGGTTAGGTGTTTTGATTAAATAACATCATGCTGTAACATTTGACAACTTCAAATTTGATTAAGATGGTATTTAATTATTTTATGTCGTCCCAAAACCCCTCAAATTCTAAATCAGAGACTAGATCATAAGAAAAGTAGGGTTTATGATTAGAGGACAGAGCCACCATAGGGTTGGGATGAGGAGATATATTCTTTGTGGTTAAGAATATATATGGTGATCATACTAATAAGATTTGAGGGATGGATTTCATATTATTTTGTAGGATTTTAGGATAGAATGACAAGTTATATATTCACAAAAATAAATGATAATTCACAATTAATAGGGAGTCTCTTTCACTTACATCACTTGACTAGAAAATGGGAAACCCTATTTATATGCAGACAATACGGTTAAAAAATCCATGAATTGGGGGATTAATATGCTCTATATTATCATTAATTTCATGAAATTTAAATCTAGATAAATAAGGTTATCAACCTACTAGAATACAAAGACGTAAAAATTCTTAGGAAGGAGGACTAGAGATTATAAGTTTTTAAAATGACCATTTTTAAAGGTCCAAAAGAAGAATCATATGAAACTTCTTGATTCATGATTCCATAACTCTATGGATTAAGAATTTTGATAGAATAACATAGCTCAATCACATATGGATCCTCCTCCATTAGAGTTGCTAATTTAAGATCCTAGATAAATTGGTCTACAAATATGGGGCCATCAAGAAATCCATCCTTGAATTCATAACCCTTAACCACCTAATCCATGGTCTCTTTTAGCATCCCAACATATTAAAAACTGAGAATCATCAATATAATTTCTCCTCAAAAGAGGATGAAAAGGTGAAATCAAAATTGGAGATAAGGAATACGGTAAACCTCTATGATTTCTACACATAATATTTGAGTTACCTTGTAATGATATAAATGAACAAAAAATGGGGATATTTCATTTAAAATATCCTTTTCCGAAATGATATATTGTCCCATATATTTGGTATAATTCATTGAGGGATGGGAGAATATAGTTTTGGATCAATGAAAATGTGAGCTATCATGGTGGGTTTTAGCCATGGAGTATCCTCATCAGTATGTAACACATATCCAATGGAATTCCCAATGGATATGTGAATAGAGTGGTTTCACTAAGTAAGAGGTAGGCAAGGTAGACAGATTCAATGTGACACCTGAGATGTATCATAACCTCTGTGGACATCAAGATACCACTGATGTAGTAGAAATATACAATGGTCATAGGTAGAAACCTCCATTAACCAAGCCCTAATGAAATAAATTTTTTAAAATAGTGTAATGAAAAATTCATTGTATATAAAAAATTAAAACCACATCCCATATAGAATGACCCACGATTTCAATGACTTGGGAGAATAATTCCAAGGGATTAAGATTAGACAAAAAACCTATAAGAGACCTACATTGGTATTGAAAACGTACTACATCTTTACCATCAATGAACAGAGAACCACCCTTCCTTCTACCAATTCATGCGGATTTCTGTCCAATAAGATCAAATGAACTATTGGTAACATGCATCAAAGGATGTGGAAAATATCATAGAACATAAAATATGATGGAATAAGATTGAATAATATTAAAATATGGGGGAAATGACCCTCCAAGGAGTTGAAACTTCAGAGGTTGGACCCTTCCTCTATAAGAAGACTAATTATCGACCATAGTGGGTTGATTTGAGACTGGGTGACCAAAACCGATTGTGAAAAACCATAAAGAAGCATATTAAATCCAAATTAAAAAAATAAAACCATCTCATAATCTAAATTGGTAAATCTATATCTCAATATCACCATGGATCACTCACTATGTAACCCATATAAGTAAATAATTCTATATAAAACCCATACACAATGATATATATATATTTATATATATACATAAGGGCACCTAAATTCCACTTCCCAAATTTCTTGTCACTAACATTCCCTAATGGATCATACCATATAATAATATTTTCTATAATTCATCATTTACTTTTTGTATACATGTCATATCTATTATTCATCTCATACACCATGACACAACCCCATTATCATTTTCTCTTACATAACCTAGTGGAATTCCAAATGCCAGTATAACCCATGTATTATGAATCACACCTCAATGTAACACTTCCAATGAATGTGCACCCATGGAATGGCATACCTGGAATAGCTAGATAAATGTTTGTGTAATAACCTCAACATGTTATATCCCTCACATAAATGTATATGAAAACCAATATCCATCACCCCATTGGTGGTTCAATACCATATAACATAATCTATCACAACCACTACATACCAAAAAATAACA
Source organism: Viscum album (assembly GCA_963277665.1). Classification (NCBI taxonomy): domain Eukaryota; kingdom Viridiplantae; phylum Streptophyta; class Magnoliopsida; order Santalales; family Viscaceae; genus Viscum; species Viscum album. The sequence continues at coordinate 959,554,043 of OY728155.1, forward strand.
CTAAAACTTAAAAATGATAATGAAGGATGAATAATTAATCAATATGTTACCTCCTATTCATAATTGTTAGAGAAAACACCCCTCAAACATTTTATTATTAGTTACCAGACCGAAGCAGGTGATGAAGTGTCTAATATCATAAAATATAAGAATATATTAAACACATACATAGTAATGGAAATTTTATTTCCTCATAATCATATTTATATATCCTCACACAAGACACTTTGCTACTACCCCTAGGGTCAAAATATGAAACACGCACAAAAGAAACAAGATTAAATATTTATTTTTTTATTTAGAAATTATTAAATTTACAATATCTTATTAACCATAAAAAATCCCAGTTAAACCATATCACATTATTAAAATTCAAGTTTTTCTTCATCATCTATAATCATCTATATCCATTCTCATTGAATTATTAATATATTACCGATTTTAAAAATTTCTATGTAATCATGGACTCATCCAAAGATACAAAAAATTCACTTTTCACATAGAGTGCCAATCTACATTAAGTAGATGGAAACCATTACATAAAATGTTAGAAATACTTGCCCATTAAAAGATTCCATTGAGATAAAATCAAAAAATAATACCATCATTCAACATATCCAAACCACTCTAGTGCCATATGAAATGTCTGTTCTCATAATATATTACATCTTCACATCAAAGGCATCAACCACCACAATATATATTGGCCTCTAACCCATCACCTTCCAAATATATCAATTATTTCAGTTTCATTCCATGTCCCAAAAATGATTTAATATCCTACTGAATAAGTTCAAACTAAATTCATTTTTACTCCTAAATTAAAGGTATCTAAGGGAATTACAAAAAGGTATTGAAACATCTCACAAATATGTGTAGGGCCACACATCCAAAATAATTTTTATTTAGAAAATGACATGTATGTTTCCATATAGAAATAAATTATTCATTATACAGTCTCTTTTTTATGTCAAATCCAAATAAATAGTATATATAGGTAGAAATTTTTTATTACATACACATTTCATAAATGTCAATGAAGAATTAGAAGTTTTTTACACAATAGTATATCATTAATTTTATTCATCATTTCAGATTGATGTTGTTTTTTTGATTTCATGAATATAAATCATAAAAAATAAAAAGAATATCAAACACTAATAGATGTAAAATATATATTAAATATTTTGATGCATTAATATAATAGAATAAATCAAATATGATCCCCATATCCCAATTCAATACATCATTCATTAATAATTTCTAAATTATTAGTTATATTTTTTATTTATTTATACAATTTCATATGCATGTGATAATCAAAGAACAACACAATTATAATTCCATATAGAATAGAAGTATCATGAAAATATAAAAAACATCATACATTAATACTTTATTTTTTTCAATCTCATTATTTTTCACAAAAAAACAATTAAACTACTGAATGAGATATTAAATATTCTTCATTGTATAATTTTGAAAATTATAAAATAATACTTATCCACATGTGACATTACTTATCCCTCTCGATTTATAGATTTTATCAAATGTTTAGATGTTCAAATTTACTTCTATAGTTTAAAATAAATCATGAATAAATGAAAACATATATAATTTTATGAGAAGCATTATATCATTTATTTTGAAAGGATCATAACGAATCGCTACCATAATAACATATAAAGGTAAGGGAGAAAATTTTATTACAAAATTACATGAAATCCCAAATAATTTTAATAGACTCTAAAATATCAACTAGAAGAGGATTTATCAAATTTATCAAGAGAGTTATCAAGAAAATTGAATAAGGTGTAAATACCCTTTAGTTTTTAGAATATAACACACTGTAATATCTCTCTGTTGTTTCCATAAGAAAAAAAATTAATGGAATTATTTTTAACTACCATTAAATATATTTTAATTAATATATTCATATATCCCATTAAAATTTATTAAATTATTGAATATCAAAGATTCTATTTATTCTTATTGAAACAAATACAATAAGTTTTATTTTTATTAAAATTTATATTTTTTAAAAGAAATATTATATAAAATAAATATCTGAATAAAAAAATTTGAATAATGGAGCCTACATTTATGAACCTCACCTTGACATGAATAAGCCTTATACATCTCACGTACTTAATCTAATGTGAGAAACCAACCACCCTTTAATGGAAATAGAACTGCCACTACATTGATGGATACACTAACATGATCCTATATAGTACTCTTATAAAAGGATCAGAATACATTTCCATATATATTAAAATCCCATGATTAATGTTATAATTTCAAGGAAAATCAATACTACCTTAATGAGAGATCATTTCTACCATTACATTGTGAATTATTTCCTTTATGAAAAAACATAGAATTCCAACATACCCTTATGATGTATTGAAAAATAGTGATATATATGGTTTGATGGATTTACCTTCATGTAGGGAGAGAATCCTTTGTACGAGTAAAGAAAAACATCAAAATTATTAAAATTTAATTAAAAAAATGGTATTAATACTACATATAAATTATATAAACCAAATATTGACTCCTCCAAGAATTGGGAAAATTGAAATGTAGGGTTTTGAAAATACAATCCCTTACATCAGATATACAACAAACAATTCTCATCAATGAGAACTTAAATCAAATCATATAAAATAAGGGAAGGTAATTAAAATAGAACACTAATGATATATATTTAATGAATATATATACATGAAAACTTCATCACATATTAATGTTACAAGGTGAAACAACACCAATGGTCCCATAAAAACCACCATGTTCGTAAATCAATAAATAATCTCAACAAGATCAAACATAGAATCACATTAAGTATAAAACATTAATAAAATTAGTGAATTTATCTTAAATTTATGTCTTCAACCTCTTAGTTTTCTCCTCCACACCATTATTTTATGAGAGCACATCCAAAAATTTAATAACATTCTCAAACAACACATTATCTCGATGTAAAAAATAACTATATAAACCCACCAGATGCATGAATCATCATAAATCATTTCACCATAAGGACGATGACATGGGAAACATCATGATGTAACTGGAGAATCAATGTGACATATAATATTTCTTGAATCTGACTTATATATATGGGAAGTACATATTAATACACCTAAACTCTAACTGACACAAATACTTCAAAATATATAAAAATCTATGTGAAATATTTATCTAAGGATAAAACAATATATTCGATTAATAAGTCTACATCATGAAGATAATTAGATCTCCAACATTTAATTCTAGTTTTCTCCTTCTGTAATCATCATGAGACATCCAACGATCTTAAAATTCCCTCATTTGATCCCATATCTCTTGTACCTTCACTATCCTAATTTTCACTAATTCCAATAAAAGCAAACTTTAATTTCCATCCCCATTTCAACATAAATGATTTCAAAAAGTTCAAAAAAAATGTTATTCAAATAGATCAATACCCATAGTGGATTGATAACTATTAATTTTGGAATAATCCATTAATGGTAGACACCATAATCAAGAACCTCAAAAATTCACATTGCATGACTGAATCTATATCTATAGAGTCTGGATAGTCCTTAATAATTCAGATTCTATTTATAAACAAAAAACAATTCTAAGGAATAATTGATATTCAAAATAATAATGTATAAATATTAAAATAATGGATTTTAAATAGGGATCATGACCAGATATGGTCTTATTCCGAACCCTTTGAAACATAACATACCCCTTCAGATACAACTTTATAAAAACATTCATTTATGATGATTACATGATTAGAAAAATTGAATTGACATCATAAAGTGGTCCATAATCAACTATATATTATAATAACCTCCCAGATCTGGATGAAACCGGATGATAAATTAGATCTAGATACCCCCCACCTCCACTAGAAAACATAAAACAAATAAATTAATGAACTAGGAACAAAGTTCTCAACCATCACCTCCTAGAAAACCAAACAACAAGAGATATTTCAGGTAAATAGAATATTCATTATTGTAAATAAAAACTATTCACATAGTAAATGATACATATTCACCACACTTATACTTCCAACAGTGAACTATGGAACTCTTTGAGAACCACATCATTAATCACTAAAGTAACAAAAATAATCCATTAAAGTAAATTAAAAGGATGAAAAATTATTAGAACATTTCAAGGGGAATCACCACAAACAACTCCATCATGAGGGACCTCCATATTAGTATCCCCTAGTTTAGACTGCTTCTCCTAATACAAAAAATATTACTTCCATATCATTTTATAATGAAAACCACAACAATCATTTATTCCAATATCTTGGTGCATCAAAAACAAAACATACTCCTCAAATCATGATTCTCTAGAATAACCTACGGCACTGTCACATTACTTCCCACTCAATGATTACTCCATTATATATCCTTTCCTTGGGGCATACAGAAACTCAATGTTATAAAACTGTAAGAATTTTTTCAACCATAATTGTCATAAAATAATGATGTTCTAAGAATATACAGTACCAAAAATATCTAGAACTATATAAATAATATATATGCCACTGATGAGGTAATGAAACCCTAACATCAACAAAATAATTACTACCCAAATCTCAAAATAAAAAGGGGCATAGGTTTAATAATTAGGTTCCAACTACTACATCCCATAAATTATTAATACCCCTGTTGTTCTAGGAAAAAATTCCAACTATGATACAAATAAACTTGATAATCCTAATAAAAAACTACCTTAATTAGAAAATGAGGAATTAGATCAGTAACCAATATCTTCTTCAAATAATTAAAATAATATTAGCATTGGTCAATCCACATGAATTCTAGCTCATTATTAGTCAATGATTTTATAGGAGTCAAAATATGACATAATTTGAGGGTGTACCTCCCATGATAACTATAAATACTATTAACACAACAAACTAATGCAATATTCATTTGGAATATCCATGATAAAACCTCATAAAAATAATTGGATATGTTGTTATTCCAAATTTAAACATAACATGTCCTATGAAATTGAACTCACATGCCCAAAATATTTACATTGAGATTTTCTTGAACTTATAATGAAATTAATGAACTCATAAAATAGTTGGTTGATTCTACATATTCTCATCCAATGACTCTTGTAACCCAAGGATGTTTCCATAAACACCACCATAAATTGATTACGAAACTCAATAATAACTAAATTCACCAGTCCCAGGAAGACAGATTCAGTATTCTTAAATATGATCTACATCACAATGAACTTGTAATTTCCATTATATTATTTGATATTAGTCTTCATGATATAAACTTATATTAATCCCCATGATGATATCTTGAGCACAAATAAATTTTCCAGAAATACCAATCCAATTTAAACAGATCTACTAAATCATCAATGTGTGGGAAAAGATAATGGGTTTTCATTGCCACCAGATATAAAGGGTGATAAAAAAATTTAAAAAATATTCTACCATATACCTTATTTATATATTTAATTGGGTCACACCATTGTTAAACACAATCAAGAATTAGTCCTCCATATATAATATCATTGATAAAAATTTATTTTTCCCAAAACTCAAATTGGGTGATCCAATATTGAAACATCGATAGAAGATAACAATTGATATGTAACTTTTTAATTTTCTTAATCTCTATTTGTGGTTGATGTGTAACATTATCTTATTAAAAATCATCTGGTTACTCTTCAAAAAATATGGGTTACACCATCGATTAATTATCTACCAAACTCAAAATCATCCTCATAATTAAATAAGTAAAGGACTTAAAATACCAATGACACATCTAAGGGCCTTCGTATCCAAACAATATAGACATATCACCATCTGTTTCATAGAATATGGAATAAATTCATAGATAATCCGTGATACCTGGAATGAAATAACACTAACCCATGAAATGGATACTTATATATTGTTTTTTTGTACATATATGATGTTTCTCAAAGAATCATGTCTCCCAAACATTATCTCAAAATATTTTCACACATCAAATAAGATAGAAAAACATACCGGTTGTGTTGTAATTTAAAAGTGTACTAGAATTATATCCACATTATGTCCCAAAGCATAGACTAGGGTGGGTGGAATAATGAAGTTCATTTCTACTAAATCCAGATGTGTATAAACATAAATAGAATATATGTATATTATACATTTCACAAAATTTGGATTGCCCAATGCTGGAAACATTAATTCAAGAATTTGGAAACTTGAATTATTGCATCTCTGAACCTGATGGAGGCTATCTCCATGGTTAGCCACTACTATTTGTACCCGAGGAAAAAAATCAACCAATAAAAAAGATAACCCCCGTAGAATCATTATATGAAATGGAACTGATTTCTCCTTCTGAGTATGAATCAAAATAATGGAAATATATATCTATTATGACATATCCAATGTATCTTAATCTAAAATAGAGCACCCATAACTATACATAACCAGGTGATGAATCTCATAGAGTTTCCTCTTATATCTTTCAAATTTATCAACATCTAGTACATGGATATCTAGTATTACTTATAATTAAACATCTCAAGTATGAACCATAACAAGACGTTGAATTAGATTATTATATTAAACATTAATAATATTAGGGACCCAATTATCGTGATTATATAATATTTATCTATTATTAATGTAACATCCCAGGTAAATAAAGAATAAAGAATTTTCATATTTATTAATATTTATGAATTAAATATTAATTTTAATTAAAAGGGGCTTCTACGTTCGATAGCGTACTCAGTACGCAACGATGAGTTTCTTTGAAAACTTACGTTGCGCACAAGTAATAAAATAATATTATTTTAAATGTTAGTTAACGAGTAGCCATTGTACTGGCGGGAATGGATAGAAATAACTAAAATATGATTATATATGTTTCTAAATGTTTTTACATTTACCCAATAAAAGATAAAGGCTTAAAATATGGAAAGAGTTCAATTTTAGGCATTTATACCCTAATTTTCACGAAAGGTCCACTTATCACATTTTGACAGAGATCCATCATTAAATATAGTTTTGATTGATCTTATAAATTCTATTGGACCAAATATAACTCTTCTTTAGAATCAGGACATCAAAATTTACTTTGTGTAAATTTTTGGTACCTTTCTGATAAAGTTCATTTTTTTAATGAATAGTGTAAAATGTTGTATTTTAATTCAAAACCTCTTTTTAATCTAATTTATTTATATGATTAGATTATATTTTGAATTGGTTTTAAAGTGAAATTAGAAAATATTTTTACCATTAAATCCAATAGTGGTCGTTGGAATTAATTTCACTTTGAAATCGGACTTAAACTAGTGTCAATCTTTTGATACTTATTATTCCATAAAAACATGCTATTCGCTCTGACAGTGGGAATTAATTATTAAATTAACTAATGTGACTTATATGTTTTTAATTTTGTAAAATAGACTTCATTTTTGAATTCCGAATATCAAATATAGCTTGGGTTAATTTTTGGTAATTTTCTGAAAAACTTCAATTTTTGATGAATAGTGAAACCATTAAGTGGTACTTATAAAAACTGATTTTCCATTTAAATGAAATTTTTCCATAATTGTGTTTTGATTTTCAAAAATCCGACATATATGGTTGTCATTAAGAAGTAAAATGTGGTTCAATGAGATTAAAATAATTTTTTGGTGAATAGTAACTTATTAAGTTTTTAATCGCGATTAGTGGTAATTAGTGTAGTTTAAGGTAAAAATAATGCTTTAATAAAATAAGATGAGCTTGACACATGTCCTACCCTCATTGGTTGTGTCATGGCCGACCAAGAAAATCCATGGGTAAACTTGGGGACCCCATGGATCCACTTTGGTTGGGAAATGACATAAATTACTTTTTATTTAATGTAAAAGTAAAAATGACACAAACATGATATGTTTTACTAAAACAATTTTTAAATGGGGTTATACAAGTCATATTTTTGATTATAAATATTAATTGGAAAGATAAAAAGATTTCCTACATCATAGGTTTTTTTTATAATTTTTAGACATTAAATAAATTAAATTATTTATGACATAATAATGATGCAGCGATGACATCATTATTTGACGAATTAAATAAAATGGAAAGATAATTTAAAAGATATGAACTACACATGTCCAAAACCAATTGGATGAGTGGATTTCGAACCCTTATCACCTTATCCACGAATTATATCAATGTGGGACCTTTTAAAACCGAAACACATTTTCAAATAAAGTAATATTTCTTTACTTTCCAAAAGTGCCCCTCCTCTCCTCTTATAAAAGGCCCCCACCTCTACCACCTTACACAAACTCCTCAAGCCTTTGGCTCGGCCAAACCCAGCCCATTTAATCTCTCCACATCCCTCTCCTCATCCTAGAGGATTCCCATTGGGCATAATCCTTTCAAAGGAAGCCTTTAGGCTCAAATCAAAAGGAGTTACACTTTTAAAGGTAATTCATTCTCTCTTGTTCATTTGTTTTATTTTGCTTCTCCAACCCTCTAAACTCTTTTTATTTACTTATTTTGTAACAAAAACAGTATATTAAATGTACTAGGATGTTGTTATAAGATTTATTTGAGCTACACTCTCACACAACTACATCAAATGGTTAAAGAACATACGGTTTCCGTGGATGGCGAAATTCTGCCTCCCGAAACGATGATTGTTCAATACACATTTAACACCTTCAAAGGTGGCCATTATGATGTCACTATTTTTATATATGATATATAATATGTTTATTTTTTCTTTAATCTTCTGTATTTTTCATTTTGGGCATACGTTTATGGTTTCCATTATGGGTAAACATGATATCTTCATTTAAGGAAGTGCGGACTACCGCCCCCTCAAAGTGATGTGATTCGTTAATGACATATGTGGGACGTGTAAAGGATGGATTTAAAGTTATTATATATGATGTTATACTGGAATTATAATATACCTCTATATCATTATTATTTCTTTCCATTAAAGTATGAGATAGAAATGAAAGTAGCGTTCATGCGTACGTACGGCTTACCGTCTCCATGAACGGTGCATTTAATTTCTTATCCCCAAATGTAATGTACTATTAAAATTACATGTATATAATGGATATATATAATTAATGATATATCTAAATTATGAATATAATTCTAGAATTAAAATATACATACCTCTCATTTAGTTTTAATTCCATTAATATGACAAAGAAATGAAAGTAGCGTTCATGCGTACGTACGGCTTACCGTCTCCATTAACGGTGCATTTAATTTCTTACCTCTAAATGATTATGTAATATTATAAATACATGTATATGCTGGATATATATGATACATATTATTTCCAAATCGGGAATTTCATTCTGGATATAAAGAACCTTTGACCACACGAACAACATGTAATTATAAGAAGTCCACTTTCGACTTAAGAACCAAATATTGAAAAAACAAACATTATTAACATAAATGGTTACATAATGTTTATAACATGGCAATAAGTGATATAAAAGGAATAATGAACTTTAAAAAGGTTCTTAATCAAGTATAAATTAACTCAAGTTTATTATTCAGGACGTTAAAGAACGATTGAGTCAAGTCGGACCCGAGGTAAGGGACTTCGTCTCAATCTCCTTTCATTGAGGCATATTTCGTTTTATACACAACTTTCTTTTATACGGTGTATAAACCCCTTTGACTTTTACTTTTATACAAAAGGAATCTTTTTCTACGAAGTGTTTTACAAAACGACAAAAAGGAATGTTTCTTTTAACGTACGCGGCGACAATGACCTTTTCCACCGCCGCGGGTATTATTTGGTCTTTGGCTTTCTCAACAAGCCGTAATGTTTTTAGAATAAAATAAATACCATATACTCTTTTATGTATTTTGGTATTGAAAATGGTTTTGAAAAAGGATTCTATTATGTCAATATATTTATGATATTTTGTGATTGAAATGTGGAAATGTTATCATTCCTTTATATTGGTTTTATGTTTTATGATTTTATATTGGTACTTGGACATTTTAACGAGTGGTTGCGTTATAAACCATATGACGGGTGGTGTCGTGAATACTAGGATGGGTGGTTACGTTATAACCTCCAAAGCATTGGGTATGGAAGTCGGCTGTATGGCTATTCCATTAAGTATGTATGGAAATTGGTTGTATGGCTATTCCATTACGTGATATGTGTGGAAGTCGACCGTATGGTTATTCCACTTAAGTATGTTTATGTCCCAAGTTACCTTTATATATGTTATCTGTTCTTTTTATGGGTTTTATGGTAATCCTTTGGTTACAAAAAGGTAAGTACTGATACTTTATTCAGTTTATAGTTTTTACTACTTCATGAAGGTGAAGGTATTACTTTGATAGAGTATATATGGTTTACTTGATGTTTGAAAAACTAACAGTTTTCATTCTTTCTGTATCCCTTACTGAGCTTTTTTTGCTCACCCCAAGTTTTTTTTTGAAATGTTTTCACAGGACTTAATGTGGAATAAGGTCAAGGATGGGATCAAGGGAATGTCATCCTAAATAAAACATGGAACTAGACACATTTCTTTTTAATAGTTTTTTTTTATTATGGAAACTTAGTTGAAGTGACTACTTTGTAATCTTTTGAGATGTAGTAGTTGTGTTCTAATTCTCTAAAACTCTAAACCTGAAAAGATCCTCAACATTAATTATTCATTTAATTCAATATTAAGTAAGGTTTAAGTCCGGGGCCTTATAGTTGGTATCAAAGGTCGGTTTAGACAACTTTAGGAGTTAGAAAAGTGTTAAATTATAATATGATTGAAATGATATAGCATTTACATATTACCATGTTGCTTCGCCTAAGATATTTCTGTGTTCAGAATGGTTTTCCACAGAGGAAACAAAGCAGCTATGTTGGGACGACATCAGGAGGAAGATAACCTTCCAAATCAGCAACCTGAGATGGTCAGAATCGGAACTGAACAGTTTGTTGCAGTGATGGCACAGTTGACTCAGGCTATAAATGGTGGTGGTATCCATGCACGAGATCAGCCAGATCAACCGCAGAGGAACATGTCAGTGGTGGAACATTTCATGAGGCAATATCCCCCATAATTCAGAGGATCATCTGACCCTGTGCAAGATGAAGGGTGGATTAAAGCACTGGAGAATATTTTTGATGTCATGGGGTGTTCAGAACATCAAAATGTTAGTCTTGTTGTTTACCGTTTTGAAGGTGAAGCTGATCAGTGGTGGTTGATGGTGAAAAATATAAGGGATAGTGATGAGATTGAGGATCTTCACTGGGACGAATTCAAAGGTATGTTTCTTGAGAAATATTTTCCTAAGGTGGTTCATCTTAGGATGGAAAAACAGTTCCTATAATTGAGGCAGGAGGATGATTCAGTGGCTGCTTATGAAGAAAAGTTCACTCGATTGTCAAGGTATGCTCCAAACTTCATAAGAGATCTTGATAGTAAAATAAACCGTTTTTACTCAGGGTTAAAGCCAAAGTATCGAAGGGCTTTAGCTTCTCGTGAGTTCAAAAGTTATGAAAAAATTGTTCGATGTGCGAAGAAGTTGGAAATGGAGTTTGCCGATGATCAGGTGTTCTATGACAAACAACAGAATAAGAGGTCTAGTTGGCAGGCAAAGGGGAAGAATTCATCAAAGAAGCAAGGAGGTAAGAAAACCAAATATCTATCCTGTGAGAAGTGTGGTAAAATGCATCCTGGAGAATGTTTATCCAAGTCTGGTAAGTGCTTTCGGTGTGGTAAGTCTGGTCATATTGCTCGTAACTGTAAGGAAGATGATCAAGCAGGAAATGAAAAGCCAACGGTAAGATGTTTTAAGTGTAATGAAATGGGTCATTATGAAAACGAGTGTCCAACGAAGAACTCAACTAGGGAATGCAGCCAGACTACAAGCAGAAAGGGGTGGTAAAATCCTTTGCAACAACTTCAGCAGATGTTGGGCCATCGAATGAAGTGGTATCAGCTCCAGGGAGCTCAGTATTTTTTGAAGATTGACTTGAGGTCGGGGTATCATCAGTTGAAAGTAAAAGAAGCAGACGTTCCGAAGACTGTGTTCCGTACTAGATATGGCCATTATGAATTTGTAGTTATGCCTTTTGGGTTAACCGATGCACCTGCTGTATTCATGGACCTTATGAATAAAATTTTCCATGAGTTCATGGATAAGTTTGTGTTTGTGTTTTGAGGTTTGGGAAGAGGTTATGTGTGCCTTGTGATTCACAGTTGAAGAATGAGTTGTTATGTGAGGCTCATAGTTCCCCGTTTTCAGTTCATCCTGGCAGTACTAAGATGTACAGAGATCTGCGGGAGTATTACTGGTGGGATGGAATGAAAAGAGATATTGCTGATTTTACTGTGAAGTGTTTGACATGTCGACAGGTTAAATCAGAGCGGCAGTTACCGAAAGGGATGCTTCAGCCTTTACCAGTGCCAGAGTGGAAATGGGAAAACATATCCATGGACTTTGTTGTGGGATTACCGAGGACATCTCGAGGTAATAATGCAATCTGGGTTATTGTTGATCGCTTGACCAAATCTGCTCATTTCCTTTCTATACGAGATACTTTCTCTCTAGATCAACTTTCCCGTTTGTATCTTAAAGAGATAGTCAGGTTACATGGAGTTCCTCTCTCCATTGTATCTGATCGTGATCCCAGGTTCACATCTAACTTTTGGAAAGGCCTTCGGAAGTCGTTGGGTATGGAATTAAATTTTAGTACAGCTTTTCATCCTCAATCAGATGGGCAGTCAGAACGAACAATTCAGACCTTGGAGGATATGCTACGAGCTTGTTCGATGTATTATCAGGGAAGTTGGGACCAACATCTTTCTTTGGTTGAGTTTTCTTATAATAACAGTTTTTATTCCAGTATACAGATGGCACCATTTGAGGCATTATATGGGAAGCGGTGTCGAACTCCAGCATTTTGGGATGAAGTGGGTGAAAGGAAGCTGATGGGACCAGAATTGGTAGAAGAGATGGCAGAAAAAGTTCAGTTGATTCAGAAGCACATGAGAACATCTCAGAGCAGGCAGAAGAGTTATGCGGATAACCGGAGGAAGGATCTATCTTTCGAGGTAGGTGATCATGTTTTTCTCAAGGTTTCTCCTTGTAAAAGTGTGATGAGATTTGGTAAGAAAGGAAAGCTGAGTCCAAGGTTTATTGGACCATATGAAATTCTGGAGAGAGTTAGATCAATTGAATACCAGGTGGCTTTACCTCCGAGTTTATCTCAGGTACACAATGTTTTTCATGTTTCAATGTTGAGGAAGTATATGCCAGATACATCTCGTGTTTTGAGTCCAGAGGTAGTTCAGCTGGAAGAGAACCTATCTTATGAAGAACAACCAGTCCAGATTCTTGACCACAGGGAGCAGGTGTTACGGAATAAGGTGATTCATCAGGTAAAGGTTTTGTGGAAAAACCATGTGATTGAAGAGGCAATGTGGGAATCTGAAAATGCTTTAAGGGATAAATACCCCCACTTATTTTGATAAGTGAATAAAATTGTGAGGACGCAATTCCCAAAAGGGGGGAAGGATGTAACATCCCAGGTAAATAAAGAATAAAGAATTTTCATATTTATTAATATTTACGAATTAAATATTAATTTTAATTAAAAGGGGTTTCTACGTTCGATAGCGTACTCGGTACGCAACGATGAGTTTCTTTGAAAACTTACGTTGCACACAAGTAATAAAATAATATTATTTTAAATGTTAGTTAACGAGTAGCCGTTGTACTGGCGGGAATGGATAGAAATAACTAAAATATGATTATATATGTTTTTAAATGTTTTTACATTTTCCCAATAAAAGATAAAGGCTTAAAATACGGAAAGAGTTCAATTTTAGGCATTTATACCCTAATTTTCACGAAAGGTCCACTTATCACCTTTTGAAGGAGAACCGTCATTAAATATAGTTTTGATCAATATTATAAATTCTATTGGACCAAATATAACTCCTCTTTAGAATCGGGACATCAAAATTTACTTTGTGTAAATTTTTGGTACCTTTCTGATAAAGTTCATTTTTTTAATGAATAGTGTAAAATGTTGTATTTTAATTCAAAACCTCTTTTTAATCTAATTTATTTATATGATTAGATTATCTTTTGAATTGGTTTTAAAGTGAAATTATAAAATATTTTTATCATTAAATCCAATAGTGGTCGTTGGAATTAATTTCACTTTGAAATCGGACTTAAACTAGTGTCAATCTTTTGATACTTATTGTTCCATAAAAACATGCTATTTTCTCTGACAGCGGAAATTAATTATTAAATTAATTAATGTTACTTATATGTTTTGAATTTTTTAAAATAGACTTCATTTTTGAATTCGTAATATCAAATATAGCTTAGGGTGAATTTTTGGTAATTTTCTGAAAAACGTCAATTTTTTATGAATAGTGAAACCACTAAGTGGTACTTATAAAAACTGATTTTCCGTTTAAATAAAATTTTGCCATCATTGTGTTTTGATTTTCAAAAATCCGACATACATGGTTGTCATTAAGAAGTAAAATGTGGTTCAATGAGATTAAAATAATTTTTTGGTGAATAGTAACTTATTAAGTTTTTTATCGCGATTAGTGATAATTAGTGTAGTTTAAGGTAAAAATAATGCTTTAATAAAATAAGATGAGCTTGACACATGTCCTACCTTCATTGGTTGTGCCATGGCCGACCAAGACAAGCCATGTGTCAACTTGGGGACCCCATGGATCCACTTTGGTTGGGAAATGACATAAATTACTTTTTATTTAATGTAAAAGTAAAAATGACACAAAAATGATATGTTTTACTAAAACAATTTTTAAATGGGGTTATACAAGTCAGATTTTTGATTATAAATAGTCATTGGAAAGATAATAAGATTTACTACATCATAGTTTTTTTTATAATTTTTAGACATTTTATAAATTAAATTATTTATGATATAATAATGATGCAGTGATGACATCATTATTTGACGAATTAAATAAAATGGAAAGATAATGTAAAATCTATGAACTACACATGTCCAAAACCAATTGGATGAGTGGATTTAGAACCCTTATCACCTTATCCAAAACTTATATCAATGTGGGACCTTTCAAAACTGAAACACATTTTCAAATAAAGTAATATTTCTTTACTTTCCAAAAGTGCCCCTCCTCTCCTCTTATAAAAGGCCCCCACCTCTACCACCTTACACACACTCCTCAAGCCTTTGGATCGGCCAACCCCTGACCATTTACTCTCTCCACATCCCTCTCCTTATCCTAGAGTATTTCCTTTAGGCATAATCCTTTCAAAGGAAGCCTTTAGGCTCAAATCAAAAGGAGTTACACTTTTAAAGGTAATTCATTCTCTCTTGTTCATTTGTTTTATTTTGCTTCTCCAACCCTCTAAACTCTTTTTATTTACTTCTTTTGTAACAACACCAGTATCTTCAATATACTGGGATGTTGTTATAAGATTTATTTGAGCTACACTCTCACACAACTACATCAAATGGTTAAAGAACATACGGTTTCCGTGGATGGCGAAATTCTGCCTCCCTAAACGATGATTGTTCAATACTCATTTAACACCTTCAAAGGTGGCCATTATTATGTCACTATTTTTATATATGATATATAATATGTTTATGTTTTCTTTAAGCTTCTGTATTTTTCATTTTGGGCATACCTTTAGGGTTTCCATTATGGGTAAACATGATATCTTCATTTAAGGAAGTGCGGACTACCGCCCCCTCAAAGTGATGTGATTCGTTAATGCCATATGTGGGGCGTGTAAAGGATGGATTTAAAGTTATTATATATGATGTTATAATGGAAATATAATATACCTCTATATCATTATTATTTCTTTCCATTAATGTTTGAGATAGAAATGAAAGTAGCGTTCATGCTTACGTACGGCTTACCGTCTCCATGAACGGTGCATTTCATTTCTTATCCCCAAATGTAATGTACTATTAAAAGTACATGTATATAATGGATATATATAATTAATGATATATCTAAATGATGAATATAATTCTGGAATTAAAATATACATACCTCTCATTTAATTTTAATTCCATTAATATGACAAAGAAAAGAAAGTAGCATTCATTTGTACGTACGGCTTACCGTCTCCATGAACGGTGCATTTCATTTCTTACCTCTAAATGATTATGTAATATTATAAATACATGTATATGATGGATATATATGATACATATTATATCCAAATTGGGAATTTCATTCTGGATATAAAGAACCTTTGACCACACGAACAACATGTAATTGTAAGAAATCCACTTTCGACTTAAGAACCAAATATTGACAAAACAAACATTATTAACTTAAATGGTTACATAATGTTTATAACATGTCAATAAGTGATATAAAAGGAATAATGAACATTAAAAAGGTTATAAATCAAGTATAAATTAACTCAAGTTTATTATTCAGGACATTAAAGAACGATCGATTCAAGTCGGACCCGAGGTAAGGGACTTTGTCTCAATCTCCTTTCATTGAGGAATATTTCGTTTTATACACAAATTTCTTTTATACAGTGTATAAACCCCTTTGACTTTTACTTTTATACAAAAGGAATCTTTTTCTACGAAGTGTTTTACAAAACTACAAAAAGGAATGTTTCCTTAAACATACGCGGCGACAACGACCTTTTCTGCCGCCGCGAGTATTATTTGCTCTTTGGCTTTCTCAACAAGCCGTAATGTTTTTAGAATAAGATAAATACCGTATACGCTTTTATGTATTTTGGTATTGAAAATGGTTTTGAAAAGGGATTCTATTATGTCAATATATTTATGATATATTGTGATTGAAATGTGTAAATGTTATCATTCCTTTATATTGGTTTTATGTTTTATGATTTTATATTGGTACTTGGACATTTTAACGGGTGGTTACGTTATAAACCATATGACGGGTGGTGCCGTGAATACCAGGACGGGTGGTTACGTTATAACCTCCAATGCATTGGGTATGGAAGTTGGTCGTATGGCTATTCCATTAAGTATGTATGGAAATTGGCCGTATGGCTATTCCATTAAGTGATATGTGTGGAAGTCGACCGTATGGTTATTCCACTTAAGTATGTTTATGTCCCAAGTTACCTTTATATATGTTATGTGTTCTTTTTATGGGTTTTATGGTAATCCTTTGGTTACAAAAATGTAAGTAATGATACTTTATTCAGTGAAGAGTTTTTACTACTTCATGAAGGTGAAGGTATTACTTTGATAGAGTATATATGGTTTACTTGATGTTTGAAAAACTAACAATTTTCATTCTTTCTGTATCCCTTACTGAGCTTTTTATGCTCACCCCAAGTTTTTTTTTGAAATTTTTTCACAGGACTTAATGTGGAATAAGGTCAAGGATGGGATCAAGGGAATGTCATCCTATATAAAACATGGAACTTGACACGTTTCTTTTTAAGAGTTTTTTTTTATTATGGAAACTTAGTAGAAGTGACTACTTTGTAATCTTTTGAGATGTAATAGTTGTGTTCTAATTCTCTAAAACTCTAAACCTGAAAAGATCCTCAACGTGAATTATTCATTTAATTCAATATTAAGTAAGGTTTAAGGCCGGGGCCTTATAGTTGGTATCAAAGGTCGGTTTAGACAACTTTAGGAGTTAGAAAAGTGTTAAATTATAATATGATTGAAATGATATAGCATTTATGGATTACCATGTTGCTTCGCCTAAGATATTTCTGTGTTCAAAATGGTTTTCCGCAGAGGAAACAAAGCACCTATGTTGGGACGACATCAGGAGGAAGATAACCTTCCAAATCAGCAACCTGAGATGGTCGGAATCAGAACTAAACAGTTTGTTGTAGTGATGGCACAGTTGACTCAGGCTATAAATGGTGGTGGTATCCATGCACGAGATCAACCAGATCAACCGCAGAGGAACATGTCAGTGGTGGAACATTTCATGAGGCAACATCCCCCATCATTCAGAGGATCATCTGACCCTGTGCAAGCTGAAGGGTGGATTAAAGAACTGGAGAAGATTTTTGATGTCATGGGGTGTTCAGAACATCAAAAGGTTAGTCTTGTTGTTTACCGTTTTAAAGGTGAAGCTGATCAGTGGTGGTCGATGGTGAAAAATATAACGGATAGTGATGAGATTGAGGATCTTCACTGGGACGAATTCAAAGGTATGTTTCTTGAGAAATATTTTCCTAAGGTGGATCGTATTAGGATGGAAAAACAGTTCCTAGAATTGAGGCAGGGGGATGATTCAGTGGCTGCTTATGAAGAAAAGTTCACTCGATTGGCAAGGTATGCTCCAAACTTCATACGAGATATTGATAGTAAAATAAACCGTTTTTACTCAGGGTTAAAGCCAAAGTATCGAAGGGATTTAGCTTCTCGTGAGTTCAAAAGTTATGAAAAAATTGTTCGATGTGTGGAGAAGGTGGAAATGGAGTTTGCCGATGATCAGGTATTCTATGACAAACAACAGAATAAGAGGTCTAGTTGGAAGGCAAAGGGGAAGAATTCATCAAAGAAGCAAGGAGGTAAGAAAACCAAATATCCATCCTGTGAGAAGTGTGGTAAAATGCATCCTGGAGAATGTTTATCCAAGTCTGGTAAGTGATTTCGGTGTGGTAAGTCTGGTCATATTGCTCGTAACTGTAAGAAAGATGATCAAGCAGGAAATGAAAAGCTAATGGTAAGATGTTTTAAGTGTAATGAAATGGGTCATTATGCAAACGAGTGTCCAACGAAGAACTCAACTGGGGGAATGCAGCCAGACTACAAGCAGAAAGGGGTGGTAAAATCCTTTGCAACAACTTCAGCAGATTTTGGGCCATCGAATGAAGTGGTATCAGCTCCAGGGAGCTCAGTATTTTTCGAAGATTGACTTGAGGTCGGGGTACCATCAGTTGAAAGTAAAAGAATCATACGTTCCGAAGACTGTGTTCCGTACTAGATATGGCCATTATGAATTTGTAGTTATGCCTTTTGGGTTAACCAATGCACCTGCTATATTCATGGACCTTATGAATAAAATTTTCCATGAGTTCTTGGATAAGTTTGTGTTTGTGTTTTGAGGTTTGGGAAGAGGTTATGTGTGCCTTGTGATTCACAGTTGAAGAATGAGTTGTTATGTGAGGCTCATAGTTCCCCGTTTTCAGTTCATCCTGGAAGTACTAAGATGTACAGAGATCTGCGGGAGTATTACTGGTGGGATGGAATGAAAAGAGATATTGCTGATTTTACTGTGAAGTGTTTGACATGTCAACAGGTTAAAGCAGAGCGGCAGTTACCGAAAGGGATGCTTCAGCCTTTACCAGTGCCAGAGTGGAAATGGGAAAACATATCCATAGACTTTGTTGTGGGATTACCGAGGACATCTCCAGGTAATAATGCAATCTGGGTTATTGTTGATCGCTTGACCAAATCTGCTCATTTCCTTTCTATACGAGATACTTTCTCTCTAGATCAACTTTCCCGTTTGTATCTTAAAGAGATAGTCAGGTTACATGGAGTTCCTCTCTCCATTGTATCTGATCGTGATCCCAGGTTCACATCTAACTTTTGGAAAGGCCTTCGGATGTCGTTGGGTATGGAATTAAATTTTAGTACAGCTTTTCATCCTCAATCAGATGGGCAGTCAGAACGAACAATTCAGACCTTGGAGGATATGCTACGAGCGTGTTCGATGTATTATCAGGGAAGTTGGGACCAACATCTTTCTTTGGTTGAGTTTTCTTATAATAACAGTTTTTATTCCAGTATACAGATGGCACCATTTGAGGCATTATATGGGAAGCGGTGTCGAACTCCAGCATTTTGGGATGAAGTGGGTGAAAGGAAGCTGATGGGACCAGAATTGGTAGAAGAGATGGCAGAAAAAGTTCAGTTGATTCAGAAGCACATGAGAACATCTCAGAGCAGGCAGAAGAGTTATGCGGATAACCGGAGGAAGGATCTATCTTTCGAGGTAGGTGATCATGTTTTTCTCAAGGTTTCTCCTTGTAAAAGTGTGATGAGATTTGGTAAGAAAGGAAAGCTGAGTCCAAGGTTTATTGGACCATATGAAATTCTGGAGAGAGTTGGATCAATTGAATACCAGGTGGCTTTACCTCCGAGTTTATCTCAGGTACACAGTGTTTTTCATGTTTCAATGTTGAGGAAGTATATGCCAGATACATCTCGTGTTTTGAGTCCAGAGGTAGTTCAGCTGGAAGAGAACCTATCTTATGAAGAACAACCAGTCCAGATTCTTGACCACAGGGAGCAGGTGTTACGGAATAAGGTGATTCATCAGGTAAAGGTTTTGTGGAAAAACCATGTGATTGAAGAGGCAACGTGGGAATCTGAAAATGCTATAAGGGATAAATACCCCCACTTATTTTGATAAGTGAATAAAATTGTGAGGACGCAATTACCAAAAGGGGGGAAGGATGTAACATCCCGGGTAAATAAAGAATAAAGAATTTTCATATTTATTAATATTTATGAATTAAATATTAATTTTAATTAAAAGGGGTTTCTACGTTCGATAGCGTACTCGGTACGCAACGATGAGTTTCTTTGAAAACTTACGTTGCACACAAGTAATAAAATAATATTATTTTAAATGTTAGTTAACGAGTAGCCGTTGTACTGGCGGGAATGGATAGAAATAACTAAAATATGATTATATATGTTTTTAAATGTTTTTACATTTTCCCAATAAAAGATAAAGGCTTAAAATACGGAAAGAGTTCAATTTTAGGCATTTATACCCTAATTTTCACGAAAGGTCCACTTATCACCTTTTGACGGAGAACTGTCATTAAATATAGTTTTGATCAATATTATAAATTCTATTGGACCAAATATAACTCCTCTTTAGAATCGGGACATCAAAATTTACTTTGTGTAAATTTTTGGCACCTTTCTGATAAAGTTCATTTTTTTAATGAATAGTGTAAAATGCTGTATTTTAATTCAAAACCTCTTTTTAATCTAATTTATTTATATGATTAGATTATCTTTTGAATTGGTTTTAAAGTGAAATTATAAAATATTTTTATCATTAAATCCAATAGTGGTCGTTGGAATTAATTTCACTTTGAAATCGGACTTAAACTAGTGTCAATCTTTTGATACTTATTGTTCCATAAAAACATGCTATTTTCTCTGACAGCGGGAATTAATTATTAAATTAATTAATGTTACTTATATGTTTTGAATTTTGTAAAATAGACTTCATTTTTGAATTCGTAATATCAAATATATCTTAGGGTGAATTTTTGGTAATTTTCTGAAAAACGTCAATTTTTGATGAATAGTGAAACCACTAAGTGGCACTTATAAAAACTGATTTTCCGTTTAAATGAAATTTTTCCATCATTGTGTTTTGATTTTCAAAAATCCGACATACATGGTTGTCATTAAGAAGTAAAATGTGGTTCAATGAGATTAAAATAATTTTTTGGTGAATAGTAACTTATTAAGTTTTTTATCGCGATTAGTGGTAATTAGTGTAGTTTAAGGTAAAAATAATGCTTTAATAAAATAAGATGAGCTTGACACATGTCCTACCCTCATTGGTTGTGCCATGGCCGACCAAGACAAACCATGTGTCAACTTGGGGACCCCATGGATCCACTTTGGTTGGGAAATGACATAAATTACTTTTTATTTAATGTAAAAGTAAAAATGACACAAAAATGATATGTTTTACTAAAACAATTTTTAAATGGGGTTATACAAGTCAGATTTTTGATTATAAATAGTCATTGGAAAGATAATAAGATTTACAACATCATAGTTTTTTTTATAATTTTTAGACATTTTATAAATTAAATTATTTATGATATAATAATGATGCAGTGATGACATCATTATTTGACGAATTAAATAAAATGGAAAGATAATATAAAATCTATGAACTACACATGTCCAAAACCAATTGGATGAGTGGATTTCGAACCCTTATCACCTTATCCAAAACTTATATCAATGTGGGACCTTTCAAAACCGAAACACATTTTCAAATAAAGTAATATTTCTTTACTTTCCAAAAGTTCCCCTCCTCTCCTCTTATAAAAGGCCCCCACCTCTACCACCTTACACACACTCCTCAAGCCTTTGGATCGGCCAACCCCTGACCATTTACTCTCTCCACATCCCTCTCCTAATCCTAGAGTATTCACTTTAGGCAGAATCCTTTCAAAGGAAGCCTTTAGGCTCAAATCAAAAGGAGTTACACTTTTAAAGGTAATTCATTCTCTCTTGTTCATTTGTTTTATTTTGCTTCTCCAACCCTCTAAACTCTTTTTATTTACTTCTTTTGTAACAACACCAGTATATTCAATATACTGGGATGTTGTTATAAGATTTATTTGAGCTACACTCTCACACAACTACATCAAATGGTTAAAGAACATACGGTTTCCGTGGATGGCGAAATTCTGCCTCCCTAAACGATGATTGTTCAATACTCATTTAACACCTTCAAAGGTGGCCATTATTATGTCACTATTTTTATATATGATATATAATATGTTTATTTTTTCTTTAAGCTTCTGTATTTTTCATTTTGGGCATACCTTTAGGGTTTCCATTATGGGTAAACATGATATCTTCATTTAAGGAAGTGCGGACTACCGCCCCCTCAAAGTGATGTGATTCGTTAATGCCATATGTGGGACGTGTAAAGGATGGATTTAAAGTTATTATATATGATGTTATAATGGAATAATAATATACCTCTATATCATTATTATTTCTTTCCATTAATGTTTGAGATAGAAATGAAAGTAGCATTCATGCTTACGTACGGCTTACCGTCTCCATGAACGGTGCATTTCATTTCTTATCCCCAAATGTAATGTACTATTAAAAGTACATGTATATAATGGATATATATAATTAATGATATATCTAAATGATGAATATAATTCTGGAATTAAAATATACATACCTCTCATTTAATTTTAATTCCATTAATATGACAAAGAAAAGAAAGTAGCATTCATTTGTACGTACGGCTTACCGTCTCCATGAACGGTGCATTTCATTTCTTACCTCTAAATGATTATGTAATATTATAAATACATTTATATGATGGATATATATGATACATATTATATCCAAATCGGGAATTTAATTCTGTATATAAAGAACCTTTGACCACACGAACAACATGTAATTGTAAGAAATCCACTTTCGACTTAAGAACCAAATATTGACAAAACAAACATTATTAACTTAAATGGTTACATAATGTTTATAACATGTCAATAAGTGATATAAAAGGAATAATGAACTTTAAAAAGGTTCTTAATCAAGTATAAATTAACTCAAGTTTATTATTCAGGACATTAAAGAACGATCGAGTCAAGTCAGACCTGAGGTAAGGGACTTTGTCTCAATCTCCTTTCATTGAGGAATATTTCGTTTTATACACAAATTTCTTTTATACGGTGTATAAACCCCTTTGACTTTTACTTTTATACAAAAGGAATCTTTTTCTACGAAGTGTTTTACAAAACGACAAAAAGGAATGTTTCCTTAAACATACGCGGCGACAACGACCTTTTCTGCCGCCGCGAGTATTATTTGGTCTTTGGCTTTCTCAACAAGCCGTAATGTTTTTAGAATAAGATAAATACCGTATACTCTTTTATGTATTTTGGTATTGAAAATGGTTTTGAAAAAGGATTCTATTATGTCAATATATTTATGATATATTGTGATTGAAATGTGTAAATGTTATCATTCCTTTATATTGGTTTTATGTTTTATGATTTTATATTGGTACTTGGACATTTTAACGGGTGGTTACGTTATAAACCATATGACGGGTGGTGCCGTGAATACCAGGACGGGTGGTTACGTTATAACCTCCAATGCATTGGGTATGGAAGTTGGCCGTATGTCTATTCCATTAAGTATGTATGGAAATTGGCCGTATGGCTATTCCATTAAGTGATATGTGTGGAAGTCGACCGTATGGTTATTCCACTTAAGTATGTTTATGTCCCAAGTTACCTTTATATATGTTATGTGTTCTTTTTATGGGTTTTATGGTAATCCTTTGGTTACAAAAATGTAAGTAATGATACTTTATTCAGTGAAGAGTTTTTACTACTTCATAAAGGTGAAGGTATTACTTTGATAGAGTATATATGGTTTACTTGATGTTTGAAAAACTAACAATTTTCATTCTTTCTGTATCCCTTACTGAGCTTTTTATGCTCACCCCAAGTTTTTTTTTTGAAATTTTTTCACAGGACTTAATATGGAATAAGGTCAAGGATGGGATCAAGGGAATGTCATCCTATATAAAACATGGAACTAGACACGTTTCTTTTTAAGAGTTTTTTTTTTATTATGGAAACTTAGTAGAAGTGACTACTTTGTAATCTTTTGAGATGTAATAGTTGTGTTCTAATTCTCTAAAACACTAAACCTGAAAAGATCCTCAACGTGAATTATTCATTTAATTCAATATTAAGTAAGGTTTAAGGCCGGGGCCTTATAGTTGGTATCAAAGGTCGGTTTAGACAACTTTAGGAGTTAGAAAAGTGTTAAATTATAATATTATTGAAATGATATAGCATTTATGGATTACCATGTTGCTTCGCCTAAGATATTTCTGTGTTCAAAATGGTTTTCCGCAGAGGAAACAAAGCACCTATGTTGGGACGACATCAGGAGGAAGATAACCTTCCAAATCAGCAACCTGAGATGGTCGGAATCAGAACTGAACAGTTTGTTGTAGTGATGGCACAGTTGACTCAGGCTATAAATGGTGGTGGTATCCATGCACGAGATCAACCAGATCAACCGCAGAGGAACATGTCAGTGGTGGAACATTTCATGAGGGAACATCCCCCATCATTCAGAGGATCATCTGACCCTGTGCAAGCTGAAGGGTGGATTAAATAACTGGAGAAGATTTTTGATTTCATGGGGTGTTCAGAACATCAAAAGGTTAGTCTTGTTGTTTACCGTTTTGAAGGTGAAGCTGATCAGTGGTGGTCGATGGTGAAAAATATAAGGGATAGTGATGAGATTGAGGATCTTCACTGGGACGAATTCAAAGGTATGTTTCTTGAGAAATATTTTCCTAAGGTGGATCGTCTTAGGATGGAAAAACAGTTCCTAGAATTGAGGCAGGAGGATGATTCAGTGGCTGCTTATGAAGAAAAGTTCACTCGATTGGCAAGGTATGCTCCAAACTTCATATGAGATATTGATAGTAAAATAAACCGTTTTTACTCAGGGTTAAAGCCAAAGTATCGAAGGGCTTTAGCTTCTCGTGAGTTCAAAAGTTATGAAAAAATTGTTCGATGTGTGGAGAAGGTGGAAATGGAGTTTGCCGATGATCAGGTGTTCTATGACAAACAACAGAATAAGAGGTCTAGTTGGAAGGCAAAGGGGAAGAATTCATCAAAGAAGCAAGGAGGTAAGAAAACCAAATATCCATCCTGTGAGAGGTGTGGTAAAATGCATCCTGGAGAATGTTTATCCAAGTCTGGTAAGTGCTTTCGGTGTGGTAAGTCTGGTCATATTGCTCGTAACTGTAAGAAAGATGATCAAGTAGGAAATGAAAAGCTAATGGTAAGATGTTTTAAGTGTAATGAAATGGGTCATTATGCAAACGAGTGTCCAACGAAGAACTCAACTGGGGGAATGCAGCCAGACTACAAGCAGAAAGGGGTGGTAAAATCCTTTGCAACAACTTCAGCAGATGTTGGGCCATCGAATGAAGTGGTATCAGCTCCAGGGAGCTCAGTATTTTTCGAAGATTGACTTGAGGTCGGGGTACCATCAGTTGAAAGTAAAAGAATCAGACGTTCCGAAGACTGTGTTCCGCACTAGATATGGCCATTATGAATTTGTAGTTATTCCTTTTGGGTTAACCAATGCACCTGCTGTATTCATGGACCTTATGAATAAAATTTTCCATGAGTTCTTGGATAATTTTGTGTTTGTGTTTTGAGGTTTGGGAAGAGGTTATGTGTGCCTTGTGATTCACAGTTGAAGAATGAGTTGTTATGTGAGGCTCATAGTTCCCCGTTTTCAGTTCATCCTGGCAGTACTAAGATGTGCAGAGATCTGCGGGAATATTACTGGTGCGATGGAATGAAAAGAGATATTGCTGATTTTACTATGAAGTGTTTGACATGTCAACAGGTTAAAGCAGAGCGGCAGTTACCGAAAGGGATGCTTCAGCCTTTACCAGTGCCAGAGTGGAAATGGGAAAACATATCCATGGACTTTGTTGTGGGATTACCGAGGACATCTCGAGGTAATAATGCAATCTGGGTTATTGTTGATCGCTTGACCAAATCTGCTCACTTCCTTTCTATACGAGATACTTTCTCTCTAGATCAACTTTCTCGTTTGTATCTTAAAGAGATAGTCAGGTTACATGGAGTTCCTCTCTCCATTGTATCTGATCGTGATCCCAGGTTCACATCTAACTTTTGGAAAGGCCTTCAGAAGTCGTTGGGTATAGAATTAAATTTTAGTACAGCTTTTCAACCTCAATCAGATGGGCAGTCAGAACGAACAATTCAGACCATGGAGGATATGCTACGAGCTTGTTCGATGGATTATCAGGGAAGTTGGGACCAACATCTTTCTTTGGTTGAGTTTTCTTATAATAACAGTTTTTATTCCAGTATACAGATGTCACCATTTGAGGCATTATATGGGAAGTGGTGTCGAACTCCAGCATTTTAGGATGAAGTGGGTGAAAGGAAGCTGATGGGACTAGAATTGGTAGAAGAGATGGCAGAAAAAGTTCAGTTGATTCAGAAGCACATGAGAACAGCTCAGAGCAGGCAGAAGAGTTATGCGGATAACCGGAGGAAGGATCTATCATTCGAGGTAGGTGATCATGTTTTTCTCAAGTTTTCTCCTTGGAAAAGTGTGATGAGATTTGGTAAGAAAGGAAAGCTGAGTCCAAGGTTTATTGGACCACATGAAATTCTGGAGAGAGTTGGATCAGTTGCATACCGGGTGGCTTTACCTCCGAGTTTATCTTAGGTACACAATGTTTTTCATGTTTCAATGTTGAGGAAGTATATGCCAGATCCATCTCATGTTTTTAGTCCAGAGGTAGTTCAGCTGGAAGAGAACCTATCTTATGAAGAACAACCAGTCCAGATTCTTGACCACAGGGAGCAGGTGTTACGGAATATGGTGATTCCTCAGGTAAAGGTTTTGTGGAAAAACCATGTGATTGAAGAGGCAACGTGGGAATCTGAAAATGCTATGAGGGATAAATACCCCCCACTTATTTTGATAAGTGAATAAAATTGCGAGGACGTAATTCCCAAAAGGGGGGAAGGATGTAACATCCCAGGTAAATAAAGAATAAAGAATTTTCATATTTATTAATATATACGAATTAAATATTAATTTTAATTAAAAGTGGTTTCTATGTTCGATAGCGTACTCGGTACGGAACGATGATTTTCTTTGAAAACTTACGTTGCACACAAGTAATAAAATAATATTATTTTAAATGTTAGTTAATGAGTAGCCGTTGTACTGGCGGGAATGGATAGAAATAACTAAAATATGATTATATATGTTTTTAAATGTTTTTACATTTACCCAATAAAAGATAAAGGTTTAAAATACGGAAAGAGTTCAATTTTAGGCATTTATACCCTAATTTTCACGAAAGGTCCACTTATCACCTTTTGACGGAGAACCGTCATTAAATATAGTTTTGATCGATCTTATAAATTCTATTGGACCAAATATAACTCTTCTTTAGAATCGGGACATCAAAATTTATTTTGTGTAAATTTTTTGTACCTTTCTGATAAAGTTCATTTTTTTAATGAATAGTGTAAAATGTTGTATTTTAATTCAAAACCTCTTTTTAATATAATTTATTTATATGATTAGATTATCTTTTGAATTGGTTTTAAAGTGAAATTAGAAAATATTTTTACCATTAAATCCAATAGTGGTCATTGTAATTAATTTCACTTTGAAATCGGACTTAAACTAGTCTCAATCTTTTGATACTTATTGTTCTATAAAAACATGCTATTTGCTCTGACAGCGGGAATTAATTATTAAATTAATTAATGTGACTTATATGTTTTGAATTTTGTAAAATAGACTTCATTTTTGAATTCAGAATATCAAATATAGCTTAGGGTGAATTTTTGGTAATTTTCTGAAAAACTTCAATTTTTGATGAATAGTGAAACCACTAAGTGGTACTTATAAAAACTGATTTTCCGTTTAAATGAAATTTTGCCATCATTGAATTTTGATTTTCAAAAATCCTACATACATGGTTTTCATTAAGAAGTAAAATGTGGTTCAATTAGATTAAAATAATTTTTTGGTGAATAGTAACTTATTAAGTTTTTAATCGCGATTAGTGGTAATTAGTGTAGTTTAAGGTAAAAATAATGCTTTAATAAACTAAGATGAGCTTGACACATGTCCTACCCTCATTGTTTGTGTCATGGACGACCAATACAAGCCATGGGTCAACTTGGGGACCCCATGTATCCACTTTGGTTGGGAAATGATATAAATTATTTTTTATTTAATGTAAAAGTAAAACTGACACAAATATAATATGTTTTACTAAAACAATTTTTAAATGGGGTTATAAAAGTCAGATTTTTTATTATAAATAGTAATTTGAAAGATAAAAATATTTCCTACATCATAGTTTTTTTTTATAATTTTTAGACATTAAATAAATTAAATTATTTATGACATAATAATGATGCAGCGATGACATCATTATTTGACGAATTAAATAAAATGGAAAGATAATGTAAAATCTATGAACTACACATGTTCAAAAAAAATTGGATGAGTGGATTTCGAACTCTTATCACCTTATCCACGAATTATATCAATGTGGGTCCTTTTAAAACCGAAACACATTTTCAAATAAAGTAATATTTCTTTACTTTCCAAAAGTGCCCCTCCTCTCCTCTTATAAAAGCCCCCCACCTCTACCACCTTACACACACTCCTAAAGCCTTTGTCTCGGCCAAACCATGCCCATTTACTCTCTCCAGATCCCTCTCATCATCCTAGAGGATTCAATTTGGGCAGAATCCTTTCAAAGGAAGCCTTTAGGCTCAAATCAAAAGGAGTTACACTTTTAAAGGTAATTCATTCTCTCTTGTTCATTTGTTTTATTTTGCTTCTCCAACCCTCTAAACTCTTTTTATTTACTTCTTTTGTAACAACACCAGTATATTCAATATACTAGGATTTTGTTATAAGATTTATTTGAGCTACACTCTCACACAACTACATCAAATGGTTAAAGAACATACAGTTTCCGTGGATGGCGAAATTCTGCCTCCTGAAACGATGATTGTTCAATACTCATTTAACACCTTCAAAGGTGGCCATTATGATGTCACTATTTTTATATATGATATATAATATGTTTTGTTTTATTTAAGATTCTTTATTTTTCATTTTGGGCATACCTTTATGGTTTCCATTATGGGTATACGCGATATCTTCATTTTAGGAAGTGCGGACTACCGCCCCCTCAAAGTGATGTGATTCGTTAATGCCATACGTGGGATGTATAAAGGATGGATTTAAAGTTATTATATATGATTTTATACTGGAATTATAATATACCTCTATATAATTATTATTTATTTCCATTAAATTATGAGATATAAATGAAAGTAGTGTTCATGCGTACGTACGGCTTCCCGTCTCCATGAACGGTGCATTTCATTTCTTATCCCCAAATGTAATACACTATTAAAAGTACATGTATATAATGGATATATATAATTAATTATATATCTAAATGATTAATATAATTCTGGAATTAAAATATACATACCTCTCATTTATTTTTAATTCCATTAATATGACAAAGAAATGAAAGTAGCGTTCATGTGTACGTACGGCTTACCGTCTCCATGAACGGTGCATTGCATTTCTTACCTCTAAATGATTATGTAATATTATAAATACATGTATATTCTGGATATATATGATACATATTATATCCAAATCGGGAATTTCATTCTGGATATAAAGAACCTTTGACCACACGAACAACATGTAATTGTAAGAAGTCCACTTTCGACTTAAAAACCAAATATTGACAAAACAAACATTATTAACTTAAATGGTTACATAATGTTTATAACATGGAAATAAGTGATATAAAAGGAATAATTAACTTTAAAAAGGTTCTTAATCAAGTATAACGTTAAAGAACGATCGAGTCAGGTCGGACCCGAGGTAAGGGACTTCGTCTCAATCTCCTTTCATTGAGGCATATTTCGTTTTATACACAACTTTCTTTTATACGGTGTATAAACCCCTTTTACTTTTACTTTTATACAAAAGGAATATTTTTCTACGAAGCGTTTTACAAAACGACAAAAAGGAATGTTTCTTTTAACGTACGCAGCGACAACGACCTTTTCCGCCACCGCGAGTATTATTTGGTCTTTGGCTTTCTCAATAAGCCGTAATGTTTTTAGAATAAAATAAATACCATATACGCTTTTATGTGTTTTGGTATTGAAAATGGTTTTGAAAAAGGATTCTATTATGTCAATATATTTATGATATATTGTGATTGAAATGTGTAAATGTTATCATTCCTTTATATTGGTTTTATGTTTTATGATTTTATATTGGTACATGGACATTTTAACGGGTGGTTACGTTATAAACCATATGACGGGTGGTGCCGTGAATACCAGTACGGGTGGTTACGTTATAACCTCCAATGCATTGGGTATGGAAGTCGGCCGTATAGATATTCCATTAAGTATGTATGGAAATTGGTCGTATGGCTATTCCATTAAGTGATATGTGTGGAAGTCGACCGTATGGTTATTCCACTTAAGTATGTTTATGTCCCAAGTTACCTTTATATATGTTATGTGTTCTTTTTATGGTTTTTATGGTAATCCTTTGGTTACAAAAAGGTAAGTAATGATACTTTATTCAGTGAATAGTTTTTACTACTTCATGAAGGTGAAGGTATTACTTTGATAGAGTATATATGGTTTACTTGATGTTTGAAAAACTAACAGTTTTCATTCTTTCTGTATCCCTTACTGAGCTTTTTATGCTCACCCCAAGTTTTTTTTGAAATGTTTTCACAGGACTTAATGTGGCATAAGGTCAAGGATAGGATCAAGGGAAAGTCATCCTATATAAAACATGGAACTAGACACGTTTATTTTTAAGAGTTTTTTATTATTATGGAAACTTAGTAGAAGTGACTACTTTGTAATCTTTTGAGATGTAATAGTTGTGTTCTAATTCTATAAAACTCTAAACCTGAAAAGATCCTCAACGTGAATTATTCATTTAATTCAATATTAAGTAAGGTTTAAGGTCGGGGCCTTATAATTAAATATTCAATTTATCCTCATTATGATTTTCTACCCACATAAAATAGGCACATACCATCATGACTCATGATCCATACATAGGTCTCTACCCAAAATTTTATATATCTTTTCCTTGAATGTCAAAAAACATGAAGAACATGGCATCAAAACACAAGGGCCCCTAAATAACCATGTTATTGCTATTCTGCCTTTCTTACATCACAAGCCATGTTCATCGGATACTATTTCCCTACTAACCTATGAAATACTCACCGGTTCAAATCTTTAAAATCTATCATATCTCTCAATGGTGGGATTTGATACCATCCTACCATTATCAACCCACCATCGGTTCCCATTTTGGGACATCAATGAAGAGGGATATAATGCCTCCAAAGTCCAACTTCCAATATGCTATGGGATGAAGACAAGCAGTTATGGTATATTATCAATCTAATGGAATGAATTACCCTCATTATATATTTTAATGAGTAAAAGATATGATCATATCCACCAATGAAAACCATGTATAAACATAAAAGTAATCCTAACAAAAAATCTAATGTCAAACAGATGAAACAACTGAAATAACTAGAAAGTAAATTTAAAAAAATCCTAGGTAGGGTCCAAGAAGTCCATAAATCTCCTAAATTACTACACAATCCATTAACACCTAGTTCAATCCCCGTCCATATCACACAAATGAGAATAATATATATATATATATATATATATGTATATATATATATATGGTGAGAATTACCTATATAATCAGTTGTATCTTACTAGAAACATCATCAAAAAATTGTTAAATAATCATACTAAATCACTATGAATATGTAAATTAATCCCAAATAATCATATGAAAGGTATTTCTATTTCCCATCATCACCATGTCTCAATCAAAACGTAACTCATAATAGAAAATCATTTAATAGTAATCGTATATATAAATAAAGGTACAATAGTTTGACATCTACATTGTTTTTTTACTCATGACCCAATGACTCATGTTACATTATCATCATTTATTTGTGTCATCATACACTCTATATATACATATCACAACCATTTTCATCATATGAATACCTAAACTATATTATTCGTATTCTCTCATCCATTAAAAATTTGATGTCTAGAAGCCAATATATCTATGAATCATTTAGTTTACATCAATACAGCATAACCCATGTATGCATACTAATGGGAAGAATTATTCACAATGAATAGATATAAATACGTCTTATAAATTTATGTTGTTACATCCCTCATATAAATTTATATAAAAACAAATACTCATCACCTCCTGTGTGAGTACATAAAAAATACCATCTTCTATAACGTTCAAGATATTCACACACACAATATTACAAAATTAGGGTGACTGGGGGAGAGGGAGAAGACAAAAATCTATTTCTTATGTATAATGGATGCTGGATAAAACACCCCCAGACATTTCAGTGTCATGATCCCTATAAAATTATGTGGTGAAGTGAATAAAATTATAAAAATACAATAATAAATAATAGATAACCACACATAGGGAAACTACATTTTATTTAAATATTATACTACTTGTATCATAAGAGATACTTGGTTTTCATTGTTAAGACGTAGTTCTAAAACATACACAAAAGTATCATGTAAAAATATTTATTTAAATATATTTATAAATTTATCAGCTAATTATATTTCCCTAAACCATCATCAAATCCATTTTAAAAATGTATTTTTATTAATATTCTCATTTGTGACTTCAACTATAATAATCCAGAACTATTCTCATTCATCGATTAATTAATTTTATATTTTTAAATAAAATTGGGCACTCCTAGTCTAATCATAAAATAACATATCAATGATGAACTTGTTTTTAATAGGGCCATTTACCTTACATAGATTAAAAACATAAAAAATATCAAGAAAAAAACTATATAAAATTAACCATCAAACTAAAATCATTTTGAAATACCATCTCTCAACATGTTCCAACTACCTCAGTTTCGTCCACAACAACTTATCACTTAATATATTATATCATACAATTTTTATCAATATCCAATACAATAACCCCACTCCTCCTACCAATTTCACACCAAAAAAAACAAATATTTCTATTTTACAAAAAATTAGAACAAGGTTTCAATATCCTAGAGGAGGCATACATAATAAATGGATTTACCACACATAAATTCAAGGGAACTAAGGCTATTATATCAAGTAGTTCATATACCTAATTAATAATATATGATTTTTCTTCTATAACCAATTATATGAAGAAAATAATTATGTCACTACTATCTGTAATTGAGTGATTCATTAGGCATAGGTTATTTTTAAGTAGAAACATACTATTCAATAGGTATACAATACTAGGAATATGTACTTCCATATTTTACCAATTTCCTATATGTATGGAAAATTATTTACTCATTCCACTATCATTAATTTTATTCTTCCTTATAGAATTATTTTTCCTATATAATTTCAATAAATTCCACCATGCAACATAACAACTAATGCTCCTAGGTTAGGTTACATCACATATAATGAATGTGGTTAATCTGTAACCTATTTTAAATCTAATTATATTCTTTCTTAATTAAACATCTTAGATCCGTTTAATGCCTTGATCCACTCTCCTTAGTATATATTATTATTAATTTTTTATGAAAATTATAAAAGGAATAATACATAAGTATTACATGGTTTGAGCTTGAAGGAATACTTATTTTTATGTTTGGTTAATGTTTTGTGATAGGGTTTCTATACTATAAAACACAACGTTAAAATATACTTGATATCTCCAAAAAATCAAATGGATCAATCTCCCAAATACCTATTAGAGTATCACCAAAAATATAAAGTCAAAACAATTTCATGGATGCTACCTCTAGAAAAATTTTAGTTATGAAATCTCACCAATTATATCTATCTCTTGAAATGATTCTTAAACCCACTCAATGGGATCTTAATATAGATCCTATAATGCTATTGAAGGATCCTTATGATATCATCCTTGATTAATACATTTATTTCTTAATCAGGGATTGAGTTCCACCCTTGTTCTTCTCCACAACTTCATATCCCCATATCGGGGATCACTTCACATTGCTCTCCAAATCTCCTAGAATTTAAATATCATAGATAGCCAGAAAGGGTATCCACTTCTCTTTTTATTATTGACATCAATATAGAAAAATTCTTATTGGTGTGTTAGTATTCCTCTATAATAAATAGGATATCAAGAATGCAATCATGTTCTTCTCCATTAATATACAAGAAATACTTCTTTTGGATTTAGTAGTATTTGGGTCTCTAAAATATATTCTTTTATCTCGGGAACATATATATATATTCACATAATAATACAACAAATAATATTTACCTAATTTATATAGAAACTATATTATTATAGGATTCCTAAAATACTTCTCCATGAACATACTCAATCTAATTCAAATCACGTATAGGATTTCCATATAAATCTCCTTAAGACATTGGAATAATTCCCATGAAATATTTTAATATCATCAACCTAATCTTCTCCAAAAATATTATAGTCTCCAAATCTACATGAATTAATGAAAAAAATTCATTTCCAACATCATGGGTTACATTACTATTTCCCACATAGATTCATATTTCATAAAATTCTTAGAACACTAACCATAGTATTTTTTACTTTTTCATGGTCCTTTTTTATAACTATGTGTGGCATGGTCTTATATCTTTAGTGCGTTTCTCCTCATAGAAATCAGAAATTCACCCTGCGAGATCTCATACATCCCATCTACTTGAGACATTATCCTTATTTTATAATGTTTTTTGACCCTTGAATATGATTTCAATCACACGATCTAATTTTATTTTCTATTTTCATCCTCATAGTAAATATTTTCAGTTTTCCTCAAATATTTAGCCTTACATAACCATGTGAACATCCTTCATTCCATTATGTGAATGGATTTTGACCTTTAAGTAACCAAATAAATATTTTATTCACTTTTTATTTGGTACAAAATATCATTTCCATTTTCACTAAATCCAAGGATTTTCATCACATAGGTCGAAGGTTACCATTATGTATCCCTGCTCAATAGATAAACTATGTGGTAGAAAAATGTTAATGATGACTAACCATATTAGTATATTGCATTCACTACATCCTAAAAATGAATATTTTCTATCTGAAGAAACCATTTAGATTGATTGTATGCATCCACTACACTATTTGGGTCTACTAAGTGATAAAAATACCAAATTTCATGTTAAACTCTACAAATTACGCATTTTATTCCTGTAAAATTATGGAAAACATAATCCATATGAAACACATCAAATGAAACTAAAAATAACTTCAAAAATTTTGTCGAATTTTTTTTCACATCCACCAACACTTGTCCTTGATTTCCTTGAGCATGAACACATCAATCATCACATTAAAATTTATCCCTTATTGAACTAGTCTTTTCATGATATCTATGATAGTGTACAAGACTTATTCATTAAATTATCTATATATTATAACTATAGGTAACTATTATTCATTATTTTCAAACACATTTTCACTTTGTTTTGTAATCCTTATATCTTTCCACGTTATGAAAAATAAAATCCAAACTTTGGAATAACAATAACAACCATAAAAAAATTGAATCAAACTATCTGGTAAATATAAAGAGTTATTAACAACAACTCAAAAATCACATGATATAATAATATCCCAATTAAATACACCATTCAATTATAATTTTCATATTACTATATTCATCTTTATAATGAATACCTAATTTTAAACATATATGATGATCTTAGAAATATTGAATTCAATTTTATAAATAACTATAGAAATCATGAAAACCATAATAGTAATATTTGATAATAATTTTTTTTCAATTATTTAATTTCAATGAAAAAATAATTAATATACTATATAGGATATAAATTCTCTCTTTCTTCATTAAATTTTATAATTGTGAATTACTATTTATCTCTATGTGATATTAATTTTTCCCCTTGATATAATTATTTTATATTATATATAGTTGACCACATATATCAACCCCATTAATAATAAATCATGATTAAATAACACCTTTCATAAAACAAAGTGAAAACTTATATCCCATATCTGAAAACATTCTTCAAGATTTTTCACAACACAATTTATAGGGAGGGAGATGGAGAGAAAGAAAATTTGAGTTATGGAGAATCATATTAAGGATTTAATGATTTTAGGGACTCTTTGATATGGAATGGTAATGGTTGGATTTCATGACCTCATAGTAAGTATCAAGAAACAAGAATATGGGTGAAAGACATACTATTTATTTTAAAATAAGAGACCATAATATGTCTATAATATATCGACAAGTCTTGACTAGTAAATCCTATTTTAATCTCATTAAATATTATTTTATTTTATTCTCTTTCACATCCTATTTAGATATCCTTAATTATATAAAGTCAAAATCTGAATTTAATCCAATTTTAAAAGATATTAAATTAATAATATTTAAATAATACTTCCATTTACTACCTCATAATAATATTTGGATTGAATCTATGTAGAAAAGTGAAAATATTTATAAAAGGTATGTCCATTAGGTAGTTTACCTTGATGCCACTCACCCATACATAGTATGGGGGTCACCCTAATGATACAAAAGCTACTTTTATTGAAAGGAGGATTTATCCACATGCATGAAACACTACTATGGGTTATCAAAGACTCAAAATACCTTGATATGAGTAGGTAACCAACCTTGAAATGATTGTTAATCTCATGTAAGATCAATAAAAACAACATTTAAATTTTTTATACCTTTACATAGTAAACGTAATAATTGGTGTAATTTGACATGAGAAGTAAACTACCCTAAAATGAATATGTGACATCCTATATGTTGTCGGTTACCCAAATGGGAGACCCTGCATAAACATTATGTGAGGCTCAAATTACATTTTTGTAATGATTGAAATATTTATCTTACCTTTTCATATTGAAGGAAAATATATGATGCCATTGGGAGAGCTCAAAGATACAATTATTCTTTATACGATTTCTATTATAAGACCAATTAAAAATATATCCAATCAATAATAAATTTCATGAAAAAGGTTTATATAATGGTTCGATGACTTAACTTCACAAATGGACGAGGTCCTGTGTATGGTTAAATAAAAACATTAAAATCATTAAATTAAAATTAATATAAAATTATAAATATTAAAGATAATTTATCCTAATACCATCCCAAAACCTCCAAGTCCTAGGAAAACGTACGGGGTAGGGGTATTTTGAAATCTGGTCCCTGAAATTATAAATATTTAAATACCATTATCATAGGGGTTGTTTTATCCCAATGAAACTTCTCTGATTTTCAAAACATTATAAAATTTGTATCAATAATAAAAATTTCATGGTTCTACGTATATAATTATTTATTTATCTTAGCATTACAAGTAGTTGAGTTTAAATTCATTTGAATTTTATAATCCACTTTGACCATCAATTATAGTCATAATTATGATAGTCTCAACTATGGAACAATGGGTAGTCATGTAATATAAATCAATAATATATTTTTTTTGGTTTCCATAATATCATATGTAAATAAATTCCCCAACACCATATCAATATCATGTAAGACTATGTTTTTAGGGTATTGATAAAATCCTTTCCTGGTCATAGTCATGCTCCTCTTCTCCTCGCATTTTTCAGCAACCAATACTGATTTTCTTTTTATCCATTTCAGCTATATTTCCTTATTTTATGTTCAAATTCTTCTATCCACCCCTAAGATTGTTAATTATTTTATTATTAATCCATTCCATGTTTCTTTCGATGTTTCCCATGTACCATATATCATTAATGTCCGACGGAATATCTATTCTAAGGACGTTGATGAAAATAATTACATTGGGAAATAATGGACAGTGACTTGTTTTAGTATGGAAGTGTTTTTTATGATGTTTATTATTCATACTCATCAGTTCATTTCCCAGATCCATCAGGTTGGTCACCCATCTCCTTATTGAATAGTTTTGGTGTCTTTTCACATTATAATCTATTCACGAAGAAGACATTCCCTATTTCTTCTACAACATCATGAGGTGTGTGAACTAGATCATTATTAATATGTGAACCAAAATTATCAAAACCGATTACAATGTTCTCACAATCATTAGGGACCAAATACGAGAAACATTCTTTGAAATGATCCCCACTGTTATATGGAATTTCCATTGTATTAGATGATGGATCAAGACTAATTTCTCATTGAATTAATTTCATCATTGTGGAATTTCCTTAGAAGATATTCTCAAGCCTTGTAATAAAATGTATGAAACTGAGGTGCTTCTGTGTAGTATTATTTTTTATTCATTCATGCATAGGGAGAATCTCAATCACCAAATATTCCATTTCTTAGATTCCATCATTTCAATGAAAAATGTTGATGTATCATATCAACATATTATATCCAAAATTAATGTAGGTGGCCTCATATTACCATTTTCTATGAAAAGTGTTATACCATGGGAAGGGATATTTTATGTTATGATCTAGAATCATCAAATTCCTAAAACATGGATTGGTTGGTGGGTGGTCATTTTAATTAAATATTTGATATATCTATGAATTAATGAGGTATAATCTATCCAGTTCTAGAACAATAATATTTTTCATCCATCACGGGCAAGAGTAGGTTGATGGATTTAGCTTTCCCATATAAAATATTTACCTCATGAAAACCCAATAAGTTATCATTAGTACTTGGTTTTGGTTGAATTATATCATATCCAATATGTAGGCTACATTGAGCTCCCAGATGTGAGGATAAATCGTATGGTTTTTTAGGTTTTGGACCAAATTTTTTTGTGATTATATTCGTTTTGAAGATGGTTATAAGTGATAGTTTTTTCTTCTATACAAGGTGGGATTACAGTTCTGATTAACAAAACAATGGGAGGATGTCATGGATCAATCCTATGTGTGGGAGTTCATAGATGTGTTTTCATAATAAACTTCATCACCAGTGTGGGGACAGTTTATCTAGGAATTCACAACTTAACCATAGATATTTAGAATTTGGTGACACCAAGAATCATATCAACCAGATCAAATCTCATTTATAAGTGTATTGGGATGATGAAACCTTCAGTGAAATTCTCAACTAGAATAATAATCTTAGTGATTTATTGATTGAGCATGAGCAAGTGGGTCATGATAGATCAAGGGTTAACTGGATCAAAAAGGTGAGAATAATATGAAATTTTCTAGAATTTTATCAATGGAAATTAATGGACTGTCATCCATATTATACACATGAATGATGGAACATTTTATAATGATCTATTTATTATTTTTGGTATGAATGAAAATTATTTCATATTATTCCTTTGTAATAATAACGCTCATATAAAGGGTGGTTACCCAAGTGGTTAGAGTGATCTTTTTAATTGTTTCCCTCAAGTGGTGTATTCTGCCAAAAATGTTTTTTCAGAACAATCCTGGATGAGTAGGAAATTTTAAATGTTATTCACTCACAGAACTATAATAGCCCCCATGGTTTAAATTGCTCTCCGGCATACTTTTATATGGGATCATGGATCATATAAAATTGGACCTTATTGGTTCAATCAAATAAAGTTATCATTGTGGTATTCATCCATAGGTTCTCTGTGAAACATTCTTTCTGATAATCCCTAAAGTGAATAACCTATCATCTTTCAATCATGTTACACAAATTAGTATCTATAATCTGTCATATATCATATTGACTAGTATTCTCAACATTTTGATTTCAATATCTATCCATTATTGGATGGATATTGGGAAATGTTGTTTCATTAATGGAGATCCCCCCAGCCATCTAATGTCATGGAATAAGAATTGGTTTCATACCTTAACAAGAAAGTTCATGGTTCAAATGTGGTCATCAAATTTGACATGGATAAGTCATATGATAGAGTTTAATAGTGTTATATTCTCATTTTAATGGATTTACTTGTATATTCTAACTGGGTATGTAATTCATTTTTATGATGTTATACTTTCCCTTGGTTCTCATTATCATTGATGGTGAAAATTGGTTTCTTTAAATAAGTGAGTGGAATAAGAACAGGAGACCCCCTTTCTCTTTGAACATTCAACACGATCTGAGACCCACATAGTAGACATACTGAGAAGGACAATTCCAATGTAAATATTAATCATTTCAAGTGATGGATTCAGTTTAGTGGAGTCTCTCACATTATTTTCATTATTGATATGATCTTCTTCCTAAATAGAGTGGGTAGATCCATCATAGCCCTTAAATAACTTTTTTATGAGAATATCTAGTGAAGTGGTGAAAAATCAATTGTTAGAACAGTAATATGTATGTTCAATGGGAAAGAATTTATAATGGTATACAAAAAATGGAAGAGCTGTTAGGATTTCTCATAATACCATTCCCCTTACAGTACATAAGTGACCCTATTTCTTTCTTAAGATTTTACATTTTTTTAATGTGATGTGGTTGTTAATAAAATCATCATCCAGAATAAAAACAGTAAAATTGTTTCCTCTTATTCGGTGGAATAATTACTCTTGTTATTTGTGTTTTTTTAGTTTTATCCCAATACACATTATATCAATTATCTTAGTTCCTAAATTAGTGAAGGGAATATTTAGATGATCCTTACCACTTTTATCTGGTACTGACATGCTGATGGAAGGTATCACTCGACAACATCAATATTGATGTATAAACCTGTGCAAGATGGGGGTAATAATTTACCTAGTGTGGATGATTCTATGAAATTTATTAATGCTTAATTAGTGTAGGAGGTTTTTTGAGTGATGTTCACTATTGGTTATTTTCAATGATGATATGTACAGGCTTATTCTTGATTATGTGAGGGGAAATGATTCATGGTTATGGTAGTCAATTCATGAAAACATTCCTATCCCCATCAAGAATTACTGGTGGAATAGAAAAGCCTTACTATATATTTCGAGTTAAAAACATAGGTTGGTACACTATTTAGCTTCTCTGGATGTCTAAACCCCATATTTTATTTTGTTCAGGTGAGCTATATCCCTTCAATTGTTTATTTTGTACTCAAACAAAATCAATGATACATATTTGATAACATTGAGATATCCTCAACTAAAGATCATTTGATTTTTACTAAATCATAATTGAGGTTGTTCTCGTCAAAGGATTATATGTATGTTCTCTCATACAATACTCATAATGAGTGGGAGGACTATTTCTTCTATTGTAATGAAATACCCATCAAAAAGAACTTTCTAATTTTTCACATTTTTAGTAAGTGCATACCTATAGATGAAGCGAACTGTAAGAAGAGTGTTTTTATTTCTTCATGGTGCTAGTGTAGTCGGAAGGCCAATATAGAATCAACCAAGAACATTTTATTTAATAGTGTTTTTGGTTCTACGGTGTGGGTTCAACTTCATAGTATTGTGGGTCTCGACATACATATTGTCTCCAGTTTTGGTATCCATCTCAATTGTAGGCACAGAACTAGAATCAATGATCATGAAAGAAATGAGATAGTTGTGTTAATGGGTAAGAGTTCTCAACTATTTTGATTGCCTAAAATTTATATCATATCTAAGGCATTCAATGTAATTTTCTAGTAGAAAAATTTCTATCTAGGTTTCTAGTGGTGGATTTAGGAAAATTATTTGGGACTATAGTAAATCCTTGAATATGATCATTTCCTTCATGGGTAATCATTATTTAACACAAGTACCATATAATTATCCTTGAAGAGGGAGATGAATTTTTTGTAGTGCACATGTTAGTGTTATAAATCTCACTGTGGATTGGTCGGGAAATCATGATTTGATTTATAAAATTTGTGTTTTTCAGGGTTACACTGGTTCAGTTCTCAATGTATACAACCATTTCTATGGTAATGGGTGCTCTATCATGGTAGAGGCTTCTGCTCTTCTTAATAGGTTAAAGAACTGATTTAAACACAATTTATCCCTCTCTAGCATCGAAACTGACTTAGTAGTAGTTGAAAACTCTATCCAAAGGAAAGAATCTACTCCCTGGTCTACTTCTTATCACATTTTAGGTGAGAGATTCAATTTCTAATGGTGTATTTTTCTCCACCCATTACAAGATGGAAAAAAATGGAAGATTATTATTCCTCTATGGGTAACCAGGATGAACCATGATTGTTTTCTCTAGAATGGTATGCTTTCCCCTAGAATACGTGGATATTATTCAGGTGTACATTCTTGGCTTAAATTATTTTAGATCTCCTTAATCCCCTTGTTTCTGATTCTTTCCTACATAATGCTTGTTTTTGTGACTTGTATTCTTTGAGTGAATAAAAGAAATATTTTTGTTATCAATATAGATGTTTAAGAAAAATTTTTTGATTTAATTCTTCAAAATAATATTTTTTAAATAATATCACTTATAAGTAACTTATTAATTTATTCTTAATCAAAAATGAAAATAAATTGAAAATAAACATGTAAACATAAACATAAACAAGATATAACAAAATAAATTTTGTTTAAAATATTTCGAACAAATAATTTTCCCAATATATATATTATCATTAACACTCGATAAATAAAATGAAATTGTATGAGAAGTATCGTACCTCATGTCACTACATAGACCACCTTTATGGTCACCTTGTATAATGAATTTAAATTCAATAAATAGATTTTTGTGGACCATTTTCATAAACATATAAATTTTAAAGTTCTTTTATAGTCATTTGAAATGAATTCATCGAATAGTTCTTTTTTACATCCACCACATTAAGGTTTTTCATTCAGTATCTCTAAAATTAAATCTATATATTTTATATGGTGAAAATGCTATGAGATTTTAAAATAATGTAATGATCATATATAATTTTTGTATATAATTTTTTTCATTATATAAATTTTTGGATTTATCTATTCATAGTGATCATAGAAAAATGAATCTCATTGCTTCATTGATGTTGTAGTCCATACATATTCACATGTGTTGTTGTCATTTTCCAGTCGATAGAAGTGTAAAAATGTAAATGACATCTTATATTTACAAAATCATAATTATTTCATGAATAACAAATATATACATATCAGTAATTCCATATTTACAACCATCCATGTAAAATGAGGATAAAAATTTAATTACACCACTATGTGGAGATGGTAGACTGTATATACACAGATATGACGTTTTTATTTTCCATAGGGTAGAATGGAGGTCTAAAATGGTTATAAAATTTTTTATTAACTATTATATGATGGATTCCACATTTTTAGAGGAATTATAAATCAAAATAATATTTAAAATATTGGTAAGATAATTATCTCTTCATTGAGAGAGATCATTTGGATTACACTTCATGCCTTCCTAGGATGTTCGTTGGATATGACCAAGAGCTCATGAATGCATCAATGGAATATAGTATGGTTTTTGGGTTGGAATTTCAGGAGCTATAGGGATTTGTATTTTTGAA
Source organism: Viscum album (assembly GCA_963277665.1). NCBI lineage: Eukaryota > Viridiplantae > Streptophyta > Magnoliopsida > Santalales > Viscaceae > Viscum > Viscum album. The sequence continues at coordinate 959,597,916 of OY728155.1, forward strand.
TATACAAGGATAAGAGGATACACTTTATAACCTAATGGAGGTCCATAAAGAGAATTTATAATAACATTTGAATAAAATAATGTTATTTTAATTTGAAAGTGGATCCAAATTTTCCTTGATTTCAAGAGGATAAGGTTTACGTAGAAATAAAACCTTATAATGAGGTGTAAGGTAGTGAATTAGTTTATATTTAATCCTCAATCCTTAGTTCTTAATCTTCATAACCCATTTTACCCTTAACCATGGTGATAAATATTTACGATGTTTATTATTCATTATGAAAAACATTTGAAAGCATAAAATAATATAAATTTTGAAAATTGAAAATCTAGAATCCATTATACCCGACTAAATACATAAATATTTCAAATTAATACTATAAATATATTTTTTCAAATCACAACAAATATAGTTTTTATAAATCTAATTGTTTTAATCATGAAAATTATTTTAATGAAAAATAAAGAAATATGTTTATTTCAAAGGATTAATTAGATTATAGTATATCAAAGGTAGATTATTTCCCTTTTAAAACAATCCAAAATTTTATGAAACTTTATAAATACAATATTATAAAATTAACAAAAAACTATTTTTAAATTAATAAAAACATTCTATAATGATAAGAATATATTCTTACGGGTAACATTATAATTGTTATGAACTAAAGAAAATATTTTATTATATATTTAAAATTAATTTCTTATAATCCTACATGATATTATTATTTAATTTTAAATTCATAAACGTTCCAATTGTGTAAAATCAATATGTTTCACTATTAACATAAATTTTAACTAATTTTTTCAAAACATCAAAAAGTTATCTAAATAAATTTTTGAAATTATGAATTCAATAATGAATTTAGTTTCTTCAATTTTAATTTTTAAAAATTTTATATCTATATTTTAATCGAGTTCTTGAATAAATATATTTTTATTATGTTTTAATTTCTTTATAAATAAAATTTTTCTTACTATAATTGAATTTGGGGTTTTACATTATTCTATATTTTAGAAATATTGTCGTTGATGTTTCATGAATCTATCATCATGAAATTATGTGGGTATTTATTCGTCATAGATTATTTAGGTTACCATTTTGTATATTTTTAATGATTTCTCCAAAATACCATCACATGTTGAGTCATCAGATTCAGCTACATTTATTCTAAAGTGTCAATACTCTCAGAAGGTTATTGATAGTATTAAAAAATAGTTTCCAATAATATTTCCATATTGGTGAGAACATATGTTGGGTAGGAATTTTTCCTTCAATAAAGAGATATAGAACCCAACATGAACATTAGATAGGCATAGTGGCATTTCCATATGGTAAGACACAGAACCAAATCATTCCATGTTTTAAAATTCCCCAATGTACCTTGATCATCGTCATTTCTATTTTTATTCAAGAAGAAGAAAAGAAAGAAACATACCAGGCCACTTGACCACACAACCACAAGACCACAACCCACCTGCCCATATGCCCCCATGCTCACATGCCCCTTCCAGGGGATTAAAACTGAGGAGGTCTAAAATAGTAAAGGCCAAGGGCATCCCCTCTGATGAGGTTAACCCCCTTGTGTTTCAAAGTATGAACATTGTGAAAGAAAACCGGATCTGGCCCAATGACCTCAAGGGAAGCAAGGTAATCTGCAACATGATTCCCCTCTCTCCATGAGTGTTTAACAAAGGTATCATTATTGATCATGCTCCTTCCATTCATAATAATGTATGAAATAGCCCACGGATTTGGGAAGAGATCATTCAGAGCATCATGTAGGATTTGTGAGTCTGTTTCCACTTTTGGAATCACAATACCATGTTGTTTGCAAATGCTTAAACCTTGCATCATAGCCCTGGCTTCGTCCTGAAGAGAAAAACCATAGTCGAGACGAGCCGAGAAGGACATTACCACTAAACCTTGAGAATCACGGACCGCACCACCACCGCGTAGGAGCCCTCCATGACAAGACCCATCAGTATTAAGTTTTAGGCCTCTGGAGGGAGGGTTCCAGTGGATCCAAAGTCTGAGAGAACTGCTTATGCTAGGCTAGGAGACTTGATTCTTCCTGTTCATCCACTGTAGAGAGGGATCCTCTCGCAATTTTTTGAAGAGACGGACCAGGTCAATGAGGAGATTATTTGTTTTTAGAATTATGGACTGGAAAGAAGATCTGACCCCTTCATGACGAAGCTTATTTATCACCTGCCAGATAGACCAACACCCTGCATGCAGGATCAAGGTTTGAGACAACTTCTCCATCCCTTTGTCCCCTGTGCCATGATACCACCTATCCAAGAATAGAGTATCTCCCACGCTCTGAACCAGAAGTTCGATAAACTCCCCTAAGAAGCTCCAAACAACACCTGTCCATTCACCTCTAAAGAACAGATGTTTCGTACTCTCCTCATCACTAGAAACACAGTATGTGCAATGCGATACTGTAGGGATCCCACAGCGTTTGATATTCTCATTAGTTGGAATGGACACATTCCTAATTCTCCAAAGTATAAAGTTAAATTTTGACGGGATTGGTTTGCACCAAAAAAGATCATTCCAGCAATCACCATGAGCCAGATCCTCCCACGAATGACGGTAGTCCAGGAAATTAAAAGCCCCTGAAGAGGATAGGGTGAACACATAATGATCAGGATCCGATGAGATGTCAATTAGGTTAAAGGTTTCATTTTGTTCCTTGTCCAGCACAACCTTGATGAAATTTGGATGCATGCTAGCTTCCCTGATTGTGAGGGTAGTGCCTGGACAACCCGGGAACTCGAGCATTTGCCTACCTAATTGTGATTCCAGAAGGAGACATCTCTTCTCCCAATAATCCATTGAGAGTATTGTTTCAATTCTGTAGTAATGCTAGAAATTTTACACCAGAACATCGAGCCACGGCCCTCCATCGTGGGCTGAGACCAATACTGAGCATGAATGTTCTTCCCTACAGTATACCCTGCTCCACAACTTCCCATGAATGTTTCGCATGTCTGCCTTTGATGGTGTCTTCAAGACAGCACACATTAATACCTCCTGCCTTCGTGGGCTTATCCATCTTCTGCCACGAAGCCCAATGTCACTTTCCCTCCGTGCGGGGATCCCAGAGGAAGATAGCAAGGATCTTTTCAATGTTAGAGATGACACCCTTAGAAGAATTAACAGCTAAGAGACCGTGGACAGGAGTTTCCAATAGAATGCTACTAATGAGCTCAATACAGCCACCAAAAGAGAGATACATGTATTCCCAGTTAAGGATGTGGTCTGCAATTTTACTACTGAGAGAATCAAAATCCCGAATAAGGAGTCTGCTGGGTGAGATGGGAGCCCCTAGATATTCCATAGGGAAGCCTCTGCGTCTCATTGAAATGGTGCGTTCAATCTCCTGACTCCGCCTGGATGTGCAATGTTTTGAGATGTAGCATAGACTCTTTTCCTGATTGACCACTTGTCCACTCCAGTAGCAGTAGTCCTCCAACACTGAATTCAAGCCTCTAATCAATGATTTTCTAGCGTTTGTGAAAATAATGGTTTCATCAGTGAACATAAGGTGTAAAATAGGTTGAGCTCCCATACTCCTTCGATACGCTAGAATCATTCCTCTACTCATGCTCTTGTGTAAGAGGTGGCTGAGGATGTCCTAGGATAAATCAAAAATGCTTGGAGAGATTGGGTCGCCTTGTCTCAGTCCACGAGTGGTCTTGAAAAAACAGTAAGATTTCCCCATGAAAAAGATCGACAACGAAGCTGAGCTAAAACATCGAAAGACCAGATCGATATTCCAAGGGGTGAAACCCATGCCTTCCATCATCTTATTAATGAAACTCCACTCCATATGGTCATAAGAATTACTCATGTCCAGCTTGAGAATGATATTGGATCCACGAGATTTGTGATGGATATCTTTAACCAATTTCTGAGCAAGAGCGATGGCGCCTTGAATGGACCGGCCCTTCACAAACCCATGATGCTCCAAGGAGATCCACTTCGAAAGATGTGTGGATAGCCTTGTGTTTATGATTCTAGAGAGGATTTTATATGGAAAATTACATAGGATCACCGGTCTGTAATGTGACATCAAAGAGGGATTCTTGTTTTTAGGAAGGAGCACCATTTTTGTAGCACAAGCCACCCATGCTAGAGTACCTCCCCTAAAAAAATCTTGAATGGACGAGACAATGTCCTCTTTAAACACCTCCCACGAAGCCCGATAGAATGAGCCCGGGAATCCATCAGGGCCCGGGGCACTCTTCGGATGAAGATTCATCATGGCGTTAAAGATCTCCTTTTCATCAGGTATGGTGCTCATCTTCTCATTATTCTGATCTGACACAACTCTAGGGATCACCTTGAGGATCACATTATCCCTTCCTGAATAGCCATTTGGAATCCAGGAATAAGGCTTAGTCAGCAGGTTCTTGAAATAATCGAAAGCCTGGTTCCCCACAACGTCTTTGTCATCAGAAAATGATCCATCATCCATCAGCAAATTAGGTTTGACAGGCTTCATTCTCTCCTTGATACAGACATGGAAAAATGTTGTGTTCCTGTCACCTTCTCTAAGACATTTAATTCTTGAAGAATCTCTTGCCATGCGTTCTTGAACCAAAAGAAGCTCCACTACAGTACCCTTTTTAACAGAGATCTCCTCGAAATTGATCTCATCCCATGTATGTTCCATCTTAAGTTCAAGTAAATCCAACTCCTACATAGCGTTGATGATGGACCTGTCCTAGGGGGATTCCCTTTTCCCACAACTGTAGGATAGACTTGAGGTGCCTTAATTTGTCATGCAAGGCAACCCACGTATGGGCTTGAACAAGAGAACCCCAAATATGCTGAACCAACTCTTAGTATCCTGGGGAGTGAACCCACTGCTGATAGAATTGGAAACGTCCCTGGAATTCATGCCCCGCTGAAATTGAAACCATAAGGGGGGAGTGGTCAGAAACATCGCATGCGAGATGACTTACCTTGGTGCTAGAGAACGCAGTGGTGGCGTGGATGCTAGATAGACATCTATCTAACCGACTCCAAGAGAGATGAGGTCCCCTTAGGTTGTTGCACCAGGTGAAGCAATCCCCTGAGAATACGAGATCACATAAACCTTTCCCAGCCAGGAACTGAGAAAAGTCCCTACTATAATTCCGTTGAAAATTCCCTCTTCCTTTCCTCTCCTCTGGGTTGGCTAGAATGTTGAAATCCCCTCCAACAAACCAGGGGAGGGGCCGTGGTTGAAATCCTTTAAATCGCTCCATAACATTTCTCTTTGAAGCGGATCACGGCTTCCATAGATGGCAAAAATGAAAAAAAAGTGTAACCTTTGGTCACTTTAGTGGTGATGAATTGATTACCGGATTGGACTAGCTCTACCGAATATCTTTGATTCCAGAACATTCAAATGTTCTTGTTAGATGGATCATCATGCAAAAAACCATGCAGTTTGAACCGCCAAGAAAACTCCCAGATTTTGGCTATATTTTTCTTGTGTTTGAGAATGGAAACTATTGTGACCTTGTGCCTTCTGACCTCATAAGCGATAAAATCCGACTTCACCTAGGCTTCAATTCTGCGGGCATTCCAAATGTGTACTGGAATCATTGAAAAGAAAAGGCTCTGGCTTTGGCTCCAGAGTTCTTGGCCTTCGTGAAGTGGGAGGAAGAACGCTCCTTTAGATTTCTCGATTTTGAACGAGTACAAACACCCTCTTGAGTGGACGCCTTCTTGCCAGATGTAGATGTTGATCTGGTGGAATAGAAAGAGGTTAATTCCCAAATAGATAAGTCTTGAGGAGGAGAACACTTTGGATTCCTGGAGCTTATGGAAAGTGGCTTCTGTTTCTGCTGGAACCCTTGTGAATTTAGAGGGGGTCCTTCCTATTCTATAAGGAAATCCTCTATAGAGGAGCATCCAGAGACCAAAAGAAGCGAGCTAGTCTTGATTTATGACGGGAGATCCAGGTTCAAGGGGCCTAACGGCCTAGAAAGCAATCCTTGCAAGACCTTCTCTGAGTTCAACCCCTTGAAGAGTAAGGAGAACAAGAGGGGAGGTATCACAAGACCAGCCCTTGGAGACTGCACCCCTACTAGAACGGGGAGAACACCGCTTGTTCTGACCCTTGAAACTATCCTTCCCATAGAAGAGGATAACTTAGGAACCAAGGCTAGAGAGATATCAGTGTTCGTGTCTGGAGAGATTCCGTGATCTGGGGATAACATCTAAGAGTTACCGAGGGGAGGCTGGCGCGACGAATTTGATGCCTGCTCTCTAGAAGCCATACGGTTGAAGGAATGATGTCCAACCCCCTGCTGACATCTCCTACAAACTTAGATATAGTGGCCTTGGAGAAGACAGTGAGAGAAAAACCGAGGAAACACTGGAAAAGAAAGATCTTGATTCCAACTGAAGTCGTCCTGAACCCGAAGCATCAATTTGACCGGTGGGGATAAAGAAGTGTCCAATTCCACACAAATCTGAGCCACTGAAACATCCCTTCAACCGGAGGTCCTTTTATCAGAGCACACAAAGACACCAATGGCATCACCAATCTCCTTGAGAAAGCCTTCATTTTGGAACAGAAGCGGAAACCCCGGAAGATAGATCCAAACCGTAGCAAGGGGGTTTTCTTTCCCCCTGTGAACATCCAGGGACCATCGGGAAAGACTGAAATTCCAATGTCCAAATGCCTGAGGAGCCCAACACCACACCTGTAGGAAATCGTCTTCTGAAGCCATAACCAGGAAGAAAGAGGTCCGGTGAATAGACGAGATCTGAACAGGAGACTTTAAACCCCATAAGAGGACAAAACGATGGAACACCTCCAGAGGAGGTTTTGCTGAGCCAAACCAAGAAACCAAGGTCCACTTAAGGCACACCTCCGCCTCTGCAAAGCAAGCCAACGGGAAGTCTATGGAAGGGAACCCACCATCGTGGGAGACATTCATGGCCGAGACACACACCTCTGGAAATAAAGGGCGAGGAGAACCGTAGAACGAGCCGCACAGAGCATCTTTGAAGGAACCGGGCCTAGGGGGTGCAGCAGAAGAGAAAATAGCACCTTGAGGAGGCAGTGAGGACTTCTTCCCTACACCCACAAGCTGGGCAGGGAGCAATGATTAAGGATCAATCGTAGGCAAGGCGCTAGGAGGCACGAGGATCCCCTAAACCAGAGGGTCGATAGCAGCAGATCCCAAATCCAAGACCAGCTCGACGACAGAAGCATCCGGCAGACGGGAAGAGGAGGCGCCAACAGACCTAAAATTTGAAAAACTAGGAGGTGTGTGGGGTTAATTCTCACGGGAAAATATCATTCATAAAATAAAATTATAAATGCTTTTACCAGTTATATACATAGACCTTTTTCCAACTTTGAGATTATTTGATATGAAATGTATAGTTCTTACTTCTCTCATAATATCCTAAAAATATTATGGGCCTAAAATATTCATTTCCCTAATTGTTGACTGATAAGTTTCTATAAAACAATTTACACTACATTGCTAAATTTTTATCCAGTTAAATTTCAAAATGAAATCTATTACTCATTTTAAATTCTATAAAAGGTAATTTTCAATCCCATATACCTTGAAATTCAACTAATATTTTCCCCAACATGTCTTTTAATGTGTGGAAAGTCCTTTTAGAATGCTCTTCATCCATATTATGATAAGATGTTCTCAAATATAGCTTGGTCTATATTGTCTTCTAAAGACTCTACCAAAAATTTTTGGTAAATCAAATATCATGCATGAAAACAAAAAAAAATATGTTAGATGAAGTCTCTCAACATAATTAATAAATATCTGTGTGAGGAACCCAATATATGGGTCATTCTATATAACAAGGAAATTTGGTGAATTAGTAATGTGATCAATAAAAAATCATTTAGAATATTTTTTTCACAAAGTCTGGAAATACATTGACTAATTCCATTCTATTATAATCCCATTTCCACCAAAGATTATTTAGATGTATCATTATTTATTTGTGAAGATGTATCTTATCCTTTACCTATAGAAAAATAAATAATATTGATACATGGATTTTAATTTCTTATTAAATATTATCGCACCAAAATATTTACATCAAATACAGATACACCTTTTCACTACATGGGTTTATAGAAATATTTGAGCTATGCGATTTGTCTAACATTCCATTATCTTCTTAGGAATTGATGACATAAAAACACTTGATAAATTTCAAAATTCTCTATTTAAAGATGAAATTTACCAACTTTTCATTAGTGATGAGATCAATTTTTATTTTAGTATTACAATCACCAAGTTGTAATATTTTTTTATATAATATATATAGTTTTGAATTTATTTTCAATAGATTCACTATCTATAATTCCATAATTATTACCATATAAAAAAATACTAATTCCATGAAAATAGATTATTTTTAAATCATTATTTTAGTCTAAAAACTAACACCACCACTACTCAACACATCAACCACCTTACTTTCATTCATAGGGTTATATTTTTTTGAGAAATAGTAATCCTTGATCATTTACAAAAATCATCTCTAGATCATGTTGAGTGATTTATCTGATAGGATGATTTTTCTTCTTTTTTAATCCATATATATTTCATACTTTTTACTATAATGGTAATCTATCTATATCTATAATGAAATGATCTAGGCTAAAAAATACAGATCATGGGATAAGAAACATCATTTCATTAATATTTATCTTCCTTGATTCATAACAAAACAATGAATATATAATATAGTGAGAATATAGATAATAAAATAATAAATTAAAAAATCAAATTTTTTTAGAAAATAACATTACACCACTCATCTAGGAACTTTAACCTCTATTGTAGAAATATCATAAGATTGACCTGCTTCACCTGGTCTCTTTTATGGAGTTTCCCAAGATTAATATGACATTGATATAAATAATTCAACATATATTTGTAGCTGACTCACTAGAATAAATTTTTATTTTCTCCCTTTAATTCATGATCCTTGTGACCCCTTTATCTATACATGAAATAAATACTCATTCCAACAAATAAATTACAAAGGTGTTTCTTTCCATAATTTTTATACGTTTTAAATCCTATTTCCCTCTTTTTTTTGAAACATTTTTTTTCTATTAGTTCGCAACTGACCACTTATATTATTTATTTATTAAAATTATTTAGAAAGTAGTCCCCTTTGGAGGTTTAGCTTTAGCCAATCAATTAAACAGTCTGTCATTCTTTAAGGAATATATGTGTTTCAAATAAATTCATGTAAAATATTATAATATTTTATTCATACCCTATAAATATTTCTTCTTCCATATTGTTTAATGTGAAAAACATCCTCTCAATGTTATAATTCCATTCTCTTGGATGTTATTTCTTAGAGAAATTCACTTTAAAATCTCTACATTATATACTTTATATTTCATCAACCTTTCTAGTATTTTAAATCAATGACTGCCAAAGATCATCATCCCTAGACATAGAATACACTGTGATAATAGCTTTTTCCCATTCATTAGATCCCATGTGCAGAGATATCTATTCGAGGCAGATAATCGATTACTCCTCTACGAATGAATTATTTGTTCCATTAAAATATAGAGTCTTTTATTTTATGAGGATATTTAACATAGGTGGATTTTTCTTTGGAACAATAGGTTCTCCATATGAGAAATGTTATCCATCAAAACATGATTCAACTACCCCAATATAGCTATGATTTTCCATGATCCAACAGTAGTTGTATTGGCTTGCTCAGTTGGGTAAGAACCACATTAAACACATGTGTTGATTCCATTTATTCTACCTTTAAATATATTTACTGATGGTTACACACTGATTTTTCTTATAAACATTATAAATATTGAGAAATTCAATAAAAATACTCTTATTAGTCAAATTTCATTAATACCCTAAGTGATTATCATAATTCCCATGTTTTTTATGTTTATTTAAAATATAGGTCCAATGGTTCTTTTTAAATTTGATATGATTCCAACTACAACACCAAAAATCTTGTTACCCAAATATGGTGATTACATTATAACAATACTATAATATATAAGGGATCACATTATGTATGATCACTTACATTAAACATCTTATAAAACTAGATACAAAATTGGAACCTAAAATACATTGAAAATATAAAAACAAAGCATAGGAAAAATTGTTTTACCCTTAAAATAATTCATAATATCAATATTAATATTCTAGTGGAACAAAAAAAATAAAGTATAATATCAGATTCTCAGTAAGGGTAGTGTATAATGGAAGCTATCATATTTCAATAATTTGCAATTAATATGGAAGATAAGATAATCAAAACACAAACCATTCAATAAATAACATGAGTTCAATGGAAATCCTGGGAAAATATGAATTTAGCAATCAAAAGGGTAAAGGGAAACGATTTTATGATGATGGAAATTCCTAAATATATATATTCATGGAATTAACTTCATGTCCTCTAACATGATATCATGTGTATTTTGGTTATAGAATCTCAACCATGACACCATTATTAATAAATGCATTAGTGTAAACTAAATACATATCTAATGTAGGACACCCACTATTCTTTCTCATGATACCTATCGATGCATCAATGTACTTTCAAAACTGTGGCCTCATCCATCATATAAATTTCCTTTACATTCCTAAAATATATATTGTTCAATATAATAAATTTTCAATATTAATTATTATTTAATAATTATCCATATTGAATCAAGAATATAAAATCTCAATATTTCCCCATGAAATGAAATAACATACATAATATCATACCTTTAAATAATAGAATATATTTGATTGGATTATATCAGAAACAAAATTTTATTAATAGAAATGATATTTAATTCATTAGAAATATTTTAAATAAATTCATGAAAGAGAAAAACAAATTTCCCATTAATATATATTTAAATAATTATAAAGAATATTAAAATGGAGAAAAATATTTTATTATTAAATATTTAAACAAACAAAGTGACCAAGACGACTTTTAATATTTAAATCATATTATCCACAAAAGAATGACATTTTAAAAAAATTTATTAACATGATAATAAATAGATTAATGATATGATATTTCAATGGGATATGTATATACAACTCAAAAAATAGTATTGGTTCATAATGTCATGAAATATGTCGATGAAAGGAGAATGATAAAAAAAATATTTTACCTTTAATCTTTCTCTACATGTACAATCTAAATCATCCTAAATAATAATCATTGGATTATTATTTAATTTATTGATAAAATTTTTAATCATTATTATTCTTTTTATATCACTTATTTTCATGTTACATAAATCATGTAATTATTTATGTTCACGTCAAAATAGTTATTTTCTTGTTATACCAATTACTTAATCATCACGAGTTACGTTTCCATTTTTCAATAACCAAAATGGAATTAAAGAATGTATTATTTTATCATTCCATAAATTTTATAATATCATTAATATAAAATTATTTATTTAAATATTCTTACATATATCACCCATGTGATGTTGTCATGTAAAATTAATCACACCGCTAAATGGTAGTGATAGTTCCCACTTACACAACAATGATGCAATCATTTTTATGTGCATTGAAAGATAAGAATATAAAATACATAAAATTATTTCAGAAGGATAAATATTATATCAATAACATATATATAAATATTAATTCCATTATTATAACTAGTCTTTGGATACTATGAGGTAAAATTAATTACATTGGTTCGCATGGTGGTAGTCCTCCCAAAAAAGTTAACGATTAAATATTTCCACTTTTGATGGAAGTGGAGATGTATTTGGGTGATTATATTAAGATCATAAAATATAATAATATGTGGGATACCATAGATACTATTTTATAATGGTATAATAATATTATAATGATTTAAATGAATAATAAGATTAAAACACTTAATTAAAAACAACATATTTTCTTTAAACCATCTCAAATTCTTAACACATTAAGACCACTAAGGGTTTTTTATTCCTAAAATAAAAGTTCTTGAATGCGGGTAGATTTTATTGAATGGTATTTGGATAGATATTGGTTAAACCAAATAGATTTTTAATTATTAAGGAGGGAATAAAAGGATCCCTTTTATAGGACATGGGAGGGGAACTCTGGGAATTCATTAAATTATAAAAATAATATAAATTAATATTAAATTCAAATGGATCTAGACTAAATTACTTCAAATTTAGGATTCATTTTTGGTATAAATAAAATAATTAAATGATAATGATAGATGTTGTTTTAAGTTTTTTATTTTTTACATTTTAATTTTAACCCTTATTTAACCATTTAAATTCCTTCGTGACAACATCTGTTTTTACTCCATAAAGATTTGTATTGTTGCTATAAATAGAAAAAAGAAGATAAAATGAACCATTGATGAATTTTTAAATCTCATTAATATATATTGTTTCAATATTATATTCTTATAAATTTTATATAATTTAATTAATTATTATTTATTTAATAACAATATATATTTCAATTTTGATACTATTTAATAATTGGATTTTTTAAAACAACATAGCAAAATTACATCATAAATGGAAATATTTTAAATCATAACTAACATGTCAAATAAATATATAAAATTAATATATGGAATTAATTATAAGATATTATATTAATTTTAATATTTTTTAAGAATTTAAATTTATACTTCCATTAATTAATCTATTACTGCATAATCAAAGTGTAAGAAATTAATTTCATTATTTAATCCCTAAAAATTAAGCCAAAATAAATTTAATGATGAAAACAATTATATTTTAATATATTATATTTATTCTATCATATCCCCTGTATTATCCAATATTAAAAATGTTATAGTCAATAAGCATGATTATGACACGTTTGACTTTTCATTAAAATAAAATATAACTAAGTGATTAAAGTCATCCAAGTGGATCTAATGTGTCATAAAATCAGACCAAGGATGTTTTGGCTTTAAAAAAACTCTTCTAATAAAACTAGAGCAAGTGATATGGTAATTTAATAATAGATATAAAAAAAATTACGCGTAAATAACTAATTTATTTTCAACAATAGAAATAAAAATGCTTAATGTTACTATTTATATAGTACAAGAATATAAGAGATTTATTTACAAAATATATATGATATGATTCAAAAAATTGAATATATTTTTCAAAATTCCTAACACATAATTTTCTAAAACAATTTAAAATTAATCATGTTGATGGAATGGGAAAATGAGTTTTTAATGTGAAAACATTCAAGTGATTAAATTGTTTTTGTATCCAAATGAAATGAGAAAATGATTAAAATGATATGAATAGAATTAAATGATATAAAATTGATCTAATTATAATTTAAAACTAATAAATAATATAATTTAACAATATAAATTATTTATAGGAAAAAAGTTTCAGTTAAAATTCAGTAATTTTCAATATTCAAAAATAATTGATAGTTATCAGAAAAAACCAACAAAATAAATTAAATTTTGATAATAAAATTTCAAATTATATCTTTATTTTGTCTTATAAAATTTATAAAATTGTTAAAAAATAGATCTAAAACATGTGTTCCATCAAAAGGGTAAAAAATAACATTTTAGAAAAACATACTTCTTTTATCCATCAATTTAAATTGTTTTCTTACATCATATGAAGAAAAAAATACAATGAAAAAGCATGTCCTTTTATTTTAAAACTATTTTATATTCAATTATTATATATTTTTCAACTATGAATTAATTATATATACATTTTAAAACCATATTTTTATTATTTAACTAATAATTTGTATTTCCACAATTCAAATTTCTAGGTTATTAGGGTAATATTTATATAATAAATTTTAATTCTATGTTTAAGAACAATATGGCATATCTTCTTCATTATCGATCATAATCCTTCTTTGTTTTTAAAAACCTTAGGTGTTACATAGTTAGTCATTAAAAAATACTTTAGAAACATGAAATTCATTCTTATATAAAAATTATTTTATAAAAATAATAGTATTTTTGAAACTATAATTTTTTACTATTCACAACAAGGAAACTATTTAAAAAAATAAAATAAATCAGCATAAGTAAATGTTAAAATTAAATATCCCAAACAAATGTTCATATCCTCAAAAAAAATCTAAAATTCATAAATTTATCTTAAAATCACAGAAAATTTAATATATGACTTCTTTTTAAATATATTCATTTTAATGGTTAAGTGTTCTTAAATTTATTTTATATGAATTACTAATTTAAAAAAGTTGATATATTATTCAATATATAAAAATATTAAAAATTACCATATAAAACTTTTAAAAGTGATCAATTTAATTTATATGGATTAAAAACACAACATAGTAAAAAAAACCTCTCTCGCCAACTATAATATTTAACAATAAATAATTATAACTATTTATCCTCTCAATGATTGTATTGTTAATTTATTTATTTCTTTTTTATTTGGTATTGGATTACTTTAAACTTATAATTTTCCTAATAATTTTTATATGATATATATGGCCTATTTTTTTAAGGTTTCAGGTGAAACTAAATATTCTAATTGGCATTTATAAAATGTAAATCAAACTAATAGATTTGAGTGTTACATATAGAAACTATTGGAAAAGTTGAACCATATATATTACTTGATAGTCCTTTTATGGGAATATGAATTATAAATGTTCATGAAAACACCAGTGATTTTAAGATTTGTTGTAGGGGCATATAAAGTCGTGTGACATAACGTTTCACATTTAAAGAATTCATATGAAACATAGGATGTACCACTATACAAATTTTTCAAACCGCAGTGAATCTCATGTGGATGTCATTGTAATATAATATGGGCGATCAAAATAGGAAACTAAAACGAACCATGCCATTGAAGGGAGAATGTCACATATTAGAATTTTGATATCAAAGAGAAACACAAGATGTTATGGATAGTGAAAACTTTTTTGTAGGGAATTTTAGTTTTTAAAATTTCAATGATGTTTTATTTGTAGAAACATTTCATGGGTTCCCCGAGGAAGATCTCAACATTGGATTTTTGAAAAGGGACCACACTATGGTGTTTGAAAAACTGGGAGTTATAATTTCTTCAACTTTTAATATATCTAAAAATGTATATACTTATTATTCAATATTCAATACCCAAATGGATTTCAATAGTGATTATTTACTAGAATGTTATCAATTAGTCAAATTATAAGTTGATTAAGTTAGATGATAGATCATATTTTAATTTTAAATTTTAAATTAAAATTATTCTATGTTATATAGCTATCGCTATATAAAATTAACAAACTAGGATAATAAATATAAATAAATAAAGAATATTGGACTACATGATCCAAATAGTGTATAGGGGTATCAAAATGAGAATTTCAGAATATTTGAATGAGTGGGTTTTTTCATCTAGAAATATATTTAATGAAGAATACAGATGTGTTATTTCAAGTATATTTCTATATTATTGGTGTAGGAAGGAGGTGATATGTTAAATAATAATTATATTATGATACTTTCCATATCTAATGTTACATTGAGATAATTGTATTCCATTTATTGTTAGGTTTGAAAGATAATTGTTATTGGTGAAATCGATGAAGACAAGAAAGAAAATAATTCTCAATTTGGGATTTTTATATTTCGAGTGGTGGAACTATATAGAATTTTTTATGACACTACATAAAAACTTCTAACATGTAGAAAATTTAATGTAGACCTTAAATTGGGAGAATAAAAATTAATTTATTTGGGAATCAATTGTAACATGTTGAGATTTTCAAAATAAAAATGTCAGGATCAATAACATGTATGCCACCTTAAAACATTTATAATAGAATATAGAATGCCATGAGATGAAGATATATTTCATTTTAAAAAATTCAATCTCTTTGATAGCATACAGCGCATACAATAATAGGTTTGAATGAAACCTGATACACTATTAAAATATTATTATTTAAATATGACCATTATAACCAATCCATTATGTATGAATATATAAATATGCATAAGTAAATTATGAAAATTATATGGTTTACAAATGTATAAAATAAATTAAATGGTTACCTATTGATTATAAATAAAAACTCATTTGATTGAAAATAAATGTTTTATGAAAAAATATATTATTTTAAAAGCGGTTTAGTCGTGCTTTGAGAATAGAATTAAGAATTAATGATTACCACTATTATAAAATGTATTTTAAAATTTTAACATCATTTATAATGTATATATCAGAAAAATATGTCTAGTTTATTTTTTTAGAATTTTTTGAATTTATTAATTTTTTGATGAATTTTTTCAAATACTATTTTTTATAAATACATCTTTTTTATTTTGATTCGTGTCAAAAAATTAGATTATATTTTTAATATGTTTTAATGTAATCTTAGTACCATTAAATTAAACCGAATTAAATTTATGTTAGTTTAATAAATTTCATAATATATTATTATATCAAAATACTATATACTAAGGAGAATTTTCACTACGGGAACCCTATTTTTGATATCATCTATGTGTATAATTTTAAAATGAATTATACTTCTTATATGAAATGAATTTTTGAAAATATATTCCATATTTTTAATTTGAGTAATTTATATTATATAACACGGTCGATAATTATTTTTTCACAACTATGAATACTAATAACATTAAAAATAAACAACCCTGATTAATATAATAATGGGTTTACCAATAGGGATAATAACAAAATAAATGGGTTTAAAATGCCTAAAAATTATCCAAATCCCATTGGATGACCATTTATTAACCCTGTAATCTATAATTTTTTAGAATGACTGATTTTATATCCTTGTAGAATGTGTAAGAAGTGGGTAAAAAAATGTTTTCCAAAAATTCCATTTCTCTCCTATCCCCAAAAATACCTTCCCTACTCCTCCCCCAAAATCCTAGAGGCCCTTATTCTTAGAAATCCATTATTCGATAGATATTTGTTGAAACAAAAAGATGTTCTTAGAAGAAGAGATAACATTCTTATCAAAATATTGTCTATATTTTATTTATTTTCCTACCATTAAAAAACCTTATTAAATCATATTAATATAATGACAAAAGTATCTCTCGTATAGTGAGAATTTATTAGGTTATTTGAATAACCAACAACCAAATATAGTTACATCAAATGGAACATGAATCCATTGATCGTGTGTATGGAAGACTACCGCCTTGCATATCAATAATTCTTGTTTTCCATCACCCCCATTAAAGGATGTATACAATTATGGATTTAAAATTCTAATATGTTTTTTATGAAATAATTATATGTATGTAAATTTTATATCACATATACCTTATTATTTTCCATTCCATAGAGGTTAGATAACATCACTTATGTGTACGAAGGACTACTGCCTCAGGAGGATATGTGTTTCAAATTTTTCTTATAATATTCATGGAAAGTAATAGGGGTAAAGTTAATAAATATATGTAATTTTTCGGACATAACCATAAATTTTTAAATATAATATAATATATAACTTTTACCTTCCCATTAGTTTGAAAAATATGATTTCACTCATTCATATATGTTGATGACCACCTCTACATAGTGATGTGAAATTTTTCTCAATTTATTTTGACACGGACAATAAATATTATTTATTTAATAATATATATTCTATATATCATATAATACTTAATCTAGAAATTTAAATTTAAATTTATTTTCAATTCATTTCATATATTAAGTAATAAATGGAAATAGATTTCATGGATACATACGACCAAATGATTCTGTGAATGGTGTAATCAATTTTCTATTTATAAAATATAATGATTAAAATAAATATACATTCAATGAATATATATTAAATTTATATATTGGTAAAAATTGATGGAAATGGTGGAACAATATTCAATGTATGTGGACTGAAAATAGTAAATAAAAAACATGAAAAAATCTTTTATTACCCCAAACAGTGATTATAGAAAAGAATTTTTAATGAATGGGTGATTAAATACCATAAGTAAGTCATATATGGTATGATATATATTATTATGGTTGAAAAATAGATGTACAATAAACCTATATTTATTTTATAGGATTTTTGGACACATATGATTCAATTTGATCATATTGAAACAATTTCATTCCTCACTTTTACCACCGTGATACATGGCCATATTCACTAATTATTCCATTGTATGGTGTACATACTTCACATTTTTATATATTTATCATGAATGTATACGTATTAATGGAATTTAAGGTTTCATTTTATGTTATTTATTTCTTAGTGAATATGATTCAAAAGTTACCAATGCGGTAAGTGTTCCTTTCACAATCTCACCATTATTTGGGATTGTTTTTATTAGATATCCCATCGATGAATTATTTTATATTTATATTAAAAAAATTATTTCCTTATACTATAGTTATTCATGAAATGTTTTGGTAATATTTCCCTCTGTACACACTTTGGTACATAAATTATTTGAGAATTGTTTTATGAACAGACTACATTATTTCTCTTCCTTGATAAATTTTTTTTAAATCCAAATCCATGTTTTAAAAAAAAAATTAACAAATTTTTTTAAAAAATCCTCAAAATTCTCGACTGATGAAATTTTTACCCATGTTTGATTTTTTACAAACTATTTTGGAAGTCATCATCGTGTCTTTTTATAAGAAATTACCATTTTTATTTTAAAAATTTTTGAAAGGAATCGTTATTTTAACATGTACAACATAAACCAAATTTTACACCATCATCACCACTAAATTTTGTAAAAATTATTTAACGATATTCCATGTATATTATAAAATAAAAGATGATTCAAAATTATTTTTTAACTTTTCATAAAAAAAATTGATTATCAAAATAGAATTATTATTTTCCTCAAAAATTATTTTAAGGATATTTTTTGGGAATTTATATTCATAAAAACATCAATCCTTTATTATTATTATAATATAATAAGAATCTGTATATTTACTAATGATGGAATTTTTCTGCCATGTGTCACTCCCACATAAACTCCCTCCACTATACTGAAACCCTCTTCCCACATTCATTCTCCTTACACTCTCTCTGTATCATGAATATTTTCTTCAATTTCTATAGTTTCAAATCCTCTACTAATCTACCCACCTCATCATCTAATGATTTCACTGTAATCAACCTCTCAAATCTACAATTTTTGTTGAATCTCACTACTTCATCTTCCCCTATTTTCAACTCTACCCCTTTGTGACATCACTACTCTATATTCATGTCTACCAATCCCCTCTGGCCATGAGTTAAATATTCTGAATATCCTATTTGATAACATCCACCATTTTCCATTCCTCTTCATCTGATGATTTCTCCACGGTCACTCTCTAAAATCTGTGGTCAGTTCTTCTTATTGACACTCCATCTTCACATATTCGGATATCCGCAATCTAGGGTTTGTTATGAAACTCCATTTGGACTCATAAATCTATGGTTTAATGTCCGTCATCATCATCTACTAGAGCTCCATCTCTATCGACTACCTTCAATTCCTTCATGTACCTTTGATAGGGTAACTCATAAACAATCAGCCAAAAACATATCCTGTATTTTTCTCTAAAATCCCCACTATTTTACTCATCTAATTCACTAAGGTTTATCTTGGTTTGGATCCCAAAAACAATTTCACTACAGGTATGTTATCCTACTAGATGAAGATACCTATTCCTTATCTTCCACATCCGAGTCCTCCACTCAATGTAGGGTTTCCACACCTTTGAGCATGCTGCAAGTAAGGCCTGGTATAAACAACTTTTAAACATATTAACCTTATTTTTACTCAAGATATTGAATATAAGAATAATCTATTTCCATCACTATAGAGTTGAAATATGAAATACATATATATCTTTGAAAAATCGATTTTTAGGTAGCTCCTCGTGCGAGGTTAGAATACATGATATCCTATGATTCTCTAGGACATAAATTTTTTTAAGAAATCACACCCCATTGTCCCTTCCAAATGATTGTAACTGGTTAAACCTCTTACATTGATGTAGTCCTCATAAAAATTGTGAATTACTAGATTATTAAAAGATTTATATTTCTTATGACTCACTATCTCTATTAACATCCCTTAAATTTGGTACTACATTTCATTTACATTTACCCATTAAAAATGGTGAACTACTATTGGAATTTTTATACAAATACTTTTAATACAAGATTTGGCATCACTATTTCACACACCATTTTATTTTCTAACACTGGTATTCTTATATTATTTTATTCAATATATAATATTCATTGTTTCAATGTTCCTAGCCTTAGGAAGATGCTGATGAATCTTCTTAGCATGGTTAAATATCTCCATTCAAGAATCATTAAATTTTTAGGCCCTATGTTTGATAGGTGAATGGTGTATGGAATTCATGGAAGAGACAAATAACACATCTAGGTTGTAGTTTCAATCTAGGTACCCCAATACTCATTTCTCGTAATAAATCTTTTATGGACATCAATATGATATTAGATACTAAAAGATAGTACTAACATTTACACGTATTATTTTTTAATTAGCGTTGTTAAAGAACACTAATGTTTAAACATAACTTTTCTAGGAATCTGAGGATATTTATTAATTTATTTTTCAAAGTGGTTTCCGAATTATAATAATTTATTTTTTAGTTGTATATTTTATTTTTTCTGTTCATGGGGGAATTCATGTTTATATAATGTTGTGACCATTAAACTTGGTGGAATTTGACTGGATGGAAGGTATCTACTTTTATTATCATTATATATGATTTTATTTGTATATTTACAATTAAAAACTATTTACTATATCACTTATAATTATTTTCATTCTTTTACAAAGGCTATAATGCATGGAAATTTT
Source organism: Viscum album (assembly GCA_963277665.1). Taxonomy (NCBI): domain Eukaryota; kingdom Viridiplantae; phylum Streptophyta; class Magnoliopsida; order Santalales; family Viscaceae; genus Viscum; species Viscum album. The sequence continues at coordinate 959,618,775 of OY728155.1, forward strand.
GTAAACCAAACCATACTCCAAAAAATAACTATTTCAACATTTATTCATGATAGTATAAAACTGAAATGCCAAAATTAGAAATCATAGTTGAATATTTCAAGAGGAAGTAATTCTCTCACAAATATATTGAGGTTTTCATTCTAGATGATTATTCCTAACCAGGAACTGATATATCCTTGGAGTATGTTAAAGGTACTGATGTGCCTTACGATATATCCTATATAAGTTTTTATGTAGAAACCATTCAAAAAAATTTCTATTTACTTATTCTTGGACATTTTATACAACTGTTTTCAATACCCGATTTCGAAGCTCTCTTTTACACCACATTATATCGTCTAACACTGGTATACCTACCTTATTTATTCAATAAATGGAATTAATTATTTCTAGGTTCCCAGTATTATGATGTTGTTGTTGAAGCTACTTAGCATCGGTGATTGTCTCCATTCAGGTGTCATTATATTTTTAAGAGTAAATACTTATTTATTCAACTGATATGTGACCTTTATTTAATAGGTTAATGGTGTATGGATTTACTAGAATATATGACTAAAAATTCTAGGAAGTATTCTATGTCCATATATACCCATCCTCATTGCTCATAATAAATATTTTAAGGTCATCAACTAGATACTATATACTAAAAGAGAGAACTAACATTTACATGTATTCTGTTTTTTATTAGAATTGTTATAGAACACTTTTGTTTAAAGTTGAATTCATTTGTAATCTCCTTCTATGGATTAATTTATTTATCACTATGGTTTCTAAATTATAATAATTTATTTATTTATTTGATTTATAATGTTCTTGGGGGGAATTCGAGAGTATGTAAATTTGTGACCATGAAACTTTGTGGAATCATACTGGAGGGATGTTATCTAATTTGATTATAATTATATATGATTGTATTTGTATATTTACTATTAAAACATGATTATTGTAGCTATTTTACTAGTGGTTATTCTTCTACAAATTCTACAATACATGGAAATTTCATATACCACACCATACTCACAAAAATCTCTATTTCAACATTTTTTCACGACAATATTCAGATGAAGGAAAACATAAGAAATCATGGTTTAAAATTTCCAGAGGATACAGTTATTCCACATATATCTAGATGATTTCATTAAAGATGATTATGTCGAACTGGGTACTGGTATATCCTTGAAGGATGGTAATGGTACTTTTGTGCCTTCCAAGACATTGTATATCTTTTTTTTAAGTGCAAACCGTGGAAAAAAAATTCTTTACGTACTACAAATAGCCAGGAATTATTTGAGTACAAATTTGATTAAAATAGGAACAAATCATTATATAAATGCAACATAAATTGATATATTTGAGATAATATGCTAAGTTAGTTGTATTTTTATCTTTAAAATTAAAACCTATTTATTGTAGTTTTAACCAAGGGACAAGCGATGTAACCGAGATAAGAGGAGAAATTTAGATCATTGATGCTCCATAAAACATATAAAAACAATGACTTATTTATCAGTGACCACTACTTGAAACCCAACCCCAATAATAGTATTCAATATCTACAGTGAGAGGAAACAGAAAGGTACAACACAAAACATACATTTTTTACATAACATGCATGCATTCGTATTTATTCTTATGAATTTTCTATTATTTTTTACTTTGAATTCAGATATTTCATTATTTATTAGTATGTATTGTTAATTTTAAACATTTTTTTATCTGTACATATACATGATATCTAATTTTGTCGGCTGTGAGCTTCTGGATTGTTACCTATTATTCACAAATTAAATTCCAAGTAAAACAAGGGTTGTATTTTTTTACTATTTTGTGTTTTGTCTTTAAGAATTATACATCAATATATCCCACATAATTATTAATGTCTACATAGAATGTGTAAAAATACATATAATGAAAAAATCTACCCTTTCTAATTGCACATTTTCTACTTTTTTCCTTTTCAGGAATTTTATACAGTTGGAAAAGATTATTATGAATTTTCTGGTATTCTTCTGATTCTACAATGATGTTATAGTATCGAAGTACTATTTATTGTTTCCCATTAAACAAGAAACTCTATGTTCTGCAAAATTTTCTTAATATGGAATTGATGGGGCATTTATCATTTATGTTATATAGGCATGGATGTGGCTGAATAAAAAAATTAAATCCTGTATTAAAAATTTGACTGTCTCATAAAGGTATCATGTTCTAGGAATTTTTACTTAAGTCCTATAGTCATTCATATTTATTTCTATAGTCTGTTACAATTGTGGAAAATGGTTAATTTTCATCATTTGTTGTTTCATATAAACATGATTTATGAGAGGATAAATATGAGATGCAAAAAAATATATTTTCACTATATTAGTTCAATAGTGAATATTTTTAATCAAATTATATGGAATATGAAATCATGAAATCCATTATTTGAGTGGAATTTTTATGAGAAATATTCTATATGTATCAACTAATCAGTAATTTTATTTATCATTAAAAATATATTTTAGATAATTCTATGTTAGAGATAATTGATCAAAATATTCTATATTATTTCCACTATCGTATATTCAAAATACACCAAAGACTCAAAAGTATTCATGGAGAATAACTCAAGATTTATCCATATTATTTAAGTATTCTACTATATAGATTTGTTTTCATGGATTATACTATGATTCAACTACCAAGAAATAATCCTATAATTGGAATGTTTTATTATTCTTCTAGTCATAATGACATATTTATATTTAACTAATGTTAAATTTTCCTATGAAATTAAATAAAGGGTGTTATATAATATTTCTTATCATAAAATAAAATTTATTTATGATGAAGATAGGATAAAAAAATAAACTCCAAATTCATTACCTATCAAAGGAACCAAAATTAATGCAATCATGTTTCTGACTAATCATCACCCAAACATCTTCTCATGCCCATCTAGACCAATCAGAATAAAGAAACCCAAAAACTCTCTCTAGGTTTGCTTCAATCATTTTTCACAGTCTCACCTCTAGCCTCCACCTTCCCCTTACCTACATCTACTATTTCATCTATGTCTTTTATCTCTACTTCTTCCATTCCATCATGTTCTATCTCTTTCAATTTTACTCTTCACATAATTTCATTGTGTTACATGCATACCACTAACATCATTATAATTGTTTTATTCTAGACATTTTATTAAGTAAAATGAGATTAAATTCTTTTGAATGATGAAAAACCATATGATTTTAATGAAAATTGTATAGTTCAGTCAATTTTCATGGGCAAAGTTCTAGTATTTTTAATTGATGCCATCCTCGTTTTTTCTTTGGATGGTTTATGATTAGTTTGAATAAGGATGTAAAAATATATTACCATTCCCCAAATTACTTTGGTGGGTTTATGATAATGTGTTTCTATTCAAGTAAATATTTACATTTTTTTTAATTTACATGTTCAATATAGATATTTATAGTGATTATGTATCACTCATTCCATATCAAAAAATAATTTGACTTAGTAATTGATGTGTGGGGCCTAGTTATAAATAATCCCAAGATGAATTAATAGGTCATACAAGACAAATTAGTTGGCCCCATTAGATGGGGGTTTACTTGTATTTTTAAATTGTCTTCTAATATATCTTTAAATTTTGTTCAAGGTGTATAAAATGATTTATTCCATCATTATGAAATCTGTTATTAATTTCCGTGAGAATATTTGAATATTTAGAGTATCCATTGATTTGTTTCAAGATCATGTGATTATGTTTATAGAAATATCTATTGAAAATTTATTCTGACCATATTATTCGTTATGTTCATGTATTTGATTAAATGGCATGTGCTTTAGTTATATTCTATGATATACTGAATAATACTTATTTATTCAAGATAGATTGCATTGTCTTCATACCATTACTTATCATATAAAATCACTTATTTCTTATATTTTATAATCTCAAGGATACCAGTATGGGATTTATGATTGATATGCAGGGATATATTAAGAGGAGATATGAAATTGTGAAAGAAAACACTTTTTGTATTTTATTTTTTCAGTAATAATTTGAATATAAAGTATGTATCTAGATACCTAACACTACTAATCATTTTTTACTTTGGGTGAAAATAATTGTATCATGTGATAATGTAATAATGCTGACACTCGCTTCAGGATACTCGGGTGAGGACTTTAGAATTCATAAAAAAAGAATATTAGTAGAATCCTTTAGAATTAGATTTATGAAAACATAAATGAGGGAATATAACCAAATGATAGACATTGAGGATATGTATATAAGTGTATCATAATGTTTTAGTAATGTAGATACTATACATATTTTTCTATAAATACATCTTTATTAGGATAATACAGCTAGAAATGATTCTGTAAAATAATTCATAGCGGTAATAACCATGAAAAATCATATTCAAGCTTCACTCCAGAATTATACATTATGAATTTAACATTTTCTCATATGATAAATTATTTTTATAAATTTATATTCTAATAAAGTGTACACTATTATTTAGAAATAGTTCATAGTATAATAAATGGAAACCATATAAGTGAATATAGTTGATGTAAAAGTTCTCCTCTCAGAATAAAAATGATGCTTTACCTAGAGATACAGCAGGAACTCATAAAATTATAACCATATTGAGGAAGATGAATTTTTTATGAGACATAAGCATGACCATATTGAGTATCTAGTTGATCATCCATGTGGTGTATAAATTTTATATTACATTATCTATTTGAGACCTCCATCATTTGATTGGACAAAAAACCCATTTGTATATGATAAATGGACAAGTTACATATAGAATATATTTATATATTTGGGAATAAATGAAATAATGAATGTTTTTATGGTAATTTATTGTCTCTTAAGAGATTAAGATGAATGTATATCATTTATTCAAAAACAACTATATCAACAAAAAATAAAAAAAACAGAATGGAATGAATTTAAATTAGTGTTCTTGGATATATATTTTCCTCACTAGAAAATAGAGAATTTTTATGTCCAATTCAAAAATATAAGACTAGAGGATGATGAAAATGTTTCCATGTATGAGGAAAACATTACAAGGATATCAAATCATGATATGGAATATATACATAAAACATAGAGTTAGATAAACCATTTATTTAAGGGTGTTAAGATAATTATTCAAAATATTCTTATCTCCCAACATTTCTCATCATAAATTAACAAATTGTAATGTTGAATCGATACATATAAGGAATTATAAATGTCATATGTATTTTAAGTGATGTAAGAGAAACGATTATGTAAGATAAAAAGACATATAGAGGGATAATGAGAAATAATTATTCCCCCCTTCTGTTTATTTTAGAAAGAAACACTCCTTTACATACTTAATGGTAAGGAATGTTTCCTACATGTGCGGATATAAAGGTCACCATGATCTTGATAACGAGAAATTAATTGAATTTACCAATATTTATTTCTTAAACTGTACTGTGATAGGTCACTATGTAAATAAATTCCTCAAGCATCAGGGGAATATAACTCATAAAAAGATAAGCTATAATAGAAAATATAATGTTATTAATATGTATCATTTTGAATGATTAAAGTAATTATGATTAAAAATTCCATTATTACATTATTTGAAAGTAATATCAATAATATTTGGTTTATAAGAGTTATGAATGTTATAAAAATTTTCAAATTGTATATATAATTTTAGGATTTGAGAGAAAATGTTGAATTGACTCGATGACCATGAAAAGTGATTCATCTTAAAGTTGAATTTCATGGAAAACACATGGTTGACAGAATACAACCATTAATATATTTTTTTTGTTGAGATAATAATGATAAAAATACTATTTTGGGATATTATTGGTGACCTATAAATTGGTTAGTGATTTGATGGTTTTGTTGTCGTTAATGGTATTTATAACATGTTTGGATTTACAGAATATATTCAATGACCTGATATATTAATTTTGGAAGCATGAATGTTTTCATTAAGGTTTTATAGAGATCAATGTGCTCACATATTTTGGAATTTGATATTCAAAGTTACGTAATATTTCCTGGGGAATGTAATGTTTATTTATGTATATCCCCACATAAGTTGTGGACATTGAATTGGTTCAAACTTATTTTTGGTGTGTCTTATGATTAACTATTTAAAAAGTAAATTAATGTGAATTTGGAAGTTGATATTTAGTTATTAGAGATTAGCTTATTATATTGGATAACCTGTGATATGAATTTTGTATTTTGTAAAAATATAGATATGGGAGGAATTATTTTTCATTCTTTATTAGTCTCATAATCCATTAAATGTTAACTATTATATTTAGGAATAAAAATTTTTAATGGATATTCATTACATAGCGTAAGATATGATTTAATACACGATCTATGTGAAACTAAAGGATGAAATCATCCATATATAGTAGATCGTAATGGAATTAAAGAATTTGGAGAAAAGGATCTTGAAAAAAAATTTATACAAGAATATTCATTTCTAAGGAATTAAATGGTCCCTCGACTCACCCAAGATTAGTGTATATGTTTTCATTTAATTTTCCGGATCATTTATTTTCCTGTGATCAATGATCTCAATCACACTCCATAATTATTTACACATTTATTATGTTTCCAAAAATTTACATACAACCAATTTATCCTATTTTGAAACCTACTAAATATTATTCATGATGATCTTAACACATTCCATTATCTCTTATCATGTGGAATGTCTATAAACACTCTTTCAAAAGTGGGGTTCCTACAATAGGATTTTCACATTTCAAACCCCTGATTATTGATATAAAAATTAAATTTGGAGGATATAATTTATTTTAGTTGGGTATAATATAATCCATTGATATTTTTACAATAGAAAAAACTTCTTTGAAAGATTATATGATATAAAAAATGAATATTATAAGAGAATATAACACCCATAGACAAGAAAAAAAATATATTTTAAATAAATTCAATATCCTTGTTAGCTTGAAATGTTCAGAACACTATTTTTAAATGAAACATGATAATATTTTGAAACACTTTTATTTATACAAGAGAATTATACCCTAGATATTATATTAGTGGTTATGAAAAAATATGAATAAATTATGAAAATTATATGATTTATAATTTTATAAAATAATATCAATGTTTATCTATTTATTTTATGTAAAATAAGAATCATCAGAAAAAAAATGTTATCTAAAAACTAAATTTTTCTAAAAGAGTATTTTGTCATGTTTCACATAAATAATTTAAAATTAATTTTTACCTAGGTTAGAAAATATATTTGAGAAAATAAATTCCATCTTTGAAGTAAAAATTTAAAATTTATCTTAGAGTGAACTTCTTAACTGTTTCAAAAATGATAATTTTTTTAAACGGTGAAAAATACATATAATATTTGATAACTATCTTTTCAATTAAATTATTTTAATATTTGAATAATATTAAAATTGGGTTTAAAATAAAATTAGTTCGGGTATATTATAATAAATTGATTTTTGGTCATCAAAATAAATTTGATAATTAATTTTGATAGTAAATCCGTTAATACTTATGATAATTTTCACATTGGAAACATTCATTTTTGACATGTATAAGTGTTCATTTTTAAATAAATTATTCCAAATATTTGAATTGAATTAGGAAGAAGAGATTCCATATTTTCAATCTGAATAATTTAATTATATAAGAATCCGAACATTTTTTTTATAATAGTGAAAAATTAAAAATTAATTTTTGATGTTAAGGTAAAAATGAATTTATAAGGAGTTAAACTGAAATTATAAGATTTCATGTTACCTAAAACATGTACAAAACACATTTTATGAAAATATTGAGGCCCTATAAAATGTAATTATGATTAGTGATCCATTTTAATCTTTTTTCATGTGAAAAATGTGGGTACAAATAATTCTTTCCAAACAATCATTTTATATCCTCTCCCCTACTTATAAAAGGTTACTCCCTCTACTCTCCAACTAACATGTAAAAATCTATTTTCTTTAGAAAATAAATTACCAAATCATGTTACCAATCTTCTAAAAACATCATAGTTTCCTTTATTTTATCATATATCCATCCTTGGTTGTTTTTTTTTAAACTAAAGAGGTTCCATGAAGAATATCTAACGTTCTTAAACAATAGTTTTCATTATATTAATTTATCAAACTAATTATAATCCTAAAAAATAGTGATAATTTTATGACACCAGAATTCCCTTACACATATATGTTTCATGTTACCAGAATAACCTATATTAGTCTCTATCTCCATCAAATAGGAAATTAAACCATCCATCAATTGTGTGGTGGACTACCGCCTCATGAACCAATGTAGTTCAATTTCCATAACCACCTTTCATGGATTGATATAATGATATATTTAAAAGATATATATTATAATTATGAAATTAAAAAACTAATTAAATTATGAAATCACATATACCTTATTGCATTTCATTCCTCATTTGATATGATTACATCACTCAGGTATACGACTGACTACAACCACACAATGCGATGTGTTTCTTTTCTTGGCATTCTCTTTATATGGAAGGTAGTAATGATAATGTTAAAGAATATATAAGATATATATGACCTAAATATACTTAAAAAATATAATATATTATATAAATTCCTACCTTCCCACCGATTCAAAAATAATTACGGCGCTCAGGTGTACATGTGGACTACCGCCTCCATGCAACGATGGGAAATTTTTTTCATTTTTTTTTACATGAATGGTAACAAGGATGTATTTTATTAACATAAATTATATATATGAAATAATTATGAACCTATAATTTTTATTCAATATTTATTTACCATTTATTCAAATCATTGATAAAAAATGTAAACATCACTCTTGGGTTTGTATGAAATATCCTCTCTATGAATGGTGTAATCCATTTTCTATCTCAAAATTATATAGATTAAAATAAATATATATAATGAATATATATTATATTTATATAATATTTAAAATTTTGGAGATGATGTAATCATGATCATTGTAAATGGATTGAAAATATCAATTCAAAACATACTTGAAAAACAAATACATTATTGCTCAGAAACGTGGTTATATCAAATAATTTACAATGAAAGGGAGATAAAATATAATAAAAAAATCATATATCATATGAGATATATGAGTATGGTTAAATAAAATATCTCTATTAAACGTATATATATTATATATGAGGTTCTAATAGATATTATGGAAGTGAAATATGAGGTAATGGTATCTCATATCACTTTTATTACTATGAGACATACACCATATTCACCACATATTCAATTGTTAAAGGTATATAAATATCCTGTTGATTTTTCATATCTTGAATATATTTGTATTAAATTTTTTTATGTTTTTTATTTCATTGGGATTATGATTCAAATGCTAGAAAAGTGGTAAGGGATTATTTCACAATTTCATTATTATGGAGTATTTTTTGATTTTGTATCCATTAGGATATTTATTTTTTATTTATATAATGAAAACAATATATTTCAATATCTAGTAGTTAGATATAATCCTCTCAAGTAATATTACCTTTTTAAAATCTTTGGTACTTAATATTATTAATAAATTTTTTTTACGAAAAGGGGACAGTGTATCTCATTTTGGTAGAAAGTGAATTTTCTTCCAAATCTATCTTTTGTAAAAATGATTTCAGTGTTTTTTTTTAATTCCAAATATTGATTTATTAAAGTAATTTTTAAAAATTTCAAAATTTTCACAATTGTTTAATGGAATATTCTTGTCATTTTCCAAACAAAGATTGTATGTCTTCTATAAAAAATTAAAAGGAATATTTTTTAAAATGTTTATACCATGAATATAATTTCCCAACATCATTAACCATCAATTTTTTAAAAGTTATTTTAAACTATTTCAATTTTACATTCAAGGAAAAGTATTTTCAATTTTTTTGTTATCAGTTAGTTTTGAAGGGTGGTTTTCAAAATGGATTGGTTATTTTCTTTAATAATTTTTTCGTGATCTTTTCGTGGACTTTATATTCCACAACAACATCATCTCATTATTAAACATATTAATCACTAGGTTTAAATAATATTTTTATCATTATAACTATATATTTGGATGGTTTATGTTCATTTTATCTTATGAGGTACTATTATATTAAAATTCACCTAATAAATAATGATGGAATATGATTATGATTATTTGATTAGTGGGAGTGTTAACATTTCAAATGTAAGTTTTTCAATAAGATTTTTTTATGAAGTTTAACCCTATTAATATGAAGAATGAATTGGGCTTATAATGTCAAGTGTGGGTCCTAATTATAGATATCCCCTAGATGCATCGACAGGTCTAATGGATGAAATTAATTGACCAAATCAGAGGTATTTTAAAACATAATTTTAAACTATCTTGCAATCAGTCTTAATATTATGTTTCATGTGTTTTTAATTATGAATTACCTCAATGTTATATTATTTATTGATTTGTGTGAGATGAATTGATTTGTTTGAATGCCAATGGATATGTTCTAAGCTAATGTGATTATTTATATGGAATTATTTGATCATTATTTATTCTTCCCATATTATTAATCTCAATGATTCCACTAATTAAATGTAATGTTTTTTAGTTATTTACCTTTACAAATTGTATAGACCTTATTTATTCATAAATGATACCATAATATTCATACCCTTACTGGAAATCTGATATCACCCCTTTAAAATGTCATATTTTCCCTAAGATATTAGGATGTGTTTTTTTATTGATTGGTAGGGATATGGTTAGGGGAAATATGATGATCCCAATGATAATAGTTTCATTATTTAAAGTTTTTAATTGAAAAGTTAATTTCATGTAAGTATGTATTTTTTCACAAATACATATATATTCAGTCCTTCTAGATTCAATTTCATGTATACATTTCTAATGTAATAAATTAGACAATATCTCCAGGATATTCATTTCGGGGTCTTTACATCAACATATAAAACTTATATTGCATTATACTACAGAAAAACATGTTAAAGATTGTGAAACGTCTATATAAATAAACTAAAAAGAAAAATAATAGTCTATAAATACATACATTCAAAAAAGTATTGAATAAAGGAGAATAAGGGGGTGTAGCCCTTGACGAGATGTGATTTTACATAAATCATTGTACTGGCTGAGACCCTTAGTGGGTGGTTACCTTGCTAAATCCTATATCAACCAAAATATCGATTTATAAGGGATTATTAGTTCATATAAATAATTTTTATTTCTTTCCCCTTGAATTTGGACTAATGTGGGTGATCCAAGTAAAATATATATGTGTCTTGCATTTTATAATATATATATATATATATATATATATATATTTAATCTACTATATTATGATAAAATATAAGAAAATGTTGAATAATCATTTCTTTTATATAGGGAATGACATGAAATAGAATTAGAAGGGTAGAAAGGTTTTACTCTCCAAATAACAATATTCACCCCACCCCTCTTAGGGTGTTCCATGATAATACAAGTTCTACATGATCTAACAGGTTATGTATCTGAATAAAATTTATTTTTGAAATGAGACCCTACCCAAAAACCTAAAATCCAACCCTACCCAAAAACCTACAAAGTCCCTCTAAGTTGAAGATGAGATGATATAGGGCCTTAATCTCATCAACTAATAAATATTTGAAAAATTATTTCCTTAATTTAAACATTATCATTTTAATTGACACTTATTTATTCAATATATTTTTTATTTTGGAAATAAAATTATAAATATTTAATGGTAATGAATATTTACTTATGTTCTGTTAACTGACCATAAATGGAGAATTTATGATATTATAAAACTTGTATAAATAAATTTTTAATTTTTAAATAATTTAATAAAATTTTATGTTTATGAAATATCAATAGTGTCAATTTTGACACTATTAATTTATTAGACCTTAAATAAAATTCACACAAAAGATAAATTAGAACCAACATATTAAATAAACTACTAGCATGTCCCAGTAAACTTGAAAATTTGTGGATCACATTATTTATTTCATATGATATTTCATTAAATATTTTTAAAACCATTAATTTTACATTTCTATGAATAAAATAATTTCAACATCACTATTGTGTCATTATTAATGATAAATAAATAATATCTATCAATTCTAAATAAATCCACAAGCGGTAGAAAATTTATTTATATTTCTAGTTTCTATTTACATTAAATGTTTTATAAATAATATTACCAAATTAAAATAATTACACTTATAAAATAGAAGAGAGTGACATGTTGCCACATTCTTTTGTTTTAAAAATAATTACATCATTTTCATTGAAAAAGTCCTTGAAATAAATCTATTCAGACCCTTCGATGATATGGGTCAAAATTAATTAATCTAATAGAATTTTGGCATGTGTTAGGGTAATTTTATAATAATATTTTTAACCTTATTTACCTGATTTACCCTTTAACATTGGTAAATAAAATAATTACAGAAGTTACTATTCATAATGTCCAAAAATAAAAGGTACCTATTTACACAATTTGGACCTCCTGATTGCAAATATGGAATCCATTTTTTCAAATTCAAAAAACATATGTTTCAGTAATTAATTTAATATTAATTCATGTTGTTGAGAAAATGAGTTTTAAAAGTAAAAATGTTGCTAAAAAATGAAATGATTATTCCTATGAATTCAATGTAAATTTAATTATAATGACATACATTATATAAAATTTTAAAAATATATTCTATTTATAATTTAAAACCATTCTATATAATAATTTAATCATATAAATTATCTTGAAGAAAAATTTTGTTCTAAATTAAAATTTAGAGTATTTTTAATATTCATCAAAATATAAATGTTATCATAAAAATATCAAAAATTTATCCAAAGTAAATTTTTATATCCGGATTCTGAAAAATAATTTTAATTTGTCAATTTGAACTTATATACATGTCAAAAACTAAATTTAAAATGGTTGTTCCATAATAAGGTGGTAAAATTGCATTTTTTTAAACACTTCTTCTATCAGAAACATTTATTTTTTTCTCATATCATTTTTAAGATTAATGATAATTTTATATAAATTTTAAAATTTGGTTAATACTGTTAATAATGGATAGTTTATATAATATTTTAATAATATATAATCGTTTTGTGAATCTCGATACTGTGTACCGCACAAACTATTGAGGAAGGTCGCTATTGCGTGTAACTTAAGTCATGATAGTGTTTCGTGAAGTCAAATATTCCTTTAGTGTAACGTAAAACAAAATACATCTGTAGTTTATTTTTACATTGAAAAAAATCTATACTCAGTGTTTAATTCTATCAAAATAACATGATATTGTGTGTAACACAAGACATAAATGAAATTAAAAATAATCTGTCTCATTAAATATCGGGATGTAACATTATACACCCTTAAAATGAATTTCACCATCGAAATTCATCTGGGTGATATATTGTTTACTACTTGAAAGTTTCTTTCAAGGAATCCCATATTGTATGAAGTAATCCTAAAACAACATTTTTAAGAGGAAGGTTAGAAGCATAATGGTTACTCAAATTATCTCATAAGAGAACATAAGTGGGAAGTAAAAACAAGTATATAGAAGAGAAATATTACCGTAAAGTTCTGATTAAGATTTGTAGAGAACATGGATAAGAGAATGGAAACAATCAAAATGCCATAAATTTGTGATGATATAAGGTACCATCTGATTAATCGGATATGAAGGTATTAGGATAATATTTTTGGTTTTCAAGATCCTTTACCTAAAGATGAATAACATGAGAAGAAATGCTTACTTGATTTCAGTAAAATCTCATCATTGTTGGGGCCATGAAAAATTTCAACTTGATCTCTTATTTAATGAAATGCAATTGAATTTTCATTCGAGAAGTGTTAGTATATCATGGGATAGAATGTCAATCTCAATAAAAAGGTTAACACAAGATATCAAATATACATAAGTCCAACTATAGTGAGATTAATAATATATGGTTCCAAAATGGACTTATGAATCATTAATAAAACAACATAAATAAAATAAAACTAATTTATACTAAACAGGGACTTCCCATATGCTCAGGGTGTGCGATAAAGGCTTGTCGCACTTCGGTTTTGTGTTCGATTCCCATAGCCTTGTCTTCCATGACATGTTGTCAACCGTCTTACTTGTTGTCCTTTTTCTAAAATTAAACTATTATAACATTCAAGAAATAATATAAAAATAAGTTTTAGCCTTAAACAGTTCTCTCTGATGTCCAACTAAATAAATTTCATCATTTAGGCTTATCCAAAATACTTCTGTCAAATCTCACAGTAAAAGAAAACAATTAATAGAAAACAATTAACAGAAAGGTCATATACCAAGCATGTGAATACCCTCATTTATCCCCCATATAATATATATCTTATTGGACACATTCCAAATGTGTGAATACCTTAATCATGTATTCTCTTGAAACTTGAATTTCCATAATTTCTTAATAAATACATTAATTCTGTCAAAAGTAAACTCTTCCCACACAAAAAAGATACTAAAAACTTCTATATACTCAAACCATGATATCACTTTGTCCTTTTTTGAGCTCATTAATACTATCAAACATCTCATACTCTCATTATCCTATCATTATCTTCATATCATATGATTTCCAGAAATATTTCAATAAATTTTCATGGTTATATGTACTATATAGTTATTGAAAACCACAATAAAAAAATAAATTAATATTCTGATATTTCAAAACAATATAAATTATATTCCACAACACTATTTTGGATTCCATTACATAAACCCTTAATCATTCCACCAGTTCATTATCATACTCATCATCACCAATAGTGATTGCATGTGACTTCCCTTCGTCTTTTATCCTTAAGAGGTTGTTGACGTCGATCATCATTTACCCTTGGATTATGGAATTTGTTTTAATAATGCCCCATTTCCATGTACATTTAGCATTGTAGTGTTGGTGGTGTGTTTTCTGCATTATTTCCTCTATTCACATCATTATCAACTTTTTTCACATTACTTTGGCACTCAACTCATCTATAACCTTATTTTCCACACCTGAATCATTATCTATTACCTTTATGTAAATCTCTTCCATGCTTCTTTGCACACTTTGAGTATAAATAAACATCAATCTTCTTTTCCCCATTGTATAGAGATTATTCCTTGAACTATATCTTTCATTTCATGTCAAAACCATGAGATAGATGTGTAACACCATCTTCCAATTCTACCTTTATAGCACAACTCATAACATATTCATAGATACTGAAGTCTCTTATTGCTAATTTACTTCGATGAATTTCTTTAATCCACTAAAGAATCGATCAACTTTACCTTCAAATTAGATGATAAATATAGAATCATACCATGAAAGACTTTTAAAATTAGAATCGTATATACCAACAGATTCATTATCCTTTTTCTTAATGTCAAGGAACTCCTTTTCCATATTATTACGAAAAATGCGAGGGACGTACTTATCCAAAAAAAATAGTTATTGAACATGTCTCGTTTGATTGATTGAATTTCATATTTCTTCCCTTTATTCTTAATTAGAGTCCACCACTGTTCTACTTCACCTTTCAAATGGTAGACAACCGAAATGACATTTTCATGTTCCAAACAGCAAATGATGGAAAATATCTTTTCAATGGTACTGATCCATTTTTCAATAATAATAAGATCAAAAAACCCACTAAATGAAGGTGGACATTCCCTCATGAAGGACTCAATGGAATATTGTCCCCTTCTCTGATCATTTGGAATTCCAGAATGATTCATATTTTGTGTAAATATAATAATAATTTTTTCACTCCATCTCCAATAACATTTGTTTATTCAAGAGGAAAATCATTGCATTTCCCAGTGCATTGATCATTAACTTTGTTCCTTCGGGTCCTATCCATTGTCTAAAACCAAAAAAGAATAGTCTGAGATGCTAAAATCATACTAGGAAAAAAAACATGATAAAGGTGGAGTAATTTGAATCTCAATTATTTTAGGTTTAATCTTATGTTATTCATGCTTGTTACCATAATTCTATGACTTTAGCCTATACTTATACTTAACCTTAGGGACATCCATTGACATACCTTAGAAATATCTCTAGAGATCTCTCATAGCCTAGTTTCCAAAGGTTAACTAAACCTTTTCTCTAATACCAACTGTAGGGACCCTATAATGATGTACATGGACATTACATTACTTTTTCATAATACTTAATACATGAAAAATATAGATGCCCAAAGGTTGTATAATTTTGGTGCCTTTGGAAACTTGGAACATAATCTTCTAATCATGGAGAAAGATCATCAACATCTCCCATATAGATCTTTCACTTTTTTCCTACCTAAAACCTTTCATTATATCACTGGGATAAGAAAACATAAAAAAAGGTGAGCTCAAATTCTCAGTAAGGGTAAACAATGTAAATATCAATCATATCATATTCATAAGAACCTAATATTTTAAAATCTTATCTTATATAAGGGATCCTAATATCATGTCATGGGATTAATCATAAAAGTTCAATGTAATCCCATTAATAATAACATATGAAATGGAAATTTATGGCATACACACATACGCATAGAAAATCATTTCATATTAGTCAATGCTCCTTTCCAAGAACATCAGAGCCGAAAAAGTCCAAAACTGAACCGAGTTCACTCCTCGTTCGAGTTCTATATCATTGAACCAGATTAACATTCTATTCTATACATGTCTATCTAATGAGAAATGGATCTTTACCCAATGTATTATATTGAGATATAGGTCTCACCCATCTCAAAATTAAATCAATTATACATGATCCACAAAACATAAAAACATTCACCATAGCATAACCCAAGAAATAAAATGTGTTTCTTAAACATCATTTCATCACAACATAACCCATATAAGATAAATAGATATCATAAAAATAATTTCATCATAAAAATAGTCAATTTAATAATAGGGATAGAAACTTAACCTCATGCCATCTTAAATGGAAAATAATTTTGATAAAACACATGAGCTTAATTCTTGAGGAAAATATCATTTCTTATTTAAAAACATTTTCTTTTCTCAAAATGTTATGCAATTTTAAAAGAAATTAAATTTATTGAAATTAAATTTGAAATAATGTAGAGAAAGATTCACATAAATAAGGGGTCATGAAATAGTAAAAATCATTTTATGCCGTATAAGTTAAAAAACATTGTCCTCGTACTTTTACTAGAATTGTTAAAATCACCTCATTTGGTAAACAAAAGAAAGATTCATTCCTTACAACGTAGTAAAAGTCAAAAAGGGGTAAAGATGGATTTAAACCTAAATGGAACAATATTAAACATTTTATGAAAAAATATTCAAAAAATTTCAACGTGGATGATAAATATAACCCTAGTAAATACTTAGGAATAAACAATCTCAGATAAAAAGGAGATTGGAAAAATTATCGCTTACCTTAGGTCCGATTTCTTCTGTATGTGTCCGAAATTCAGGTATTGTGGGTTTAAAAACATTTTTTAAAGCAAAGACCACTTTAAATGGGATGAGGGAGACCCATTACATAGCCCAAAATCCCAGTGGGCATTTAGCCCATTACATGGCCCGTAGGCCCATTTTTTGGCCCAAGGACCATTCTACTTATAGTACTGCTATAGTACATGCACTGCCACAATTCCACATAGTACTTGCCACTACTACACAACCCTCCCGCTTCTATAGTGTCTGTCATTTCTATAGTTCTTCCGCTGCAACAATACGCTATAATAATTCTATAGTACCTGTGCCCAATGGGTTTTGAACCCCAATTTTTCATGTTGAATTAAGGGGTCGTTGTCACTAATCCAAATCCCAACTACATGTGGGTTTAAAAATATTATTAACATGAAAGATAAATCTAATAATATTTAATATATCATATATGATTCACTCATAAGTTTATATTACCCATTCATTCGTCAATTCCATGTTAAAGAAAAGTTTTAGGTAATAATCGTTTCATTTATCATATGTGATTGGACTTGTAGTTCTTGATATTATTACATATATCATTATATAAATACTTCTAGAATGTGAAACATGATTTATATATCATATATATTCAGTATATAGATATATATATATACAATATACAGATAAATGAAATGAAATACACCGTTCATTTAGACGGTAGGTCGTACGTACGCCTAAATGTTGTTTTCATTTCCTTGTTGAATTGATTGGAAGTAAGTAAATATATATATATATATACATAAATCCAGTAGCCTTATTTTTTCATATATTTAATTATTAATTATTATATATACTTTATTATTCTTTTTGAATGATTAACATGGAGAATGAATCTCATCGCGTTATGGAGACGGTTAGCCGTACATATAAAGAAGTAGTGATATCATTACCATAATTATTGAATGGTATTGACGTGGATCTTGTATAATATATGTGAATTAGTATGTATTCACGCTCGGTGATTTCGTTTTTCATAGGATATATAGAAGGTGAAACAAGGTTGTTTTGTATTTATAATAACATATTAGTATTTTAGTGATACTGATGTTATTATTTTATAATGAAAAAACTAAAGAATAGGAGGTATAAGAAAAATGAAACTTGGAAAAATCGGTAGAAGAGATTACCTCTTCCACGAAGTGCCTCCTTTGAATTTCGACATAGGGCTTTATAGTTGGTCTTTTGAGAAGTCCAGAACCCCTGGAATGTTATTTGGGAAGTTAGTAAGAGTAGTGGATAGAGGCTGGCTGAGTATGATGCCTGAAAATGTATTGAAGTAGAGAGGGAGGAGGTGCCATTTTATAAGAGAGGAGAGGGGTAATTTAGGAAACTTTCAAAATTATAAATTTATAATAAAATCAAATCCTACCCAAAAACCAAAAAAGTTTCCCTAATTTGATGATGAGATGATATAGGGTTGTAATATCATCAACTAATAAATTTTTTATAACTTATTTTTGCAATTTAAACATTATCCTTTTAATTTTCACTTAGTTATTCTATTATTTTTTTTATTTTGGAATAAACATTTTAAATATTTAAGGGTAATGAATATTGACTTATGTGGTTTTAATTGACCATTAATGGATACTTTATGATATTTTCAGTCCTATAATTATAATTTTGTAATTTTTAAATCATTTAATGATTTTTAAATAATATAATAAAATTTTATGGTTATAAAGTATCAATAGTTTCAATTTTGACACTATTCATTAATTAGACATTAAATAAAATTCACACAGAAGATAAATTCAAACCAAAATATTAACTACAATACTAAAATTTCATAGTCACCTTGATAATTAGTGGATCACATTAATTATTTCATATGATATTTAACTTAATGTTTTTAAAACCATTTATTTGATATTTCTATGAAAAAAATAATTTCTACATCACAATTGTGTCATTATTAATGATAAATAAATAATCTCAAAAAAAATTAATAAATTCACAAGAGGTAGATAATTTAATTATATTTCTAATTAATATTTACTTTATATGATTTAAGAAGATTATCACTAAATTAAAATTATTTCACTTATAATATATGAGAGAGTGACATGTTGTCATTGTCTTGTGTTTTAATAACAATTACATCATTTTATTAGAAAAAGGATCATTAAATGAATCTGTTCAGACCCTTAGGTTATATGTGTCAACTTTAATTTATCCAATATGATTTTGGATGGGGTTAGGGAAATTTTATAATATTATTTTTACCCTTAATTACCTGTTTTACCCTTCAACCATGGTAAATTAAATAATTACAGAAGTTACTATTCATAATGTCAAAAAATAAAAGGTACCAATTTACAAAACATTGACCTACTAATTCCAAATATGGAATCCATTTTTCCAAATTCAAAACACATATGTTTCAGTAATTAATTTAAAATTAATTCCTGTTGGTGAGAAAATGAGTTTTAAAAGTTAAAATATTGCAAAAGAATGAAATGATTTTACCTTTGAATTCAGTGTAAAATTGTTGATAATGACATAAAATATATTAAATGGTAAAAATATTTTATATTTATACTTTCAAACCATTCTATTTTATAATTAAACTGTATAAATTATCTATCAGAAAAAAAGATGAATTTAATTAAAATTTAGCATATATTTAATATTCATCAAAATATGAATGTTATCAGAATAATATCAAAAATTTATCCAAAGTAAATATTTATATCCAAATTAAAAAAAAGAAGTTTAATTAGTCAATTTGAACTAATAAAAATGTCAAAAACTTGATTTAAAATGGGTGTGCCATCAAAAGGTGGTAAAACTATCTAACAAATTAGGAAAAATAAGGGTTAAAAATTGTCTAACAAATTGAGAAACCCTTTTTAATGGTAATATTATTTCCTTATCTATTATAGGATTGATAATAGACCATTTTTAATATTGTTTCACGATTAAAAGGTGGGTATGATTGAATCTTTTCAAAAAATTAAATGTGTTCCAAACACCCATCTTATAAAAGGCAACCCCCTATCCTCTCCTCATCACACCTTAGAATCCTTTTGGTTTGGATAATACCAAAAATATCATTTATAAAAATTAATTATATAATCTTATAATCCTTATTGTGGGTAATAAGAAATATAATAAAAATTTTTATCAAACATATGGTGGATTCCTAAAGAAGAAGTATGCTTCTTTAACACACATCATTATATTTATTTTTAACTCAACCTCATTAAATTATTTTCCAAACATGATGATATAATAACCAACATATATTAGATAAAAAAAATTAAAATTTAATTACCAAAATAAATCCCATGCTCTTCTAATGGGTTACAAAATCTTCATTAATGTGCCCGGTGAATTACCTCATTGCGAACTGATGTCATTTTGTTTTCCATTGTCACCTTTAACGGTTTGATATGCGGATAGATAAAAAGTATATATATGATATTTATATCATTATTGTACCTATGGATTCATTATATCATATTTAACTATTATACATTCCATCACACCTAGGATACAACAATGTTGCTCGTTTGTACGGCGAACTACCTCCTCACAAAGTAATGATCTTTGTTTTTCTCTAATTATTATCATGAAATGTGATGAGGATAATGTTAATGATTATAATTCATATAAATTATATTATTAAGATACAAATTAAATATTTATAATCCATAAAGGATAATATATATCATTTTTATTCTTACATTTCTCACTCATTCAAAAATGATAACATCATTTATGTTCCTATGGACAACCACCTTCATGAAGTGATACAACTCTCTTCTCATCACCACACCTCATGGATGGTGTATATAAATACATTGAAATAAATAATATGGTTTATATTTTATTATTATAATTATGTAAATATTAAACATTACTTTCCCCTTTTCCATAATGGTCATTGAAAAAATATATAAGTTACTCATGTCTATGTGACCAACCGTCGACATTAACACAACAAATGTTATTTATGGAAAAAAAATTAAAATTAGTTTTAAAATTAAAATTTATGTATAAAAATGATAATTATGACACTATTATTATTCATGATATTACATAACAAAATAATATGTGCATGAATTGGATATTAAAAAAACACGGATGAGAAAATAATGAAATTATCATCGTAAACAATGAAATTTGGAAAAGAATATTAATGAAATGGTGAAACGATATTATAAATGGATTCTATATTATATTATAAAGATTAATATTCTTATGTTATAAGTTAATTTTATTTTTAAAACTACTATATATGAGGTTAAAGAACATTGAACAAAAAGGAAACGTAAGGTAAGGGTTTTCATAAAACAATTTCCATTCATTGGGTTAAAAATATACTTCACTGATTATTCCATTATAATAGAATGAGTGTAATGAAATTTGATTATTTTATTTTTTATATTTACTTTTTTTTGGATTTTCATTTGATAAACGTTATGAATTCATTAATTAAACCCCACATCAACGATATGATCTTTTTAATAGATTTTTTCTTAATTTTTAATATACTAAGGCTAATTAGTTATTATTCACCTATTATTTTTTATGTGGGATATATAATACCCATTTGACACAAAATATCACGATTCATTCATAAATTATGAAAACATTATCTTAACGTACATAGAAATTACTTCATTTTTTCAGAATTTATAAAACATTACACGAACAAACACCCAAAGACCATATTATTTTATTGCCTTTGGAAACATTGTGACGTAAAAACTCATACATGTGTGAGATAAATTATCTCCAAATAAGTCCTCCAAGACTATAACCACATTTATACCAATCATACATAAAATATATCTTCATAACCAATGTATGGAAACATAAATTTGGGGAGTTAATATTCTCAATAAGGTTAAACCTGGGAGATATGTAAGAAAAAAATGAGAATATGGGTATGAGAACGTGAGCACAAAATTAGATTATCACACCCTATATATCAAAGATTTTATATATAAATCATGCAAAAAAAATTATGTTCATAAGGCCTGAATCATAAGGAAATCAACGTCATAATCTATGATTGAGTAACATGGGAGTAAGAAATAGAATTATTGAATACACATAAACATGTAATATCATTCCATATAAGTAAAGATGCATTAATAAAAATTATCAGGGAAATTTATGTGGACTATAACTACTGGTTAAGAAATAAAACCATCCCCAGTTGATTTCTTTACATTTAAGGGACATTGATTCCTTATATTTCCAAAGTGGATTGGGTTTCCCCATCTTCCCATCATAACGGGGACTAAACATATTGGGTGGGACACACCACCATCCCATGTTAAAGACCTTTCCTTATAATGGATCAAGTTTCCCCATCTTTCCATATTGGATTAACCAAATCGACGGATTTCTCATCATTGTCTCATGATATATAAATATTTAACGAATACATTGGATATATATATTGGTCTAACCGTTCTCATAATGAAATCATGTATTTGTGGGAAAAATAATAAACACCCATAATATCATAACCGATGAATTAAAATTGTTATCATAAAACAATAATCATATCATAACAAGTGGAAAAGATACAAGATTCATAATCATTTCATCAAACCATAACAAATGGAAAGAAGTAGGATTCATAAGAATATAACCTATGAATGAGAAATAGGTTAGATAAATTTCATTCCATAAAAACATAAACCATTCAGGGTGAGATTATGAATGAAACCGTTAGACCATTTCCTACAATGGAATGAGAAACTCAAAGATATTTAAACTTCTATATAGAAAATAATTTTGGATGATCCCTTAAAACAATTCTTGAGGCTAATATCTTATCTTCTTTTAGAAAATATATTTTCAAAACATAAAACCATTTGAAAACCATTTACTTTTAATATAAAGATGAAAACCTATAAAAGAGTCTATAAAACTTTTTTAAATTAAAATCCATGAAAATTTATAAAATATTATTGAAAACATTTTGAAATCATTTTTATTTTAAAATAAATGGAAAATCTAAAAAGAAGGCATGAAATATTTTGAAAACCCTTTTTTATAAAATCTAATTGAAAACATATAAATAAGGATTGAAATCATTGAAATAATTTTCTTGGAAAATGGAATATTTAATAGTAATTTAAAACTCTTTTTAAACATAAAATATTTTTTTTCTAAACAAAATTTTGAAAGAACACATATTCCAAACAGAGAGGAGAAATAATGTAAGATTTTCATATGGATATTTTATTAATTATTTTAAGTACCAAATAGTAGTAAAATAAAACTAATAAATGAATCATATATATATATATAAGGGAAGAAAATTAATGAGTTTTATTGAGATATTGATCACAAGATTTCATTAATTGTATCATAACTATAAACAATCACGAAAAAAGATTTTGTTGTTTCAATATACTCTTACCACTTGATAAAATTTAATTATACTATCCACGTAAGAAAATGAAATTACATAAATAATAAAATAACATAAAAGGAAATATTTTCACGATATAAAATTTCAAATGGTTGTGTATACACCTTGTTATACAATTTAGGTGCATACCATGGCATGTGTCTCAAAGAAGGATAATTATGATAAAATTACTATACTGATATGGTATCTTTTCAATCATAAACCCCATGAAATAAAGATCATAAAATCGATATGTAAATAACCATAAGTATATGTATAATAATAATTTAATAAATCCATATTTGGTAAACCAACCATATTTAATAAATAATTGGGGAACATGGATTTTGTCTCCTAGAAAATAAAAGTAAATGTGAAAAACCTTTCTACTTGGGTAACATTATAATCAGCATCTCTTGTAGAGAAGAACGTCAATTAAAGTTTTTCATATAAATATATTAAAGGAAATTAATGATAAAAAATTTAATAGTGATTCATATATACCACAAAAAAATTGAATGTAGTGAATATGGTATATATCTCATAGAAATAAAATTTGAGATAAAATCCACATAACTTATGTCTTCACATTCATTGTACACATTCAAACATCATTATGTTGTAAATTTATTTGTACGCATTCAAACCACCTGTAAAATAAATATAAGTATATTATCAGTACACCAAAGATACATATTCGTATATATACAACCTTAAAATATTTACTTATGAATTTATATTATCATTTTATTAACAATTATATGTTAATGTAATGTTTTGATTAATAACAACTTTTTTTATCATTTGTTTTTTGATTAGTATTCATGATACTATTACATATATCATGATTTAATTTTGTATATAATGTAATACATGATTTATATATCATATATATTCAGTATATAAATTTTTATAATAATCTCCAAAAGTTATAAATATTAATTTAAATACACCATTCACGGAGTTGGTAGGTAGTACGTATAGATGAACACTAATTCTGTTTTATTGTCGTATTGATAGAAATAATGTAAATGGCCTAAATATATACATATAATATAATTAAATTATAATTATTATGTGATATATATCATATTTTTTTACTAAACCCATCCTTAATACATTCAATGTAATTTCTGAATGAAGCCGATCACTTTGAGTAGGTCGTAGTCCACACTTCAACAAATGAAGTTATTGCATTTACAAAAAATGGAAATAATGAAGGTAAGATTTATATAACAACATCATAAGTATAAATAAATCTTAAATATAATAAATATTTTATATGAAATAGTTTATCTCAAAATTCCATACTGTGAGAGCTTCTTGTAAAAAAAACAATATCATTTTGTAAGGCGTTAGTTCACCAAATAGAAAAATGGTAATTTCGTTTCCAATTAGATTTAAGCATGTGTAAGATTTTATATGAAAATATAAAATACATTTTTAAAATATTTAATACATTTCAAAAAATTAAAATCATGGATATGATAAAAATCAATTTAAATTGAATCATGTTGATGAGACAGAAAAGAAGGGTTTTAAAGTAAACATTTATAAATGTTTTGTAATATTTTATATCCATGATCAAAGTGAAATTGATTAAAATGAGATAAATTGGTTTTTTTACTTATTTTTATTCTAATTATACATTAAAACCAATAAAAATATAATTTATCCTTTTAAATAATTTAGAAAAAAAATATGAAATAACATTTAGTTTTCCAAGTATTCATCAAAAAAATAAAACGTCATAGAAAAATACCAAAAGTTAACATGAACAAAATATTTATGTTTTTTATTAAAAAATGATGTTTATATTGAAATATAAAATTCATAATTGTTTCAAAAATTTTATTTAATGTATGTCCATTATGTCATTACCCCCTCCCAAAAAAGTGTACCCCTCATGGGCCAGCAATGTGAAAAGGGAGATAGTGACCCCCAAGTCATGCGTCTAGTAGGCCCCGAGTTGGTGACTAGCACTGAGGGTTTAGTAACCACACTAGTGGGAGGAATTAAAATATAAGATAACACATGGGGAAGGTAGATATAAGACATACACCAATCAACTCCAACTCATACTGAAATATAAAAGAAATCCCATGTACACATATGCAATGTCATGAAAAACTACTACAACTGAAACAGAGTACTGAAATTACCAAAAGATAGTAAAAACAATAGTGACCATAAAGTCCAAATAGCTCATGTAACCCCAATATAGTAGTTACTATCATGATCTCTAACATGCTTCATGTAACCTAAAGAAACATTTTATATACGTATTTTTAGTATATCCCAATACTCGGTATGAACCTCCCTAGATCCTGTTGTGAAAAAGTAAATAAAAAACTCTAAAGCACAGTGAACAATTAGTGAAACTAAACTTTCACCTAACCATGTATACAATATTCCAAACCTCTCCATGGATAATCTCACTAAGTATATAATATAGGAGTAGATAATATTATTGTGATTATCAAGAGTACACCGCTACTACTTCCCCACTGGTTTGCTGCTTTTCCCCAACGTCTCACGTCCTAAGAATCCCTCGATCCAAAAAGGTTTGTCTAAAGACTCCAAGATGAGGACTACCAAATGAACCTAGTGAAACAAAAACATTTCTTGCAGACACCTAGGGAATGCACCACACCATCCACCCAACCTCAAATGTAACCATTTAGTTTCGAGGAGCGACCACAGCCCACATAACGTGTATCATACATCAGGTATTATGGATCATGCCATCACAACCCATATGATGAGTAAGGATCCTCAAGCCACCTCAGCCTATAAAATTTATAGCTATAATAGCATAAGGGAAACAATATCTAGAATATATGTGTGTGGAATAACCACAATAAATTAAATCCCTCTACAAACACATATGGGGAATAGTAACCGTTGTGCCTATCAATAAAATTAACTACCAAGAGAAGCGAGTGGGCCCAAAGGGGGTAGTCAGTTATCCATCCTCCCACCAGAATATTGGGAAAAACACACCTTAGGGCTCAGAATCCCCAGGGTTTCAGTTTCCCAAACTAACAGGGTGGAGTTCCATATAGAAACACAAAAGGTACAGAATATACTATAGCTCATAACCACACTATGGGCATAACCTAGTGTTAGACTAAATTGAAGCTATAATCTCAAAGACTCCAGGATTCCACTACTAAGACTATTTATCCAATAAGCACAAGACCTTTTAAAGAGCTATAATAGATTAATTTACCACTTTTTATCAATTGAACTTTATGTTAATTAATTCTTTAACCATTAATAAACCATTAACAATTCAATATTATATTATATTATCATCACACCCAAATTCTATTGTTACTTTAAATTGTAACCTCATCCTTTCACTACACCATGATCCAACCCCATGGGTTAACATCAATAATTCAATAACTTAGTATCAATATTACTTTCCCATATTCCTAGGCATTCTAGAATAACATTCTATGATACCAAACACAAGGGGCTCAACACGATGTGTAGGTAACCTACCCATCGAGTCTTTTCTACCAATATAAAGAGAGTAGACCCATCCTCCCTCTAGAATCCAAACATGGAATGTAAGTGGAATATATCACGCATCTTCACCTCTTTTTATAAGTAGTGTAATAAATACCAATTTCCTAGAGCAGAGAGAAATGTAATGAATATAAAAATCAACAATATTCAATAAGTATCAAAAAAAAATTTATCCAACTCGTTTCATTACCTCTTGTGTCCTCCCCGACATCCATTTGAATAAACAGATGCATCTTTCCAATCTATGTGTCAACTACTTCCACAACCGATGGGCCTCCCTACCCCCACACATCACAACAATCATCTGGGATCACATCACAACACAAGAAGAAAGAAAAAATCATCATATCAACTGGACTCTTGGACCATAAACAAGGCACTATGCCTTCAAATGCAATAAGCTCTCATAGCTCCAATCATAAGTCTCTTGGACTTTACAAGAAAATGGTTAAATCAAAACCCTATTAGGCATTATCTTTTATCAACCAACCAGTTCTTTAATATATATTGAATTAACTAGTTCATTATTATTAGGTTCCAACTATGTGTAATCAATATAGAAATCTATCATAGCTATCACAAATAATCAAACATCCATACTGCATTAATTGAATTAACATAAAACTATGAAAACAAAAAGATTCATTTACATGCCTAATTATATTTACCCAAATAATTATCAATTAATTCTATATTTCCATTCTTTAAAAATTTAATCTAGAAAAACATGCTAATAAGAAAAGCACAGATATCACAAAATCTAGAATATCAAGAGGCAAACTGTTATCATGGTGCAAAGCAACAACATTTGATCAAACCAATTATTTTGATCATGTTAAAGTATATAATAAGGTTAATTCCTTTGTGATCCAAAGGGATACATTATGATAACATTACAGTTGCACGTAAAAGAATATAGAAGTAATAATTCCCTTATATGAAAAGGTTTCTAATGTTATTCACTTGAGAACATATCAATGAAATGGATCACATTTTCCTTCCCCATAACAATTACATCCACCCGAAGATGTTGCAGCACTACCACATTAAAAACCCCAAAAGAAAATCCTTTAGAACAATGAAGATCAAGTTCCATAGCATGGAAAAGAGAAATGGTTAAAATAGATCGAATAAAACCATAGAAAAGAGGTTTATCTTACCTCATAATAAATATGGATAGAACAATAATACAAGAACCGATCTAGGTTGAAGGAAATCCCCAATCATTAAAGAGGGAGGCGTCTGGGTCATCTAGGGTAGATAAGGGGTACGCTCAAGCCTTAGGGTTTTAAAAACCCGTGGGGTTGTGTTTTATTAAAAACACCCAGTTCTAGGGAAGTATATGACATGTACCACCTCATCACATTGTGTATCGGCTAGAGGAGACTTATGTCGAAAAACAAGTTGCCTTAGTGCATTGATTTATTTTTCGGTAACCAAAACGGTACCCACCATGTTCCACTAGGTCACATTGTGTACCCCCTATTTCCAGTATCTCATGACCAAAATTCTCTAGACTTGCTTTGGTATTCTTTAAGTACCTCTATATTTTAAAAGACCTGAAGGGCAGATCCACACAGATTCGATCCCTTTCCTCAGATACCTATCAAAACATTCTCGTCCCTGAGATTCCAAAACCATCAAACAAAGGAAATAGATAAGGGTTTGTTTGAACAATCACCCCATGAGATGCATCTCAGGGATCTCTCTACCACAAGATCTCAACCACATCAAATGAACTACACAAATACTCGTGAAAACCAAAACTTGCTCCTAAATGCGCTCCTGGGGGAGATACCTTTCAAAGAGAGAAAGCTACAACAAGAAACAAAAGAAATCCATCTCATAGATAGGAATTGTCTACAACCTAGAAATGAACATTGATATTAGGAAATAGGTAAACATCAAACAAATCGGGGTGTTAGGAATGTATATATGACTCATATTCCCATGTAAACTCCTTCACACCACTGTGTCGCAACAAGACATGAACCAAGGGAATAAAACGCCTGCAGAACACCTTCTCCTTCCGATCGTAGATCTTCACAGTCCACTCGTCGAAGGTCGCTCCATCATCATTGTCAAATTCTCCAAAATAGATGATGCGAGAGTCATCAGGAAGATAACGACGAAGCTGTGACATTTGAAAAATATCATGTATCTAGATCATAGGCGGGGGAAGTGCCACACAATACCCCACATCTCTAACATGAGCCAACACTTCAAAAGGCCCAACTAATTGGGGATAAAGTATACTCTCACCACCAAACCATCGTTTCCCATGAAGTGGAGCACTATTAAAACCATGTGATCCCTAAAATTAAACTCTAATGGTCTCATATTTCGATGGACATATGATTTTTGAAGATACTGCACTTCTATCATCCTCTCATTATCACTTGAACCATATCTACCGTATTCTTTACTATTTTCGACCTAAAAATTACTGAATATTCAACCCCATTTCAGCACAAAGGAGAACAGAACGTTTGGCCATAAAAGGATTTAAATTGCGCCATACTGATGGTTGAGTGAAAACTATTTTTGTAAGCAAACTATGACAAGGTTAAGTACCTCATCCATGATCCTCCAAAATATAGGACACAAGAGCGCAACATTTCTTCAAGAGTTTGGATGGTCCGCTCTGTTTAACCATCTATCTGTGGATGAAAAGAAGTGTTAAGGCATAGCTGAGAATCAAAATCATGTTGGAGACCTCTCCAGACCCTAGTGGTAAAACGATGATCACAATCGGAATTTATAATCCTTGGGACTCCGTGGAGTCTCGCCACCTCCTCTAGATACTTCCTTGATAAAACCTCTATTGATGTTTATTCCTTGATTTCTATGAAGTGGTATTATTTATTCAAATGATCAACTACCGCCCATATTGTGTAACGTCCTCTGTGATCTCAAGGTAAAAAAAGTAACAAAGTCCATTGACATTTCTACCCACCTATATTGAGGAACATCTAACAATTGTAGAAACCCACCTAGAACACAGTGCTCAGCCTTCACCTTATGGCAGACCAAACATTGAGACACAAAGTATGAAATTGCATTTCTAAACCCAGGCCACCAAAACTGACACCTTAAGGATCAATACATATTTGTCACACCACGATTCAATGCTAAAGGATTACTATGGAGCTCTCTTAGAATCATCTCACCCATAACCAATGGAACAAAAAGACTTCCTAGATACAACACTCAGTGTTTTTCATCCTAAGGCTAACCATCAATGGACTCACCACAAAAAACTTGGTCTCTCTCGATGTTTACCTCAAGATCCAAAAACTGGAAATCTTCCACCTATGGCATCAGATATGACTGCACCATCATTGGAAAAAGACAAGATCTACCCCCCCCCCCAACTTCTCCCATATCAAGAAGTAATGTCAAACGTTCTTCCATCACAATCCAGGAACCACCAGATTCGCAAAAAAACATCACTATGTGACTTCTTTATCAGCACATCATCTACAAAATTCCCATTTTAAGGTGTATAAAAGATTTAGAAGTATTATTCATGAATCAAAATCCACGCTCTGACACTGCTAAAAGTTCAATTCATGATGGGAGAAACATACCTCATGCTCTTATGACCAGTGAAAACTGAAAAGCACTCGCCAATGATGAAATATCTCTACAACTTTAGAGCATACATCACAGCCAACAACTCGAGATCATGGGTGGCATAGTTATGCTAATGGGGACACAACTGTAGATACCCCTAAGAAAAAACTTATCTCTACTAAATTAGAATGAATCTTAACCCCCTATAAGATGCATCATAGAATAAATCAAAATGAACCCCCTCTTCAAAAAGACATGGAACTAGAGAATTGATCAACACCTCCTTCAGATACTCGAATGCAACTAGATATTGATCAGTCCATACAAATGCCTAATGCTTCCTGGTTAATACTATAAAAGGATTCACAACCCGAGAGAAATTTACTAATAACATCTACTATTAGCCTATGAGATCAAGGAAACATCACACCTATGGCACAATCTTGGGGGATGTTCGAGACACAACCACATCAATATTCAATAGATCAACAGCTACTCCATGTTGGGACACCACATGAAACAAGAAATGAACTTCTCGAGAATAAAACTGACACTTTTCAACTTCCCAAACAGTTGGTGTTGAAGAATGACTCCCAAAACATCATACAGTTTCTTGGCATGATCCTCCTTAGATGTGGATTACACTAGGATTTCATCGATGAAAACCACCAAAATATATCTAGGGAATCATGGAACACAACATTCATCAATCCCATAAACACAAGAAGAGAATTCATCACACGGAATGACATTACAACGAACTCGTAATGCCCTTGATGACAGTGGAGAATAGTCTTCTGGATATCTTCATCCTTCACACACATATGATGATATCCTAACTGCATTTCGATCTATGAAAACCATCCTTCACCCTTATGTTGATCATAAAAATAATAAATTTTCAGAAGAGGATTATGATTCTACACTTTCACTTTTTTTTTTGAGTGATGATAATCGATACACAATCGCAAACTGTCATCTTCCTTCTTCACAAAAAATATTGGTACACCCCATAGTGAAACACTCAACTGAACAAATTTTACTATAAGAGACTGTCAAGTTGTATATTCACCTCATGTAACCTGGAAGGGGCCACCCAATATAGAGACATAGAGATAGTAGATGCTTCTTGTTGTAGCTCGATCCTAAACTCGATCTCTCATTGAGGGGGTAATGCTAAAAACTCTTCTAGAAATACATCAGGGTACTATTCTATGAAACTAGGGAACATTAACTTTAGAACCTATAAATAAAATAACATCAGCTCATCTATCAAAGATGACAAGGATGGAACACACCTATGACCAATCTGAGGGTCTTGCTCGCCAACAAACATCGTTGGTCCTCCATCTGCATTGAAGAACAAAACACGACTCCAGAAGCAATTCACGATGGAATGCACAAAAAACAAAAAAAACATGCTGATGATGACATAATATGGTTTTATATGTAAACTTAGGAAATATATCTAAGAGAATTATTGCGCCAGCACTAGCTAACATTCTCTACAAACATAAAACATGTCAGATCGACCTTGAACAAGAATATTCAACACCAAGGGAATTGGAAGCCTCTCTACATCAAGTCCCAAAATCATGGAAAAGGGCAGGTGATATGAAGGATTGCATCACTCTTGAATCAAACAAGGCATACACCGAAGTGGAAAACATGCAAAGCATACCTTGAACAATGTCTGGATTGCCTGGCGCTGGTAACGCTAAAGCATGAATCTGACCACAACTTCTTCCACGGCCTCTCTGACACTTATGAAGACCACCACTGTGGTCACACACTACTCTCTAAGGATGAGGAGAATCTCTAGGATGTCCTCTTCCTAACTCATCTTCTCTCTGTTGATCCAAAGCTGGTGCAACCCACTATTTTTTCCTCGGCATGAACTACCTTAACAGAGGAACCTAGAGTAAAACACTCGACACAAGATGACTTCTCTGAAAGGAAGGTAACTCTCATTACTAATGACCTATACATTCACAAGAAAAACCAGCACATGATCCATTGGAATATTCCTGAGAGACTCTTACCCTAGTGAACCGAGATACTGAGGGTAGGGACCTACCATTGGAAAAAATGGAAACTATTCTACCCTAAAAAACAGGAAACCTAGACCACAAGTATACATCCTGAGGAATCCAGATAACTCCCCCCTCAAAAATATCTGGTTCTAGATAATGTCTTCTCAATGGCCTCTTCCCTCACCAGCACCACAAGATATGTCCTCACCATAATTAGGGTGACCTGACACTAGATATCGTGATGAAAAAGGTCCCCAAAATGCTTCGCCCGTGCCTCCTCATCTGGAAACATGTCCATAGAATATCGTAAAAGGTTCCTAAAATGGATTCTAAACTCCCGCACAATAGATCTCCCCTA
Source organism: Viscum album (assembly GCA_963277665.1). NCBI lineage: Eukaryota > Viridiplantae > Streptophyta > Magnoliopsida > Santalales > Viscaceae > Viscum > Viscum album. The sequence goes on from OY728155.1 coordinate 959,652,196, forward strand.
TTTCTGTGTAAGAATATCCTGGTGATTGGATTCCTTCGAGTTCAAAGAAAGAAACTTGACTCTGAACATGTCTTGAAACTCCTCCCACGAGATCGACAACTCCTCGCGACCCCTAAGGAATAAGAACCACCACTACCTCACATCCCTTTACAGCAACGCCATAACCAAAGACCCCCAATTCTTCTTCCAAGAATGGATCAAATTGATATCTATATCAAGATCCGGCAACCAGTCTTTCGTGACTACATTTGAAATGAATCCCTCATACTTATGCAGACTCTGGTGCTGAAACTCACGGAGTGTCCTCCTCCATGTTTCGTCACTGTCAACCTATACCCTACAGAGATCATTCGGCACAACCTGTTGGACACCATCTATGTGAACTTGATGAGGACGTCAACCTAGATCCATACCATTGAAATAACTGATAGTTATATCTCCTTAACATGGAATATGAAATACTCAACATTAATTAAAAAAAATTCATTATTTCATTTTAGGTTAACCTATACCATGGTCTAACCATTCAAACACATGAAGAAAGAAGGATAATGCATGACCCTTTCCTAGGTCTCTACCCTACTACTAGTATCACCTCGTTTAGTATCCACTATAAACTTAATGGTCTGTGCACCATATCACTGGGGTCCCTAAAGACCTATGTCTCATTCGGTCTCCAGTGCTTCCATCACATTATAAACTTGTCTAACAACATTTTCCTACCAACCCATGTAATCTCTCGTATGCCTACCTCTAAGCTCCATCCTACCCCCAACTGGACCTCTGACACCACTCCGTCATGACCCCTTACCCAAAAGGTGTACCCCTCCAATACCACCAATGTGATAAGGTAAATAGGGACCCCTAAGTCACACCTCATGTAGGCCCTAGGTTGGCAACATGCATCGAGGGTATAGTAACAACACAAATGGGAGGTTTTGCCCTCAAATAGAACTCATGTATAAGAAAGAGATAAGATAGAAACCATCCAACTCCAAATCATACTACATTATATAAAAAATCCCATGTACACATATGTAATGTCCTGAAAAACTACTACAACTAAAACAGAAAACTGCAAGTACCAAAAGCATGTAAAAACTGTAGTGACCACGAAGCCCAAAGATCTCTTGTATCCCAAATATAGTAGTAACCAGCTTGATCTCAAACCTTCTCCAAGTGAACTGAAAATAGTTTATATATATGTAGGGTGAGTATAACAGTATACTCTGTAGGATCTGCCCCAGAGTATCTCATGAAAATGTAAAGAAAGCATGGTAATGCATAGTGAACAACAAGTGAAATCAAGTCATCACCTAAACACTTATACAAAGTTTCCATGATCACCACGACTACACTCACAATGTATCGAAAATAATATTATATGATATAATAAATATTATAAAGGGTACCCCACTACTATTCCCCACTACTTTTTCGTTTTCCCCAACATCGCACATCATAAGCATCTCATTCCAAAATGGTTGGACCAATGACATATGGGCGAGCACTACCACATGGACCTCATGCAACACCCACAGATAATAGGGAAAAGCACCAAATCATCCACACCACTACATATGTAACCAGGTAGTTTCCAAGAGCCAACATATCCCATATAACATGTATCATATGTCGAGTATTATGCCTCAAGCCATTACATCCCATGCACTGAGTAAGGATCATAAAGCCACAACAGCCTATACACGTTATCACTATAGTAGAAAAAATGTAACTATTTCTATAATATATGTGTGTGGAATAAAAAAGCCACAAAAGACCTCTAAAAACATATATGGGAAAAACAAACTGTTGTCCCTACCAGCACAAGTTACTACCAAGAGAAGAGAGTAGAGCCAAAGGTGGTAGTCAATCATCCATCATCCCACCAAAATGTTGGCAAAAAACACCCCCAGGGATCATAATCCCTAGGGTGTCAGTTTCCCTAACTAATGATGTGGAGTAGCATATAGAAACAACAAAAGGACATAATATACTATATCTCACAACCACACTATGTGAATAACCTTGTCTGAGAGTCAACTACAGCTAAGATCTCTCAGACTCCCAACTACCACTGCTATGAATAGGTATCATATTAGCACCCAAACATTTAATGAGCTTCATTATATTACATTATCCCTTTTTATCAGTTTAAAATTATGTTAATTATTTATTTAACCATTAATTAACCTTTAACAATTACATATTATATTTCATTAGCATCACTCCAAAAGTCAATTGTTCCTTTAAATTGTAACCTCATCATTTCATTACACCAAGTTCCATCCCCATGGGTTAACATCATTTATTAAATAAATTATTAACAAAATGATTAAATTTCCATATTCCTATGAATTATAGAAGAAAATTATATGCTTCCAATCAAAAGGGGCTTAACACAGTGTGTCAGTGAACTACCCTTCGAGTCTTTCTCACTTATAGAAAGATTGTAGATCCATCATCCATTGAGGAATTAAACACTGAAAGAATGTGGCATACCCCACGCGTCTCTACCTCTTTTTGGAACAAGGGTACGAAAGACCAGATTCCATGAGAAGTGGGGAATGTAAATAAGATAAATAACCAAAAAGATTTATTATGTATCTAATTTTCATTTCCAACCCGTTTCATCACCTCTAGTGTCCTTCCTAACACCCACATGTATAATCTAATGCCGCTCTCCACTCTAGGCATCAACTGCTACCACAACGAATGGTCATCCCTACCCCAACACATCACAATGGCCATCTAGGCTCACATCACAACACAAGCAATGGGAAAAAACATCATATCAAATGGGAAATTATCCCCTAATTAAATAATTATTCCTTCACATGTAATGAGATCTCACAACTCTATGCATAATCCTCGTCTCCTTTATAAGAAAGAGGGTAAATCAGAATCCTACGAGGCATTATCTTTTATCAACCAACTAGTTCATTAATCCATATGAAACTAACTATTTCATTATTAGTAAGTTCCAAATATGGGAAACCTAATCACAAAGATATCATAGCTATCATAAATAATTAAACATTTTTACTACATCAATTTTATAAACATTAGATTACGATGCCGACCAGATTCATTTTCATGCCTCTTTATCTTTATCCAAATAGTTATCAATTAATTATACATTTATATTTTTTACCAATTTCATCAAGAATAGCATGATTACAAGGAAATCGTAGATATCACACAATCTAGAAAATCAAGAGGCAAACCGTTATCACGGTGCAAAGCAGTATAATGTGATCAAACTAATTCTTTTATTCCTGTTCAAGTATTTAATTTGGTCAATTCAATTGGGATCCAAAGGGATAAAACATGATAACTCTATAGTTGAACGTAAATGAATAGAGAAGCAAAAAATATCCTAATTAAAAAGGTTTTTGAAGTTCATCACTCAAGAACGTATCAACAAAATGGATCATTATCACCTTCCATGCAAAAACTGCATCCACCTAAGGATATCACGACACAAACAGTTCAACAACATCCAAAATAAACTCCCTTATAAACATGGAGATCAAATGACATAGTATGGTAAAGATAAAATGGTGAAATGGATCAAAGAAAACAAAATAACGGAGGTAGATCTTACATCATATTGAAGAATGATTGAAGAAAGAAGTGAGGAATTGATCCGAGATAAAGGAAATCCCCAAATGTTGAAGAGGGAGGCATCCAGGTCGTCTGGGATTGAGAGGGGGGTGTGATCAAACCATATGGTCTGAAACACCCAAGTGGCATGGTGCCTTTAAGAAAACCTAGTAGTGGGGGAGTACAGGACGTGTGCATCCATGTCACGTCGTGTTCCACCTCAAGGTGAATTCCACAGAAAAATTCTTCACCTTAGTGTCGTGTTTTATTTTTTTAATACCCTAACATTACACATCGTGTACCACTTGGTCATGTTGTATAGACCTTATTTCCATATTCTCATGATCAAATCCTCTAGACTTCCTCCGAGCCTTCTCTAAGAACCTCTGTCTTTGAAACCATGAAAAGGGTCATTCCACGTGGATCTGAGCCCTTGCACATTAAAATTCATCAATACATATTTAAAAAATATACAAGATTTTATGTGTAATATTTTGTTTGATTCTATCTTGTGGATATAAAATATATTATATGAATGTATATAAAACATATATTTAATTAATGTCATTCACTAAATGTAATTAATTAAATTTATTAGGATATAAATTCTTTGTGAGTATAAAACTAGTTTTTATAAAAATAGTCCCTCCATATTTAATTGGTTCTTATATTAATTTCTAGTTGATTTATAAAAAATGAATTCCATGATGTATTTTTATAATTTTTTCAATCCAATTTATAACTTCCAACATATTTTCTAGTTTATATATAATTAAATTAAATAATAATATTTTTAATAAATGTTTGTTGTTCAATAAAACTCATTTTGGCGTGTTATAGAAACCATCGAGGAAATCAATCTTGAATGCAATTTATGTTAAACATCATGTTCCATATAAAGAAGGCAAAACATTATTATTAGTGTATTGCATAATTATCGTAGTGTTTCTTATAAATTAAGGAAATTTTAGTGATTTAATATAAATAGAATTTTTTCTAGGATTGTGTGAGGTTAAAAATATTAAAAATAATAAATTAATTCCAAAAAAAAATATTTCACAAAATATCTGGGTGTTACATTCATCCCCCCTTAAAATTAATTTCTTCCTCAAATTTTATCAGGGATATCTAAGGATTAATACATTAATGTTCCTTTCTTATAAACCCACAATCATTAAAATTAATACTATAAATTCCATAAAAATTTGAATGCTAAAAACATAACGATTTCCCAATATAACATATAACTAAGATTCCACATAAGAGAACATGTGTGGGAAATGGAAACATGGACATGGAAGAGAAATATAAATATCAATTTCGGATCGGACGAGATAAAGAAAAAGGTTAAGGGATAGTTAACTTACTCATGCTCAAATTTATCCAAGAGATAAAGGTAGAACGGTCCTTGTACTTTAGCTTGGGTTATCGAATCCTCAGAGACCTAAGAAGTAACCTACAGACACGTACATTCTACGGATTGTTTTTGGATATGAAGTGGACAACGTGGGTTGATTTAAGATGGTTTTAAATTAATTCTAATAGACTTAAGTTAATTTAATTTAAAAGAGTGAGCTGATCCTATGGTATCACTTGGGTTGGATTGGACGTATTTCTGTTTCAATGATTTCAATTTCTTATATTTGAGATGGGTTCATTTAAGAAGATCAAACAACTTCATCACTTACTAGTTTAATACCTAAAACCTTTAATACTAATCAACTATACACTTTAAGGATCAATGTTTTGAGAACTTAAAGGTAATGGTTCATATTAGCACTTGAAGTGTGTGGCCTTAAATTCAACAGGGACGATGGAGTTTAAAAATCAACACGTAAAAATCTCAATTAAATAAGTGATTAGAAATTAATGGGTTAATAAATAACATCCAATCCAGTGCCCCGCTACTCCCTTGGATAAACCCAGACGTTGTTTATCCCTCTATTTATGATATGGTTTCAATGTAAGTGGGAAGTAGACTCATGAGGGAGGAATTGAATAAATAAATAAAACAATAAAAAGAAAATGATCACTCCACCATTATGTGAATATTTTCACAAGGTTTTGTGTGAATAAATTCACACCTTGAACCAATAGTATCAAAGTGATATGGAGAAAAAAAATAAGAGGAAAAGAAGAACATTTATTAAGAAACTAAATTGAATTGAACAATATACATGTGAAAGACAAACTTGAGAGAACAAAATCGCAGCATATCATTACAATTGAACAAAGAACCAAATATCAACAAATAATTCACCACCAATGTCTTAAATAGGAATTTTTTAATCCTTGGGTCAAGCCTCAAATAGTCCATGTCTTCTAAATTAATTTTGGTAGGCCATAGGTGGGTGGAAAGTTGAGGGAGAGAAGATTTTTCCACCCTTGGCCCGAGGTGGCAGCCAGCTTGCTTCCACCGAAGAGATGAGCTTGGAAGACCTTTTATATGGACGCATTGGACAAGTCAATAGATGATAAACATAAAGATCCTGATGTCCCCTAATAGCCTGTGAAGTTTCATCCAAAAATAGTTTATGGTTAACGAGATATGTGTTAAATGATGGTCTGTTGTTTTGGGTCGCAGAATCTGGCCTAGATTTTTATCTTCAACTTGGGATACCTGAAAAACCACAATGGAGGCCGACTAAGCACTAGCTATTGAAAAATTATTTGTTCCTCATGATTTATTCTAGAATCCCACGAAATTTGGGCTTCATTGGGACTGTATGTTGGGCCCCCCATTCTCATCAGTGGGCTAGTGTCCAATCTGCCTTCTCCAGAATTGTTTTCATGAAATCCCATTTTGGTGGTCTTTGAATGTGAATAATCCAACACTCTACAATTATTAATTGATAGAAATATAATTATAAAACTGAAAAATTAAATACAAAAATAAAATCATGATCATTAGGAACTTTAAATGATGTTCAAAATTGTACCTCATAATAGTTCATTTTAAGAAGGAATTACAATCATAATGTAAAATGATGTTCAAAGTGTAAATTACTCTAAAAATGGTGTTCATGAATAATAAAGCACATGAATATTATATATATTAACAATAAATATTAGCCTCATTTATTGGCTAATCACACCCCCCAACTTGAGTTTTTCTAGTCCTGAGAAAAATGTATCTCAACAATATCAAATTCGAATTCCCTTTTCCAAAAACATTTTAATACACACTGATCTCAAAAAACCCTCATACCAAACAATCATGAAACCCATCAAAATATTTTAATACAAGATATTTTCATAAGAATATACCAATCTCATTCTTATTCCTTTTTTCAAATTCATCTCAATATTTCATCCAATATCAATTACGAGTGATGATGTGTTGTGCATCACATTAGACATGGGGGTTCATCTTTATTCAAGAGGGAAACAATGGAAGTGCCATGTGAAATCACAATTCAATATTAAGGTGAGTATTCAGAAAAATTATTGTATATTTTTATTTATTATTCTTTATTCTTTATTTTTTTTCAATTTTTCAATATAATAGAAATTGTACTAAAAAGAGTCAACCCTTGTAGCGAGACTTTGCCGATGACTCCCAGGCTCAAAGACCATAGGGCACCAAGTGAGTCCCACATACTCGAGAATCATCTCGAGTTGACTCAATCAAAAAAATCAAATTACCAAAAATAGAGATAAAATTCCTAACTCTGGGCTAGACAACTATGGAGTCACGATCCACAAGTGGCGAAAGCCACACATTAGGTCATTTCATTACTCTAAGCGCAAATTTATTGTTTTTTATTGAATAATCATATTAAAACTAAAATGATTACCAAAACTATTATATTTATTTGGGGGACCCCATGAACTCAAACTAATACCCCACTATCCAAAGGATGTGCATTGTGATTCTTTTTATTTGTATTAATATATAAACAATGAAATATCACATTGGATGTCTATACTTTCCAAAATCTATGCTCATGAAATTATACATGGATTAAAATCAGAATCAGAGAATGCTAAATTATTTGATATTTACTTTTAAAGTTTTTAATGTGTATTATGATGTTCAATGTTAAAGGGATTTTTCCTTCCATTTACACACATTTTCTTTCAAATCATTTTTTTCAAAAAAAAGACAAAATTTTATTTCATCCCCCCCAACTTAAAATAACATTGTCCTCAGTGTTTGAAGAAAATAAATTTTAGACGGAGGTAAATATAGAGGAGATGAGTTCTAAAAGTAATTTGAAATAATAAAAATAGAAAAAAGTCACCTGGTGATTGAAGTCGAAGTTCTTGCTGCTCCAATTTACTCCTTTGATCTCCATGTCTCTCTGAGAGTTCCCTAGTGGAAAAAGGAAAACAAAAACAAACAAAACAAAACTATATATATAAATATATATTCACATAATAAAAAAAGTAAAATATAAGTATATATATAAAAATTATAGAATAAGTAATCACAAAAAGGCATTGTTCAGTGGTAAGCGGGCACCCCTATCTCCCTTCAGTCCCGAGTTAGATTCCCCATGGCTTCACCAGTTGTGATGGGGTTTTCCCCACGACCAATGATGTGTCCCTTTTTATTAATATATTATTATTATTATTTTGTATTTTTATTTTAACCTACCAACACATAAAAAAAGAAATGATGATACATTTTATTCTTTTTAAATTTTTGGGTAAGTTATTACTCAAGGATAACACCGCGTGACACATATGAATATGGTGCTCCCCATTTATACCCATCCATAATCAAAATATAAGAATAGATGAACAATATATTTTTCTTTAAATATCAAAATAATTAATAAAACAATATCCCAAAAAGATTGAAAACATGAAAACCATGGGTGGCCTCCCATGAAATGCTTTGTTTAACATAGTTATCCCGACATGGATCCTAAATATATCAATTTTTTATTGGTTCATAGGTTGGCTCAGTTAACTCAACCTCTATTTCCTATTTGTTGAATGATTCAATGAATGGTTCTAACATTTTACCATTGACCTTGAAAATGTAACCACTTGTGTGATCTTGAATCTCTACTACCCCATGGGGGTACACATGATGGAATATGAAAGGACCTGACCATATAGACCTTAACTTTCCTTTGTGTAAATGAAGTTTTGAACTATATGAGAGCACAAATTTTCCCGGTTCAAAATGTTTGACTTTGATATTCAAAGATTGGTAGGCTTGAACTCTAGCATTATTGATCCTTGAATTTTCATAATCCTTCATCCTTAGTTCCTCCATTTCATTGAGATCTTATTTCCTTTTTGTTTTGTCCAATAAGAGGTCATAATCCATTTTCTTAATTTCTCAAAAGGCCTTATGCCCAATTTCAACAGGTAAATGGCATGCTTTTCCATAAACCAATCAATATGGTGACATTCCTAGGATGGTTTTGTATGTTTTACGATATTCCCGAAGAGCATACAAATGTTTCTTAGACCAATCATTCCTAGAAGGATTGAAAGTTTTCTCAAGAATATTCTTTAATCTCTCTATGTGCTAACTCAGATTGACTATCTGTTTGAGGATGGTATGTAGTGGAAACATTATGAGAAATCCCATACTTAGACATGAGTTAAGAGAATGTTCGGTTGTAGAAATGGGTTCCTTGATCACTAATTATATCCCTAGGAATTCAAAATCGAGAAAATATGTGCTCTTTCAGAAATAAAATCACAACATGATGGTCATTAGACTTGGTGGGAATGGATTCACCCATTTTGAGACATAATCAATTGCTAAAACGATGTAGAGGCATACCCTAGAGTTTGGGAAAGGACCCATGAAATCTATTCCCAAGCAGTCAAATATTTCAATCACCAATATTGGAGTGAGTGGCATTTGATTCCTTTTTGTGATTGACCCTACTTATTGACACTTAGGAAAATTTTGACAAAATCTGTAGGAGTCCCTTGAGAGGGTGGGCTAGAAGAGACCACACTGAAGAACCTTAGAAGAAGTTTTCTTAGAGGAAAAGTGACCTCCACATGCCTCACTATGACAAAATTTAAGGACGGACACTTGTTCAGATTCTAGGACACACCTCTTAATGATTTGGTTAGGTCATAACTTACAAAGGTATAGATCATCAAACACATAGTGCCTAACATCAAAAAGGAATTTCTTTCAATCTTGAGTCCCTGTGAATTTTGGAATTACTCATGTAACTAAGAAGTTGTCTTGGTTAGCATACCAGGGTAAGTCACTCACAGAGTATAGGTGTTCAACAGGAAATGAATCAAACACGGAAAGGTGATTTGAGTTGTCTTTGAATTCCATCCTAGATAGATGGTCAACTACAACATTTTCAAAACCCTTTTTATCTTTGATTGTGAGGTCAAATTCTTGTAAGAGAAGGACCCATCTAATCAGTATAACTTTAGCATCTTGTTTTTTGAATTTTTATATTAGTGTAGAATGGTCAGTGAACACATTGATGGGGGATCCTAAGAGGTAGGACCTAAACTACCCTAAGGAATACACAATAGAAAGTAACTCATTTTCAGTGGTGGTGTAGTTGATTTGGGAATCATTTAAAAAATTTCTTGCATAAGTAATGACATAAATACTTTTATCAAAACGTTTTCCTAACACATATCCTACAGAAAATTCACTGGCATCACACATAACTTTGAAAAGAAGGTTCTAATTTGGAGATTTCATAATCGGAGGAGACGTGAGAGAGGATTTGAGGGTTGAGAATGAACCCTCACAGCTATCTGTCGAAACAAATGGAGCATCCTTTACTAGGATAGAACAAAGGGGATGTGAGATTGAACTAAAGTCCTTGATGAATCTTCTATAAGAACCATAATTTCTTAAGAAATATTTCACTTCCTATATAGTTTTGGTGGTGGAATGTGATGAATAATGTCAACCTTGGCTTTATCAACTTCAATCCCACTACCTGATGCTTGATAGCCTAGAACTAGTCCCTCTTTAACCATGAAATGGTATTTTTCCCAGTTTAGGACCTGATTATTTTCTTCACATATTGAAAATACTCTCTCCACATTCTGAAGACATCACTCAAATTTATCCTCAAACACTTAGAATTCATCCATTAAGACCTCAAGAATATCCCCTACCATGTCTGAAAATATTCCCATCATGCACCGCCGAAAGGTTCCAGGGGAATCGCATAACCTGAAGGGCAAGATTTTGAAAGCAACAGTACTGAATGGACATGTGAATGTTGTCTTCCCTTGATCCTCTAGGTAGACCTAAATTTTATTATACCCTGAGTTTCCATCTAAGGAATAGTAGAAGGCAAGACCACCCACTCTCTCAAGGACATAGTCAATAAATGGTTAGGGGAAATGGTCCTTCTTGGTAAATGAGTTTAGCTTACTGTAGTCAATGCAGACTCTCCACCCACTACTCACCCTTGTTGGAAGAATCTCACCATCCCCATTGGTTATCACTATGATTCCAGCCTTTTTTGGAACCACTTGGATTGGGAACACCCACTCACTCTCATCTATGGGGTAGATGATACAAGCTTTTAACAATTTTAGAAGTTTTTTTCTCACTACTTCCATGATACTAGGGTTGATTCATCATTGAGGTTGTCAACATGGCTTTGAATCAGATTCCAAAACAATCTTATGAGTCCCTATAAGTGGGTTAATCCTTGGAATATCAGACATGGTCCAACTAATGGATTTCTCATGTTTCCTAAGGAAATATAGAAGCATCCTCTCATGATTGGATTTAAGAGAAGAAGAAATGACAATAGGATGTGTTTGATTGTCCCCTATGAAGGCATAATTGAGTGTAGAGGGAGGTTCCATCAATTAAAGATCAGGTTGGTTTAGAATTTCAGCAGATTGGGACATTTGATCAAGATCAATTTTGTTTCCTATAGTTTTATAAAGATTTATTCCCCACATGTATATGTTTTAGCTACTAGATTGGTTTGATCATATTTTGGGAAGGAAGTTGGAGTGGTCTACATGAAAGTGTTCTTATGAAAGGATTCACTAATTTTTGGACCTAAGACTTCATCAATAGAGCAATTTGAAAATGATTCATTCCATGGAGATAAACTTCCTTCATGTGAAAAAAGGAAGTTAATCTCATTCTAACTTAAGCATCCATCAAATATTCTTTTATGTTATATGGATTCATTATCAATGCTTCCTATCATGATTACTTCATGAATTTCATCGGCATCCCCTATTTGTGAGCTTTCATTATAGATGTTCAAGTCCAGACTCATGTTTCCAAAGGTGATGGTCAGGTTCCCATTTCGGACTCGGATAACAGAGTTGATTGTTGTAAGGAAATGAAGACCAAATATGATTGGGGTTTCTTCCTTATTTACTAAGTTTTATGGTTTTCAAGGACAATGAATTCAGCAGGGTAGATGAAGTTTTCAACCTTTACCAGAACGTCCTTTAAAATCCTCTTTGGAACCCTAATGCTATGATCAACAAGTTGATGTGTGACAGATTTGGGTTAGAGCTCTTCTAGGCCTAACTAGCAGTACACAACATATGGGATGAGATTGAAACTATAACCTAGGTCACACAAGGCCTAGATAACTTTTCTCTCTCCTTGTTCAACATTTATGTAAGGGAAACCCGAGTCTTTCAACTTAGGAGGAATGGTCCCTTGAATGGTGGTACTCACATTAGTATCCAAAAGGACTTGGTTTCTATGTGAAAATTTTCTTTTAAAAGGGAACAATTACTTAAGGTACATTGATTTGGTAGGTATGGTTTGTATTTCATCGAGAAGGGGAATGTTCAAGTTGACTTGTGAGAAGATTTACCTAAATATTTCACTCAATTCAGGCTTGGTTTTCCCCCTCATGTGTTGAGGAAATGGTGTAGGTTGGGGGGTTGTTTGATGAAAAGTTGTTTCTTTCACATTGTTATAATTTTCCTCAGTTTGATCTTGTGATTAATTTTAATTCTCATCCAAGTTTGAATCATCATATGGCTTCTGAATTAGTTGTTCAGGTTTCTCAATTGATTTCCCACTTCTTAAAATAGTCACAACCTTTAGTTTTTCATGAGTTATTTGAGTACAGCTTTACTCTCCCCTTGAAGTTGAGGATCGTACCGCCTGAGTAGGAATGGGTTCCTTTCTCATTTTGATGGTTTGAATTTCTTGTTTTAGGGAAGAGACTTATGAATTCATCCTCTCAATTTGTTTGCACAGTTGTTCTAATAGGCTTTGTGGAATAGTTTGGTTTGATGTTTGAGAAGATTGGTTTTATCCCATGGGGATATTTTAGAGGTGGTATGGTTTGTTGAAAATGGAATGGTGGATATTGGTATTGGATAAGTTGGGTTTGGAACTGGTTGTGGGTTTGATAGTTCTGATGGGGGTAAGGATTTTGTCCCTGTGATTGGCTAGGTTGTTGGTAATCTTTCCAGCGGAAGCCTGGGTGGTCATTATACCTTGGGTTGAAGTTGTTTTGGTATTAAGGCTTTTGAAAGTTCAAAGAATTTACTTCCACTGGGGGTCCTCTTAAATGAACATCCTCATTGGATGTAATTGTTGGACAGTTGTCTATCTTATGGTCATGTTTGTCACAAATTGTGCAAACAGGGTCTACAGTTTGGATTTCATGGACTTTCATAAGGTCTATCTCTTCAAACATCCTATAGAGTGCTGCAAGTCTATCCCTAAGTCTTTACTCTTCTCTAATTGTATGAATTTCAGTAGTTATTTGTGTCTTTTTAGAATAAGGTTAAGTTTCCCATGTTTGTTTTGGTTCAGAAAGGCTTTCTAGATACTCATAAGAATCATTTGGGGCTTTGTTTTTAAAGGTTCCATTACACATCATGTCAATGAATTGTTTGTTCCCCGGACCCAACCCTTCATTGAAAATTATCACTTGTTCAGGAATAGAAAACCCAGGGTTTGGAACCATCCTTAGAGTGTATTTGAACCTCTCCCATGTTTCATAGAATGACTCTCCCTCTTTTTCAAAAAAAAAAATTGGATTCTCTTTTTAATTGTAATTGTTTTGTGGTGGGGAAAGTAATATTTGTATAATTCTCTTTGTAGTTGGTCCCAAGAGTTTATAGATGATGGTCTCTAATTTTTTAGCCAATTTTTTGCTCTATCCTTTAATGAAAAATGAAATAGCCTCATCTAAGTAGATTCTAGATTATTTGGGGGACACATGGTTTCTACAATGTCATTGAACTACTTAATGTGAAAGTAAGTCATCTCGAACTCAATTCCATGGAATGAGGGAAGGAGATTTTGGACATGGGGATTAAATATGTAGTTGTAATATCCTAGGGAGTTGGGTATAATGCATGAGGGGGCACTAGTCCTGGCAGGTTTGAGGTTGTCATTCATGGTTTGATCAACCACATTCCCCAAGTTTGGGACTGCCTCATTTGGGTTTCCATTTTAGTGCCCACCCGGGTTCATGAGTTGGTTTCATTGAAGACCTTCCATAGAATTAGGATAAATTTTTGACTCTAGAGTACTAGGAAGATTAGGATATAATGGAAAGAGTTACCTTTGTGTACTTGACTCCCCAACCCCAGGACTATCCACCCAAACTAGATGGTTTGATTGATCGCAGGTGTAGGCAGACATGCACCAAAAAATGAGAAATGGAGAAAAGAAGAGAATTTGGAGGAGAAAAGAATAAATGGGGGAGAATAGAATGGGTGTTTATATGACTTACTTGGGTCCCTAAAGATGGAACTAAAATTTTATTCACACTCAAATTTACCAAAGAGATGAAGGTAGAACGGTCCTTGTAGTTTAACTTGGGGTATCGAATCCAGGAGGATCTAAGAAGTAACCTACAGACATGTACATTCTATGGATTTTTTTTAGCTATGAAGTGGCCAACATGGGTTAATTTAAGATGTTTTTAAATAAACTCTAAGAGACTTATGTGAATTCAATTTAAAAGAGTGATTTGATCCTAGGTTTTCACTTGGGGTGGATTGGACGTATTTCCTTTTCAATGATTTCAATTTCTTATATTTGACATGGGTTCATTTTAGAAGAGCAAAAAACATCATCACTTACTGGTTTAATACCTAAATCATTTAATACTAATCACCTATATACTTTAAGTATCAATGTTTTTAGCACTTCAAGGTAAATGTTCGTATTAGAACTTAAAGTTTGGGGCCTAAAATTCAACAAGGATGATATAGATTAAAAATCATCAAATAAAAATATCAATTAAAGAAGTGATTAGACATTAATGGGGTGATAAATAACATCTAATCCATCCCCTTTATACTCCCTTGGATCATACCATAAGTGGTTTATCCCTCCATTGATGCTATGGTTTCAATGGAAGTGGTAAGTAGACTCAATAGGGAGGAATTGAAGAAGTAAAGAAAACAATAAAAAGAAAATGATCACTCCCCCATTGTGTGAATAATTTCACAAGGGTTGGTGTGAATAGATTTACATCATGAAGATACGGTATCAAAGTTATATGAATAAAAATATAAGAACAGGAAAAGAGGAGATTTTACTAAGAAACTAATGTGAATTGAACAACTTACAAGTGAAAGACAAACTTGATACAACAAAATCACAGTGTAAAATTACAATTAAAAAAAGCACCAATGATCATCAAATCATCCACCACCACTGCCTTAAATATTCCTTATTGATGCCTTGTGTTGATCCTCTAATAGTCCAAGTCTTATCATTTAATTTTGGTAGGCCATAGGTGGGTGGACAGTTGAGGGAAAGTTGATTTTTCCACCCTTGACCCGAGGTGGCATCCAGCTTGCTTCCACCGAACAGATGCACCTAGAAGACCATCTAGATGGCCGAATTGGAGTGGTCCATAGAAGACAAACATGATGCTCCGAATTTCCCCTAAAAATCAGTCAAAATTTTTGTATGGTTAATGAGATATGTGTAAAATGGTGGGCTATTTTTCTGCGCCGCAGAATCTTGCCTAAAATTTTATCTTCAACTTGGGCCGCCTGAATATCCACAATGGATGCTGAATTAGCAATAGATCTTGAATAATTATTTGTTTCTATAGATATATTCAATCATACCATGAATGTTGGTCTTCAATGGGCCTATATGGTGGGACACACATTCTCATCAGTGGGCTGGTGTCCGATCCGCCTTCTCCAAAATTGTTTGCATGAAATCCCATTTTGGTGGTCTTCCAATGTGAATCTTCCAACACTCCACAAGTATGAATTGTTCCCAATATAATTATAAACCTAAAAATTAAATATGAAAATAAAATCAAGATCCTTGGTCACTTTAAATGATGTTCAAAAATGTACCACATAATAGCACATTTTAAGAAGGAATTACAATCATAATGTGAAATGATGTTCAATGTGTAAAATGCACTAAAAATGGTGTTTTTAATAATAAGTCACGTTAATATTTTATATTTTAATAATTAATATTATCCTCATTTAATGGATAATCATTAACAAAAAAGAATCCATAAGTAAGGGTTGATATAAGGGGCAATTTGATTCATCTAAAATGAAGGCACTTAGATAATTTTTTTGTTTTTAAGGTTCTTTGTCATAATGTTGAATAATATTAATGAGAAAATATAATTAATTGATTCAGTATAAACTCACATATTTTCATGTCTTGATAATTTTCAACTTCATCACATATATTATGAAATGAATCTGAATTTTATATTTTCAAATCATTACAAGATCATGAGATCCATAAATAGAATGATAGGTCATTCCATCTGTCTCAATATAAAGGTTATCATAAGTTATCTGATATGTATAAATCAATATATTGTAATACAATACATTAATATCTAAAACATCATCTAAAGTTTTGACATAAATCATTCCATAAATTGTTAACCTAATGACACTTATGAAGGATGAAAATTGAAAGCAATTGAAAAAGGTTATTAAACCAGCATAATTTTTATCCCCCATATGTCACAATGTATCTCTTGGTTATAATATTATAGAAAAGTGAATACCCATATCATATATTCTCTTGAAACATTATAATAATTTTAATTATTATAAATCCTTTTTGAAAACATGCATTCTTCCCCATTATAGAGATTACTAGATATATTCCTTGAATCTGTGATTTTTTAAACCGCATCCATGATAACATAGACCACATTGTAAAAAAATTATTATCAATTTGAAGGTAATAAATACCATCCACTTTACATATTCATATCCAACATATCTTTATCCAAATAATATTATCTGAACATGTATACCATATTAAGAGTTATCTTGCCCTTAATCATGTGTTTTTGGTGGACATCAAATTTCCATTAAATCAATTTTCAAGTCCATTGGAACCATTCAATGTATTCCTCAAAATCTATTAAGAAAATAAATATAATGAACAATTTGTTTATATTTCAAGAATAATATATTATAATCCATGAATCTAAATACATAAACACTTCAATTATTCAAATTTATCCTTATGACATAACAATGCAACCCCATTGTATTACCTAACACCCCTTTCCAATCATATTTCAACTATAGTCTCATCTTCATCAGCAATATAACCATTACATATACCACCTTGTTGATTCCCTTATAGACTCATCCATTTAGGGCATCAATTTTCATAATGAACATTCATTCCACACTTAATTAATTTAACTTTAGATGATGTGTTAGGGAGTCCAATATTCCCATCAATTAAGTTAACCAACCCATTCATTTCTCTTTTCCCATTAATTTCTTTTTTTCCTTCTTGTCCCCTATCAAAAAATATTCTTATTATTCTATAAAAATAATAATATTATTATAAATACATTAATTACCCCAAGAAAACTGAATATTATTTCCTCAATGGTCTTTATTACCCAAACTCTTAGTGTATTCCTTCCTTCTCTTCCACGGTGAGTCCTAGAGTTGGTTATGGTACATGTTGTTAATCAGATTCTTTAAAATCATATTAGGGAGGATTACAACATCCATCACTTAGGTCATCATCACACTTGACTTTTCAGCAAAAAAATTTATTTCACATTCAATGATAATAAAGTTATATCTAGTTCCAAAAAATGACTTAAATAGGATAGAATTGTGTGATCATTTCTTATCATGGTGGAACACCACATAATCATGGGAATGATTTAATTATATGATGTATAAATCACAAAACCATCTTTAATATATGAAACACAATGTTTATTGGGTTATTATTAGCTAAATTATTTTAAAACCATTCATGATGGTTCTGGGGGAGATTTTAAATTCCCAGATAATATCCCCTACGGATGAAAAATGAGGTGGAGAGTAAGACCGGTTTTTGTGTACTAGGTTACACTCAAGTCAGGCCTGACACACATTGTCAGAGTTGTTACTCTGGCACACATCTATGATAGAAGCATGTAAAATTTTAGTGTCCATATAGGGATGTATTTATAGGAAACCACTCATGATATCCGTTAAAAATAAATTCCATGAGATATTTCTATAATTTTCCTTGTCCTTAATCTTTTCCTTGACACTTCTATAGACTTCTCACCATGTTTTTCTAATCTATGTTTTGAAAGTTTTAATAATAATTTTCTCTCATACCAAATATATAAACGTGAATTAAAAGTACATATAAATTACTTAATTTATAAATAATACTTAAAAAACTTCATGAATAGAGTCCCAAACACCATATTAGTTTAGTGCCTTTAGAAACATGGAAACCTAAACACTGATACATGAGTGAGCTGCATTTTCTCCCACTAGGTCCTCTAAACATGCCAGAACTCTTAGAAATATCATATATATAATATATATTCATATACAAGGGATGAAATCATATAAAGGGATCATCTCAGATGTTCAGTATGGGTAAGGAAGGGAGATATGTAAGTATAATCATGAGTATAGGGATATTATAATGTGATCCCAAGGTTTTAAGATCCTACCCTAAATATCAAATATTATAAACATGAATCCTAGCATAAAGATTAGTTATTAATATGAATGAATCATAAGTAAATCAAGATAATATGCCATGAAATAATAAAAAATGAGTAAGTACTAGAATTATGGCCTAGAAATAATCATGAAATTTTATTCCTTGTAAGTTAATATTAATTTCTAGAACATCTCAGGGAACTTTATAGGGATTTCACCAACTTGGTGGGGAACACCACCATCCCATGTCACATTCCTTTCCGTGTGAGGGATAATGTTTCCTCACATTCCCATAATGTATCTGGATTCCCAGAATTCAGATATTTTTGTGGACTACACATACAGTGCAAGACACACCTCAATACCTAGTCAAAGTCCATTCCTTTTATGTGATAAGTTTTCCTCTCTTTCTATAGTGGATCAAGACCATAGACATTATTCCCATAATTATATCATGACATATAAACATTTACACAATTTATAAGAGGTAGATATATGACCCACCCATCACATAATTAAATCATACATACATGTTCCACAATGTAATAAACATTAATTGAATCATAACCCATGAAATGAAATGGGTATCATAAACATGTAATCTTATAATAACCTTTGTAAAATTGACCAGTATCTAATCATTTCATAAAATCATTACCCATGAAATGATGTAGGTTTAATAATATTATATACTTTGAAATAAAAACAATATTCATAAACATAATTCCATAAAAAATTAAACCATTCAGAGAAATAATATGAATTAAGCCTTTGGAGAATTTTCCCGAAACATGAGTGAAAAAAATAGATGTCATCTTAGCAATAAATTAATTAATAAATATCCTTTAAAAATATCTCATGAGGAAAATATATTTTCTTCTTTGAATAAATTAATTTTTAAAACATTGATCCTTTTGAAAAAAATTTCCTTTAAAATAAACATGAAATATTATAAAGTAGTCGAGAAAATATCTTGAAAACATTTTTTCCTTGAAATTTTATAAATGATGATTGGATTTTTATTAAATACCTATATATTTTAAAATACATTGAGAATATAAAAAGGAAGCTTGAGATCATTTAAAACCAAATTTCTTGAAAATGTCTTTGAAAACTTATAAATTATTCTTGAAATAATTGATATCATTTTCATAGAAAATATCCTTTAAAAAAAATAAAAAGGATGATTTGAAAATAATTTAAAAATATTTTTAAACATAAAAAAAATTATTTAGAAGAATATTTTTAATGACCATATATTTTTTGAAAAAATGGAAAATAAAGACATATTTTCATAGAAACATTTCATTAATTATAATAAATATCGAAGAGTGGGATATTGTTATTAATACATGTATAAATAATGAAAAAATAGAGTTTAATAATGCTTATGAGTTCTCTTGAGATATGGATCAGAATATTTTATCAAAAGAATCACAATTATCGAAAATATATATAAAAGATATGATTATTTCACTAAACTCTAACAACTAGGTAATATTGAATGATACTCCCAATATAAAAAAATAAAATTTCATGAAACATAAAATATCATTAAAAGAAAAAGGTTCATGATATAAAAATTCAAATTTCTATATATACACCTTATAAATGAATATATGTGCATAACATGAGTTTTTTCTCAAGAATGGAAAATTGAAAAAAATTACTTTTCAGATTTTGTAACTTTTTAATAATAAATCCCTTGAATTAAAGATCATAAAATAGTTATGTAAGAACAAATTAATTAGGTAAAATAATTATATAATACATCAATGGGTATTTAACACACCAAATATAATAAACTAGTGGTATACATGGAATTTTTGTTAATGAAAATAAAATGATACAAGAAAACATTCACATCTTTATAGCTTCTGAATCCCGATCCCCATTAATAAATAAAAACTTTTAAAGCATTTAATATCATTAAAAAATAAAATTAATGATATAACATGTCATATGGAAGTATATACATAAAAGAGAATCAAGTGGTGAATATTGAATGTATCTCATAGAAATAAAAATAGATTTTAAATCCCCTTACCATAAGTCTTGACTTTCATTGTAATGTTCAATCCTAGTTAATCCATGACATTATTTTTCGTATTAACGACTTTGATTATTTTATGTGCTTTACTTGTTATTCTTGGTCCTATTTCAAAAATAATGGTTTACTTAGTTATTGAATGTAAGAAAACATTTATATATCATATATATTCATTATATAATTATTTATTGTAATCTATATAAGATATAAATATTAAATGAAATACATTTTTTAGTGAGACGGTAGGATATATGTATGTATGATCGATGTTTCCTTTATTATTGTCGTATTAAAAGAAATGATGTTAATGAAATATATTTTAATGTATATATAGTATGATTCGATTTCCATTATTATATCAGATATATCACATATGGTTACTAAAACGGTCCATAATACATTCAATATAAAGTGTGAATGAATAACATCGCTTTGAGGAGGTGGTAGTCTATGCCTCTACAAATGAAGTTATAGCATGTTCACAAAAATAATGGCATTAGGGTAGAATTTATATCATAACTGAAAAATATATATATACATATTAAATTCCATATATATATATATATATATATATTATAAAAACAATTTTTCCATCATAATTCAAAATTATGAGAGGCGGTAATGGAAAAATGAATTACATCATTTTGTGATGCGGTAGTTCGCCATACACAAAAAATGAATGTTTGTTACCCTTTTGTTGGATATTTGTATAAGTTCATGTAAAAAACATAGAATAAAAAAATATGTATATTGAGGAAACTGAGGTTATTATATATTTATGTAATAATAATATTTTAGATTGTGGAGAATGAAAATAAAATAAGGGAGCTTGAGGAAGGATGTTAACTTTTCTTAGGGTAACTCCTATAGTTTCCAAAAAAGGGCTTAATTGGTTGGATTTAAGCCCAAATGGATGATTCAAGGATAAAATGATGTATTTTCAAGGTTTTAGGATATTATTTTGGGATATATAAGGACATTTATAGGTGTAAATAAGCTGGAGGGTTGAGTTCCATTTTATAGTGTTGGAGGAGTTAAATTCTAGTTTAATTTTTTAAAGTCAATTACACCAACATTTTAACTATGAAAATTGGATCATATAATGAATAAAATTAGATAAAATGGAGGATATGGTTGAATAATTTCCATAATATTATTTTTTGACAATTTTATAGGTTGTTTTGGGTTATAAGATTAAAGTGTACTCCTTTATTATACTAATTTTCCCCTTAATCTTTGTAATTAATTTTAATTACATTCTCAACATTTTTGGAAAAAACCTGAGTGGATATTATTATTAATTATAAATTATGATTACTTGTTATATGGAATCCATCTTTTTAAAATGATATTAGAAAAATGGAATAAATTAATTTAAATTTAATCCCATAGAAGGGATGACACTGCAAGGTTTTAAAATAAAAATGTTCAAAAGTTTGGTTTGTTTTTTAATCTAATTACAAAGAGAAATATATTACAATGAAATAAATTAGATTAATGAAGGTATATTTTATATAATTAGACATTAGACATAATTATTAACAATATCCATCCTTACAAATAAATTAGAAGAAATAAGTTTTGAATTAAAAATAATTATTGTTCAATATTCCTCAAAAAATGAAACATCACTAAAAAAATCAGAAACTCACCCTAACATTTTTTTATGTTTCATTTCATAAATTGATGTTTATTTTGAAATATAAAATTAAGAAAATTTCCAATATTTATATATAATATTTTTCTTCACCAAAATGTTGTAATACATTTTTTAGAAACAAATTTTGGTAATATTGGGTTTGTTCCTCTATTATGATAATAAAATATATTAGATGAATGTATGTAAAATATATTAATCCTTAATATCATTAAATTGTTTTAATTATTTTAATTTATTATGACAAAATTATTTGTGAGAACAAAAGATGTTTTTTATAAAAATATTTCCTTTATTGTCAATTGGATCTTATATTCATTTCTAATTAATTTGTTACCAATGAAATCATCCTTGTATTTTCATAAGTTAGTTAATAATATTCATAAATTCCAACATAAATTATTGGTTATATATTATTATTTTAAATAAGAATATTTTTAACAATATATTATTTTATAGTAAATCATAATCTTGCAAGTTACACAATCCATAATGGAATGTAATTCTTGCATATAATGTAAGATAACCATTGTTTTCTCTATGAAGCTAAACATTATGTTGTGTTTAGTGCATGATTTACATGGTGTTTCATATAAATGAAGACAATTTTACTAATTTTTGATAAAAATAGTTTTTTGTGTTGTATGAGTTGTAAAATATCAAAATTATTATATTAATTTGAAAAAAAATCATAAAATCTAAAATTGTTATATATATTGTTATTTTGAGTTAAATTTGAATTATTTCATCCACACAAATTTCAATAGAAAATTACGAAGTTATATGTGCAATAACACCTTATCTTTTGATTTGTACATTTTTCTTGAAACAATCACATTCATGGGATCATTTTTATTATTAAATAAATTTATATTTAGTATTAAAATTCTTATATGATAGATATTATTATTGTTTAAACCATATATAATTTATACATATGGAGTTTTTATTTAATTTTATTTTTTTATCTTGAGAAATATTGATAAAATCACATCGTTTACTAAATACATATATTTTTTGATAATGAACATTTTTCCTGAATTAAAATTATTACTTGTTATATGGGTATGTATTTGGATATAATGGCATAGGTGAGGCCTAATTATTGATATCCACTTGTTGAATCAAAAGTTTCATGAGACAAATCAGTTTGCTGAACTGTATGAGTTTGCACAGTGTAGTTTCAATTCAGCTAGCCAAACTATGTTGGATTGTACATATAAACATTAAATCAGTTGGTTAGTCAAGATTTTTTTTGCCTAGAAGTTTAAATTATCTTCATGATATATATTTTGTGGTTGATGGATCATGTGCCAGATGCATGATGTCTAATAATTAGTATTTACATCCCGAGGAATTCAGTTATTATTAACTAAAAGTTATTCCTGATGATATTGTTGATGGATGATTTTCACCATTAGTTATTGATTATTTACAATGTGTTTTAAGTTATTTACCTTCTAATATTGTTTATTATCCATGCGATATTTTCATTTATATTGTCTATAGATGAAATTACTTCATATATTATTTATTACATGGAATTTTTTGAGATTTTTTTCTTTCTATATTGATTATTGTTATTTATTCATTATTTATCTCATTATACATAACAATTATTGAGAATGTGAGTTCACCCTTATTTTTTCCATTACTAGGAATCCATGATGTTTACAACGAATGATATGTAAGAATATGCTACTGGGAATAATGATTTTCTTGAAAGAAATTATGTTGTAATTTTTTAATTCTAATGTAATCTCATATTTTTTTAATAAAGACTACTAATCAATTATGTAATTTAGGATATGATTCCTTTATTTGTATGAAAATGTATTAAAGTAGTACCCTAATCCAGGATACATGGGTTTAAGGTTTCTATAGTTTATATCAAAGTAAATTTAGTAGAAATCATGGGAACTAGATTTAGGAAAAACATTGATTATGGAACATAACCTCATTGTAAACATTGACGATGAGCATAAGAACATCATATTGTTTTGGTAAGGAAAATTTTATGTGAATTTTACTAGTAATAAATACCATTATGGATACTAAAAATGGAAATGGTTTAATAATAGAGGTAACTACGGGTAATAACATTGAAAAGTGGACACTCGGTTTGACTCAATCATTACCTAGTTCATGACAATGAGTCTTATTTCACACCTAGTTTGACACTCTAAGAGAACATTCATAGGATAATTAATATTTTATTTTCAATTCATATGATGTATTAAAATAGATGATGACAATGAGTAAAGTAGGTTAAACCAAATGTGTCTTATATTGAAGGGAATGTATCTAAAATGTTCACAAAAATGATTTATTTGTGAAAAATATGGGCATAATTTAATGAATTGATCAGTAAAAATTAATAGTATGATGGATGGAAATAAATATCATCATATGGTTCCATTTATAGTTTTTTATTAAATATGGAGAACCAGGTCATTATTAGAATATATTACATTATCTATTGGTTAACCCCTATAACAAGGAAGGAATTATTTTCAAATAAATTGGATGAAGTATTTATGTTTTTGGATTAAAGAATTATATTGATTAAGTATAGTACCAATGTTATTTTGGTCATAAAAATCAATAATAATCTATGTATTTTTTTTAAACTTAGATGATCTTGTTAATTAATTTACTTAAGAGTCATAAAAACCATCAAGGGTTATGAGATTAAGGTTGGTCATATGTTCAATGTCATAAAAACATCTTTTTAGGTTTTATGTAATTGAATTCTACCATGTTTAAGGATATTTTGGAAAAAAAATTGAATGTTATTATTTTAGTGGAAATTTAATTTGATGAATAATTCCTTTACATTTTATAGACATGTGTTTAATGTAATTGGTAACCTTTAGGGTTAGTATGATCATTAACAACATTGTATTAATAGGAAAACAATATTATTTGACCTAGTGCAAAAAAAGTTGTATTGAAAAAGAGAGTAAAAATGTTATTTAATTATTAAATTTATTTAATGGATGTCCATCATATGTTTTTTGAAATTTTATAGTAATTATATTAATTTAGTTTAGAAAAGGGAAAAACCACATGTTGAGTGATAACTTGTATTATCTTAAAAAGACATGGGTCTTCAACCCATGACTAAGGGACAATAAGGGTTCAGCACATACCAAGGGCATAATGATGTGCTTGTTAATATGTCATTAGTTAAATGACTTGAAAAATAAATATTGGTTTTGAACCAGTGGTGTTAATATTCTCTTCTTTAGAAGTTAATTCCCATGTGTGGCCTTTTCAAACCCTCCACACCTAGTAAACACCCTCCCCCACAAAGAGGCCACTTCCTTGAGGTAAATCCCCGTCCGAGGAAGGAGTCGTTTCCAATTGAGATGGAATAGGGTCTCAGAGGGTGACATCCTGATCGGCGATGGTATGTCAAAGCAATTCGTCCACACATTGAGACATGCCTCATTTTTTCCGCCAAGTTGAGACCAATCGACCCGACAGGAAGGGTGGTGTTACTATTTTTTTTATATTTAATAACTTTTTTTAACCATATTGATTTATTAAAATAGTTAGAGAAACATGGAAAACTTGTCAGTATCTTATGGAAGTAAGGATCCATTAAATGTTAATATTAGTGCTTGTGAAATAATAAATTAATTTTTTTGATATTAATTTCTTGAATTAAGGTATGAATTGGAACTTAATAAAAGCACAAAAAAAAGATAAAATTGTGCTTATGAAATATAAAAATATGAGTATGAATATTTCATTATATTCTAAGATAGAAAAATAATTCCTCAATTTTATGAAAGAGTTATTGAAATAAAACAAAATTATCCTATTATATTCAAATATAATGAATCATAAGAACTTTAAAATCATCATATATTTATGGTTTAAGGGCCCTTATCTTTTTATTGATCAATCACTTACATTTGATCAATGACCACAATCACACTCAAAAATAATTTATTGTTTCCATCCATATCTATATCCTCACTAGAAACCAATATTATCCTAGATAGTAACATAGTTATGTGTATATCTATATAATCATTTTAACCCCCATTCTCCCTAATTAGGAGGTTATTTTATTAACACTTTTATGATGTGGGTTTTTAAAAATTGGTATTTGAAAATTTTAAAACCATTATTAATGGGGACTTAATTTGTTTAAGGAGGGGAGAATGTAACCAAATGATAATTTAATATAAGAACACTACATTTAATAGCTTGTATGAAAGAAAACAACATGAGTAAATGAAAACATAACACTATAAGTATTTATGATATATTTATTTTTAAATAAATTAAATATCATCAACAACATTCATTACACAAAATATTGTGTTTACCTTGGATTACACACAACACCAAGTTAAATAGTACAGAAAAATTATTAAAATATTATAATTTAATATGATAATTATATCAAGTCAATAAATTTTTGGTTATGAATATTACTAAATCTTTTATAAAAATTATGGTTATTGATTTTTTTGGAATAAAATAATATTTATTTAAATTAACAAGAAATGTTATCAGAGTTTAAACAATTGATTAGTCTGGAATCACACATATATTCTTAAATTAACTATATATATACAAAATATGTATATTTTTTTAAATAATTATTTTTAAAATCAGAATATCAAAATAACTTTTTTGATTTTTTTGGCTTTTTATGGAAGGCATTATTTTTCAATTAAGAGGAAAAAATATAGAATTTTCATTGAAAACTAGGTTTTTGATAAAATTATTTACAAATATAACTTTTATAAAATTTTTAAATTTTTTTTGTTAAATTATATATCCATTAATATAATTTATGTCATTGAAATTTTTTTCATGTGGGTTTTTTATAGATACATGGTAAACTTTTTAACATTTTCTATTTAAAATCCTTTTTTCTTTTCACCTATATGGGACTAATTTTACATTAGTAATTCCCACTTATGTGAATAGAATTTATAAAATTTGATTAAATATTTTTATTTCACATAATTTATATTTCCTTATAAGGTTGAATTGGTTTTTCTCCAAAATGAATAGTTAAAATAGTAAAAATTATTTACCATTGTTAACATGAAAATGGATTTCCCTAGGGTTAAACAAAGTATATAATATTTAACAATTACATTAAAAATGAAAAACACACATTTTATGGATATATTATAACCTTAAATCACTTACTCTTGATAATGGGTGATTATTCATGCATTTTAAAGGATAAAAAATTAGTTTGATTGAATATTTTAAAAATAGTTAAAGTAGACCACTCAACTCTTTTGTAAATTGACACCACTCTCATATCATCATTACACTATAAAATCCTTTTAGTTCATCCAATATGTAATAATAAGAATCTTCATTTCTAGTTAAGGATCTTTGTTTATGGTTGTTTTTGAGAAAAATGTTGAAATGGGAATTTTCAATGTACACGCCGTGTAATTAGGAGTACACACCTTGAACCCGGGTACCAGATACAATTGGGTACTCACCGTATAATGGCCGATTACGTGGTCGTGTGGTGACCTAGAAGACTACCTAAAGTGGGGGTTGTTTGAGGCTAGTACACGAAATGTACAATAAATAAACAAGTAATGTACTTTTAATTTTATTTGATATATCTAAGTAGGGTCACGTCTCATTTCCAAAAAAAACTTCTTCTTCATATGTTTTGTATAAAAGCACTTGGGAATGATGAACAAAGATATATCCCATGTTTCTATCTCTGACATCTGATTGAGATGCTGTCAGTTGCATTGGATTCCCACTGGGGCTTTCTCCTTTCTTCTAGAGCATTTCTTCCAGAGTCCTCCTCCCTCATGAGTATTTCAAGGTTGAACTCATTTAGCCTTTTGTTTATCTATTTCTTTATAGGCCAATTCAAATACTGATGTTCAAGAGAGTTGATTATATAACATCAAAGTAGGTGTTTTGTGCCTTTTTTTGTTCTTCTTTGGGTTTCATATGCTCATATAATGCATACCCATGATTGGGATATTTCGGGATTTGGTAATTTAACCTTATTATTTAACTTCTAATGATTAATGGATTAAAAAGGGGTTGTTTCACATGTGTATGATTAGATGCCTTTTTTAAGGGACCCTGCATTGGTGTGTTTCTATTGTTTGAATTTTATATGGTAATTTGAACTAGGTTTCCTATTAGGTGTTCCATGTTTCCATGTCTTGAGTTTTTTATAATGGATTTTTATTTATTAATTGAGTTTCATGTTTAATTCTTGTGAATTTTAGCCATGAAGTAGTTTTAGATTGTATGTGTTTCCTTATTATGATATGTGTGCATATTTTCCAATAGATCATGAGAGGCTTGGATGAGGAAAACTATGGGGGTTTCTATATTTATTTACTGGGACCATTAGAGCCTTATTATAGACTTTAACCCAGGGGTATTGACAATTAGAGATACCCAGTATGATGTTTAGGATTATTTAAGCTATGTTGACCTAGTTGGTATTGACTATTAGAGCTACCAAGAGGTTGTTTATAATTTATTGAAGCCATTTTCACCCAAGGGTATTGACCATGAGAGTTGTCTTGGTGGTCATTTTAAATGATTTATTCTATGTTAAACCAAAGGGGTCATACCATGAGAGCTTTCCTAGAGAATTATTTAGGAATGATTGAATGATTGTGATGAGACTTCTAGGACAAATAATAAGATTGGACTTAGTCTTACATGGTTGTTTAGATGACATGCTGATACATATTTTTGGTAGTATTACCTAGGGGATATAGATCATAGGCCAGATCTTGAGTTTACCTGTTTCGAAGGCTGAATAACAAATATAAATGAATGTAATTGAGAATTGTAGGATTATTTACTTTTGTGAACACTATAGTGTATTCCTTCATTAGTGTATATTACCTGCAATATATATTCCTTAATAGTTAGACATAGTTCTTTTTGTGGTTTCCAATAATGATTCGTCTCACACCCTATTTTGGTCATGCATTTGGACCCAAATAGATTATATGGTTTCATGTATTGATAAGGGAATGTTCCATTCTTCATGAGGTACTTGATTACTGTTGAAGGTCATGTGTATGAGTCCAAGTTGAGCCTTCTGATGCTGCTGGAGTTCTCTTATTTTATATTTTACTTTGTTTTCTATATTTTTTTCTAGCATTTTGAATTGTTTGGATTCTTTTCTAGACACATGTGACATGCAACATTTTTATATGTTTTTGATGTCATATTCCTATCAGTCTTCTATTATTTACTAATTTGGTTGGTATCACTGCTTCCAAAATTGTTACTATTTGTTATTCAGAATTGTTTTCTCTATAAATGAGGGAATATTTTCCACACTATCTACCCAAGGCCCTCTCTACTAGTCATAATCCTATGGAATTTTGAAAAAAAAAATGACGCAATGTGTCCAACCGGGTACGGGGCACCTTTGGGTGGCACCCAGAACTGAAACTTAACAAAGTGGTATAAAAGTTGTTATTTTCGGCATTGCCTTACTATTTGGATCCTATATACTAGGATAAGGAGGAATACATAGTTGGTAATATGTTTTCCCAGGATTATCTAACCCGTGTACAAGGAAAAAAGCCAAGTTACATCAAATATTTCAATTTTCTGGATTTGCAATTGTTACAGTTGATTTGATTTCACCATCGAGTTATTAAATTTTTTCCCTATTATGATTTATATGATTATGGTTCTATTTCTGTTTCAACGCGATAAGATGAGGTAATTCCATCTCATGCATCATATAAGAACATTTTACATATCACATGTCAGGCATTCTGGTCATTCCATTTTGCATGCATTGCTAATTTTCAAGATGTTGTGATAGATGTTGTGCTATATATGCATGATATTGTGATATATGTCATGGTGGAAACACTTTCTATTTTTATATCATTTTGGTATATGAAATTTTTCATTTAGATGGATGATGTGCTTTAGTCCTTGAGATTTTATGGGCCCTCTTGGATTGGAATTTGGTGGATCACAATTGAACTTTAATTGAAATCTATTTAGGCATGATATGAAAAAAGGATGAAAAATTTTGATTCATAGGGAGAATGGGATCTCACATATCAAAACATGGCCTTCTATGGCCAATTTTTTATGTTTTTTATGGTTTTAGAGAAGATTCAGAGGATTACTGTCAGAAAACCTAGGAAACACCGCATGTGAGGTTATGAAAACATGCCATGTGTTCATCTGTTTGAGAAGAATGAATTTTCTTAAGTACACACTATGTACTGGTACTACACACTACATAGTGCTGGACAGTGTTACTGACTCTGTGAGAAGAGACATGGGTATGGGAAACTTTTGGTAAAACACGCCATGTGTATATTGTACATGTTGTGTTGTAAAGAACCATGTATCCAGAAATGTGTCCAACGACATGGGTGGATATAAAATAGGTCGTACACATGGTGTAGAGGTTATGCATGATGTGTAATTATAAACCGTGTGTCTGACTATGTAACCAATGAAACAGGTAGATATGACATAACTGGTACACATCATGTCTACCGTGAACACGTTGTGTATTACTAAACCAACAGAACTGTGTGGTTCAAGTCATGTAGGTGTACTTGGGATGGAGGTAATATTCATGTATACATCATGTCATAAGATGAACATGTCATTTGTATGAGTGTTTCATGACCAGGTTTGGAAAAGGTACACAACGATGATAAAATCTTTAGGGAACACAATGTGTAGATGTTACACAAGCAGTGTATCCTGGTTTTGTAAAACATGAATTCTTTCCTAATACTATTCCATATTCCATTTCTATATTTCAATCCTTGATAATCATGTACAGAGTTCGGTGCTTGATCGTGTAGATTCATTCCACCGAGACTTCTTTTGGTTGTGTTCCAGGTATAATGAAATGATCAGACAGTATAAATGATAGATCGGGGACGACCATGAGTTCCTCCCTTCATTCTGGTCTTGGAACCATCTATTATACAAGAGGCATGTGTTTATTCATATTTCCATGAAGACTTTATGAGGATGACACAGACTATTTAGGGATCACCGCATCTTGCCCCATCTATGGATGAGTTAATGCGAGTGTTCCAGCAGCAGCATCCTCCAAGTTTTTTTAGGAATGGAGTACCTCTAGCTATAGAGTCATGGTTGGATGCCATGCTTTCCAACATCGAGCATCGGGAGACTCCTCCAGATGGGAGGGTGAAGCTCATGACGTACATGCTATGTGATTCCACAATGAGATGGTGGGATGTTGTCTCACATGCGGGGCGTCATTGAGATATGACTAGGGAAGAGTTTCAGAGGACCTTCTATGATAACATCAACCCCAAGATGTTAATGGATGACCGAGCTCAATGGTTTAGGCATATGGAGAAGAGTTCTCTTTAATTGGTGGATTACTCATGTCATTTCACAGATCTTTAGTGCTTCACACCTATTTAGGGATGTGATAAGTTATCTTTGGATACGCAGTTTGAGGATGGTCTCAGGTACGCTATCTGACTACGGGTGAATGTTTTTAGTCTGACACCAGTGACTGAAATAGTAAACCATGCACTAATTACTAAGCAAAATCTATGGGATTTGGGAGCTGCGAGCTAGGGTAGTTTGGAATCCCTGGTTGGTACTCCTTTGTTTGATTGAAGGAAGCACCACCGGGAGCCATTATGTGGTGATTTCATTACCAGGGATGTATCTATATGTATCCAGGTGAGGTGATACTAGGGTGGGAAGAATGGGCACATGAGACCTCAGTACTAAATAGTTCACATTTAGTGATGATTTTGCGGCGAGATGGGTCAACTAAAGCATTTTTGTTTTTTTCTCTCCCACTGGTGGGTAGCAGGGATCTATAATAACTCCACATTTTGGAGTAGGACCACCAGTTTCTCCTCAGTTAGGGAACTGGCGTTCACCATAACTTTTAGGCTGAGAAATTGATCATGGTCATGGTATCTAGACGATAGGTTTTGAGCCATTACAATGTAGAAAAACTCTGGGTAGTTAGAGAAGGCTACAGGGCTATGCTGCAGGTCATACATTTGTAGTGGAGGAGACCCAGTAGAAGTAAGATCCCAGACCATCAATAGTTATAGGTACAGTTCTGGTTTCATATGTTTTATATTCTACTCTTTTTGGTATAGGTAATTCTTATATTTTTATATCTATTGTCGTTGTAGAGAGCTTTGGGCTCTATATCTTTAATACTGATGATGTAATGACTCTAGAAGCTCTGTTGGTAATTAGGATGGCTAGTGTCATGGATTTCCCTCTTGAGGTTCATAGGTTTCACTTCTTATGGGATGGTTATGTATTAAAGATGATATTCATCTATGTCATTATTGGAATGAACTTATTGGTATATTTTCAGGACTTTATTTACTGGTTCCACCACATGGAGAGTTTCACTCCAACAGAGGGATGGTCTTTTCTAGAAAATGGTGAGTGGGATGTTCAGGCGAGCAGAGATGGACCCGAGCATCATGGGTAGGGAGGAATTATATCCTAGGTTGGTAATTTATATTTGGATGACCAGGGGACTTCAAATAAGGACTTTCCTCCACTTGTGGATCGTTTCCAATATATCTTTCCACACAACTAATCAAGTTTACCTCTGGAGCGAGTGGTAGATTTCTATATTTATCTTCTACCAAGAGTGGCATCAGTGTGAATTCCACCATATAGGATAGAAACACCTTCATTATAGGAGCTCAATAAGTAGTTTGAGGAGTTGCGAGAAAATGGTTTAGTCCAACCCAGTACTTGTCATTGGGGTTCACCTATCCTTTTTCTGATGAAGGTGGACAGTATGCTCAAACATTGTGTGGATTATCAAATGTTGAACCAGTTGACGGTTAAGAACCGATATCTTTTGTTGTGGATTGATGTTCTCTTTGATCAGCTTCTAAGAGTTTGTTTTTTCTCAAAGATTGACTTGAGATTCGGTTAGCATCATTTTCACATTAGACTATCTGATGTACCTCTTTCAACCGTTCAATACATATATGGTTTTTAGTATAATTTTGTTATCGTTTTTGGTCTCATGAAAGCATCAATAGTTTTGAAGTCCCTAATGAATTGAGCATTCCATCTTTACTTGGATTCTTTTGTGGTAGTCTTTGTGGATTATATATTGGTGTACTCTCATGCCTAACACGACCATACCCCCCATATTTAGATTGTATTAAGTACACTGAGAGAGCATCAGTTATATGATAATCTCTCAAAGTGCTAATTTTGGATGGTTTAGATTCACTTTTTGGGTCATGTCATCTCAGATACAGGAGTTTCAATAGATACAAAGAAAGTGATAGAAGTAGTTTATTTGGATCATACAAAAAACATCTTTGAGGGATGGAGTTTTCAGGGGCTGGATGGTTAATAAAAACGATTTATATAGGACATTTCTTGCATTATAACACTACTAAATGGCCTAACTATGTAGGTGGAAATATATATGTGGACAGATTCTTGCGATTTTTCTTTAATGAGAAAAAGGGGAGATTAACTTCAACACCGATTCTAATTTTGCAAGATATGGGAAAGAGTTACACCATTTACCACGATGCATCTGATATCAGGTGGAGAGAAGTGCTTTTGCAGGGGGAATGATTCATTGCATATGAGTCTCAATAGATGAGGCCACAGGAGAGGAATTACCCAATGCACAATATTAAGTCGGAAATAGGTGTATATGATTTGCATTTTTGGAGAACTAATGTTTTGGGAGAGAATTTTGTGGTATACTCAAACCACAAAATCCTCAAGTATATCATTAATCATCATGATTTGAATTTAACACATCGAAGGATGGTTGAGTACCTTTTTTCTTTTGACAATGAACTTGCATGTAGTTTTGTGAAAGGAAACAATGTGGCTGATGCATTGAGCTGGAGGACTTAGATACAGGCAATTCCAGAGGCCAGTATTGAGTGGAAAATTATGGATTTGTTCCATGAGATGCATTTGTAGCTCTATAACAGACATGGGAAAACATTTCTTTCTACTATACATGTTACCTCTACTCATGGATTGTTTTTGAATTAGGCGGCAATTATATTATGAAGTTCACATCACAATGTTGAGTCGGTTTGTCATGGAACCTACTCCTGGGTGGACCGTAAATGAGGTATTGTGTTTTCATGGATGTGTATGGGTGTCAATAGACATGTAACAACCCAAGATTTTATGAGAATTATTCTTTTTAATTTCATTGATGTCTTGTGTTGTATGCTACACAAAAATTAGCTTGTGTTATACGCAACACCGTATTAGCCTGCAGTATACGCAACACTATTTTGGCTCGTGTTACACACAATTTCAAGTTTGTTTTGTAGAAATTATTCTACGCAACATTATGTATATATTTTTTTTAATGTATAAATGAAATATGTTTTGATTATGTTATACGCAACAACAAAGGGAGCTTTCACTACATGCAACATTGACTTGGCTTGCATTACACGCAATCGCGACATTCATCGATAGCGTGTGTAGTACGTAATACCGGGTTTCACTAAACAACAATATGTTGTTATAATATTATTATGAACTAGCTGTTATGAATAGTAGTATCTAAATTTTGAATTTTATGACAGTATAATTCATCTTACATGTTTTATATAACATGGTATGAGAACAAAATAAATTTTTCGGGTAAAATAAGTATTTTTCAAAAAATACAGTTTTGTCGCCTTTTGATGGTGCACCCACACTAAATTTAGTTTTTGAAATGTTTATAAGTTAAATTTGACAAAATAAAATTCTTATTTTTAATCAGGATATTAAAATTTACATTGTATAAATTTTTCATATTATTCTGATAACTTTCATATTTAAATGAATAGTAAAAACACTATATTTTTATTAAAAACAACTTTTGTTCGTCGAAATAATTTATATCGTTAAATTATAATATTGAATGGTTTTAAAATATAAATATAATATATTTTTACCATTTAATATAATGTATGACATTACCATTAATTTTACATTTAATTCATAGTTAAAAACATTTCAATCTTTGGCAATGTTTTAACTTTTAAAACCCGTTTTGTTAACAATGGGATTAATTTTAAATTAATTACTGCAAATTCTGTGTTTTGAATTAGGAAATATGGATTCCATATTTGGAATCCATAGGTGCAAATTATGTTAATAGGCTAATTTTTATTTTTGTGCACTATGAATAGTAATTAGGGTAAATTTTATTTACCACGGTTAAAGGTAAATCGGGTTATTGAGGGTAAATATAATATTATAAAATTAGGCTAACACTTGTCTTAATATAATTTTATGAATATATTTCGTCCTATGGCATATTTGGGTCGAAATTGAATCCATTGGAACCCACTTGGATGTGATTAAGACCTTTAATTTATTTTATTTAAAAGAAAGTGAAATATGTCTCACTCAAGCTTTAATAAATAAACTATTTTTGATATAAGGTTATATAGAATATAAATTCAGTTATAAATACTCGTTTTAAAGCTAAAATATTTTTATTTATCATGGAAATTTATTTGTAATTTTTAAGAATTATTTATTTACCTTATTAGCTTATACATTATTGATGCAGAAATTATTTATTTAGTGAAAAATAAATAATGTAGTTTTCATTGAAATATTAATACACATAAAAAGGCCCAAAAATCTGAAAAAAAACTTATTGGTACTGTATATATAAACCCTAAACATACAATGTCCGAATTGTTGACCATTTGGATCCTTATAAAGGCGATTATGACACTTATATTATTTTATTTTAAATGATTCCAAAGTTGTCTCCTTCATAATTTAATAAATATAATAATTTACATGTTGTGATTTTAAAATGATAAATTCGAGTAAAAGTATTATTATGAAATACATTAGATTTATCTTTATCATAGGATTTTATTTTTAATTTTTATGCCAAAATACGTATATTATATAATTATACAAAAATGTTGTACAAATTATTTTATTAAGAGATATATCAAATAAATGGTTTTAAAAATATTAAAATAAATATTATATGAACTATTTAATCTAATCCACGAATTTTCTAGAAAAATTTAACATGTTAGGAATATATTAAATATTTTTGTTAGAATATATCCTCCGTGTGGATTTTATTTAAATTAAAATAAATGAATAGTGTCAAAATTGACACTATTGTTATTTTATAAACATAACATATTATAAAATTGTTTAAAAATCACAAAAATATTTAACAATTATAAATTGAAATTTATATGGTCAAAAATGTCATAAATTATCCAATTATGTACAATTCACAACACATAAGCAGTTATTTATAACAATTTAAAAATTAGAATCTTATTACCGCAAATAAAATTAAATTGATTAAATAAGGATAAATCAAGTTGATAATGTTTAAAATAAATTCCCAACATGTATAAATTTTATTGGTTTATGAGATTAAAACCCTATATCATCTAATATTCTTATTTGAGTCAATTTTTATGGTTTTTAAGTGAGGTTGAATTTATTATAAATTAATATTTCTTATGTTACCAAAGGTGCCCCTCTCCTCCCTTATAAAAAGGGCACCTTCTCTCTTCTCTTCACACCCTTTTGAGCCTTGAAGCTCGGACAACCCTGACCATTTCCCTTATAAAATTCCGTAGAAACATTATAGAGATTCTGGTCTCCTCAAAAGACCAACTCTAGTTCTTTAAGAGGAGGTTAAGAAGAGGTGCGTCAAAGAAGAGGTAATATCCTTTACTGATTCTTTCCAATTTATTTCTTCTTCTAATTATTCTTATTTATTTGTTTCATCATAAATTAATAAAATCAGTATCAGTCATATACTGATATGTTACTATAAATATTAAAGACCCTATTTTATCTATTATCCATCCTATGGAAAATGAAACCATCGCGCGTGCGTACGTACGGAATACCGTCTCCACGCCGTGGTGTAATCTGTTTTCCACCACCACCTTACTTGGATGGGTATAATGGTGTAAATATATAACTATATATGATTATTGTAAATTGATATTTATTCTTAAATATTATACATACACTTCAATACAATTCCACAATCATGGAAATGATATCATCGCTCGTGCGTACGTACGGACTACCGTCACCACAAATGCGATGAGATTCATTTTCAATGATTAACCATTAAAGTATGATTATAAAGTATATATAATAAATAATCATGAAATATATTACATAATAATGATACTCGATTTATGTACATATATGTTTCATTTACTTAATTCCATTTAATTCAATAAGGAAACGAAAACAGCGTTCATGCATACGTACGGCCTACCGTCTCCATG
The DNA here is from genome assembly GCA_963277665.1 of Viscum album. Taxonomy (NCBI): domain Eukaryota; kingdom Viridiplantae; phylum Streptophyta; class Magnoliopsida; order Santalales; family Viscaceae; genus Viscum; species Viscum album. The sequence goes on from OY728155.1 coordinate 959,689,643, forward strand.
AATGGTGTATTTATTTCCATTTATAGATCTATTAAATATATGTATATTATGAATATATATTATACAAAAATCATGGTTTATATTCTGTAATTAATTAATCATGATCTAAGTAATCATATGAATAATTAAAAGTCAAAACACGGACGATAAATGAAACGATTTTACCCAAAACGCTACTTTAACATGGAATTTACAAAAGAACGGGTAATATAAAGTCATAAGTGAACCATATATGATATCATAATAATGAATATCATTCTGTAATAAGTCAATGACATTATTTAAATCATTATACAGGAGGTTTTAATATATATGAAGTATATCGGACATAAGGTAAGGGATAACCTTTCCAATCTCATTTTATCCGAGATTGTTTATTCATAAGTATTTACTGGGGTTATATTTATCATCCATGTCCATATTTTTTAAAAATAGTTTCATTTATGTTTAAAGTGATTTTTACCCATTTTTCACTTTTACCATGTTTTATGGAAGGAATCTTTCTTTTGTTTACCATACAAGGAACTTTTCTACTTTTCCGACAAAATTACAAGGAGAATGTTTTTTTAACTTATACGACATGAATGGATTTTTACGGTTTCATAACGCCTTATTTTCATGAAGCTTACTCTACAATATTTCATGACTATTTTCAAAAAAATCATTTTCTTTAAATTTTACATTGCATTTTGTGAAAAGAAAATGATTTTGAAAAAGAAAGGATTTTTTCCTCAAGAATTCATTTCAAGTGTTTTATCAAAACCATTTTCCATCTAAGATGACATTATTTCATATGTGTATGTTTCAAGAATAATATCTCTATGATTTAAATAGTTTCATTTTTCTTATGATGAAATGATATCCATTTGTTTTCCATTTTATTTTTTGTGTTATGTTGAATGATTTATGTTTATGTTGTGGCACACGTAAGAAGGATTTCATTATGAGATGGGTGGGACCTATATCTCCCTCCAATGTATTGGGTAAATATTTATATCTCATGAGATAGACATGGATGGAATTACAAGTAAATCTGGTTCAGTAATACAGGGCTGGAACGGAAAGTAAACCCGGTTCAGTAAGGGACTTTGTCCACTAAGATGGTTTTGGCAGCAATGTCTTGGCTACTATGGAACTCATATCATGTGCATAATGTTTTTCCACAATTACAAGTTTTATTCCCATGCTATTTTATCATGATTAATGTTTTTTTATGATTTATGCCTTATGTACTGCAATGTTTTATGTCATTGCTCAAGATTTTGATGTTTAGATTTTATGCTCATGTTTTTACATTCAAATGTTTATGGATTGTTTTATGTTCTCTATGTTTACCCTTACTAAGCATTTGATCTCACAATTTATATGTTTTCTTTTCCCTAGGATATATAGAAAGGTTTTAGGTAAGAAAACAAAAGGGTAATTTCTTTATGGGAGATGTTGAAGATCTTTCACCATGATTAGAAGATTATGTTCCGAGTTGTCATGACCCCCTCCACCAAAGATGCCCCTCCTGAGCTAGAAATGGTGAAAGGGAGATAATAACCCCCGAGTCCCACCTCCAGTAGGCCCCAGGGTGGTGAATAGAACCAAGGGTATGAGTTTTCACAAATATGGGAGGCATTACCCTTTTTATTATTTAGGATCTGGAAGTAGGACAAGTCAATCAGAAAAAAGGGAAAGAACAAGTGTATAGAAATAAACCCAAACCAAGCCCACATGCATGTTTAAACAATTTTATAACAAGGTGCAAGTACAATAAAGCTCAAAGTACAATACCAAAAAGGAAACAAGTATAGAAAACTGCAGCAACTCCAACTTTTCGACTAGTAGGGTCCCGCACAGCCCTGGTAGTCCTCCTAGAAACCAGAAAGTAAACATAGGGTGAGCATACAAGTACACTCAGTAGGGAAACCTAAAGCTCTCGTGCACAAATGGGGAGACATTCTAATGTCCTGTGAGAATAACAGAAGAAACCTAGAAAGGAATTCTATCCACCCAACCTCACCAGCCACACTCACAAAAACACAATCATAGCAGGTAGTACTATATAAGAACAAGAGTATTGGGTACCCCGCACCATTTCCCTTTAGTTAGCTGCTCTTCCTAATGGAGAACGTCCTGACGTTGCCACACTCTCCTCGCCCACACACACCTGGGCCTCACAACCACGTATCCCTCCCGCACACACCTGGGCCTCACAACCATGTATCCCGCCCGCACACACCTGGGCCTCACAACCACGTATCCCGCCCGTACACACCTGGGCCTCACAACCATGAATCCTGCCCACACACACTTGGGCCTCATCCCAAAGATTCTTGGGAAATAGAAGAACCTGCCCGAAGAGTCTTGGCCTAAAACCACCCCAATCAAAACCTACCCGAAGAGTCTTAGTGTAAGGTTGCCTCAAGCCATCACAACCTAGGGGAGAAGGAGAATGAAGGAGCTAGTAACTAAGGGAAAACACCCTCTCTCATGAAATGGGAGTGTTCGGCACTAAGTGATCAACATGGGTGGGGTGCGATAAAACACAAAAGATACAGATATATATATATATGTATACCAAACACACAGCCCAACCTATGGCTTCTAAATAGAGAAACTGAGAATGTGCCTCAGCACTGCTACTATGAAGCATGCATACAACAAACAACCCTAACCCCATTTAGGTTTTCATGTTTCAGCAGAATTAGTTTATTTAGTTCCTTAACTAATGGGCAACTATCCACAACCAACCACATCGATCGTTCGTAAAACATATCCCTGCCATCCACAAATCATGTTAAGAAAACACAAGCAGCACAACCAATCCCTTCTTATCAACCAACCAACCCCATTGATTATTAATCCTGTTCCATTACCATGACCCACCATTTATTAACTCTCCCACTTTTTCTTTATTATTCATAACCCACTGTCCGTTCACATTCAAATCCAACCCTGCAGCCCCGCTGCCAACTTCCATAACCACAACTACACCGTACATCATTATCCCTTTAATACCATTTATCGCAGCCCCGCTGCCCGTTACCAACACAACATTCACACCAACCCACAACCAAGTCAACCGTAGCCCCGCTGCTCACCCTATCCACAACAACCCACAAAACACCCCCATCACATGCCACGTATCCAAGCCAACACCCACATGTTCATTATTCCATTTTGTTTAACCGGGGTGATCACACAAGGGTTCCATATTTTAAACAACCAACTTTACATGATTAACCAATTTCCACATTTCATAAAGTTTCCATCCATAAGAAAATCCAGAAAAAGAGGGAAACATTTAATTGTGTAATCAAAGTCCCCCAATGATTGTTATTTTCTGTAGGTAGAAGCTCATTCAATTCACAGCATAATATCACAGGATATAAAGTAACAGCAAATCACAACTTCACAACCCTGTTATATAAGCCAGTTATTATCTTTATTAAAACAGTTCAAAAGTTTTTCACATAAACAAGAGAACACCCACCCCTCATGATGCAAAAACTAGAGAGACGAAGGTAATATCCCTACCTCAACAGGTTCCGATCACAACGCTCCTCCAGATCAACCTTAGAAGACGTTCGTCGGCGTCCGTCACTTCTATCGGGTCCCGGAAAAACCTCCTCGGGTGGAAGTCATAAATGGAAAGGCCGAAGGAAAGACAACGGATCCAATCTCAGAAGTTCCGCCTGGTTGTTACGATCCCGTGTCCACTGACGGATCGTAAATCAGAGCTTGGATGAAGAAGTTATGGAAGAAAGAGCCTTTGAGTCTCTTGGGAGAACTCTACTCAGAGGAAAGGGGAGGAGAGGGGTGAGTTGAAAGGAGGAGGGGACCCCTCCTTTTATAGGTGAGAAAATCAAAAGTACATTGTGTGTACTTTATGGTACATGGCATGTACTCAGTTAATTCACACGGTCTCCACGTGGCTTCCAACACGGCTTCGCGGCCGTTGACTGGTCAACACACGGTTTGAGGGTAATGCATATGCGGGGAGGGACTACACGGCGTGTAATTTAGACACATGGCATATACCCATTTATTCCACATGGTAAGGACACGGCTCCAACACGGCACACAGCCATTGACTGGTAACGCGTACGCGGGGAAGGACTACACGGCGTGTAGTATCGAACACACGGTGTGCACCCATTATTCCACACAGCAAGGACACGGCTTTCAAAATAGGGTATACCCGGAAAGGGGGTACACGGCGTGTACTCAAACTACACGGCGTGTAGTTTGAAAATTCTGGAAAGCGTGGAAAAGTCCATTTTACCCTCCAGAACACTTCTTGACCTTCTTTTTTACAAAGGAATGGTCCGGAGAGGTCCGGGCCATTACATCAGATACCTCTTAAAACATTCTCTTCCATGAGAATTCAAAAACCAACCCAGAGGAAACCCAACATGATACCTCTTAGGGTTCTCGTTATAACAGGAACCCAACCAACAGCCCTAATCATATGTGTTAGGAATTCCTTCTCCTATTTCAAGATATTATCCATTTTAGGCAGCACTGACACTCCTGCACGGGTTCAATCGCATCCTCAATAATGTTTCACGATTAAGAATTGGGTCTTCCCACTTTCATACATTATGACTTTTTTTAACTCGTACTACCCCCAACACCACACAACCAACTCACTTCCCGAACACTTGGTTTTTGGGAAATTCCAGCTCCTATGTCGAGATATTATCCGCTTTAGGCGGCACTGACTCACCTGCACGGGTTCAATCCCATCCGCATTAATGCGTCTCAATTAAGTGTCAGGTTTTTGCCTTTCCCCACACATACGAACATGTCACATATTACTAGGGAACAAGGAAACAAAAGGTCTCACAACTGACAAGCCAAGCATTCTTTATATCAAAGGTACAGAATACAACATCAACACAAATATCAGAAGAACAAGGGAAAACAAAAGTCAAAACAAGTCTGGGTACTGAGCGTGCATCTAGGTCTCCCACTCCCAAGTTCTCTCCTCGAGGTTTTCATGCCTCCACAACACGCGAACCAAGGGAATGGTTCGTCCATGGAGCACCTTCTCTTTACGATCTTTGATTCTGACTGGTGGTTCCTCGAAGTTCATGTCATCTCCCATGTCTAACTCTCCCCAGTCGATAATGTGAGAGTCGTCGTGTAAGTACCGACGAAGCTGGGAGATGTGGAAGATTTCATGAACTCTCTCCAACTGAGGTGGCAGGGCCAGCTGATATGCCACCTCACTAACTCGCTTCAACACCTCAAAAGGTCCGATGAACCTAGGTGAGAGCTTTCTCCCCTTCCCAAACCTCTGTTGCCCCCGTCGAGGGGAAACATTTAAGAACACATGATCTCCCACCTTGAACCCCAAGGGCCTCCTCCGACGATCAGCATAAGACTTATGTCGGTCCTGAGCCACTTTCATCCTCTCACATACAAGCTGGACTTTCTCTGTGGTGGTCTGCACTACCACTGGCCCAGGAGCACCTATCTCACCAACCTCTTCCCAGCAAATGGGTGAACGACAAGGTATTCCATACAAAGCCTCAAATGGTGTTAGGCCAATAGTAGAGTGGAAGCTGTTGTTGTAGGCAAACTCTACTAATGGCAAGTGTCGTACCCATGATCCTCTGAAATCCAAAACGCATGCTCGCAGCATGTCCTCCAGCATCTGGATAGTCCGCTCTGTCTTCCGGTCGGTCTGGGGGTGGAAAGCAGTTCTAAGGTTTAGATGGGTGCCAAAAGAATGTTGTAACCCCCTCCAGAATCGTGAGGTAAACCGAGTATCCCAATCTGAGACGATATTCTTCGGTACTCCATGAAACCGCGCAACTTCGTCTACATACCTCTGTGCTAAGGTACTCATCGGGCCTGACTCCTTAATTGCTAAGAAGTGAGCTGATTTCGTCAGACTATCCACCACTACCCAGATAGCATCATAACCACCGGAGCTCTGGGTAGTCCTATGACGAAGTCCATTGAGATGTCATCCCTCTTCCACTCAGGGACATCTAAAGGATGAAACAAACCACTGGGAACACGGTGTTCAGCCTTCACTTGCTGACACACTAGGCATTTAGCCATAAACTCTGCCACTGCCCGTTTCACCCCAGGCCACCAAAAATTTTCCCTCAGGCCTCGGTACATTTTCGAAACTCTTGGATGTACCGCTAAGGCTGAGCTATGGAACTCACAGAGAACTCCCCCACGCATCGCCTCCTGAACAAAAAACCTTCTATGGAAAAGCATCCGATGTTGGATGTCCTCTGACCATCCTTCTGGAGCATTCCCCTGATCGACACGATCTCGCATCACTTCCGCCTTGGTGTCCCCTCACTGAGACTCTTCCACCTACTGCAACAAGGAGGACTGCACCATCATCTGAAACAAACAGCCTCTAACACCTTCTACCCTGGCATCCAAGTGCAAGGCAGCCAACTCTCCCATCACCTTCCAAGCATTAGTGGATTCCTGAACTACTTCCTGATGCGACTTCCTGCTCAGGTCATCAACCACAATGTTTCCCTTACCTTTAGTGTAAGAGATCTCAAAGTCATAGTCTTCGAGAAACTCGACCCATATCCATTGTCGTAGGTTCAGGTCACGCTGGGAGAAGATATAACGCAGCCTCTTGTGATCTGAGAAGACCACAAAGCACTCCCCAAAGAGGTAATGTCACCACAACTTCAGTGAGAACACTACTACTGCAAGATCTAGGTCATGGGTGGCATAGTTATTCTCGTGTGGGCGTAACTACCTAGACCCAGAACAGATCACTCCCTTCTTCTGAATCAGCACGCACCCCAGACCAAGGCCAGAAGCATCACAAAACACCTCATACAACATCCCTTCCTCTGGAAACCTAAGTACGGGAGCACTGACCAACTTCTCCTTCAGGTAGTCGAAAGCTTTCTGGCACTACTCCCTCCATAGGAATACCAGGTTCTTCCTAGTCAAAGCTGTCAATGCAGCAGCAACTCGACAGAAGTCCGAAATGAACCTCCGATAGTAACCTGCTAACCCCAGTAAACTACGAACTTCTGCCAGGATCTTGGGTGCTGCCTAAGAAACAACTAACTCCACCTTCGACGGGTCCACCGATACTTCATGCTGAGACACCACGTGCCCAAGGAAGTGTACTTCTTATGTGAAGAACTTATACTTCGACAATTTCCCATAAAGTCGGTGGTGTTGAAGGACTTCAAAGACTGCCCTGAGATGCTCAATGTGCTTCTCCTCTGATCTTGAGTAGATCATAATGTCATCGATAAACACAATGACGAATCGGTCCAGAAACTCTCGGAAGACAAAGTTCATAAGTCCCATGAACATAGCTGGTGCATTTGTAACTCCAAACGGCATCACTACAAACTCGAAGTGCCCATACCTGCACCTGAAAGCCATCTTAGAGATTTCACTGTCCTTTACCCTCAGCTGATGATATCCAGATCGTAGATCAATCTTGGAAAACCAACATGCTCCCCTCAGTTGGTCGAAGAGATCATCTATCCTTGGAAGGGGGTAACGGTTCTTGACTGTTACCTGGTTCAACCTTCGGTAGTCTATGCATAACCTGAGACCACCATCTACCTTCTTCACGAACAAAACTGGATCACCCCATAGTGATACACTAGGTCGAACAAAACCCTTCTCCATCAGATCATCAATCTGAATCTGCAACTCCCGCAACTCCGAAGGTGCCATCCGATAAGGGGCCATCGAAATCTGACGGGCACCAGGCTGTAAGTCTATCCTGAACCCAACATCACGTCGGGGGGTAGAGTCACAACCTCCTTAGGAAAAACATCGAGGAACTCCCCAACAACCTCTGGGACATCCATCATCTCTGTATCAGCTGGAACCACTGATAACCCGCCTAACAAGGAAAGTAGAGGCTTTACATGCTGGCTTCCCACCTAATAGCTCCTCTCGCCAACAAAAGATATGCGCTGCCCATCCACGTCGGAGAACACGACTCTTCTTTGGAATCATTCGATAACGGCACTAATAGAAAACAACCAGTCGATGCCTAGGATGACATTGTATGGCTGCATCTGTAACAGAAGAAGGTCCCCACTAGATCGATGTGGTCCCAACATCAGCCCACATCCCCGGAAAACACAGGATATGTTGGTCTGGCCTCCAAATGGTGTACCCAGTACTAGTGGTCTGGAAATTCTCTCTACATCCAGTCCCAAAGCATGGGCTAGACCAGGTGCAACAAAGGATTTCGAAGCTCCCGAATCGAACAAAGCAGAAACAAGAGTGCTAAATAAACAAATCGTACCTCGCACCACCTCGGGTCCTGCCGGAGCTATCAACTCTGCTACGTGCAACTGTCCACGCCCAGCTCCTCTACCTCTCTGATGTCATCCACCTCCCCAACCATTCCCCGGTTGAGGTCCCTGAGGAGAACCCTAAGGTCGTCTCCCTCCCGCAAAGTTTGCCCTCAGAAGAGCATGGTCCTGCTACTGCTGGAAGGGCCTCACCGACAACTGGTGCTGCTGAGGTGGGCGTTGAACCTACCCACCTCCACCGTACTGAGCTCGGGTCAGGCACCGACTCTGAACATTCTTGAAACCTCCACAAGAAAAACACTTCGGTCTTGGGCTTGTGAAAAAGGGACGAGGACCTGAAGATCTGAACTGGAATTGTTGGGGCCTGCTCCCCACTGGCCTGAACCTGGAAGGTCCCGTCATAGGAGACCTGCTGCTGACTGCCTTCCCCTTCGACGAACCTGGATGGATCCCCTCTCATGGTGCACCTCCCAGGGAGTGCATCCTCTCTAAAACCACTGCCTTCTTATGTACTTCCAAGTATGTCGGAAGGGTGAAGGGGGTGACAGCATACTCGAGCGAAGGAAGAAGCGCCTCCTCCAAACGTCTCGCCCGAGACTCCTCATCCGGAAAGAGATCCGGAGCAAAGCGCGGGAGATCCTTAAACTTGATCCCTAGCTCTCGTACCGACATACTCCCCTACTAAAGGGAGAGTAACTCCTACCACTTCTCCACCTTGATCATGGAAGAAAGGGATTCCTATCAGAATTCCTTCTCAAAGTCAGCCCATGGAACCTCTGCATCTATCCTCTCTCCGAGGTAGAGCGTCCACCACTGTCACACCGCACCTCTCAGCTAACTGACTGCTAGGGGAACCCAGTACTCCATTAGAGAAAGGATCAAGGTAAAAGCAATCCCTAGCTCCTCAATCCACCCCTTCGTCTCTGTATTCGAAGTACTACCCTCATACTTCTTGAGGGTCTATCGTTGGAAAGAGTAGAGAATCTTCTACCACTGGCTATCTTCCTCCTCTCGGTCAATCCTCAACTGATCGACCGCCTGGATCTACTAGGCCTCGACCATATGAGCCACCGGGGGACGAAATCTAGGTGCCATAGCTGTACGGTAAACAAGGATCACCTAAGCCCAAGTAGTAAGGAAAAATCAAGGTTTTATTTTATCATTTTATTTTAATTTCTTTCCCAGAACACCCAAATCAAGTAAAACACAATCATGATGATGCATGTACCTTCCCTAGGGTCTCTACCCTACAATCAATGTGGTCTCACTTGGTCGTTCGGTAGGCTCAGGGTCCTTGCATCGGATCACAGGGGGCCCTAAAATCCCGTGTCCTAGTCGGTCTTCCCTGGCCTATGTCACGCACCAAGATTAAATAACATTGTCTCCCTACCATCTCATGCAATCCTCATTGTGCCTAACTCTAGACTCCATCCTATCTCTCAACCATCAGCTCTGATACCATTCTGTCATGACCCCCTCCCACCAAAGATGCCCCTCCTGATCTGGCAATGGTGAAAGGGAGATAATGACCCCTGAGTCCCGCCTCCAGTAAGCCCCGGGGTGGCGACTAGCAGCAAGGGTATGAGTTTTCACAAATATGGGAGGCATTACCCTTTTTATTATTTAGGATCGGGAAATAGGACAAGTAAATCACCAAAAAGGAAAAGAACAAGTGTATAGAAATAAACCCAAACCAAGCCCACATGCATGTTTAAACAATTTTATAATAAGGTGCAAGTACAAGAAAGCTCAAAGTACAATACCAAAAAGGAAACAAGTACATCAAACTGCCGAACCTCCAACTGTCTAACTAGTAGGGTCCCGCACGGCCCTGGTAGTCCTCCTGGAAACCTGAAATTAAACGTAGGGTGAGCATAAAAGTATACTCAGTAGGGAAAACTAAATCTCTCGTGCACAAATGGGGAGACATTCTAATGTCCTGTGAGAACAACAGAAGAAACCTAGCCAGGAATTCTATCCACCCAACCTCACTAGCCACACTCACCAAAACACAATCACAGCAGGTAGTAGTATATAAGAACAAGATTATTGGGTACCCCGCAACATTTCCCTTTAGTTAGCTGCTCTTCCTAATGGAGAACATCCTGAGGCTACCACACTCTCCCCACCCGTACACACCTGGGCCTCACAACCATGTATCCCGCCCGCACACACCTGAGCCTCACAACCACGTATCCCACCCGCACACACCTGGGCCTCACAACCACGTATCCCACTCGCACACACTTAGTCCTCACAACCACATATCCTGCCCGCACACACCTAGGCCTCATCCCGAAGATTCTTGGGAAACAGTAGAACCTTCCTGAAGATTCTTGGGCTAAAACCACCCTAATCGAAACCTACCCGAAGATTCTTAGGTGTAAGGTATCCTCAAGCCATCACAACCTAGGGGAGAAGGAGCAGGAAAAAGCTAGTAACTAAGGAAAAACACCCTCTCCCATTAAATGGGAGTGTTCGGAAATAAGTGCTCAACATGGGTGGGGTGTGATAAAACACAAAAGATACAGATATATATATATATATATGTATACCAAACACACAGCCCAACCTATGGCTTCTAAATAGAGAAACTGAGCATGTACCTCAGCACTGCTACTACGAAGCATGCATACAACAAACAACCCCAACCCCATTTAGGTTTTCATGTTTCAACAGAATTAGTTTATTTAGTTCCTTAACTACTAGGAAACTATCCACAACCAACCACATCGATCATTTGTAAAACATATCCCTGCCATCCACAAATCATGTTAGGAAAACACAAGCAGCACAACCAATCCCTTCTTATCAACCAACCAACCCCATTGATTATTAATCTCGTTCCATTACCATGACCCACCATTTTTTAACTCTCTCACTTTTTATTTATTATTCACAACCCACTGTCCGTTCACATTCAAACCCAACCCTGCAGCCCCGCTACCAACTGCCATAACCACAACTGCACTATACATCATTATCCCTTTAATACCATTTATCGCATCCATGCTTCCCATTACCAACATAACATTCACACCCACCCACAACCAAGTCAATAGTAGCCCCGCTACTCACCCTATCCACAACAACCCACAAAACACACTCATCACATGCCACGTATCCAAGCCAACACCCACATGTTCATTATTCCATTTTGTTTAACCGGGGTGATCACACAAGGGATCCAGATTTTAAACAGCCAACTTTACGTGATTAACCAATTTCCAAATTCCACAATGTTTCCATCCATAAAAAAATCCCAAAGGAGAGGGAAACATTTAATTGTGTAAGAAAAGGCCCCCAACGACCGTGATTTTCAGTAGGTAGAATCTCATTCAATTCACAACATACTATCATAGGATATAAAGTAACAGCAAATCACAACTTCCCAACCCCGTTATATAATTCAGTTATTATCTTTATTAAACCTGTTCAAAAGTGTTTCACATAAACAAGAGAACACCCACCTCAAATGATGCACAAATTATAGAGATGATGGTAAGATCCCTACCTCAACAGGTTCTGATCGCAACGCTCCTCCGGATCAACCTTAGAAGACGTCCATCGGCATCCGTCACTTCTGTCAGGTCCCGGAAAAACCTCCTCGGGTGGAATTCAGAAAGGGAAAGGCCGAAGTAAAGAAAAAGGATCCAAGATCGGAAGTTCCGCCCCGTCGTTACGATCCCGTGGCCTTTGATGGATCGTAAATTAGAGCTCGGATGAAGAAGTTATGGAAGAAAGAGCCTTCGAGTCTCTTGGGAGAACTCTGCTCAGAGGAAAGGGGAGGAGAGGGGTGAGTTGAAAGGAGGAGGGGACCCCTCCTTTTATGGGAGAGAAAAGAAAAATTATGTGGCGTGTACTCAGTTAATTCACATGGTCTCCACGTGGCTTCCAACATGGCTCTGTGGCCATTGACTGGTCAACACACGGTTTGAGGGTAATGCATACGCGGGGAGGGACTACACGGCGTGTAGTTTAGACACACGGCGTGTACCCATTTATTGCACACGGAAAGGACACGGCTCCAACATGACACATGGTCCTTGACTGGTAACACGTACGTAGGGAGGGACTACACGGCGTGTAGTATCGGACACACGGTGTGAACCCATTATTCCACACAGCAAGGACACGACCTTCGACACGGGGTGTACCTGGCAAGAGGGTACACGGCGTGTACTCAAACTACACGGCGTGTAGTTTCAAAATTCTGGAAAGTGTGGGAAAAGTCCATTTTACCCTCCAGAACACTTCTTGACCTTCTTTTTTATAAAGGAATGGGCCAGAGAGGTCTGGGCCATTACACGAGTTTTCAAAGACACTAAACTATTACAATCCTTAAGTTTTGGTTTTTGTTATGTATTAAGTATTCTAAAAAATTGATGTACTGTACATGTATGTCAAGCTTCGGGTCTCTACAGTTGGTATCAGAGGAAAGGTTTAGTCAATCTTTGGAAACTAGGATGCGAAAACTTTAGTGAAATCCCTAGAGATATTTCTAAGTTATGTCTAGGGATGTCTCTAAGGTTAATTATAAGTATAGGTTATAGTCTTAGAATTACAGTAACGATATTAGAATTAAACCTAAGATGTTAGATATTGATGTTACTCCACCTGGATTATGATTTTTTCCACTCACACTATTTTTTGGGGGTTTTAGAAAATGGCTGTAAAAATGATGATTCACGATAATTGAGGATATGATGGATAATGGAATGATATTCTTTATGAGAAAAAAAATGAAATGGGATTTGGAAGTCCAAGCATCATTATTATGCCTAATCAGAAATCTCATAATATGATCAATATTCTCAGCTTTGGTAAGTTTCCTAACTCAGCTAATAAGAGAAAGATGGAGTTTCATGATGATCATAGAGGAAAGAAAGTTCAATTTCCATCATGTAAATCATGTGGAAAGAGGGATCAGGGAGAATGTTTCAAAGGAACTGGAAGATACTTTAGATATGGAAAGGAAGGACACAAAGCCAGTAATTTTAATGGAAAAGGTTCAGTTTACACCATAAACAAGGATAATGGTATTGCTAAGACATCAACAATGGTTAAATGTTTTAAATGTAGAATGTACGGGCATTATGAAAATCAATTCCCTAAGGGAAAGTCTCATGAAGAGAATTATCATGGTCGTATGGGTAGTATTTATGTTGATGATGATGATGAAGAGACTACAAATGATATATGAGATAAAAAAAGTGTTGAGGAATAAAATTATGAGTCTATGTCAGTTGTTTGAGAAGGTAGTGGAATGATTGTATGTTTATCAAGAATAATGTATGGTACTATTGAATAAAGAAAAATCAAAGGATTGTTACACTGTTGTCTTTCTTTGAGTTTTTTAAAGTATATGATGAATGTTACCGGTAACCATGAAATGTTATTCAGATATTTTTGGAAAGAAGATGATATACGCATAATGAAGGTATTAGGAAAAAATGAAATGTTTGATAGTATTAATGAGCTCATGACTGATATAAGGACAAATTTATATCATGGTCTGAGTATATAGAAGTTTTTGTATTTTGGTATGTGGAAAGAGTTCACTTTTTACAGCATTCATGTTTTCACTAAGGTTCAAAGGGTATTCATTTTTCAAGAGAATACATGATTATGTAATTCACATGTTTGGAATGTGACCAACACGATATATATATCTTATGATATACGGGACATAAATGATTGTATTCAATGCTTGGTAGATGACCTTTCTAGTAATCATTTTATTTATACTATGAGATTGGACAGAAGTATTTTGGATAAACGTAAAGATTGGAATAGATTAAGTTCGACATAAAATAGTATTATTTAAGTCTAGAACTTTTTGTTATGTTATAATAGTATAGTTTTAAAAAAAGGAAAACCCATAGGACGGGAAAAAACCTATCTCGTCGGACAAGGTTGCGGGAATCAAACCCATAACCGAAGTGCGACTGGCCTTTATCGCCTACCACTGGCCTACAAGAAGTCCCTGGTTAGTAGAAACTAGTTTTATTTTATTAAACAGGATGATAGATGAAGTATAAGTCTATTTTGGAACCATATCCGATTAATCTCACCATATATGGACTTATGTATATAACTTTTGAAAACTTATGTTTGAGACAAATGGAATAACCTATCATTTTATCGCATGATCTGCAAAAAACTTCACGAAAGACAAATTCAACTTCATTTCTTTAAGAGATGAAGTGAAAATTGTTCGAGGCACGAGTAGTGTTGAGATTGTACCAAAATCAAGTAAGTATTTATTTTAATTCACAAATTCTTCAACATTTGTGAAATGATCGTGAAAACCAAAAATATTTTCCTAGTGCTCTTATATCTGATGAATAAGATGGTTCCTTAGATCATCACAAATTTATGGCTTTGTGATTGTTGGCCTTTTCATAGCCATGTTCTCTACCACTCTCCATCAGAACTTGATGGTTAGATTTGTCTTCTATATCCATATTTTCACCTATGTTCTTATATATGGAAACCCAGTGATTAGTTAATTTTGGTAACCTTTACGTTTCATAATTTTGTTTTTCAATTTATGTTTTTGAATTCCTTTTTACAATGTGAGTTTCTATTAAAGAAACTTTCAAGTAGTAAACCATTTATAACCCCCAACGAATTTCGAGGGCAAAATTCATTTTAAAGGGGGTAGAATGTAACAACCTAAGATTTTATGAGAATTATTCTTTTTAATTTAATTTATGTCTTCTGTTGTACACTACACCAAAATTATCTTGTGCAATATTCAACACCGTATTATCTTTTAGTATACGTAACACTATTCTTGGCTCGTGTTACACACAATTTCAAGTTCGTTTTGTAGAAATTATTCTACGCAAAATTATGTATAGATTTTGTCTACTGTATAAATGAAATAAGTTTTGATTATTTTATACGCAATAATAAAGGGATCTTGCACTATACGCAACCTTGACTTGGCTTTCATTGCACGCAATCGCGACCTTCCTCGATAGCGTGTGTAGTACGTAATACCAGGTTTCACTAAACAACGATATATTGTTATCATATTATTATGAACTATCCATTATAAATATTAGTATCTACATTTTTAATTTTATGATATTATAATTCATCGTACACCTTTTATATAACATGGTATGAGAACAAAATAAATTTTTCGGGTAAAATAAGTATTTTTCAAAAAATGCAGTTTTGCCGCCTATGGATGGCGCACCCACATTAACTTTATTTTTTTACATGTTTTTCAGTTCAATTTGACAAAATAAAATTCTTCTTTGGAATCATGATATAAAAATTTACTTTGGATAAATTTTTCATATTATTCTGATAACTTTCATATTTTAATGAATAGTAAAAACACGCTATATTTTAATTAAAAACAACTTTTGTTCATCTCAATAATTTAGATGGTTAAATTATAATATTGAATGGTTTTAAAATATAAATAGAATATATTTTTACCATTTAATATAATATATATGATTACCATTAATTTTAAATTGAATTTATAGGTAAAAACATTTCAATCTTTGGTAATGTTTTAACTTTTAAAACTCGTTTTCTTAACAATAGGATTAATTTTAAATTAATTACTGCAAATTATGTGTTTTGAATTAGGAAAAATGGATTCCATATTTAGAATCATTAGGTCCAAATTATTTTAATAGGCTACTTTTTATTTTTGGGCACTATGAATAGTAACTACGGTAAATTTTATTTACCACAGTTAAAGGTAAATCGGGTAATTGACTGTAAATATAATATTATAAATTTAACCTAACACTTGTCTTAATATAATTGGATAATTATATTTCGTCATATGGCATATTTGGGTAGAAATGGAATCCAATGGAACCCACTTTGATGTGATTAAGTCCTTTAATGTATTTTATTTAAAAGAAAGTGAAATATGTCTCACTCAAACTTTAATAATTAAACTATTTTTTTATGTAAGGTTATTCAAAATATAAATTCGGTTATAAATACTAATTTGAAAGATAAAATATTTTTATTTATCATGGTAATTTATTTGTAATTTTTAAGAATTATTTATTTACCTTATTAGCTTATACATTAATGATGTAGAAATTATTGATTTAGTGAAAAATCAATAATATATTTTTTATTGAAATAGTAATACACATAAAAAGGCCCAAAAATATGAAAAAAAAATATTATTAGTGTATATATAAACCATAATAGTCCACTAGCCTAATGTTTGAGCATTTTGATCCTTATAAAGGTGATTATGACACATATATTATTTTATTTTAAATGATTCCAAAGTTGTCTCCTTCATAATTTCATAAATATAACAATTTACATGTTGTGATTTAAAAATGATAAATTCAAGTAAATGTATTATTATTAAATCAATGATATTTATCTTCGTCATAATATTTTATTTTTAATTTTTATGCAACAAATACGTATATTAAATAATTATACAAAAATGTTGTTCTAATTATTTTATTAAGAGATATACCAAATAAATGATTTTAAAAATATTAAAATAAATATTATATGAACTATTTAATGTTATCCACTAATTTTATAAACAAATTTGAAATGTTAGGAATCTATTAATTATTTTTTTTAGAATATATCCTTTCTGTGGATTTTATTTAAATTAAAATAAATGAATAGTGTCAAAATTGACACTATTGTTGTTTTATAAACATAACATATTATAAAATTGTTTAAAAATCACAAAAATATTTAAAAATTATAAATTGAAATTTATATGGTCTAAAATTTCATAAATAATCTAATTATGTGAAATTAACAACACATAAGTAATTATTTATAACAATTTAAAAATTAGAATCGTATTACCATAAATAAAATTAAATTGATTAAATAAGGATACATCAAGTTTATAATGTTTAAAATAAATTACCAACATGTCTAAATTTTATTGGATGATGATATTACAACACTATATCATATAATATTCGGATTTGATCCATTTTTGTAGGTTTTTAAGTGTGGTTGAATTTATTATAAATTAATATTTCTTAGGTTACCAAAGGTGCCCCTCTCCTCCCTTATAAAAAGGGCACCGTTCTCCTTTCTTTTCACACCCTTTTGATCCTTGAAGCTCGACCAAACCCTTTAAATTTCCCTTCTAAACTTTCCTAGAAACATTATAGAGGTTCTGGAATCCTAAAAAGACCAACTCTAGTGCCTTAAGAGGAGATTAAGAAGAGGCGCATCAAAGAAGAGGTAATATCCTTTACCGATTATTTCCAATTTATTTCTTCTTCTAATTATTATTCTTTATTTGTTTCATGATAAACTAATAACATCAGTATCACTCATATACTGATATGTTATTATAAATATGAAACAACCATATTTCATCTTCTATCCACCCTAGGGAAAATGAAATCACCGCGCGTACGTACGTACGGAATACCGTCTCCACATTGTGGTGTAATCTGTTTTCCACCACCACCTTACTTGGATGGGTGTAATGGTGTAAATAAATAACTATATATGATTATTGTAAAGTTATATTGATTCTTAAATATTATACATACACTTCAATACAATTCCACGATCATGGGAATGATATCATCACTCGTGTGTACGTACGGACTACCGTCTCCACGAACGCGATGAGATTCATTTTCCATGATTAACAATTAAAGTATGATTATAAAGTAAATATAATAAATAATCATGAAAGATATTAAATAATAATGATACTGGATTTATGTACATATATGTTTCATTTACTTAATTCCATTTAATTCAATAAGGAAACGAAAACAGCGTTCATGTGTTCGTACGGCCTACCATCTCCATGAATGGTGTATTTCTTTCCATATATCCATATATTTTATATATGTATATTATGACTATATATTATATATAAATTATGTTTTATATTCTAGATTTAATTAATCATGATCTAAGTAATCATATGAATAATTACAAGTCAAAACACGGATGATAAATGAAATGATTTTACCCAAAACGCTGCTTTAACATGGAATTTACAAAATAACGGGTAATATAAAGTCATAAGTGAACCATATATGATATCATAACAATGAATATGATTCTGAAATAAGTCAATGACATTATTTAAATCCTTATATAGGAGGTTCGGATACATACGAAGCATATCGGACATAAGGTAAGGGATTACTTTTCCAATCTCGTTTTTATCTGAGATTATCTATTCGTAAGTATTTAATGGGGTTATATTTATCATCCATGTACCTATTTTTTTAAAATGGTTTCATGTATGTTTAAAGTCATTTTTACCCATTTTTGACTATTACCATGTGTTATGGAAGGAATATTTCTTTTGTTTACCATACAACGAACTTTTTTACTTTTCCTACAAAAGTACGAGAAGAATGTTTTTTTAACTTATACGGCATGAATGGATTTTTACGGTTTCATAATGTATTATTTTCATGAATCTTACTCTACAATATTTCATGACTATTTTCAAAAGAATCATTTTCTTTAACATTTTCATGGCATTTTTTAAAAAGAAAATTATTTCGAAAAAGAAAGGATATTTTCCTCAAGAATTCATTTCAAGTATTTCATCAAAACCATTTTCCATATAAGAGGACATTTTTTGATATGTGTATGTTTCAAGTAAAATGTCTCTATGATTTAAATGGTTTCATTTTTCTTATGATGAAATGATATCCATTTGTTTTATATGGATTATGTTATGATGGGATGATGTTTTTGAAACCCATTTTATTCTTTAGGTTATGATGAATGATTTATGTTTATGTTATGGAACACGTAAGAATTATTTCATTATGAGATGGGTAGGAGCTATATCTCCCACCCATGAATTGGGTAAAGATTTATATCTCATGAGATAGACATGGCTGGAATGGAAAGTAAATCTGGTTTAGTAATACAGGGCTAGAATGGCAATTAAACCCGGTTCAGTAAGGAACTTTGTCCACTAAGATGGTCTTGGCAGCAATGCCTTGGCTACTATGGAAATCATATCATGTGCTTAATGTTTTTCCACAATTACAAGTTTTATTCCCATGCTATTTTATCATGATTAATGATCTTTTATGATCTACTCCTTATGTACTACAATGTTTTATTTCATTGCTCAAGATTTTGATGTTTAGATTATATGCTCATGTTTTTACATTCAAATGTTTATGGATTGTTTTATGTTATCTATGTTTACCCTTACTGAGTATTTGAGCTCACCCTTTATATGTTTTCTTTTCCCCAGGATATAAAGAATGGTTTTAGGTAAGAAAACAAAAAGGGAAGATCTTTATGGGAGATGTTGAAGATCTTTCACCAATATTAGAAGATTGTGTTTCGGGTTTACAAAGACACTAAACTATTACGATACTTGAGTTTTGGTTTTTGTTATGTATTAAGTATTCTGCAAAAGTAATGTACTGTGCATGTACTTCAAGCTTCGGGTCTCTATAAGACATATGTGAGGAGTTGATGTGAGAGTTTCATTCATCAGTTTGGGACGATCATCTTGGTGTCATGAAGATGTATCGAGATATACGCCATTAGTATTGGTGACCATGTATAAAGAGGGATGTAGTTAGTTTTGTTATGAGTTTTTTCACCTATCAGTAGTTGAAGGTGGATCATCAATGACCAGAAGGGCTTTTACAGTAGTTACCCATTCCCAAGTGGTAGTGGAATGGTTTCACAATGGATTTCACGATGGGTTTACAGAGGCCACCTTAAGGGAATGATGTGGTTTGGGTTATTATTGAAAGACTCATGAAGGTTGAACATTTATTTCTGATCAAGAAATCTTTCAGTGTTGATGAGATTTCAAGGTTGGACATCTAATAGATTGAACATTTGAATGGGGTTCTGAAATATATCATTTTAGAATGGGATTCCGAGATTACTTCTCGTGTTTAGCAGTGACTGCAGAGGGATTTGGGTAAAAAGGTACTTCTGAGTGAAACTTACCATCCCCACACAGATGGAAAATTTGAGCATACGATTAATGTTTTGGAGGACATGATATGAGCAAGCGTCCTGGATTTTTAGGGAACTTGGGAGAGTCAACACCCCTAGTTGAGTATTCCTACAATAATATTTCTCAGAAAATGATTCATATGGAACCTTATGAGGCTTTGTATAGTAGTTCATGACGATTACCCCTATGTTGGCTGGAGGAAGGAGAGACAACAATGTTGGGACCTCATCTTTTCCAGGAGACCACAAAGTAGGAGGAGTTGATTGGGAAGAGGATGGATACAACATAATATCACCATAAATATTGTGCTAATTGATAGAGATGACTTCTGGTGATCATGTTCAGAGATCAGGTTTTCAAATGTGCCCCATCGAGGTTAGGACTCATGAGGATTAAGAGACATGGAAAGCATTCACTCACATACATCCGGAAATTTTAGGTTTTTGAGAGATTTGGGATGATTTCCTATCAGTATAAATTATCTCATTAGTACCAGGTAATGCACGACGTCTTTATTGTTTCTTAGATAAGACGTCATTTTAGGCATGTCTTATGTTTTCCAACTTGAGGAGGTTGAGTTGGAGGTGGATCCACCCTTTAAGGAGTACCCTATTCTGATTGTGGATCAAGGCAAGAAGGTTATCCATGGCCAGTCTATTCCTCTATTATGGGTGCTCTGGAAGCATGGGTGAGTACAGGATGAGTCTTGGGAGAGGGAGGCCGACATAAAAACCTTGTGGCCAATGTTATTTAATGTTTCTTCATCACAACACTTGGAAGGGAAATTCAAGAGTGAATTTATTTATGGGGGATGTTTTTAGAAACCCAGATCTTCATTTTTAGGTATGGATCTTTTATTTTGGTTTGTTTTTTTATGAAAAAGTATGAAACTTGAAATTTCTAATTATATGCCGTGTACTTAAGAGTGCACACCATTTAACCTGGTACCACATACAACCACATACTGGCTATGTAACGGCTGAGTATATGGTCTTTTGGCGACTTGGAAGCCCTCCTAAAGTGGGGGATAATTGACTCTAGTACACCGCATTTAAATTTTATGAGACCACCATGTAAATTTATTTTTATTTGATATATTGGAGCAGGGAAATGTCACTTGTCCAAAAAACACTACTTCTTAAAGTGTTTTTTACCAAAGCCCTTAGGAACAATTAATAATGATTGAGCCCCTGTTTCGCCATCTGACATCCCTATGAGATGCCATCAGTTGCGTTGGATTCCCACCGTTGATTTCTCATTTCTCCTATATCATTTATTCCTGATTTATACAACATAATGAGTATTTTAATGTTGATAGTGTTTACCCAATTTTTAGATATACATCATTTGAGGGTGAATCAAGGGTGGACGTTCAAGAGTGTTGATCGTATGGCACCATTGTAGGTGGTTTATGCCATTCATTGTTCATTATTTGGTAATATATGCTAAAGTTATGCATAACCAAGATTATGGTATTTCCAGATTTGAGAATTTAAACATACTATTTACCTTCAATGTTTTAAATAATTAAAAGGGGGGTTTCATATCCATAAAGTTAGATTCCTTGTTTACAAGACACCCCATAGGTGTGTTTCTCGAGTTTGACTTTTTATGGCAGTTTAGCCTAGCTTACCCATGAGGAGTACCTTGTTCCATGCCATGAGTTTTTAGGATGGAGTTTGATTTATTATATCAATTTCATGTTTTATGATTGTGAATGTTATCTATGTAGTATTTATATATTACATGTTATTCCTTGTTATTATATGCGTGTACATTTTCCAATGGACCATGAAAGACGTGGACTAGGAAAAATGAGGTGGTTTCAAGGTTTATATACATAGTACTGTGAGAGCCCTGGTTTAGATTTTACCCATGGGTATTGACCATGAGAGCTATCCAGGAGGTCGTTTTTGATTATTTAGGCTATGATGACCCAGGTGGTATTAACTGTGAGATCTACGGAGAGGAAATTTATAATTTATTGATGCCATGTTGATCCATGGGTGCTGACCATGAGAGCTCCCAGGTGGTTTTTGTAATTGAATAGTGTTGTGTTAAATTAAATGAGTTAGAACCTGAGAGAATTCTTAGAGATTTTTTTATGAATGATTGAATTAATCTGATGAGTCTTCCAAGCCAAAGAACGCTCTTGGACTCAGTCTTACTTTGTTATTTTGATGATATGTTGAGACATCTGTTTCGATACACTTACCCAGAGGGGATATAGAGCTTAGGATAGATCCTGATTATTCCCATTGAGAAGGTTGAAAAATAAATATAAATGAATGTAATTGAAAACTATATGATTGGATACTTTTGAGTACTTCCTAGTTTGTTGCTTCATTTCTACATATTACCTACTATATATAATCACTATCAGTTAGGCACATATCTTTTGGTGGTTGCCTACTACGATTTGTATCAAACCATGTTTGGGTCATTATTTTAAACCTAAACTTGTTATATGGTTGCAGTTATAGATAAGTTAAATTTCCCTTCTTCATTAGGTTCTTGAATGATATTGGAGCTGGAGAACATGGGACAAATCTAAGGATTATGATGTTGCTATATTTCACTTGTTTTATGTTGTGGTTTGGTTTCTATATTATTTTCCCACATTGTGACTTGTTTGGATATTTTCATTGAATCATGTAACATGAAACATTTATACATGCTCCAGTTTTTATGTTCCTATCAGTCTTATGTTGTTTACTTTTTTTTGGTATTATTGCTCTCTCTATTTATACTATTTGTTATATCATTGTGTATACTATGCTAATGAGGGAATAGTTTCTCCACTATCACATAGAAGGCCATCGCTGCTAGT
Organism: Viscum album; assembly: GCA_963277665.1. Lineage (NCBI taxonomy): Eukaryota > Viridiplantae > Streptophyta > Magnoliopsida > Santalales > Viscaceae > Viscum > Viscum album. The sequence continues at coordinate 959,712,705 of OY728155.1, forward strand.
CTGCAGCCTTTGGTTTTTTGGGAAATGTGTTTGAGGCTATGTGGCTAACAGGGTATAGGGCACCTTTGGGAGGCACCCGGACATGGAAATTACACAATAAAATCACAAATCACTTAAAATATTATATTATATCATATTAAAAGACTTATTTTTCCTAAATCCAACCTATGAAGGATTCTGGTGGGACCCTACGGAGGATGCCTAAAAAAGATATAACTTTATTCAACGAGCATTTTTATTATCTTTCTTCCTCCAAATACATCAATTATTATTAAACATTGATAATATAATATACATAATATATTAAATATACTAATATTTTGTTATGTTATCTTCATTACCAACAACCATCCACACATTCATCAAATGGGTTATGAAATCATCATTCGTGTGCATGTCAGAATACCTTCTCAAGAACCAATGTCATTCATTTTTCCATTACCACCACTAACATTTGTGTATGATGATTGATATAAATTAAATATATGTATATTTATATATGTATATATATTATATTTATAACATAATTATACATACTATGTAAATAGATCACATTTAACCCCTTTTTACTATCCCTTCCAGGAGGAATACGATAACATCCCTCCTATGTAAGGCGGACTAGAGCCTTGTGAAGCGGTGTGAATCATTTTTCATTAAAGCGTTACATGGAAAGTGATAATGAGAAAGATAATTATTATATGTGGTATAAATTAAATAATTATTATATTTTGGTGATATTTATCCTTTAAAAAATATAATATTTATCATTTTCATTATCATAATTTCACTTAAGGAAAGATGATAACATCATTTGTGTACGTGCAGACTATCACCTTCACGAAGCGATAAAACTATATTTTCATCACCACACCACAGGGAAGAAATATAAAAGTATAATTAAAGAAATAATATATATATGATATAATGATCATTATTAATGATATAATATTACTTACAACCTTTTTTCTAATCATCACTAAAAACTGTATATTATGCTCATTGGTATGTATGACCTAACATCACTCTGATTAAAATAAACTTATTTTCTCAAAAACATCATTCATGTTATTTTTAAAATTATAATTGATCCATAAAAATGATAATTGTTTAATTATTAGAATTATGAATAACATTGAACTATGTAATATTTGTGATAACTAGAACATTAATGGAAAGAAACACATCAGAAAACAATGCGATTAACAACCAAAATAATTAAATTGAAATAATATTATTAATGAATATGAGATAATGTATTATAAAAGGATCAAATATTTTATTATAAATATTAATATTTTTATATTATAAGTTAACAACATGTTCAATACAACTATAAGTGAGGTTAAATCACATTCATTTAAATGGAATCACGAGGGAAGGAATAACATAACGCAATTTTTGTACATTGTGTAAACGTCTAATTCATTGATATGACATTTCAATATTATTGGTGTAATAAAATTTTATTATTTTATTTTTCATTTTCAATTCATTTATGTGTATTTTAATTTAATTTATATAATTAATTCATTGATTAATTGAAACTTCAATTATATGATATTATAAGGGATTTCTTCAAAATTTACATTCCACTGAGACTTATTATATATTATGATCCAATTCACCTTCATGTAGTATATTTAGTACCCCTTTTACATGTAATATCATGATTCATTCATAAATCATGGTATTTTATGTTTCTATTTGAATTATTTCATCCAAGGGGATTTGAATATGCAATTACATAGTGGTAAAAGGTATTGAGAAGTCTCACTTTCTCTTGTGATTGTTATATTTCTCTTGAAGAAATCACATTCATGGGGTGATTTTTATTGAACATTAAATTTATAATAAATATTCATATTATGACATTATGGATATGGGTTATCGACTTAACTATATACGATGTTTACATTTAGAATAAATATTAAATCTTATTTTTCTATTTGGGGAAATATTGATAAATCTATATACATTACTCAGTACAAATATTAATTGATAAGGGAAATTCTTCATGATTTAAATCAATTAGTTGATATAAAGGAATAATTAGGACAGTCAGACTTGGGTGTGACCTAGTTATGAATATCCCTTTAATGCATAGATATGTCTAATGAGGCAAAATCGTTGCTCGAACTAGAGGATTTTGTACCCATTGGTTTCAATTCAGTTGGCTAAACTAGACTGGTTTGTACCTAGTACCATTAAATTACATAGAAAAACGATATTGATATATACCCAGATATATTAAACTATATTTAGGATAGAAAGTTAATGTAAATGCATCATGTTCCTATAACATGATTTCAAATAATTAATATTTCATTTATTAAGAATTTCATTATTATTATTAATTATAATTTCCATGATAATATCGATGGATACATTTAATTCTCATTTATTTATTATATTGAATATGTTTAATGTTATGTATTTTTCCATAAAGATTATTAACAGTGATATTTTAACATTTTTATTATAATTGGATTAAATCATTATCTTTTTAATGATTATAAGTCTTGTGTGATGTTATCCATCTCTCCACGTAGATTATACATTTTGATTTGTAATTGATTCAATTATATTTAACATATACTGATCATTTATGATCATCCATATTTTTTTCAATTCCCAAGAATCGATGGATTTTAATATTAAAGATATGCAAGAATATTCATGATGGAGTAATGATACTCTACAAAAAAATATTTTGTATTTTTTTACTAAAAAATAGTGTATTTATCTGGTATACTATGACTGATAAACTATTAGGCCCTTTCAGGAAGAAATTATTTTCATCTTATGCCAATGTATTATTGTAAGAACTAGTTTTGGTATACTAGGGTCAGGTCGCTACATGATGGGCCTTTAAACAAGCTAATGTAATGAATCAGTCCTGGTTGACTAGACATGTCACCCGAACCAACCTGCAATTAGGCTCGAAAGATATTCCCAATACCTATAGTATGTAATTTAGTTCCTTTAATTAATGAAGGAGTCATGGGAATGGTATCTCTGTTGATATATAATATAATCATTTCATTAGAAACTACTGAGAAATTGAAATGACCTATTCAAAAATTGAACTTCAATTTAAATCAAATAATATGATATGAAATATTAAATCAAAATAATAATGAAATTATAATGAAAAAATCTATTACAAATACCAATATATCATAGAATAAAATAAAGTTGAAGCATATACAATGACAACAGAATCAAAAGTACAAAAGTTTGAATTGGTTGATATAACATCCCAATACAAAATTGAACTTGAATAGTTTCACCAAAACCCCATCATGAACCATAATCATTCACTGCAATATGAATCCCCCAACATACCCAAAAATAGAAACATTGAATTAGATAAATACATAGTCATGTATGATAAAACACAATGGATTCACACACATATAAAAACACTGAGGTATATTATGGTTATTAACTAAAGATTCAAAAAATGATACCACCAAGGCATATATTAAATTACATTCATAAAATAATTCATAAATTATAGTTTTAAAAGAATTTGTAAAATAGTATATCACATGATACAAAAAAGGAAGAAAGTAACATTCCATAATCAAGTGTACGAAAAAAATAACATTATCATGTATAATGAAGGTGGATCTGACACTCAATATAATAATTTATAAACATGGAAATTGAACAATTAGATTTTGATAAAAAAAATTAAAACCCAGTTTTAACCATATTTCTTGAAAACATTTCGTATTAAATAAAATATTTATATTTCATAAAAAATCACTATTAAATTATATTTTATAATAATTTTTAAAATCTATCAAATAACCATAACCAAATGAAAATATAACAATAAATATTTGTCGAGATATTAATAATGCATTAAAAAAGTATACAAAACAAAAAGTGTTCCATATAACTAATCAAGGGAAAGGGAAAATTTGGATTGAATGGGATCCAATAAATAGTCCCCAAAAAGAACCTAAAATCATTTTTGAATACTTATTAATCAAGTTAAATGATCATAAACAAGGGGACGCAGAATCCTAAGGTGTCCCAATAAAACATGTCTAACTTCCCCATAATCATCTCAGAAAAGCCGAGCCACATAATCAATCCCAGAAGGGATTATCTACCACGAGACACATATTAAATCCAAATTCTCTTTTTTTATAATACAGAAAAATTTAGTATAATCCATTCTTTCTACAATAGTATTTGATATCATCATTACCATCTAATGAATTCATTGGAATTCCTATGAAATAAAATAACTGATGTGAGAAATCAAATAGTCATATGAGATAATAACATATATTAAAATTAAATAATTTAAAATATACCTCATCTCTGCTAAAACACCCTCTCATCAAATGAAATATTTTTTTCATCCAAAAAAACATAAAATAACAAAATGGAAATATAATATACCCTTAATTGGGTAAAAATTTACATCGGGGATGAAATGTACAAGGGTTTTTATTGAAAGTGTTATATTATTTTAATTAACACTTTTATAATTTCATAAAATATATTCAAAATCAAACATGGGATGCAGGTAAAATTTCCCTAATCTCAAAATTAACTTGAAACATCCTTAAAATAAGACCCTAAAAATAGTCTTCGAATTCCAGTTGTTAATTATCCTATTCATAGAAATAAAATTATGTTTACCACATATCTATCATGACATAAACAATTTTAACTAGCCAAAAAACATCACACATTAAAAATGATCCCTTTCATACCTAAAATTATCTTTAAATAAATAATAAAAATTAAAATATTATTTAAATTCATAAATTTTTATTTTAGAAGCCACTGGAACGTTTTATTATACTATTTTCATGAACAACCATTTCCTTTTGTAAAAAAAATTAAATATTAAATTTTTTTTAATGAAAATGAAAATATAAAAATATTAAGAAATCCATAAAAGGGTATCAAACATATGTTTATTTTATAGGGACATCATTAAATATTCTTTAATCATTTCATGACATATATTATAAATTGATTTCATAGACACACATACCATATTCAAGAAAAAATATATAAATTCATGTTTCCATTAATTGTGGTAGCACCATCGATCAAGGAGAAACCCTTCATAACAATTAAAAATTAAAACCACATATATTATGTCCATCCAATACAAAAGGTTTCTCCCTTAACACTTATAGACAGTTAGAGAAATAAAAACTAAGAGGGAATGATGAATGGAAAGGAGTGAAATGGAATGGATAGTGAAAACCACATGAAATCTTCTTGAAACTAAATAGGGGAGGCACACAATTTGAAGAGGTTGGGATGAATATATACTCTACAGTAATCCTTGGTTTTTTCTTATAGATGTAGAGAAAATGAGGGACAAGAGAATAAAACATGAAATGGATGAAATTGTAAAATATAATTTAAGTAAACCATAGAATCTGTGATGTTTAAGTTTCATGGTCAGCCAAAAAAATGCACCAACCACAATGTTGCTACTGAATAGAAAAACCCAAACATTGTATGACTTATTTTATACGGACTCTTATTTTCCAAAACTTATTCTAACCAAGAAAACATCAATTCTAAAAACTCTAATTTTATATTTTTAAAACTCATACAGTTTCACCAAATTATGTTCAAGTCATGTAATAACATCTCTAGATAAATGTGACTTTTGCAATTTCTATTCAAAGTCACATAATTTGGACCAAATCATGTGCTACACTAGAATAAAAACCATTTTGTAAAAAATGAACTATAAAAAAAATTTAAGAGGACATTTTTTATTGTTTCATAAAAACCATGAAATCCAACTATGTAACAGATGATAAATTAGAGAAATTAAAAATAATCATATCGAAACTCTTTAAAAATTAATTCACAGTAGAATAATATAAAATAAAAAACAAAAGATTTATGATGGTGTCACAAATAGTCCAAATATTCAACATTCCAAACCTAACCAATCCATATTAATAATTAAAGAAACTAACCCATAAAATCCCTACATGAAAAGAATGTGGTGGGGTGGGTTATGGAAAATTATGGAAGACCCTTAAAAAATTAATCAACAAAAAGTTCTTTCAAATTCTCAAACAATATTAAAAAATATCTAGAATTATTCAAATCATAACCATTCAACAAAAAATATATAATCATTCAATGACCCTAAAATGTTTACACACCATTTTGAATTCACCTAGAATTGATAAATAAATGATAGATATATATAAGAGAACTGATAAACCCAAAACAACCACATTTATATAGAAATTCCATTGAAAAGGGAATTATCTACCAACCAAAACAACCGCAATGAAACCTACTCAATCTTCTCAAATGAAGCACCATCCAAAAGGATAACTAATAGAACTAGTGATCAATTAAAATCCAATGATCACAATAACATGTCACCGAGACCACTATTTCTCAAGACAACTTGGGAAAACATAAATGTAAAACATGCCACAATATCGAATAAGACAATTTAACTTCAATTTAAGTGTACTTAGTAGAGTATAATATGTTCTAGGATCGCATAATACCAACTCAAGGTTATACCAATAGAAAGAGTCAAAATATTTTATCCCATAATGTAATCAATAATAACAATAAATCTTAGTTACACATAAACAAACTTTATCATTCACCATTTTCACTTCCCAAATAGAATATCCTGAATTTCCATAACCAAAATAAATAATCGTTAAATGATCAAAAATCTAGAAATAACAAATGATGTATGATCCCTAACAAAGACCACTACTAAAAAAATTGAAATGTAAGGGAATTCATGGAACAACCAATCAAATATCCACCTTATAAGTGTACATTCAATAAAATAATCACGAAAATCCCACAAAAAAGATCACCACTACAAATAAAAACATATCAAAAACTCCAATAATATCATGCATGAACAATTTAATCATTTGAACAATGATCAGTAAACTATCCAACAAAAAACAACAAATATGGGTCACTAATATTCTTGATAGAAAAAATATATTAAATAATTTCAAGAATCATTTTACCTAAATGATTGAATAAAATACATACTTCCACACCATTTAGTGTCTAGGTAATGGCATGAATAATAATGGGATTACCCCTAAATACAGGAACTGTATCTTTACTCACAAAAAATTAGGGGATGCTTAATATAAATAAAATAAGACATAAACCAAAAATAGTCATTTTTTATAAATCAAATCAAGTGTTCCCAAAATAATCTAAGAAAAAAATTCAATATCAGAATATATAAAATTATGAAAATTGCGTTTAAAATTCCTATTATGAGTAAAAAAATAACAATTTTCTTAATTGGAAAAATTAACATAAGATCTGTCATCCATATTGATACAGTTCAACCTTTTAAAAAAAATTCAAAACCACCACCAATTTAAACACCCATCATGGGTAAAACCCCTAAAAAACTAAAATTGTGTAATCGATTAAATTTCATTATAATAAACTACACATTTGATTATTTATTTTCATATTTGATTTAATATTCTATTAAATTTTCATTTCAATGGTATTATCTATGGAGAACACACATAAAGGAATCCAAATCCATTAAAAATAATAATTACTTTTTTAAAACCAATAACCATTACTGATTTTATAGTGAAATATACTTCATAATAAATATTTATTTAAAGATAAATCCATATAAAATGAAATCCAAAGTCCATATTTTAACATGAAAACAATTTTTTATGAAATCATCTATTCTCACACAAAAATAAACTTCCAATAGACATATATAAGGTGGTACCACCCAATCATCATCCAACAATCATTCAAAAAAATTCAATATGTAACATGACCCACCTAGATTATTCTCTTATATAGAGTTCCACTCCAAAAAATCAAGTATGAAGGGGTCAATGTAAAAAAAATGTATAACTATGCTAAAAAGGGTTTCAATTTTTTTTTGGCCACACACCAATCAGGATAAAATTCATGAAATGTTTATGAAAGTAGGTTCTTGGTCCTTGAATGGTTTATTAGTAAATGCATGCCAACCTCTTTCTATTAATTTCATTTCCATTACCATCTAAAATTTCATCAAAAATCCCCAATGTAAATAATAAATTGTTAACGAGGATTAAACTTCCATTTATTATATCTAAATAGAAAAAAATTAAATAACGAAAACCCAACAATAAAAATAAAACTGAGGATCATGGTGAAAAAATTATAGCACAAATCTCCCTATTCATACCTCTGAAGTCTCAAAATTAATATATACATACAACCATGCTTCCCAAATAGAAAGAGGGTGCTTCAAAAATCAAATCCTTCTTAGAGAAACAAGGATCTAAAACCATTTCTAATGAACCAATCTTTGATAAACTAACAAGCTAACATAACCAGCTCCCCACTAGTATCAAAGGGTATTCTTGATCCCAACATGGTTGAAAAATGTGCTTCTATCTTAAGAATTCAAACATGTGAATAGTTTCATTATCAATGAATAATAAAATCCAAAAAATAGAAACTTCCAAAAATAAGGATAAATCTCAACAAATATTGGGAAACCATTAATAAAAAATGAAAATATATAAAAAAAATAAAACAAACCATAAAAAAATAACAAAGATAACATTAATATATAACATAAAACAATTTAATTAAAAAATTATGATAGATTATAATACAATGAGAAATAAATTTAAATTATACCATGCCGAATTTATGAAAATTTGTCCTAAAATAAAACTAAACCCCAATACTTCTAAAAAAATCGATGTGAGACATGGTTATTCAGAAAGGCCATATTCCATTAACATACTCAAATGTGATACCTCTAATTTATTCAATACATTGGAACTAAATATAAAATGTAAGAGCTATACACACCAATTTATATGTAGGGCGTGGGATAAGAAATCCTAGTAGGATCTCAAAAAGGAATATATTAAATTACCTGAATAAAAATTTTATAAGTGACTGTTTGAATCTTATTTATAATATAGGTTTTTTCATATGAGTATAAAAAACAATGTAACATGTGAAAATATATTTTATAAAATATAAAAAAATCGAAATAATATTATCTTAGAACTAATATTATAGAGAATAATTTTCAAACCATAGAAAGGGGAATATTAAAATTATAATAATAATAATAATGATAGTAAAATTTGTAATCCCATTTTCTCAAAATATTTCATAAAAATTAATATTTTAAATAAAACATAAATATTTTCCTTAAAGAACAATATAAAAACTATTTTTGTTATAAGATTGAAAACTAATAACAAAACTATAACTAAACCAATTATAAATATAAATTGAAACCATGATATAAATGAAGCACAATAAAACAATAAAAAACAACAAATAATAAATGGATCAATATAACCAATCAAGATTTTGGGGATTCATGAAAGGAATTTTATCCCCTAAATAATCCCAAACTAGAGATAGGTATCATGGGAATCACCCAAAAATGCATGTAACAAAATTAAAGACATAGAGACTCAGAACCATATTATTTCTAAAATAACTCATTTAACAACCCAAAAATACTTCTTGAATATTTTTTCCCAAAAATCCATCTCATGTGAAATTACCTATAGAAAGACACATATTTGATCCCATTAGATCATTCAGTCTCACGATGTAGAATTCAAGACTTTGTGAAGAATCTCTAATAGATCAATTGACCATATAGATCATCTACTAACATCATAGTATTTTCCATAGAGTCAATATTTTGATATGAGTTATCAAAAAATAACATAGGAATATCATATACATAAAGAGTAAAACATTTTAAATAATTCTCATCACACATCAAGTAACCTATCAAGAGACATTCCCATTTTACATCCAATCATAAATATAACATAGTCACATGTTATTATAAAATACCCACCATGGGGTAAAAATTTACACCGAGTACCTATGGTATAAGGGGTTTGATTGATGATCAAACATTATATTTTAAGATACCATCTAATGAATAATAAATAGGCATTAAAAGTCAATCTTGGGATTCCTGACACATTCAATCATTTTAAAATTCAATGGAAACATCCATTAAATTTACCAATGAAATCACAAATTGAAATCCTTTTTGAATTCAATCAATTAATATAAAATAATTTAAGATCAACATAAGACTACAAGTCTAAAAATAATTTCTCATGGACACCATTTTAAAAGAAATATTTTAAAAAATCAATATCTCTAAATAATATAAACTAGTTTCGCCAACAAAATTGTGATAACCAGTTTCCCTCAAAAAACCCCATGTACATTTTATCAAAAGAAGTTCTTTCATAAAACTTTTCATAAGAAATAAAAACAAAAAAACCAAGAAAATTCTATTTTTTTCATGTGTTGAAATCATTTGAAACTCTTTTCAGACCCATTATGGGAATAAAATATATGATTAATTTTTTAGGATTAAAATTATAACTATCTTAAAATTTCAGGAATTGAACTATATATAAATTATATATTAATACCATTATTATTAAAGTGGATATAAAAGGAAATATATTTCTAATAATGGTGGAATCTCCGCTATGATTAGAGGCATTGTTCACATTCCATTAACATCTAAGGTTCAAATATTATATCCACTTTAACCCTTATATAGATCCCCAAAACATGTAACATTCATTATATATATACAATATAAAATTTATTAAGGAAGGAGAAATATAATAATGTAAAATGAGGAAAACATATATTTGAACATGCTTCAATCCAAGAAGGGGAGGCTTAAAAATCATAAAAGAATAGAGGGAGATCTATAATATAATCAACCATGGTTTGTGAAGTTGAGAGGGAGAGAAAAAAATAGAGAAAAATGGTTTACAAATGAAAAGTATTATGTAATAAATTAATTTTCAAGTGTATCTAAGAATGAATAATGTATTCGATACACTGTTAGGAAACCCATGTTCCAACTGTGTGAGATCCCCCTGATAGAACACCTCATAAATTTCATTACATTCATGGTTTGGGTGAATGATTTTTAAATTATTAAGCAACCATAAATACACATATTTGTATTTCTATACAACTATCGTACTCCTACTTTCATGAATTTTTTAACTATATACAAGTTGTGTGCCCACACCCCATGCTAAATGGGACTCACATTGTTTCCACAAGAATTTGCATTGTTCAGACAAAAATGTTAACTAACCAAGAAGAAAAACGATACCCTCAAGTAATGAAATAATTAGATCATCTTTAGGGAATTATTACTGGTTTACTCATATCCATTCATGCTAACAATGCAAGAAAATAAAAATTTAAAAATTCAAAAATTTTAAAATAAAATCTCTTCTAAAATTTAACGATAAAGAAATTATATAAAATAAAGCATAATTGAGGCATGGGGGTGTTACATGGAATCTATGGATGATATTAAATAGATATATTTACTAAATAATATTTTATAAATGTTTTCAAAAATTTCATATTTAAATGTATGTTAATATATGTGTAATATATGGAATGATGAGATTTTTATTTACATAGGTGATTTGAATTATGACGTTGTTTTGAAATGAGAATTTATGACATTAAGAAACGATTCATATCTTTTGATTGATGATTAACACTATCAAAATTTGTTATTTTAGACATATATTATTTTTTATACAAAAATGGAAAGGAATGAAAATAAAAAATATTGAATATCAAGAATATATAAAGTCCTTCCCTAAAGTATGGATTAGATAGAGTGGAAGTTGGATGGTAGATATTATTTTAATTTTGAATTGGAAAAAAATATTATTCTAGGATATATTACAATTAATAAAATGAAATTTAAAAAATAGGAGAGATACTATTGAGAATAGAGGAGGGGAGGAACAAAGTGTTATTAGAGGAGGAGAGAGTCGACAACATGGGTCTTATTTTAAATCTGAATTATAAAGATTTTGTTATTGTTGAAAAAATTAATTTTAGATAACAAAGATGTGGGTTTTTATGAAAATACTTAGTTTACTTGATTATTGAATAGATGGTATATGAAGAAAAATTTCATTACTGTAAATATTTTATCAATATTTGAACTGTGAAGAATCTAATCCATCAAAGAGTCGTTTTAAAATATGATGGTTGGTGTAAAAAAAACAACGAATAATGGGAAGGTAATATGTCAAATTGTGGAATTGTTATATCCAAAGTGGCAAGGCTATATAGTGTTTTTATAAAGGAACTACATAAATTATTCTAATGTCAATTTGATCATATCAAGACATGTAATTTGGAAAAAAACAGTTAATTTATGTGATCATCATCATACAGAATTTATGATGCAATTTACATTAAAAATACATGATAATGATGAAATTACCTTTTTGTAAAAAAAACATAGAACAGTCCTACATATATATTAACAAATAGATATGCCAACGATGTTATAATAGGTGAATAAAGGGATGTAACCCATAGTTGGATGTGTTATTACCTAAACCATTATATGGTTTGAGGTTCTTAGTGAGGACTAAATTTACTATAGCTTATATCCCCAAAAAATGGTGATTTATTATGAATTATTATTATGTTAACAAAAAATAGAGTTTATAAAAATTAAATGAATCCTTGTAAAAGTGAATCAATTAAATTTTCTATGCACCTTTTATTTTAATATTATATATTTTTTATTCTATTATATTATGTATGAATATAAAAAATGTTTAATAACTGTTTCTTATAACAAGGGATCTAGATTCCAAAGCAATAGTGGAAGAAAAATTATTAAATATTCTCACTCCCTGATTTATCCCCCCTACACATTCTGGGTGTCTAAGGACCCATAATATTTGAAATAATGAAAGATAAAATTATGAAAATATCATTTTCATTTTAATAATAACATATATCCTTTTTTATCCACTAAATTATAATACTACAAATTTATATAAAAATAAATCATGAATGGTCGGTTTCACTTTCTCATGAAATATTTGAACTTAAATAAATATATTCATCATCTAAATTTTATTTACAAATTAATTATAGAAATTTAAATTACTAATGGCCTTGTGACACTATTAATAGTTACAAAGTTATATCCCTTATAGAAATTATCTTATAATTATAGGAATTAATTATCGATATAAATGACTCTATTCATATAACTATATTGAATACCACTACTATGTATGTATAAAGTTTTAGAAAAGACTCTCTATGAGCCTGGTTAGTTATAATAGATGATGGATCACATTAATATATTATAGATATGATTTTTAATAAATAAAATTCATCGTAGGCCTTGTTCTAATCATTTATAATTCACTATGGTTTTTTTATTTGTAGATTTTGTATTCTGGGAGTGTTTGAATGGTTGGGAGATTTATGATTCCTGAATCTAGGAGAGTTATCACCTTAGTATATAGGTACTATTTAATTTATCAATTGAATATTTATTATGGATTATCATTTCAAGTTTCATTCATGATATTACATATGGAATGATATGTTTGAAATTTTTCTTTCAACAAAGTACCAAATGGATTGGTATAATGTTCTTTTATGGGAGAGTATTAATTTTGAACTAGAAAAGATTTTTCCTAAAATACCATTGTGATTTATTATCTTTAATGAAATATATATATTAGGATATATAAATCCATTAGTTCTTGTGTTATTGTAATATTTGTATCTTCAAGAATTAAGTGTGAGATGGAACCTTTTAGGTGAAAAAATTAAGGAATTTGTTTGAGTATGAGTGAATCTAGTAAAATTTTAGGGTTGGAATGCCCTTTAGTGGGAAACAATATAACACCTATTTTTTATATTTCATTTAATTATTTAGATATTACCGAGTTTTTTCACTATAATGTGTTTAATTTGGAAATTTCATTAAAATTTTATGATCTAATATTGTGATATTAATATGTAAATGTGGGATTGATGTCAGTTTTTTATTAAGGAGACAAGAGAATTGATGTGGTAGATTTGGCATATAATGGTGGGAAGGAAAATTATGGTTCAAAATATTATGGTCTTAGAGGATTAGTGGGAGGGAGAAATTAAACTAAATGAAATAATATAGTCCACTAAATAATTATAGTGAGAGAACAGAAAGTAATTATAGTATATAGAGGGAATGCATATGATGGTGGAATGTGGATTGGTATTTGACTCATTAAATATTGGGACATCTAAGAGTAATTTTGAATTATAAAGGTTTGTAAATAAATAAATAGGTTCTCTATAAAATTATATTATTTGAGGTACCTTTATAATTTTTATCCATATTAGACATTTAAATATATGTTTTTTGGGTCTAGAAACTAGTAGAACTATCAATGTACACAAAAGGAAAAGTTTTACATATTTTAATTGAATTAATTAATTTATTTAGTGTCATTACAATACTTTATAACACATGTTTTTGGAGTTCTGATATTGGCGGAATTGAAATAGTTTTTTGGAAATATGGCATCAGGTTGTATAGAATGACATGTATGATGACCATTATGACAGGAATTAGGGAATTTTCACTTTTATATATATATATTATTTTATCATTATTTCATCAACACACATGGTACCATGAGTTACATTGTGTAATTTCAATATAGTCTAATTTTCAATCCTATTAGTGGAGTTTGTGTAATCCAATTCAAGAGTCACAATAAGGCTCTTAAATTTTGGAATGGTTCATACTAATCAAACTCATGGTCGTTAAATATATATTTATATATTCTACAACTATAAGTATGAAATGTAAAATTACTTCTCATTGATTAATAACTATAGACTATGATGGAATTTAGTTAATAGTACTTGATGATTTTTTATGAATGGATCATTGGTTTGATGCCTCAATAAAGTTATAATGAATTTTTCTATAGTAGGTAGATTTTATTTCTTATATATTTTATTATTTTTAATTATCATTTTTTGAGGTTATTATCATCTATTAAATAATTTTTTATTTTAATAAATAATTTCATGAAATTTATTTATTAAAATTCTATTTTTTGTGTTTTCATGGACAAATGAAAATTTATGATTTTCATGAAATCATGGAACTTGTGATATTGAAATCATTAAATTTTATTCATGGATTTGTTTAATTGAAAAATAATGAGTTTTGGATTAAATTCAGTTACGATACTCTAATCGTAAATTATATTTCTATTTATGACACGTTTAATTTACTGATTTTTCAGAGAAAATAACATTAAAAATAAATTGATTTTAAAATAATATTAAATATGAGTAATAACTAGGATGTGTCTAAAAAATGGATTATAGGGAATGGTAATATTATTTTTGTAATATGGATGTGGGAGGGTAGCTAATTAGTGAATACATATTTAGATGAGAATCTATGTTGGATGATCTATTATCATTAGTAGTTATTATCTAGTATATTAAAATTTATTGATTATTGTTATTATTATTTGTTTGGATACTGATTTGTTTAAATTTTTGGGTGAACCTAAATGGGTAACATTTTTTTATAAACTCTAAAATGTGTTGTTTTATATGATAACATGGGTATATATTAAAATATTTTTTATGTATGTTTATATAATGTATTTTAGTTATTTCTAAATGGATTTGGTTATATGGTTTTTTGTAAACTTTATAAGGGGACACATGTGAGTGTTTTGAGGAAATAATAAAGATTATTTTGTTATTGATCACAACATGTACATATAAGACTACATGTATTTTTCTATTTTTTGTGATGAATGAAAGGGAAGCACTATAATATTTTTCTATGATGAATCAAATGATATGCATACATGATTGTTTTCTTAGTTTTTTCCATATATCCTTGGTGAGGATTTAATATCGTGGATGGAAATATTCATCTATATACTACTGATTATTATGTATCATCATTTGGTTATTTCTGATTCAATGTATTTTTGGTATTATGTTTCTTTTACATTATTTTAAGAGATGGTTTTTGTTTTTCATGAAAACCACATTTTTTGTAATCAGTAGTATTTATTTTCATTGAGTTTATATCATTTACTAATGATCATGTAATTTCAATTTCAATTAGTGTTTATCTACTGATAATTATAAATTCAATTTCAGCCTTGTATAATTCTTGTTTGGGTGTTACGTTTCAGGGTTCTATGGCATTTTTCAATATTTTTATTTATTTATATTAAAATATTTTTTGACCAAGTTCAAATAATTATTGTTTAATTTTACAATTATTCCATATATTTTATCATGAAATATTTTATGTCTAGTTTCATATTTAAAAAATACTTAATAACATAAAATATATATTCTTATATAATTTCATAAATTATAACATTATTTAGTTATATCAAAAAAATAAAGACTGAGGTAGATGAATAGATTATGTTTTGGGTTTTGATTCGGATATAATGTTGCTAATAATTTTTTTTCTCATTTTCAAAGGCCGGTTTATGGGTTCCTGGTACCCCACAAAATGATCCAATACAACCACATTCAACATTGAACAAAAACATCATAAACTAATGGAAGATTCCATAAAACCACGAACCAGGGAACAAGAACATCAGAAATGGTGGCCATACCTCAGAAAGGAAAACCTTGAACGTCCCTCGGCGCGACCATCGACACCGGCCCAAATCCTCCCATCGGAAAACTCCAAAAGAATTCACCCAGCCATCAAGCGAAATGAAACGGACCTCTAGGAATAATCCATCCACAGAGGACATCAAATAAACCAAAATGAAGATGACCAGATCCTGACGCCGTTAGCACCCTGATCCACAGAAAACTCAGAGGATCCACCTTGCCCTTAAACCACAATTCCTCTTTCACCATCATCGCATAACCATCCCTCACATCCCAACCATCAAACATTCCAAACCAATACATAAAATCCGTCAAACCCTCGCATAGAAAATGAAAGAAGTGAAGCTCATAAGTAATGATATTTTGTAAATATACAATGTTATATACCTCATGTTATATGATCTACATTAATCACCATGTGCATTAACTGTATTGAATGATATATGATGTGTTAAAATCATATTATATAAAAAATATATTTCTATCATAGACCACAATATGTGTCAACATTATCTCATATTCTACAATTTATCTTTGATATATTGCATAATGTAAAATTTATATTTCGTAAATACATGTTCTATATATAAATATTTATAATATAATATGGAACTCCATGAAAATATTGTAGAAAAATATTATATATAATAAATATAATGAATCCATTGATTATTTTAACCAAGAAATCCGAAATCATATATACATATATTGTTATTTGAAAAAAATTTGTTTAATATGTAATAAGATAATATATATATACCTAAAATTACAACAAACACATATATATCATGGCGTGATATGGATATATCAGAATAACTATTATCTATAATTATCACAACGATATATATACATTTAAATTTTATATATAGGTAATATATTATTTTATACTCATATGATATATGTATAGTAATCCATAAAATATTTTCAATTATGTGACTTCATTATGTTATTAACCACATTATAACAAAACCATTATATCATATTTGTAAATATAAAATCCTTTAACCTTATTCCATAACCATCAATTATGTATATCAATTTTAAACATATATATAAAATAAATTTTAAAAATATAATTAGTTTAGCTTTCAAAAACAATGATTTTAGGGATTAGGGATCTTAGAAAGACAACATTCTAGATATGAAAATGATACTAAACTATCTTTAGGAACTCAATCCTCTCTAGAGAATAAATAAATATTGATCAATCTATACATGGAATCCCACTATACTTGGTAAACAGAAACATAATCATTTGATAGCATCCATATCAGATAAAATTGATACAGTACTCCAATATGAGGACATAGAATAATAGAAAAATATACTAATCATAATTAATCATCACTATGACTTTTCCACTCATTCATGTGAATAAAATAATAAAATTACAATATTAATGAGGACTTACTATCCAAGGTGATACCATAATAATTCATTTGTATCATTGAATTGGTTATCCACCATTGACATATTATGCAAAGAATGTGATATCCATACACTTGGAATATTGACTTACACAAACAAAATAATATTCTTTGAATTATTTACAACAATTTATTTGCAAATTCAACACATAATTCAATTGAAATTTTTAAGTCATGTGAAAATTAAAAATACATTCATCATGAGATTTGAAAATACAAATAAAAATACATGATAATATTTCATGAAATAAATAACCATTTAATAATGAATTAAACTACACCTTAAGATGCCTTAGTTAAATTTATAATAATTTGGTACAAAAAAAATTCCATGAAATAACAAAATTAATTAAAAATATTCTATTATTTGATATTTTGAGTGATAAAATATCATAGAATAGCCTCATAAAGATAAATATATTACATAAACAACTACCATTAGTTTATATTGACTATTTTAGGAGTCTTGTACCCATTATTTACATATCCAAATCTAATTTCTATTATTTTTTCATTGTTTAAATTAGTTATAAAAAAGTTAAAAAGTGTAAAAATAAATAAATATAAAATAAACCTGACTCGTCATTGAATCAATGTAGAAAAGATATACAATAATGATCAAGAGTCTAACAACCGTCTATTATAGTGTGAAATGTTTAAAAAAACCCCAATATTACAATGATAATCCATATCAAGTATGTGATAAAATATAATTTCAATCTAAATAAATATTTCAATAACCTTAAAACATAGTGATATAAATATATATTCCTAACCAGAATAAGTTTTAATGCCCGAATGATTTGGGAGGTAATTGATCAAACAATTGATGATGGAGAAGGTATAATGGTTAATATAGTGATGTTAAGGACCATTTTCCACTAATGAAACGTTCTTGACAAAAATGAGAGGAGAATGAAAAAAAATAGTTATAGTGTTGATTCCTATGGTTATATTACAATATAATGATTAAGGTCACATGTTAAATTTTCCAATAAAAATAGAATGAGAATAATTTAAATCATAAAAGGAGATCGATGGATATAATCAATTAAGGATAGATTAAGAGGATTATTTTTTAAGATAAGTGTGCACAATGTGGATATGAGTAGAACTATATAATGTGTATAGACAATGTATAAAATAAGAGATGAATTATTAAAGATTGTATTTAATATGAAGAAATATAAATTTGTCATAATGGGTATATTTTAGATTCTAGGGTTAATAAGGATGTTCATATACAATTTTTAATGGCAGTTGAGTATAAAAAGATGATATTTTTTCAAATTTTTCAAAATTTTGGTAATAAAATATTTAATTATGTATCTAGAGTTGAATAGAAGTGGATTGGGTTTGTATTCAGTCATAACAATATTGAAAATTTTGTACATAATTAGTTTAGGGAATGGTTCTTTTAAAGATAGATGAAGTATCAAGATAATGTGAGTTTTCTTATAACATCTGATGATGGGATTATTATGGTTGGAAACATTGAGGCTGAAAATTTCATAGTGATTGTAATTTTATTTCATAAAATTTCCTATAGGAAACATGACTATTTGTATATATCCTTATATATAGTTTTTTATATGAGGTGAAGCATATATTTTTAGGAATAACTAATTATTTTTAAATGTGAATCAGATTTGTTCAACATTGTGGAACATTGTGTGTTTCATTTTACAAATCCATGTAAAAAATGGAATTGACCACTATGGGAGTTATGGTAGTAGTAGTGAATCATGTGTCAATGTTACTAAAATCTATTAAGGGTGATCGAATAAAGATACTAAAGTAAAACATGTAATGGAGGTGACTGTGTGGGCTATCGAGTTTCTATAGTCAATGATTAACATGTGGGGGTGATCATAGTGATAACTATTTTGAATGGAATTTAAATATTTAATATAGATATACAATGGTCTTTGTGGAGGAATTTCATTATCACTATGAAGTAGAGTTCAATAGTGGATTTTTGATAAGGTATCGTGTTTTTTATTGTGTAAAACTAGAAGTTACAAATGTTTTTCAAGGATTAGTTCTTTTTCAACAAGTTTGTTGTTTTCAAAATATCAATAATAAACTAAATTAAATCTAATTTAGAGTATTTTATTATAGATGAAACAATTGTAGATAAAAAATATAGGAATTTGGATGATGGTTTAGATTTTTATTTCTGATTATATATTTATATTAATCTTGGTTTTATTACAGTCATCGAGAAAATATAATAAAATAAGAGAGGAAATGTAGAGAATATAATAATAGAGGAAATGTGTACTCATAGAAGAGAATATGGTTAACAAAATTATCCCTATTTTATATTTTAATGAGATATAATTTCATATAAATACATAGATATTTATTGGAGTATTGGGATGTGGGCTATCATATATATATATAATTTTCTAATGTAATGAAGAGAGTATATGTTTTTGAATAATTCTATTTCTATAATTATTTTATATAATGTCGTTGTGTTGCACAACATGATTTCATGGTATGTATCTTTTCCAATTTATCCTTTTCGATAGATTTTGTTACTTATAACTCTAAGATTATATAAGTAATTAAAAATAATTATTTAATTATGATAGTTATCACATAGCCATTGGAATGAAACGAAAGAATGAAATTAACTAAATTTTGAATATATCATTTAAAAATTCTTATAAAATGAATTCATTTGTTACCAATTAATTATAAATGATAATAATAACTAATTAAGAATAAAGGATGAGTTTTTATAAAATAATTTTTTTATTCCCATAAAGAAATTTAAAATTAATAAATTTAATTAATCACTATTAGTGAAATATATTAATAAAATTAATAAGTTTTATATTGAGTCAAATTTCTTTTAAATTTATCCAATATTGTTTATTAGAATAATTTAAGAATAAATCTATTTTTAATCATAAAAATATATATTTTTTCAAAGTGGTGGTTTTACCACCATTTAATGGAAAATCTATTTTAAAAATAAATTTTGATAATTTTATAAATATTATATGAATAAATAAACATTATTATCAGAATAATAAGTTTTGAAATTATATGAGGGTGAATATTTGAAATTCTTTGGAGAAGTTTTATTTTTTGATGAGTAGAAAAAAATAAATATTTCTAAAATATGGTATCCTTTTTTATAGAATAAAAACATAACTGTGAAATAAAAATTAATTATACATATGTAATGACTCATTTGTGATATTATAATATATATATATATAAATTAAAAAAAAATCAAAACATGTAAATTATATATTATTTCTAGGATAATATGAAAATCAGTTTCAATGTGGACATTGTGCATGCACAACATTGGAAATGTCAAATATGGTTCCTTATAAATAATAAATGTGTGAAGAATGATTTTCAAGAATTTTTTATTAATTATTATCTATAAATGGATAATTTTACTGATATTTTCAAGTTTTTCTGTTATATACAATTCGTCATATCCAAAATTCATGAACAGTTGGAGAAAAAGTTGTGAAATGTCAAATTAACCAAGGATGTTTGTTTTCTAGGAATAGATATGAGTAAATACACATAATGAAAAAATATAATGGATTTTAATTAGTCTAATTAGTAAAATTTTGATATATTAAATTATTTTTAATTTTATAATTTTATATAACTATCTTGAATCCTTATAGAAAGGTGATACAATACCTTTGAAAGCTAAAGAAAAATTAAAAAATTAATATTAATAAAAATTAAAAAAAACCATTAAATGACCAAATTTTTTGGATATATCTTAATTTATGTATAATATTTTGAAAAAACTATCCTTCTATCCAAAAATGTCCCTTTTGGACCAATTTATTTGACATTATATACCATATATAATTTTATTGAAAAAAATTAAAACTTATCACACTATTATTTCTAATTAGTATAATATTTTTATTATATTGTTTTAGAAAATTTTTATTCATCAATAAATATTTTATTAAAATATAAATGAATTATATTCATCATGGAAATTTATTTTTAATTTTTAGGGAAGAATTAAATTACTTTAATCCTTATATAATGTTGATGCAATAATTATAAAACTAATTGTAAAATCAAATTAATAATATTAAAGGTTTTAAAATAAATATAATTTTTTATAAATAAGAAAATATCAGAATTATATGTAAACATATGATGTCTATATGATATTAAAATATAGTTTTTTCAATATTGAATCTTCTTTATTTTTTTAATTTAACAGTAACGAATAACATAAATTTTAATAATTATTATAATTTGGGGATGTTATAATTTTTAAATTACATAAAAAACATAAAAATATTGAATATGGAAAAATGGGAAAACATTTTTCAAAAAATTTAATATTTTATTGTTTATATTATTTTGTATGTATTTTCCTACAAAATGGCCTTAATGAAATTAGAATATTTTAACAAATTCTTGATGTTCCCCTCACCCAAATTATAAAAGGGAACACAAACCATCACTTCATTTCACCACCATGAGCCTTATTTATTGAACACACCCTACCCATTTCTCCTAATAAAATCCTTATCCTTGTTTTTGAGGTCTTGGTTTTCCAAAAATAGAATCTCTAGATCAATTAATAAGAGGTCTAAAGGAAGACTTCTGAAGAAGAAGCAATCATTTTTTTTAACTCATTTACATTCATTTATTATTCTACTTCCAATTCAGGTGTTGTTTCCATATCAAAATAATAAATAATTTATCACATATATACTGAAAAAGTATTATTATTATTACTAAAATCATATTATACACTTTATTAATCCCATGAATAGTGAAATCACTAAATATGCACATGTACGACTTATCATCTCCACGTATAGGTGTAATTTTATTTTCATTCCCACATTACTCGGATAATTATAACAATAGAAACAATGGATATATATTTGATAATTATGAAATTATATTGATATTTAAAAATATATATATAACATCGAATTTCTTACCATTTTATCCATTTTTAAATGATCTCATTTTTCATGCTTATTTATGGCTTACCACCCCCACAAAGCGATGCGATTCATTTTCCATGTTCAACCATAAATATGCTTATAAAAATATATTTAATTAGTAAATATTATATTTATAACATTAATGATATTATAAAGATATGGTATCTATACCCTATACAAGAGAACTGTGACTTTGAAGAAAAAACAATCCTGAGAAAAAAGAAATTAACACTGAAAATGTTGAAATGAGTAAAATATTCATAATAAATGAGTTGAAAATTGTCCTAAAAGAATCATATATTATTTAATAAATAAAAATATGATTATTTAATAAGGTAATATTATTTTTAAAACCACAGTATTGGAGGTTTGGACACATATGTAGGATGACATAGCAATAAAAATGGTTTAATTCACAATATCATCATTAATTGGAATTTTTTCTATTTAATATTCTTCTATGTGATATTTCTCCTAAAATGTAATTTTTCTTTAACATTTATTTAATAATGGGTTTTACTATTTTTCTATACATTATTATGGTAAATTTCTTCATATTTTACTTTTTACTAAACGGTTTGAAAGGAATAATGTTTCCCTTTTCTAAACATGTCTCTTTGTGACATTCTCGACAACATATACAGATGAATTTTATTAACATATATGTAATTAATAGATTTTTCCACCTTCATGATTTGTTAATTTATTTAGGAATCCAATAAAATTTTAGACGGGTTCTCACAGAAAAAATTGTTTTATAATTTTGCGTATTTTTAATTAATTGATTTCAATGTAACAAAAGAAATATCCCGCAAGAATTTTTCAATGATTTTTTTAGAGTACTTCAATATATGTCAAAAAAAATAGTTTAATTTTATTATTATTTGAGTTTTATCTCTTATGATAATATCTACTATATTTTATTTAATTGGTTATAATCATTTTTACTATAGATGTTTTATTTTTAAACCATTGATGGTTTATGAATAATGTTTTAAAATTTCAAATGCTAATTTTTTAAATATGAATTATTATTTTGTTTATATTTAACCCCTTTTATATGAGGAATTCATTGGTATTATTTTGTCAATGGTGGTCCCATTATTTCCTCTTGATGTAGCAGTAGGTCTCATGAGAATATTTATTTTGGATTTTGGCCAAGTCCTTAACTGTTTATGTACTGTATCTTGGTCGGATCTTGGAAGGTATGTTTATGATGTCTCTCATTATTAATGACATCGCTATGATTTTAGTTATTGATATTTCATGTGATTATTCTACTATAATAAAATCCATGGATATGTTTCATTTTTCTGTGATTATTTATATGTCCTTATTTGATCACTATTTATTCCTTCCATATTATTCTCAAGTTATTGATTTAATTGAATGTATTTCATTTATTAACCTTTTCATAAATTTTTATTATTATCTAGGATTACTTCCACTATAGGTATACCATTACTGAGCATGTGATCTCACCCCTTTCAAATGTTTCATTTTTTCCTAGGATATAAAGAAATTTATTATAACTATTATGTTGGGATAAGCTAAGAGAATAATGGTTTTCTACAAGGATCCTTTATTTTGTATAATATATATTATATTTTATTGTATGATTAATGTATATATCTAGATTAATAAGACTACTAAACAATTAGGTCCACTGTAATTTGATTCCTTATATTTTATTCAAATATAATAATGTAACCCCTTAAAAGGGGATACTGGGGTCGGGGTGTTTACAATTTGTATTAGTGAAAGTTTAGTAGAATTGTTGGGAACTTCATTTATGAAATTATATATTAGATAAAATAACCCTATGATAGAGGTTTAAATATTCACAATGAATCCATGATTATAATTTAGACATTAGTTATACCTTAATTTTAAATTTTGGTTATGTGATTCACTTTTTTTGATATTATACATTATGTATTATAACCTTGTGATCTAATATAGTGTATGAATTTTTTTCAAAATAGAACCTGGTAAATGAAATGGAAACCATATCTATAAAATTAGGGATTTTCCTCCTAGGAATGATAATGAAGTTAGGTTTATCGATGTAGTTGGAGCTAATGAAATTATAATTATGTTGTGACAACTGACATAGGTTACGAGTAACAACCTTGCATGTGTGTATCATCCTGATGATCCACAACATGGTGTAACGATTTTATACTATTTTGTGTATCATCAACCTTAATATTTTAATGGGATTAAAAATCTATTTTTAGCTGATAAATAGTTACGTTCCTTATAAAATATATTTGTTTCTTTGGGAAGTAAAGGTAGGTATAAGGATTTCATAAAATTTTATCGTATCTGTGGAGATGCAGATCAATGGTGGCCATTGATTAAAAACACCCTGGAGAATAAGGAAATTGAAACCATATAATGGATTCTCATTAATTAAAACTTTATAGAAAAATATTTCCATGATTATCTATGATCAGATTTGGAGAGAAAATTCTGGAGTCTTAGACAAAATAAGGAATATGATGTTTTTAAATATGATGATAAATTTATAGGACTAGAAAAGGAATTTTGAGAACAACATAAATATCCCAAGGTGTATAATTTATAGTTTCTTCATTGGTTTGAACACAATTAATTGAATGACACTGGTATTCAAAAATTTCTAGTTATATAAGGATATAGCATCATTTACTATCATTAGAGATAAAAAAAATTCTATAATTGTTATGATATTTAAAGGAATCAAGAGAAAAATAGGAAAAATAGAAAAATATGGATAAAGGGAAGTAGGGAATGCATGATTTTTTCACATGTGATAACTATAGAAGGAAACACCTAGGTACATTATTAATGGGAATGAGAGTTCACTACAAGTCTGTAGAGAAACAAAAACAGTCTCATTATTTGAATTCAAAGAAACATGGAGTCCAAAGCTTCTACTGTAATGATATAGTGAAATACACTAATGAATTTCCCAAGTACCAAGGGAATATAGATGACAAGAAGTAAATGAATCAAGGTCATGTTTATTATGTTACTAAAATATAATTGAAACAATTAAATTTTTTATTAAGTATTTAAGAATTGTATTGTGTTATTATGGTTATAAGAATCATGAGGTATATACGACTGTATTGAAGTAATTATGCTTTATGGATTTTTTAGCATACCTGGTTTCAATATGGTTTTAATGTGATCAAGGTAATCATATATTTGTAATGTGAGATTAATAGTTACATTTATTTTATGGGGATTCTAATGATAATATGATTTTTTAATTTTCATAACCTTACATCTAAATATTTATTCATTCAATTTGGAAAGACATGATTCGGATAAGTATTAAGAATAACTTCTTCTATAATGGATTAAGAAACAATATGGAAATTATTGTTTGTTGATAACATGTGATATCTTTTTTGGTAGTTGAAAACATTTAGTAGAATAAATATGGATTTATTGATATTTTGATAAAAGAGATCCATTAATGAAAAAAAAATATTCTTCAAGAATACCCATTTTCAAGAGTAAGAGATGAAGAAGAAACAGATCAAAGCACAACAAAATAATGTTATTTTGAATATGAAATGGAATTAAATAAAGTATTATTATTTTATAATTTTATTATTTGGATAGTAAAATAATCCATAAAATTTTGGAAAAGGATTTTGGATAAAAAATGTTAAATTTTTACATTCCTTACTAAGAAATAAATGGTTATTCAGCCCCTAACATAATTTTGGTTTTGTATTGGTAAATATTCTAATACCCATATACAATATCACTCCGCCATCAAAACAAGATAGATATGTTTCAATTAAATATTCTTATTTACACATCCGACTGATGTTATCATATTATAAAACCTGGTTTTGTATTGATGTTTACATTTTCCATTACATCCTTTTAAGAGAATGTTTTATTATACCTTTTTTACAATGCATGATTTCCATAAGGGTATTTTAAATTGAAAACTCCATGATAACCAATTAAATGTTTAAATTTTGTGGATAAAATTTATTTCAGGATGGGATAATGTAAAACCCCATGATGTTATGGTATGTATCTTTTTATATTTAAACTCTTTAAAAACTTACATTACAAAGAACAACATACTTAAATAAATAAATAATTATTATTGTTTTATTATGATAGTAATCAACTAGCGGTTGGAAGGATGAGAATGAATGAGATTAACTAAATTATGAAAACATACATTATAAATGTTTATAAATTTTATTCATTTGTTACCAATTGATTATAAATGAAAATTAAAACCATTTGAACATAAATGTTGTTTTCTTTATAAAAATTTATATATTTGCACACAAAATTTTTTTATAAATTAAATTAATCCCAATTAGTGAAATATATTAATGAAATTTATATGTTATATATTCAATAAAATTAATTTATATTTATCAAATATTTATAATTTTTTTAAGATACAAATAAATCAAATTTTATGCATAAGAAGCGATATTTTTTCTAAAAGGTAATATTACCACATTTTAAGTGTGTCTGTATATTAAAACTACATTTAGTAAAAATTATAATTTTTAATTTAATATATATATTCTTTATTTTTTTAATTATAATTTAAAATTTAGCTAATGATGATTTTTTGGTATTTCCTTGAAATGTTTCATTTTTTGATGAATAGTAAAAAATTCGGTTTTTTAAGAAATACAGTATCTTTTGTGATATCTTCAACAAATTACTATGAGATAATTTTTTTCAACTTATTTAATGATTAATTAATTATATAGAAATAGAAATATAAATATAAATATATCATAAAATATAAAATATACTTTATTTCATAATAAATATGAACATCATTTTCAATGCAGACGCAGTACATGCACAGCATTGGAAAATTCAAATTTTGTTCCTTATAGATAATAATTGTGTGTTAAAAATTATTTTCACTAGTTTTTAATTAGAATTTAATAATGATTATTTTTAATGATATTTTATAGCTTTATATTCATATAACATAAATATTCTCAAAATGAATGTGCAATGCTTGCACAATACCAGAAAATTCAAATTGAAGAATTAAATAAGTTTTCATGACATTGATACGAGTAAATAAAAATAATAAATAAATATAAAGAACTATAATGAGAAAAATTATTTTTAAATTAATTCATTTGGAATTTTTTTATATGAAATAATTAACATTAATGCTTATGAAATGCTAATGTCGTACTTAATATAGGTGAAGAAAAATCAATAAAATGATTTTAATTAAAATAAAAATAACCCATAAATGGAACAAAAAATCGGATAAATAATATTTTATGGGTAATATTACCATAATCATCCTTGTGTTGAATATAGGAACTTATGGACTCATATAGTTGACATTATTTCCCTCATTATATTTTATTGAAAGGAAAGTCAAACTGCACACACTATGGTTTCTAGTTAGTATAAAATTTTTAATATAGGATTTTACTGAAAATATATTCAACCATAAATACTCTATGGAAAGTTAAAATAATTATATAATTCAGGTTAATTTATTTTTAATATTTGGGTAATAATTAAATACCATAAATTCTTACACAATGATGATGAAGTAATTATAAAATTAATGGAAAAATAGAGTAAAGGATATTAAATTTATTCAAAAAATAAAATTTGGAATAATTAATCTGATAAATTAATTTAGATTATGATTATAATATTTATTGTATATAATAATATTGTTTTTTATAATTTGAATATTTTTTTAGATTTTTTTATTGTCATCGTAATGAATAGTGTTGATTTTTACAATCATTATATTTCATGAATATAATATTTTATTAAATAACATAAAAAATCATAAAAATATTAAATATTAAAAAATGGGATAATATATTGTTTATAATGTAATCCTATTTTCTTTATAGTCCTTTTAAAATTATTTTCCTCTGTAAACACTTTAATTAATTTTTAATTTTTTAAAAAAATTCTTAAGGCACTCATCCCCTCAATTATAAAAGGGAACCAATTTGTTCACATTATTTCACTATCAAGAGCATTATATCTCAACCATAACCTTACTATTTATCATAAAAACATATATATCCATCTTTTATAGGTCCTGGTATTCCAAAAAACCATCTCTGGAAACCAAAACTAGAGATCTAATTAAACTCTTCTGAAGAAGATGTAATTGTTTTTACCAATTTGTTCAAAAAAATTCTAATTCTACATACTCAAAATATGTTGTTTGAAAAATAAAAAAAACTCTAGTATCTTCTTTATACTGTGATATTATTATCATTATGAAAAATCCATATTCTTCCTTGTACCCATCATATAGAAAATGAAATCCCGACACTTGTGTACGTACGACTTATCGTCTCTATGTTCTTGTGTAATTCATTTTTCATCAAAAATTTACTTGAATCATAATAATGATGGAAATAGTGGAATAATATGATAATTATGATATTTTGTTATTCTATAAAATTAATATAATATCCACTTCATTACCCATTCAGCAATTTCGAAATGAGATCATTTCTCGTTCGTGGGAACGTCTTATCGCCTCTAAAAAGTGATGTTATTCATTTAATATTTAAAACATCAAAAAGTAGTTCAAAAAATAATTTTAATGATAAAATATGATATTTATGACACTTTTTTGGATATATTATATCTATATTCTATTTACTATAATCATGAATTTTAAGAAAAAACAATCAAGGGAAATAATGCAATTAACAATGAAAATTGTTAAATGAATAAAATATTCTTAATAATAATGTGGTAAATTTTTATATGGGTATCATATATGATATCATAAATATTAATATTAATATTTTAAAAGTTAATAATTCTTTTAAAACTACTATAAAGGTGGTTCAGACACATATTAATGAAAACAGACCTATGTAGTGGTTTAATTCACAATCTTATCGTTAATCTGGATTGTTTCTATTTATATCTCTAATGGGGAAACATTATCTACCATATTAGTATTTTATAATTTTTTTCAAAGTTCTTTTTAATAATTTTTAAATGTTTAAATTATTTTTTATCCATATATTAATTTTTATAATAGTGTTTGAAAAGATTATTATTTTTTAGTTTCTAAAAAGGTATCTTTATTAATTTTATGAAAAAATATGTAGAATGAATGTTTTAAAACTTATATGGAATGAAATGATTTTTCTACATCAAATTTTCATTTATTTGTTTTAAGAATACATTACATGTTTACACTGTTTTTCTTAAAGAAATGTTTTCCTTTAATAATTGTACGAATTTTTCAATAATTGATTTTATTTTAAAAAAAGATATTTATCTCATGAAATTTTCAATGATTTCATTAGATTATTTTCATCTATTTCAACACCATTTGTTTAATATAATTATTTATTGAGTTTTATCTCTTATGATACCATCGACTATAATTTATTGAATGGTTTATGATCAGATTTACAGTGGATGCGACTATTTTGATACCATTCATAGTTTATAGTTAATGTATTCACATTTTGTATTCTAGTTTTTCAATATTAATTTTTATTTTCATTATATTTCACCCTATTCACATAATGAATGAATCAGACATTGTATATGATTGGTGGGGCCTTTTATAGGCCCTTGATTCATTAGTTGTTCTAATGAGATAATCTGATATTTGTATTGTTCAAGACCTTAACCGTTTCAATATGGTGTCTTGGATAAAGAATTGATGATATTTTTATGTTATCCATCATTATTAATTCACTTATTATGAGATTAATATTTTGTACTCCATGAAATTATTCAACTAGTAGAATATATATGGTTAAGTTTAATTTTCATATGATTATGTATATGTTATTATTTTTTCATCTTTTATTCTTGTCATATTATGCTCAAGTTATTAATTAAATGGAATGTGTTTGAGCTATTTACCTTTCTATATTTTTTTATTATTTTTGATAACATCCATTATATGTTTTCCTTAAATAATAATATGATATAAACCCTTTTTATTTCTGGTTTTACCTAGGGATTATAAGAGTTTTATTATGAATGATATTGAGGGATAATCAAAGAGAATAATGGTGTTCTCAAAGAATTCACCATATTGTATTTTATATTTTATATTTTATTTATTTTTAGAGTATATATCTATTTTAATAAGACTAAAAAAATATTTTGTCATTTGATATTGAATTACTTGTATATTATCCCAATATGAATAAGTAACCACCCACTCCAGGCTACTAGGGTTAGGGTCTTTACATGTAGTATGAAAAATGTATTCCTATAAAGATCGACATTGAAAGAGGATTATTTCTGTTAATGTCAATGAAAATAGAGAATTAAATAATACCCATTATATATTTATTATATCTAGAGTGTAACTCTTGTATAGAGTTTGATTATATAAAATACATCAAATCAACCCTGGAAAGGTGATCACATATGGACATGGAATTAGGGGAATTAGAAGTAATTTGTTGGGCTATAGAAATCTAGAATTTATGATGAAAATTTAAATATATCTATATGATAAATAGGAAGTTAAATTAATGTTAATAAATATTTAATTGTCTTATAATTATTTTAACTAATAGACTCACCAATATAGTGTGAATAGGGGAACAAGAAGGAATGACCCTCAGGAATAAGTGATATTACTAAAAACCATTATATAGGCAGAGATCCTCACTGAGAGGTGAACATGCCTAAATTTTATTTCCACACAAACCATGTTTTAAGGATGATTTTTGATAGACCAACACATTTCCTAGTTTATGAACATTATATGTATCCTAATGTGGATCAACTATGTAAAATATCTATGTGGATTATAGTTTACATTTTGATATCAATAGTTGTGGTACGATTAGATTATGTATGATTGAAAAAAATGAATAGTTGTTCCATATAATAATGGATGGATATCATTAGAAAATAAAATAAGAGAATAATATAAATATGATTCACCCAGATTCCCCTCTCCTCATAGGGTTTATTTGGTCCCTACAAGTGGCATCACATCCATGAGCTTCTTTATTTGATCTAAAATAGTTTTTATATTCCCAATGTTTATGATCTGTTAAAAATTTATCATAGATCCTACTTATCAATATGATAATGAATATGAGGGACTTCATAAACCTCGATTATATCTTCAGGGTGATCTTGAAGAAAAATATATTATAATGGAGAAGAAATTGAATATTCAAGGAATACTGAAGTTTTCATTTGAGAATACGGAACAACATAAGGCTAAACTATCATTATTGGTAAAACTATTTTATGATAATGAAGTTATTCTTTATAAATATTAATTATATATTTATATGGGTCAAAATGATTATTAATAATAATTTTTTTGAAACATTGAGTGCTTTTGTTGAAGAATAAAATTTTAGAATAGAGTCCCTCAAGGAAAAGGTTGATGAGTTTAAATAGTTAGATTCTGAGGATCACTCATTCGAAGACTTATTTGAAACATAATATCATGGGGTATTTATTTATGGGTATTAATTATATAAGTATGATGATAATATTTATGATAAAGTTTTAAAAATGCTTCAATGAATGTAGTTGAGACAATGGTTCCTAAAATTATGAAGTAACTAAAAAAACTTTTAAAAAAATATGATGATACAATATATGAGATTTTAAATTATCTCATAGAGAAATATGGTAATATAGTATTCTTCTTTAACCCAAAAATGTATACACTGAAAAAATATTGAGATAAATTTTTAAAAAATACTTTTGATGAAAAATTTTAGTCAATGGAATGATCATTAAAATATGGATGATCAATTAAGAATGATCAGATAGATGTAATTTGAAAACGGATTAAATAATGAGAACATCACATAAAATAGTTGTTGAAAGGAAATATAAAAAAATTTAATCCTCTCATATGGGTGTATGGAGAAAAATAATAGTCACTATATAACAAAAGATATAATCACATTTTGATATACTTTCCTATGGATGTGATATTGGGAAATATATATATCTATTTAAAATAAATCAGAAAAATTAGTATGAATTTTTCAAGTCATCAAGAAAGCCTCAATAATAGCTTAATGTCAAATAAAAAATTATTGAGGAAAAGTTTGGTTTTAGTGTTTATATATCATTATCCAAATTATTCATGATATTAAAACAAACTAAAAAATGATATAATAGGAGTTTAAAAGGATAAATCAAGGTATTCAAGTAAAAATTTGAATGACTACTTAATCAATAAAGTATATTTAGAGATGAAAATATGAATATATGTGTTATTATTGTGGGATTTTAGGTTATACATTGATTTCTTAAAAATAACATATTTATATTTTTTTATTTTTTCAAATAAGAGAATATCAATTTTTTTCATTCTATAATAAGGAAGGAAATTTATATTTTTTGATAATTATCTCAGTAAATTAGTTTATTTTGTTTGACTAGAAAATAAAAAACATAATGAAAGGGTATCTATATAAAAGGATTTCAAACATACCTTTAAATGAATTTTCTTTTATTGTGACAATAAGGAAACCTGATAAGTAAGTGAAAACTAGTATTTGAGGTCATGAATCTATAGATAATAATAAAAATAAACATTTATAGCATATTATATTTTTAATTTGGATATAATGGTAAAATGGAATGTTATTAAATTAGGATAATTGGAAAATGGACACTGAGAACCATCATTACCCTTATGCCTTAAAGAAATAAAGATGGTGTGAATATAAAATCAGTTATAGTAAAAATTATTTTATGGTGTATGAATAAATAATAAGTAAAAACTCAATGAAATCCATGTCATATGTCAAAAGTGATTTTTATATTATGGGATTCATTAACGGAAAATAAAAAATCAAGTAAAAAAATAATAATGATGGTTATTACCTCAGGGATAACATTTAATAATTAATGAAAAAGGTTTGTATATACAATCTAAATTGGAATTAAAATGAATATACTTTTATAAATATAATAATATGATTTTTTATTAAAAATGAATATTTCACAATAAAAAACATAAAAAATATTTCCACGAAGGTAATGAACTAAAATCCATGGGATAAGGATGGAGAGAATGTTCTAAGTCACATGGAATAATGTATTAGTCTATTACTGAGATAAATACCTCTAATATATCTTGGAATTATGATGAAAAAAACATATGTTGTGTATAAATAGATTCATAATGCATAGGTGGAATCATTCTCACATTAGATAAAGTGATTCATTTGAAAAAAAATCCAAGGATGTGATATCTAATAATGAAAAAAATTTAAGTAAAAGGCATTAAAATGAAAATACAATTTCCATTAATCCTTGGATGAAATGTATATGAAATGGGTTAACATGTCATGGAAGACCACAATCCTATACATGAGGGTAATTAGTGGTAACCATCTCCCTAATGTGTATATATTTTCTTGTTGATTAATTATTAAGTGCGTGATAATATCAATAGGGTAAAATCATTCAAAAGATATTGATTCATAGTGAAACTTTGTTTGGATTTATAGAAGATGAATATTCACTCTTTTTTCATTAAAAGTAGATAATTATTGTATTCAAATGAAGAAAATAATGCATAAACCAGTTTCTAAATGAATTATAACTTGTTATTAATGTAACGATGGTTTATACTACAAATGGAATGATGGATATTAAGGAATTTATTCTACTCTACAGAGGAATACATCTTGTGAAAAATAATTAAATGTGGTCTTATGTCCAAATATGGTATATAAGTGGTATCATTTGTGACATATGGTTTTTACGATGTATTGTTAACTATAAAGTTGGTTAAAGATGTTGATATATTTATGTATAGATTGAAGAAGGAAAATTTGATGTTATATATGTATCGAATAAAATATTTCATTTTAATGAATGGATTAGTTATATTTATATAATTATAATATACAATCAACCCAAACCATGTGATAGATTTACCTAAATAAGTTGATGAGACGTCTGCTCATGTTGTGTCTCTATTTTAATGTTTTACCTAGTATTTATTGATCACAACTGATGAAAATAAAGGGATTTTTGATTAATATTGAAAAAAATTCAATCCTTATATGAGAATATAGTATCATTTTGAAAAAATTAAGATCAATGATATCAATTAGTGTAAATATTTCCCAATTTTTAGGTTGTATCAGTTATTTCATTATAGGGTACATCTAACATTGTTGTGCTTAATTGTTTATTTACTAATAATTTGGTTTGAAAATAATTATTATTGGGTGAAGTTATTTTTCAATGTAAGAAAACATCACCCGAATTATGTGAATGATGGAATTTAGTGAATGATAAGGATGTTAATGATCATATTAGAAATTTCTCTGGTTTCTAATACGGAGTTCCAAATGACATGTCATAGATAAATTTTTGATGGATCATTTCCACGTGGTAAAATAAATGTTTATATATTTATTGAAATGAATTTATTTCAACAAAAAGATGATTGAAATTGGTTAAATTTAAATATAGAATATTTATGTTCATATATTCTGATAATATTTCATATCAGGATATGAAAAGTGCTTTCAAGAAGAATGTGAATGGGGTTATAGACTTGATTATTTTTTAATTTTTTAGGATATGAAATTATTTTTAATATTGATGAATAATTTAGAGACACAGTATTTTAGAAAAAATTTATTCTTGATAGTTCAATACCCCAATACCTTTCTAAAATAGGGATAAAATAACCTTTTTAAGACGTATATCAATAGGTTGTTGATAGAAAGGTACATATTCTGTTATTCATTACAATATGTTGGGTTCTTTAGATGGAATAAGATAAGGAATAAGAAATTATAATGGTCTCATACCCTATCATTAAAGTATGTTTCATATCATAGGACACATATTTTGGAATTCTCAATATAGTTGAGCAGTCATTTATTATACTAAGGAAAATTATCCATGGAATGTTTTCTGATATAGTAGCAACGAGTAAATGGAACATAGGGTGACGGGAAAAATTGATCTTACCTTGCATGAGAAAAAATATAAATGAGTAATAATTATGTGTATATAGGGAAATGTGGGGTGGATAGATTTTGGGGGATTATATAGTTTTAGTTATTTTGGTATTCAACAAATTTTATGGATTAGGTACATCTTTTTGGATAGAGGTTACAAGAATAGACATGTATCATTCTCCCTGAAATAATTTTAACGTTAATATTGATGTGGTGGGATCAAATTCTGGTCTTCTATTATAAATTAATTAGGTAAATGATATATGACCATGGTAAATCATATATTTTTTATTAAGTACCATAAAATTATCATTAAATGTATAAGTTTTGGATATACATAGAGGGAACAGAATTACATGGAAAATTTTATTACTAGAAATGTGAGCCCAAGATAAAGTAAATATGTTCATTACTTTAACATGTCATTAAAAAATTATTTATATCACATTATAAGGTATGATTCTTAAGGGATCCATAATTTCCATCGTATGTAATTTGGGTCATAAATTTTCATTATTTATAATATAAAAGGAAATTTGAATGATAAAAAGAGAGAGAAAAGTGCTGTATAAAAATAAATATACTTAGAGGATTTAAAATTAAAATATAAAGATATTGATATTATCTCCATATACATGGTTTTTAGACCTTATGATATATTTTTTAAAAAATCAAAATTTTGATATTTTTAACATCAAGAAGGTTTTATGATATATTTGTTAACAAGCATAGAAGGAGATCGATGGAAATCATATAAGGAGATCAATAGAAATAATAAATAATGTATTTATCATGACAATTTTGTATGATTGATGTTCATTAAGTGGTTTGGAGTAGTAATGAGGGAATTTTATAAAGTATTATTGAAATATGTGACGTTTTGGTGTTAATTTTATGATCAATGAAAATATATTATGTTGTGAGAAGGGTTTTCTTTCAGAAGATGAGATTATTCTTAAAATATTATTTTTATTTTTATGATGGAGTTTATTTATAAAAAATTAATATATATTTTTTATAGTTTAACAAATTTTTGGTTGGAATGATTTTCAGAAGTTTATGGAGTTGAGTGGAAGAGGATTGTCTAAGGAGGCTCTAACTATGACATTGCCCCATGTTATAATGAATTTCACTAAGACGTACTAGATTTCATGTAACATCCCTGACTATAGTAATTCATAATAAATATCTACTTTATATTGATCTATAATATAAGATATCACATCATAAATGATTTTACTATTTTAGTAGTATTGGGGTTGTAAGTACATACATTATTTCTATATTATTTTGTAAACTAAATTCATTGATTATAAATATCATTAAAATAGTCATATGTACACTTTAATAAATACTTGAAATAATTATAATATCCATTAATGATTCTATGGGGAAAGAAAAAATAAATAAATTTTGATCTTAGATTCTTAGAAAGGGACTATGTGGAATGGAATATATAATGAATATATAAGGTATAAAAATTATGGAAATGTAAAAAAAATCATTAAATATTCCATATAACTAATAACACGATGATGAAATACATCAATAAATACAAAAATAAAATTTTTATTAATAAATTATTTCTCAAATAACAAATAGATAATGTTTCACATTTTAATCCTACATTCATGGACTTCTCCTTGGATGTCTCCTTAAATGGGTAGGCATTCAAAAATTTCCATATTTATAAGAAATGAATAGAAACTAGTTTATCTAAGGATACCGCTCATGAGTCATGGATAGAAATATAATAACAGGCCCCAACCATTTTTTAATAACAAAAAATATACCATTAATTAATTCAAGAATACCATGTAAATATATGTGCATAAATAAACTAAATACGTAAATATGATTATATCATTATAACTTACTGATTCCTTAAGGGTATATATAATTTTAGACCCAGGCTATCACATAAAAAGTCTATTGGATTTCTCATATAATGAATTAAATATAAAATATATTATCAATATGACTTAGTAATATATAAATTTCCATATTGAATCAATTATATGGAATTTCAATATTCCCCAATGAATAAAATAACTTTCCTTTTGGATACCTTTTCAAAACATTTAAGTAATTAATATCTTCTAATTTTGATAAAAATGTAAAATTCTTTGATGAATGTTCTATTTTCTTACATTTTATAACCATTAAAAATGGAAGGGAAGATAATTAATGTTGAATAGTCATGATACAGGGAAAATAGTTTCAGTAGAAACTATTTAAAAATATTAATTTTTCAGTTTTGTAACAACATATAAAATAAATTCTACAAAAAATATTAAATGATTCCTTAAAAAACTAAATTGACATTCAATATAAAAAATTATCATTAAAAATAATTGTGTTATTTAAATAAAAATTCATAAAAAATGATAATAAATAAGGATATGGAGGAAAATTCTTGTCAGCTAAAAAAGATAATTGAGGTTGAATTTGTTTTATAAATATTTTTTATATGATTTCATTGGTAAAAATAGTGAAAATGGAATGAATACATAAAAATTATAGAACTGGTTATTGAGGAATACCATATTTGGGATTTATAAATTTAAGAATATATAATTCTATCAATGGAAATTAAAACATAACAATCCTAACAAAATATGAAATTCTAAAATAAACTCATAGGTCTATATTTAGTTTGGTTGACCCCACTCTAAAATCCATTATAATAATGTTAGAATTATCATACATATTTATCAAAACTATTTTGTTAAAAATATTTCAATGTAAATATAATTATGATTACCAAATTCAAATACAATAACAGTTTTTTATGGAAATAAATAATTTTATGTTATCAATTTTCATTAACACTCTGGTTTGGACTCGACAATTTTAGTATTTGTACCTTGGACATAGATTTATCACCTATATAGTGTTTATTTTGATGAATTATTCATATTACATTTGAATCTAGGGATTATTGTATTTTTCATGGTAATTTTGGGGATGTGTAATATGGAAATACTAAAATTCCGTTTTTAAGTGTTTTCACTTCATAGAATGAATTGATTTTCTTTATGTAACAAAAATTTATATATTTTAACACCCACATATTGTGAAATTATGAGTTCTATTATAATTTATAATTATTATAGAAAACTTTTCGGGAGTATAATTTGGGATTGATATTGTAAAATGATGTTGTAAAAATATTGGTTTCACTATGCCAAATTAGTCATTATGGTAGAGTTTATTATACTCAAGGTGAGGATGGTTTTATTGAGAAACATGTTGGGTTAAGTTTATTGGTGGAATAAATACACCACACCATAGAACCTAAAA
Organism: Viscum album; assembly: GCA_963277665.1. Classification (NCBI taxonomy): domain Eukaryota; kingdom Viridiplantae; phylum Streptophyta; class Magnoliopsida; order Santalales; family Viscaceae; genus Viscum; species Viscum album. Next base: position 959,751,867 of record OY728155.1, read on the forward strand.
GGTATTTGGGGTGGTACATTCGTTGTTTTATGATGAGAAACGGAAAAAAAACAAAGTTATAGGGGTGGTCGTGGTGGATTATTGTTTTCACATCGTTGAGTGGAAGTTAGAACAAGTTGGTTTTTCATAAATGAGTTGAATGGGATTAATAGAGTGTAGAATAATATTTGGACTTTGGAAAATAACTTTTGGGTTATCCTTATGTTTGGTTGGCTTCCCATGGTCGCTCGGTTGACAGGTGGTCGGCGTTGTGCAAGAGGCTTCCCAAAACAATAACAGAGAACACACTACGCTATGGTATATACTATGGTGCCACACATTTAGAGTTTATAATGACATAAACGGACACTTAATATTTTAGGGAAATCATGTTCCATGATTGGTAACTATATGAAATATTTTTAGGAATTAATTGACTATATTTTGAACCAAATAACTCATAGTAAAAATTTCCAATCTATCTCATTTTTCCTCAAGGACCAGATGAATTCAGATATAATTTTTGATTTTATTGAAACCATAAAAACTACTCCTCTTTGGAAACTATTGAACCAAAATGTTTCATGTAGGTAGATTTAATATCACTATTTATAAAACTATAAAAATAAATCATGGAATTATTAACAAAATACTCATAAATTTTTACTAAATAAATTATTAATTTTTTTTTTGAAATCCATAATTTTATTTTGGATTTTAAACTATAAAATCAAGGGTAGATCATACAATATGTTTGATGTGGTGACCAAAATAATGTTTGTTTTCAAAGGAATATTTGGGTTTAATATTTTTGAATTCAAATAGATTTTGTGTATTTATATTTGATTATACTTGGATTGATGGCTTCAAACATGACTACTAGTGATAGTTTGTAAAACACATGGGTACATAGGTCTGTGAAAACATTAATCCATAAGAATATTTCTTCTAATAATGTGTCGGGACAATTTGGGAAAAGGATGTTTGAATTCGTTTTTTTTATTAGTTATTCTATATAGAAATAATTTTTTACAGTTATTATCTAAATGTTATTTACATAAAACTAATTTTCATATACTGTCCTCTAGTTTTAATATAAAACTATTATATATATTTTTCACGACCTATAGGTATACTATGGAATTCATATGAATTGCTTACTGTATCTCTATATTCATCTCATTAATATGAACTACTATACATATACATCCATTTACCTTGATGAAACAGGTGGGTTAATTACTCTTATATGCTAGAAGGATTTTTGGATGATCAGGATTTGGCTAAATCTAGGATCACTGTGATAGAATTATTGTGGAGAATTATATTGTTCCCTATGGAAACCTTGTCTTTTAGGCTAGTTATTTGGTAATTGTAATCATAACTATATTAGTTGCATATGGACTATGATTAATAATTGTGATATTTTGTATTGTTGATCATCAATGTATTTATGAATTATATTGTTCTCTTATATTAGCGATTATTATTGATGGTTATTGTATATATATTTATATTTGTAAATAATACCCATGATATTACAATACTATATTTATTTATTATTAAAATTTTGTGTTTGGGGAATGTCACTTAAGATCAGTGGACCATTCGTCCTACACAAGATAATGGGACTAATTCACGATTTTATAAATGTAATTATTCTGGTATGGACCATCAGTTTGGACTATATGTGTGATGATAAGATGTGACAGAACATGACATATAGAGAAAAAAGACATTGAAAACCAATATATATTGAAATTACTTTTGTAAGGTAGTGTAATGAAACTAGTTTTGATGTGGTGATGCTTTGGATATTTATATAAATTAATATTGGATTTTATTCAAATATTGAATGGGGCTATGAGTATCATAGGATCCCTAAGATTACATATTTAAAATATTAAATATATTAAAACCATGTATGTTTATATTTTTTAAAATAATTGGGTTCCCATAGATTAGTGTTTTAAATTGGTAATCTTTGACCATTATTGTCTTATGGACATGGGTTTAACCCTAGGTGTGATATAGAGTTTGTTCAATGTCATGCATTGGTGGATCAGTAGTAGTGGGTGCATATTGAATAATATAAATTAATAAAATTACTTTATTAATTTAATTTTAAAATATAAATCCTTTACCCAGATAAGATATTTTATAATATCAGATATTAAAATTCTCCACGATTATTCATATAACAATAGAGATTCAAATAATGGAAGTTGAGATGTAAATTGGAATAAAACATTGAAGGATCATGGAATGATGTTGAAATTTATCAGAACTAAACATAAATATTAATGTGGAGAACATAGATATGATAAAATTCAATGGTTGATCCAATGACAAGAGATTAAATTTTTAGTTACTTTTTATTTCCTAGTTATTTTATAATTTGAGGGTTATTTATTTATATACCTTGAAATTATTGTTCTATCCTAATAAATAAAGGCCCCTCATTTAAATTATATTCTTCTCCGAATTTTATCATTTTCATTGGAATTCATTTTTTTTGATTTATTATTATGATTATAATTGATCATTATGTTCACAATGACCATTGATGAATTATATATATTATTAGTAATTTTACATCTACATTCTTCTTATACTCCCCATGGGTTTAAAGTATGTTGATGATTTTTCTTTGGGTCCAGATTCATACATGATTGAGCCTTATTTCAAAATTTTTTTCATGATTGAAGAAAGATATTATTCTTTATATAAGTGGTAGTGAACATTGATAGATTATAGATGATGGATTAAGAAGCGTAAATCGAGTTGTAATGAGATATGTTAAGGCATTTCATGGGTTGTGGGGAAATTGTATTGTATAGAAGTGGGATTCATAAAATAAAAAAACCAGAGAGGATTTGGACATGGTCGACAAAACAACTATGATTTGTCCAAGATTCATAGAGGATTAATGGAGTAGTAGATCATCTATGGGATGATTTACCTTAATATGAAAACACTAAATTCATGGTTTTTAGTATTGAGGTATAGAAACCATGTCTTTTTCCATCAATGGAGATAATAATTTCAATGATGATTAAAATATCACATTTGAAATGGACAAGACAACATGGCAAGTTACACAACTCATATAGTTAATATATTAATGGGTAGTATAAAACTGACACCGTAGGATTTCGCACATATCATCTTCCAAGGGAGACATGTCTTGTGTATAGATTTTCACAAGGCATATCTGGTATCATAACATGACCATGTAAGGAATTTTTATTACACAACATGTACTAAAATAAAAACATTATATAATATTCTATAGATATTCTACCTCTCAAATATCCATTTTTTTGGATGTGGAATTAACCCCGAATGTATTAATTCATTAGTATAACTCCTCTTATAAAAGGATGGTGACCTTTTTCTCAACCCAGGTGATATAGGATAAGGATTTGTGATTATATCTATTTTTAAAGAATGATATATTGGAATTGAGACACAATTTTTGTCTCCAGTGGAACATTGGTGTTGTAAACCCCCTAACAACATGTAAATGATATCGAATTCATCCCCATCATCCTTGGAATTGATAGGGTTAGTAACCCCTCCCCACCCCTCTTACCCATTTTGAGCAGGGGTATTCTATTTTCAAAGTTGATACCCTATCTTTTGAGCTATTATGTGGTGTGCTTCCTCTACTAGTAGTAGTAACCACATAACGATGATGTGCAATTGATTATGTGTGGGTCCTCTACTATAGATATAGTTAGGTAAAATTGGAGCATTATAATCTATACAGTAGTATCTATTAGATTTTTTTAGCATACATATCATCATTATCTGGTTGATTATATCAATATTTTCATCCATCTCTTCATTCAGTTACCTCTATAGGCATATATTCTTTTTCTTTTGTTGGGTTTTATTCTCACCTATATGTCTTGTTGGTTGAGTTGTCTATTTATTTATATTATTTTCACTTTTATTTTAGTGTAAAACTATATGGTATATATATACGCATCCATGCATGGGATTTTCCCACACATTCTATGTCTTATCTAGATAATGCATAGTTATTCAATATCAATTAAGGACTGAGTTTTAGTGGATTTCAGCGGTACACCATGATGGTTATCGATGTAAGTGTTTAGTTGTGGTGATCATGAGATGTTATCTTCCACATAATAATATATTATATTGATAATACTCTATTTCTAGATGTTTTGTGAATTTTACCTTTCATACATGATGTATTTCTATTTCTATATTTTGATTATCTTTATTGGTTATTACAATAAATTTTTTCTCATAGGTTGAAACATTTTCATTAACATTCATGGTTTGGATTTAATTGGATGTGTGTGTGTGTGTGTGTACAAGTTAACATGGATTATGCACTAGAATTGTGATATATTCTGATTTGGGGGTCATCTCCATCCAATGTATTATTGGATCCGGGATAGGAGAGTCACACTCAGCTTACTATCAGAATAATAAAACCCCAATGGGTTAAATTGTGATAGATTTTTTTCGAAGGGGTTATATAATAATAATGGTATTATCAGATAAATGTGTTCTGATGATTATTTTAGGAAACTATGGCAATGGTGTTATGGTGTTTTGAGTTGGATATCAGGATAGGAAACTTAGTAATAATGTGATATGTGACATATCCATACACTAGGACACCAATATCTTGTTTTGTACTAAACATGCCATTACACCTGTTTATTGTAAACCAATTGTATATATATCAAAAAGGAAAGTTTTGTTGACTTCTATGTCCTTATAGAGTTATATCCCTACATATAAAAATCTATTTTTGGTCTCTAATATGAAATTTTAGTATGTATCCCTGATTCTAGGCAACAAGGATACCCAGACAAGGTCGTAAAAATGACTGATTGAGGGATGAGGCTTCGTTGTAGGGGCTTATTAAGGATGGGTTCCCTCTATGTGAGAAGATAATAGTTCATCCCATAAATAAGGGGTGTGTAAACCTACTTTGAATTGTTTAAAATTATATTATTCTACATGATGAGAAACTAATTACTATTGGGATATAGGAAAATGATGCACATAAACTCATTGATATACATGAGTTTTAGTGAAACATAATTATTAAGATTCCTGGTGAGAAAGTAAAACATGTAGAAAATTATTTTATTCTATTTGTGGTTTGAAATTTTCAACTCATGTATAATCTTGTATATCATATAGTTGAAATTGGGACTAATCATATTCACATGGTTGTATATCACTACATCTGTGTTGTTACCCATTACCATGATGAGATTAAACCCTCTTGGATGGATTTTCATCACTGGTAATATGAATAATATTATCATATCACTAAATTCTAAATGATAATTCATGAGAGTTCGGAGTCATAGTGGGGTGATATGAGTGTTGTGGGGTATATGTTGCAGTTCACCATCCTCATATGCTACTCTCTTGATATGGTGAAATATGGATACTTTTAAGTACATATTTATAATAAAAACCTATATAGAGAATCATAAACACTCGAAGTTAGAATTGCTTATCTTGGATAACATTTTTCTTCGGATAAACATCAAATGTCATGTTATTGGTGCATGTGTTCTTCATGTAAGCACATTTAGTGTGAGAGATCAATAGTATAGGGATCCCTATTGGGATTCAGTTATCCCAGAGATAGGTGGTCTTTTACTTGTGATTGTAGACATCATATGTAATGTGATTTTCTTAACTAGACCATTATATATAGAGTATAGTGCATGAAAAAGCATCAATAGTAGATCCCTCATCAAGATGAAGGATCTTCCAAGGTTGGTATGTGTAGATCCTTGGGAGGAGGTGCTAATAGAGGGATTGGCATAGCCACAAGAGGGGGATCTACGGATTGAGGATTAATCTATTCCCAAAATTTACCAACACCACCACCAGGAAGAACACATTTGGCTAATAGGGATGGTGGGTGAGAGAATGATCATATTCTGTCTATAAAGATCATGACATGGTTGACCAATAGATTATAAAAGGTGTTATTTTTTATCTTCTATAATTTCGAACTAGTTCTTATAATTATAGGCTCAATTAATTATTTCATCTACTAATACTTTATTTTGGACCCTACTATTAATTTGGAGTCTTTATTAGAATAGTAGTATTGGTATATATCAATAGAGAGTGATTCCACTATTTCATACATATTTTAATTTCCTGAGATGATTCTTAGAGGATAGATATTCATGTAACCACTTAGTAATGTTATTTAAGTAGTATGAAATCATTCTAGGTATGTATATGATACCCAATTTACATACCAAAATACACTACCACATTAGGATATTTAGATTTTTTTGGTCGTATTGGACGGGATTCTCATTTAACAGTTAGAAGGGAATGTTGGAAGAGTAGGTGGGAATGATGAGAAGAAAATCGCAACTGATCTCTAATCCATTGAAAAGTTTATCCCTTTGTGAAATGGGTTATTTGGATACATGGAATCCAACTATAGTTTATGATTTCATGGATGTATCCCATTAGGATGACTCTATACTATCTCCACAAAGAGAAATTTATTTCTATGTTAACTTGAAAAATATGACGTGACTGATATCTTCTATTGTATATCATATGGAACTTATTGAGTTATGTGGTTTTAGGGTGTAGTTATAGGACCATAAAGATAAGGTTTTCATGAGAACATATGTGTCCCCTTGGTGGATCATGTTCTTTTCTTTAATATCCTAGATGGAAACATATGAATTTTCGTTGATTATCTTCACCTAAAATAATTAACAATCCTTAATATATTCAATTTGTAAAAGTATCAAAAACCAATTCAACAAGATAAATGGTATGGGATGGTTCTTGATTTTATTCTCAGGTTAAGATACCAGTAGTTGTTGGTTTGTAAGAAAGAAATTATAGAGACACCATTCTAATGTTGTTATGAGAATATGAGTTCATTGTGATTCACTTCGGTATGATGAATTCCCAAGGTGGATCAGGTGATTTTCTCTAGATCATAATTTTCACCCTCTGAGGAACATCAATTGTAAACATGGTGTAAAATTTTCTTGTATTATCTTTGTATTATTATATTTTTTTGAAAAACTCATCCAAGAACTTTTCCCTTATTACTTAAATGATAATAAATAAGAATTTGTTCACATAGATATTAAATTATTAGAAATTGCTCGAGGTGGAGAGGAAAAGGATGAAAACTAATTATATTTTGAGATATTTAGAGGAGGGTGTTGAGTACATGGTGTAATGAGATACCTATAGATATGGGATTATGTAAATTTTGATGTAGATATAATCTCTGACAGCTTATGAGTTTAGTAAATTCATAAACCATGAGATGAACTATATGAACCATAATATATAGATAGATAATATGATCTTATACCCAAATATGTAGATGAATTATCTAATATATTATAATTTTCTGGTCTAATAAGAATACTAGAGTATCATTTTTTTTCTTTTTATAGAGGGAATTCAAACATATATAATCATGTTGGATGGAGTTCTTATTGGGAATAAACATTGAGATATTCTATTTCCAAATAAGGGGAACATAGTGGTGTATATCCTTAGTAGGAAATATTAGTCTCAATTTCTTAAGGAGGTGTTAGATTAGTTGTTCCTTTTAAAACTAACCATGGTATAAGATAGGTGAGAAAAAATATATATAGTCGATGGTAGTAACTCCACCACTTCTCTAATTAGAGATGGTGGGTTAGTTTGGAGACATCGACTATGAAATTTTTCCTGACCAGATATCTTTAGAAGATGCACTAGATGGATTTTATAATGGTTTTCATAATAATATCATTTTCCTAGGATGAAAAATGGGTATGATTGAATTAAATGATAATGTTATAGGGAGTTACACACCTCCCCCATTGATGTATATCATAGAAGGATAAGGATATATCAAAACCATCTAAAGAAGTTCAGATGGAAGGTATAAGGCAGATTTGTTTATGTTTTTTTCACGATGCACCATCTATCATGAAGTGAAGGTACAAAATCTGGTTATGTTATTTTTATTTCCACATCTCGATATCAGCGAGTGGATTTTGGGTGAAATATCTATGGATTTTGTGATTGGGCCTCAAAGGATACTAAGAGTCCAAGAAACAGCATTGTTAATTTTGTATCACCTTACCATGCTTAGTAAAATTTATGTTATATTTTGTCTCAGATTAGTGGAGAATTTAGGGTGCTTATACATACGTAAGAACACTAAACTACATTGGGTACCAATGATGATTTAATAATACATTGATTCTTATTACAATTACTCTAGCCAGTTTTTCATAAGGAATTTTGGACCCATATATAGTTGGGAATGATGTTCCACCTCGTAATAGATGTCCCAAATAAACGAACCATATGGGTTTGGTGTTATATATTGGGAGACATATCATTGGACTTCGGATAGAGTTTGGAGGATCAAATACCTCTGTATATTTTTACTTATAATAATATTTTTCACTCCACTACCATCGATAAACTATTAAAATATCTCAATGTGAGACATTGAATTTATACCTTATACAGGATGATGATAGCTGAGTTATCACTTATTAGATTAGAGAGAGTGTATGCATGGATGGTGAATGACTTGGTGATCCATGGTTGAATGATGAAAAATCGATGTTAATATAAATATGATGTTGAACAACATCATAGTTATTTATTCTCAGCTGGGAATACCATATATTCTTGGAGATCAATCAATAATGAGATTTGTGATGGTTGAGTTAGGGTATCATGTTTTACCTAAGTATCATCGTCCCATTCAAGGTCTTATACTGTGTTCTAGAGGTTGAATAATGTATATCCTTAACTCTATACTTAGAAAAATAGAATTAAATATTCCACAAATCGTTCTTATTGGGATACATTATTGAACCATCACGGGTTATTTAATATAGAGAGTTTGGAATTGAGGACAGAGCCCCCTCTTTAGGTACCCAGTGGCTATCAAGAATATTTATGAGAATATAATTTATGAAAAATCTATCCCAATGTTGTGACTTCTATGATATCATGTGAACCTCTATGTGAGATAGTGGGAGAAATAGACCCATATTAAGTTTCATTAGCCTTATCATTTTGAGTATGATTTTACTTTTCATTGAAAAATACCTTGAATGTGGGGAAAATTTAATAACTATAGTTTTATGTGTAGACCATTTGGAAATTTAAATATATTAATGCTTTGTTTCCCTCTGAATTAGTGTGGGGTTATGGGTGTCATATGACGCCAAAATTAATATATTAAAAATAATAAATATATTACACCGCAAGTGAAATTTGATATAGAAGTAATGTATATCCCATTGATCTAATTATCGAATGTGAAATATATGACCTTATTTTTTCTAGAATGTGTATTTTACCATAGGAATAATTTTTTTGTGCACATTAGACCTTTGGTTGATTCCCATTCATGATTCGATGATAGTTGAAATAAATAAAAAAGGATAAATTATTAATTTACTTGTCTATAATAATAATGAATCCTAGTGAATACTCTATATAATAAATGCTATGAAAATTATTTAGGGGTATCACCAAACTATAGAGATTTAGGATCCAATGATGAGAGGATACTTGATGAAAAAAAACTAGAGAATCATGGTTCAATTATTTTATCCAATGAAATTCAACATCAGCTTTAATGTATAACCCATTGAATCATTATTCATCCCTGATTGATTATACAGTCAATTATAGATTTTTTATTTTTTGGTATGTTCTCTATTATTTATATTTTGAACATGGTTTATTTAAAATCATTGGGTTTTTAAATATTTCTTGTTAAATAGTGGACAAGTTCATTCAATTATTTTTGCTTTACCATATTTCACCCATTACAATAGAATTCTAGAAAACAAATTCTATTTATATGATTGTGATTTATGGTCATATTGATATCATCCATACATAAATTTAATTTTATCATATTCATTTATCATTATTGTTATTCATGTGTTGATCCTAGGTCAATAGTAGGCTAATGATTTATATGTTAGGTTTTTTATAATTGAGATCTAACTCAGATTCATGTTCATTTTATGATCAAAAATAGAGAAAATGTATTTTTGAAGTGGTGAAGCTCATCGATTGGATTGTGGATTGATTATTGGGGATTGGACCATGGGATGGAATTGTGTATATGGGGGAATTTTTTTTGGTATGGTGAAATATCCATCTTCCAGTTACATATTTATGAATTCCAATTACATGAATGGACTCGACCATGGTCATTGAAAATGGGCTAGATTTTATTGAGATTCGTAGGGGATTGATGAAAGAATTGATATTTTGGTGGCATATATATTTTATCAAAAAAATATGTTTTTACACCATTCATTCAAGTGGTACCAAAGATAAGTAGTATTCATTATTCAACAGATAATGTTAACAATAAAGGTTTAATATCAAATTCATCGTGCCCTAGCCCTCATTCCATTACAATCTACTCGATTAGATAAGCTTTATATATGGAGCACATGTCTGATAACGTAGGTGTCCACAAAAAAAGTGTTCCCAAGGTGAAACATAGTTTATATGGAATTTTATTATCCATGATAGGAATCATGACACAGCCTGGTGAGGACTTGGGAGTACACCTCATGTACACCAAAATTCCAAGTCTATATTATTCCTCATATGTTTTACCTATCAAATATTCTTATCTGTGACCTATAATTGGACCAATGAGTAGTATTTTCATATTATCATCTACATAGAATATTATACTGATCATAGTCTCTAAATAAGAAATATATTATAGGGTGGTATGATTAGATCTGTCCATAAAACATGGTTATATGATGTTGAGACTCAAGTGTGATTTCCCTAGTGATATTGGGATCATAAACAGCCAAAGGAAACATATATATCAATGTTCAAGTCCCCCACATCCTTAATATAAATTGGATCATAAACCCCATACACACTCAGGGATGTGAATATATTATAAGCAGATTCAATTCCCCATCATCAGATCTTCAAATATTTATGGGTCCTCCATTGGGTTAATACACCCTCGGCTGAGACATGGCTACCATACGGTGAGGTCCCCTTCCTATAGATATGGAAATGGAAGGTTGGGATATTACATCATGGCAGCACCATCTCTTAGGGTTTGGGGAAAAAATATCATTCTTATCTAGCTATGAAGATCAAGAGTTTCCACTCACTCTTTATTTTGTAACCTCTACGAGTATATAATTTTTTTTGTTTCATTATGCCCTCTTTTTCTTGTTGGTTAGGTTTGAAATTTATTTCTTTTTTCCTTCATTGTTTTTTGTTTAGTCCTAGTAGGTATGTACATTTCTATCCTTACATGTGATTCCCCCACATTAATCATGTTTTATGAAGGCAATTGGTAGTTAGTCCATGACCAATGTTGTCCATGTGTTAGTGGAGCTCAGTGGTAATGGGGGATAGTGGTTACAAGTAGTTGTATAATTCCGTGAACATGAGAAAGTATCCTCTAATAGTGACTTAAGATTACCATACACGGATAATAAATTTTTTTAGATTAATGTTAATTATATTATACAAATACATTCCCAATTACCATAATAGTTTTGTTCATTTTGAAACATGTAACACAATATTCTAAATTCATTGATGATCTTCAATTTTTCTCATAATGATCAAACACTCTTTGTAGTCCTATATAAAATTAATTCATCATAATTGGGTGAATGGAAACCTAAGAAATGGTGGTATGAAATAAGTATTATGGGTAAACAGTAGATACATCAATGTATAATCTAAGCATAAGGGTATGATAAAATGATAATAACATATAAAAACATATCATTCGCATCCAATATCATAATCATGTGTCATGAAATAAAGATGGGTAGTTCATAACACAAAACTTATATGGAAATCAAATAACATGATCTAGGAGGGATTAAAAATTGGCATAATACATTGATTTTTCACATACAAATATGAATAGAACATAATATTCATATTAATAAAGGCTCATTTCTAAAAAAAATATAACTAAACTTTATGGGTGGATACACAACCTAGGCATGATATGCCACCACCCCATTCAAATCCCTTTCTTCATGTTGGAATAAATACACTCCATATACCATAATAGTATTCAAGCATTACCCTATGGACCGTTATTGTAGGAAAATCATCTTCTTGAATGATGTTCACTCCCCATTCTAGTCATGTATTATTAAACAAGGTTTACACCCCATTCTAGACATGTATTATAGAATTGGGTTTACTACTCATTCGATACAAATAGATATCATGAGATAATAGTCATTACCAAATTCATTATAGGGAGACCTAAGTCCAACATTTCATTGGTTTTAACATAACCACCAGTCTTGTTTATAACATAACCACTATTCTTGGTTATAATGTAACCAATGTCAAAAAATGAAAATAATCCATATATGTTCCATAAGATCCAAAAACATTTATCATATTATAAAATATTATATGAAAAATTCTTCATAAAAATTTCATCATCTTATAACCTATTAAAAAAATGATGGTTTGTGAATAATTTCATCATTTCATCATAGAGTTTCCCTTATAATAAAGTGGTTTTTATAATAGGTTCATCATTTTTTGACCTATTGACAAAAAACAAGTTTCAGAAACATGTTTTCCTCATAAAAATAAACCATTCAAATAACAAATAATTAAGTTATCCCTAGTTTATGTGGCCAGAAAAAATAAATTTTATCAAAATATGTCATCTTAGATGGAGAAGGATTTTGAAAGATCACATGGATCATACATTAATGACTACTGCCTTTTACTGAAATTAACTTATTAAACCCTAAAACATTTTCAAAATCCTTTCCTTTCAAAATTACATTGAATTTTTATAAAATATTCATTAAATAAAATTCATTTAGAATATTTAATCATGAAATTATCCTTTCAAATTGGAAAAAATATTTCTTAAATCATAAAATATTTCAACAATATTTATATCTGAATAAAAATTAGAAAAAATATAAAGGTATCGTAAAGGAATCTAATTATCATTAATAGAGGTTTTTTCACTCATTTACAACATATAAAAATAATTATTCATTTAATAAATCATTTTATGAACGTTAAAAACATTTTTTTTGAAATCCTTATTCTTGAAAAATGGTTTTCGAGAAAAAAGATGAATTTTTTCAAAATACATTCTCTTTGAATACATGAGTTTATAATGAGAGTAAAATTAATGGAAAACAAGTTTCTACATGATGAAAAATGAGTAGAATATAATTCATGAATTTTTTATGGGTATTGATCATTATATTTTATTATTGGTAGAATAATCATAAACAATCGAGATAAATAAAGGGTTGAAACAACAAAATCTTACTAATATAATAACATTGAATCGTAATCTAAAAGAAATTATGACATTAAATTAATGTTATTTAATATTAAAAAGGATAATATTCATGATATATCATGTCAACTGAGATTTATTTATAGCTCATTGAAGTGTATTGGTTTATAACATAACTTATATACCATAGAAGGTAAATTGTTACAAAAATAACTTATCGATCTGATAACTTTTGACCTATAAAACTCCAGAATTAGAGATCATAAAATACATATGAATGTCCATATAAAATTGAGGATAAGTATCATAAATTAAATTCATGGGGAGTACATACACAACATTAAATAAATGGGTTGTGAATATGGCATGTGTCATCATGTAACTAAAAAAGTGATAAATAAACCCCTTTTGGGGTTACTTCTAAATGTTAAGCCCCTCAAGTAAAAAAAATAATAGGAAAATTAATTATCATAACATGAGATATATTCATGATATATCATGTCATAGGATAGTATATACACCACACAGAAGAGTCAAGTGGTGAATATGGAATAAGTCCCTCAGAAATAAAAGTGGGACTAGAAATTCCCCTACCATCTCAACATCCTTAAAACACATTAACAACTTTTGTATAATAATTATAAATTTAAGATAGATTTGTTACAAACCCATAATTTTACTTATCATAAAATAAATGATTTGCATACATCCTTTTATTACCCATTTATAAACAAGTATATATTAAGCACATGTTTGAGGTAATAACTGTTATATGTTTCGTGTATGTTTTGATTTGTTATTTATAGTCATCTAATATAGAACATTGTTCCATAAAATCAAGTATTATAATAATAAAATAATTATAATATTTAATATGAAATGTAATTTTATTATCAATAATGAATAATGGTTTTGAGAAATGAAGTATTTTACGAGCTTGGAGATGGTATGTCGTACGTCTTCCTGAGTATAGATACAATTTTCCAAAGATTATAATAAAAAATGGGTAAGTAATTGATAATCATTTAATTATGATAATAATATCATAAAAAAATATTATTTATTTAAATATTTTTATACACATCATATACAGGGTGTGGTTATGAAAAGAGAGTTACATCACTTCCTGAAAGCGGCACTCCACACGTACACAAGCAGCGTTATCATCATTCACTGAGTTTAAATTTATGAAGTAAAATGATATATATTATACTTTAATTATGATAAATATGTATTTTAATTAATAATTATGTAATTTTTGTCAAATATAATCATTAACCTAACCCTTATCACCATTCATGTAAGGTACAGAAAAAGCACATCACTTCGAAAGGCGGTAGTCCATCGTACAAACAAGTTGTGTAATCGTATTCACAAAAGTCAAAAGAAGGAAGGTATGTGTGATATAATAATTAAATAATCATTATAGTATTATATATATCATATGTAAACAATAAATTCATTTTTATGTCTTATTTTTAGATATGTTAATGGGAAAATGAACGACATCATTTCTCTAGGTGGACGTCCATCGTACACACGAATGATGATTCTATAACCCATTTTATAGAAGTGGATAAGGGTATATATCATTAAATTATTAGTAACTAATTAAAAAATAAGGAATAATCTAATATTATTATATTATCCTAGTTTAGAGAGAGGATAAGGAGGTGGATAATGAAATAATGTAAGAATGCTTGTGGAAGAAAATTATATCTTCTTCAGGTATACTCTTTAGGTTTTCACTAAATCCTTTCTGGGATGGAATTAAGAAAAAAATAAGTATTAAAGGATTATGGGATATAATGTCAGAAGTTAATTGGTATTTTAATGGATGGCACAATTTTTTTATGGTGTGAAGAATAGAAGAGAGGGTATGACCTTTTATTGGAGGGGGACAAGACACAATTGATATTTTGGAAAAGTGATAAGTTCTCCAACATTCATCATATGTCAAGAGGATAAAAATTAATAAATTCAAGAACCATATGGGTTTAGTTCTCTTAATTGTTACATAACATAGTTCTTATATACATTTATAGGTCATATTTACCATTTCCTTTTTAGTTTATTTCTCAATAAACCCATTTTTACATTATCTATGGTATTTAATTTTTAATTCATTAACTAATAATTTTGGTCAAAATTTAATTTGAAATATATAGAAATTATAAAATATTATGATTCAAAATATAGAATAATTTTTTACAAAATACAGTTAATTAAGTGGATAATGTTAATTTAAAATTAATCAGGTAGACTTTGTGAGGAAGAATGTTTTTAAAGGAAAAATTCAAAAAGATTGCAATTTTTTATATCAAATTTAACTATGAAATTGACTAAAATGTTATAAATTGTATGAATTGATTAAAAATTTTAATTTTTTTATTTTAAAACAAATTCAAAATAATTTTAATTATTATAAATATTTTAAAGAAGAAGGTAGATATTCACCAAAAAATGAAACTTTGTAGAAAAATCCCAAAAATTTACCATAAGATAATTTCGAAATTATGATTTTGAAAAGGAGTATTTTTTAATGAAATTAATTTTCATATTTTTTTGAAAATTATATTTATTATACATTTAAAAAGGCAAGAAAACAATTTTTTGGAAATCGATAGTTGATAACAGATAAAATGGATTTGTTTATATTTCATGTCTAAAAAACATACGATGAATGTTAAAAATTTAGTTGAATATAATATATATTTATTTTTCAAAATAATTTAAAAAATTATTTGGTTTATATATTGATATAAAACACAATTGTGTGCATAAAAATAGAATTTTAGAGAATGACTTCATTTAACTTTCCAAAGTTTTTTTTGTTTATAAATAATTGGCCACCAATGAATTTTTATCTAAACCATAATATAATAATTTATTTAAAAATATTCATAATAACTTTTCAAATAGATAGGTGAGAATAATAATAATAATATTTCAATAATATTTCACGTTTTATTTAAACAATGTTATGACATCCCACTTTTTTATTACAATACTTTTCATTTAATGAAACAAAATAGAGGATCTATTAAAGTATAGTTTCTTGGAAATAAGATACATAAAACATCAAAAATTTATTTTCATAAATACAATTTAAATAAAAAATAATGGGTTTATACTATGTTTATTTTATAGTATCTCATATATTGGAGACACACATCCATGGAATGGGGTGAGCGTGAATCCCAGTAATGGAATGTATAAGGGAGATAAAAAGCATGTGATCATGGGATATATAAATAAGAAAATGAGGCAAAAAAATAGGGCATGAACAAGAGGAATTTCATAATAATAAAAACATGAATCCTAATATTTAATTTTGGATGCAACATATAAATGATACAATCATAATCATATCACCATGGTTTGTCACCGTGCATTCATAAATGAAAACTACCAAGTTTATTCCCCAATTTACTATAAAACATGTAATATATAGAGATTACCATCCCTTCCAAATGAATTATAGAACTATAATAGACCCCCTTATATGTCTTAATTTCATGTGATCCATAAAGATCATAAAAAATTATTTCATTAATAACCCATGTAGGATAATGAACTAGTTTCAAATGATAATATTAGCCTAAAAATTGATTAAAGACATTATCATTATGACTTTTTTAATCTACAAATGGAAATGTGGTTTTCATATATATCAATCCCCAAATAAAAAATTATTTAGAATTATATTTTAATAATAATTGACAAGAAAAGGTGTATGGGTAATAAATTAAAATGAAATCATAATTTCTCAATTAAATGAGAGAAATTTGATAGTTATGTCTGGATGCATGATAGGTTTAAAACAAGTTTATTAGAAAGTTTTAGATGGGGGTTAATAAAGACCCCCATTTATAAAAGATTATTATTATAGTAATTTGATTATATAAGGTGGAAAAAATAACTTATTTTCAAAAGGAGAATACATTCCATATAATGTAATCTTGAATGGAAAAGAGAAGTCGATACATCCCTTACCCAGAAGAGTTGTTCCAAAATGTTTTGAATGGAACCTTGGGTACATGAAGAAACCTTGGGTAAAAACCAAAAATGGCTTACACATGCATATTTTCTCATTGATATGGAAATTTGAGTGAAATTTTATTACATTTTAATCCTTCATAACATTAAACCATTTTTATCACTTCAATTATCATAGAAAAGTAATGATTCTACAATATAATGCTTTTATAAATCATATTATCCATTTTAGACATTGGAATGTCACTGATTGTTTTGTAAATTTATTTAAATCTATTTAAATACATAATATTAATTATAAAAAATATTTTAGGTTTTGAGTTGTAGTTATCATTATGACATAAAAATGATGTCATAAACCATATCAAAATACCAAAACAATATTTTTTCTATTCAAAGACAAATAAAGTATTTTAGATAATTCTTAAAAAATATCTTTATCCTAATTTGGACCTGAACATATTAAATATAAATTTAATTTTATATTAATAATTTTTCAAAATTGATAATTTTTAATTTTAAATATAAATAACATTATTTATGAAAAATAACAATTTTTTGGAATAATATTTTTTTAACTTATAAAAAATCCTAGTACATTATTAAATTATTTACTCATTAATATTTAAATAATAGTTTTTTAAGTGAGAATTTCATTAATAAATATTAATTATATTTCCTTTATTTATTATAAAAATGTATATCATTTCTAATAAAATAAAATAATGCTTTATTAGTGTCCATAATTATGTTTATCAAAATAGATTCAATTACACATAAAATATATTATAAAAAACTATTACTAAATATAATTTATGAAATAATTATTATATTTATAAAATGGAAATTTCACTTTATTTTACTAAGGATGAGACATGTAACCCATTATTATACCCTTATACGCCCTAAGGGTATGTTGTGTTTTGCTGGTACTTCAATGGATTTTCTCAACTGACATCATCATTGTGGAAATCCACACTAACCTAAACTTCTCTAGTTGTTAATTTCCTTCAAGATTAAAATATTGAATCTCAGATTGCTCCTGGTCAAGGGACACCCCTATAGGTGCTACATCCCTCCCACATTCTGAAAATAGAATTAAAAAGGTTTAACACTAGCAGTTCTGGAAATCATTTCTCTATTCTTCATTAAATATCCTTTGAAATTAAACTTCTAAACTTTAATTTTAAAGGTAAAATTTTCACCCATGGGTATATATTCCAAAGACCAAATTTACTAACTATTATATTAACTAATTGTAATATTTTCACAACAATCATATAATGGTCTAATACCAAAGGTAACATTTCCCATTATATCCTAAAAATAAGACTTAATTCATTTTCTAAATAAAATAACTATAATACCACTTGAACATATATTTTCAGTTTCTTAATAATGTGATCAGTTTAAAAATATTTTATATATTCCTATTATTGATATTATATGTTATGAAGGATGGCGCGCAGTCTACTGAGACGGATTCATGAAACTGATGGTGATTAGGGTTCTTCTTTATCATGTATGTGCCAAATGTTTTAGGGTTCAGGTAGATTTTAGTTGGGAATCATCTTCCTGTGGAGATCAAATATTAAGGTCTTCAACTGGAAGATGTATGCATACATGGGAGTTAGGTAGTTGGACCAACTGAGACCACTAGATCAAAACATCTTCTGGAAATGCCTATTGTCGATGATATGTGTAGATCTATGGTGATTGGAACTAAGAACACTATATCTTAGTAGGAAACACCTCTTTTCCATGGGATGGGTCGATCTACAGGGATGGAGTCAATGTTTCATAGATCTCTTATTATGAGTGTCTCTATGATATTCTAGGTTGTGGTTGGAACTCGGCATGATGCGATGGGGTCGGTGGATATAAATGAGGATCGTAGATCCTCACTGATGGGGTTAAGGGAAAAATTTCATCAGGGATGAGGATGGAGTGGGAGCCACTATTGATTCTCATTGTGTTATGTGGGTATCTTTGGTAGATGAGACTGTTCGGTCAGGTCGAATTAGCTCAGCGACCATAGTAATGATGGAGGGTTCTAATACTGATGCATTCAATATTGATTCGTTCGATCTTTGGTTTGGGGATAATGAAAGAGACTCCATCGAAAGGAATATTACATGTTTTAAGGATGTTATTCTCAATTGGATTGTGAATAATGGTGATATAACCCGTGTGGTTGCTAATAAGGAGGCAATTGTTGATAGATATATGAATTGAAAGTTCATAATTGCTAGGATTGTTCTCCCTACTAGTGGAACACTATGGAAAATTTATTATCTAGTTCAAAAGTTATCCTCTATATAGAATTAATCATACATGAGATGTATACACATGGGTAGGGGTTTCTTCAAGATCACATTCCCATTTGAGGAACTGAAACTCGTGGTGTGGGGGATGGGGTCTATCACTCTAAATACAAGAATAATCGTTCTTCAATAATGGGATTTTCATTTTAACCCATTTTCTATAAAATAATAATCAATTTTATTTCTTGATTAAAATTATTGGTTGTAACTAGATTATATGGAATCCCAATCTCTTTGATATTTCCTCTATTATTGAAATTCCCATTAAATGGATAAAGCTGTTGAAGTAGCCATGTTGAATTTTTTTTTAGTGTACTGGTAGATGGTGACATAAGAATGTTATTAATTAACAATATTGTGTTGTTGGAATTGGATGATGAAACCCCTATTGAGATGGAATATGAAGGGATTCCTCATTTTTGTTTAGAATGTCAAAAAAAATTAGTCATTTCAAAGACCCATGTCATAAAAATGTTGTATGGTCCTATTGTGATGTAATAGGGAAACATGAGACTTCTTGTAGAAAGAAAATGAATGTAAAATGTTCATCAGGAATGAATTCTTTTTTTCAGAGGATGTAGTTAATGCTTTGATGTGGTAGACCTCTCACTTGTTGATGATGTCTGATCCTAAGTTCAATGTTTGCATGGTTGTGTAGCATAGAGGTACTAGATCTGTCATGGATGGAAATATGAAGGTGGATGAATCGACTCTATATATTGGTGATGATGACATGTAATAGGACATAAAAATTGTTGATAATGTTAAGAATCATTTGGATGTTTTAGTGGATATCTTTGCACAACCTCAATTGGGGTAAGGAGGTATGCAGGTTGTGTTGTTTAGTACTTCTACACTATAGGGGTATCATCATAATGTTAAGTAAATGGTTATTGATTGTGAAGGATTCACTCCTTCTCCTACTAAGAGAATGCCATGAATGGACTTTTCCAATATACCATGGATTGTGTCCATTAGATCTTCATCAATGAGGATTAATACAGAAATACTCCAGATCTTAAATCAAGGTAAATCCAAATCTGATTAAAAAACATGTTATGATTTTGATTATGGAAATGTAATTTATTATTTTGATTTTTAACTTTATAACATGATGGATGAGGGTTGTCATGACCCATCCCTCAGGGCCCATGTCACGACAACCCCATTCCCACCTTCCATAGGCCAGGGGTTGAAGACTAGCACCGGAAAGGTGTATCCCTCAAACGGGAAGGCACTTATTTTAAACTAGTACAAATACACAGTCAAAGATCACAATAAGATATCAGAAAAAAGTAAAACTGTAGTAGTAAAGGTGTGTATTGAATATAAAGAGTCCAGAATACAAGCCCAACTAAAAAGATACAACTACAACTAAAAATAGAAAATAGCACCTGAGATCATCCACTAAGGATCCTACAAGAAGGGTAGGTACAACTTGTCTCCTCAGCTCTCCACGTCACCCATTACTGTCACCTTCATCCATCATTAGGTCCTAGCTCCCTGAGTCTCAGTCAAGGTTACCCGTCATCTACATAGGACACAATAAGGTGTGGGAGAATCTTGTGCAGGGGTGTGTATAAAAATACCCAATACTGGCCTTAAGACCCCTGAAGGCCTTTCCAAATTCCACAAAGGAAACCCACAAAGTATGATCTCAATCATAAAGCACAAAGAAAAAGACACAACTCAAACCAGGTATAACAAAAGTACAATAGTGCAGATGATTAGTCATAAGACTAGATCATCTTACTCTGTTAAGAGGAACTATTTCTAACCCACACAAAATCGATAGGTACTAACCCCCACAAGACCCAGACAATATTGATAGGTGTTGATTCATACGGAATTGATGGGTGCTAATTCACACTGAATCATCAGGTGCTGATTCACACTGAATCACTGAATGCTGATTCACACATAATTTTAGGGTGCTAATTTACACAGAATCGATGGGTGTTGATTTACACATAATCTCTAGGTGTTGATTCACCCAGAATCGTTGTGTGCTGATTCACACAGAATCGATGGGGGATGATTCACACAGAATCACTGGGTGTTGATTCACATAGAATCATTGGGTGATAATTACCACATAATCGATGTATTCTAATTCACATATAATCATTGGGTGTGGATTCATATAGAATCATTTGGTGATGATTCACACAGAATCGCTGGCTTCTGATTCTCACATAATCGTTGGGTAATTATTCACACAAAATCATTGGGTTCTGATTCACACAGAATTGGTCAGTGCTGATTCACACAAAATCACTGGATAGTTATTCACACAGAATCATTGGGTGTTAATTCACACAAAATAGATGGATGTTGATTCACACAGAATCGATGGGTGTTGATTCACATTTAATCTCTCCACATTATTCACATCTCAGCCAGACACAGGATATCTACTCATAGTATTCTTGTTTCTGGGAAAAACTACTCCTCAAGCCATTGGTCATATTTTAACCAGAACGAATTCTCACATTGAAGTTACCCAATGATCTATCATGACATAAGGGTCCCAACACAATAGATGGCGCGTCAACCGGACACCCATTCTATGAGGTATTTTCATTTTAGTATTGAGGTACTATTTGGATTTGATTTTGATCCAACCCGGCCATACTTCAACATTCTCCAAAACTATTTGGGAGTATCTCAAAATGACCATCTCACTCCAAGGATCGTAGGTCCGTAGACGATTTGTAAAACATACGTCTGGTTTGTATGGTACTATAATTTGAGTGTACCTGGGCTCGAATGGGTTGGGGTCTGGTCCGACCCTGTCGGACTGACCAGACCCAACCTAGCCTGGGCTGACCTGACCATGTTCGGGCTAGGCTAGGCCGTGGAGGGCTCAACCCACTAGCCTGGCACGACCCCTCGGGAGACACGGCCCATTTCGCTGGCGTGACTCTCCAGCCGGGTGGCCGATAGCTCACCGAAAGGATCAAGAAGAGCCATTTGGATCTTAAATTAGTGGTGCAACGTGGCACCACCATATGGTCTGTGGGACCCACTGGGCATGTGTCCTCCTCCTATCACAGCTTCGATGACGCAACCCTATCACCAAGGCACATGGAAGCACATCGCGTCACCAAAACGGGCGGCCATTGGCCAGCCGCCCCTTTCGGTCCGTCGTTGTAGAGACCCAAGCTTGACGTACATGGAAATTACATTACATTTGCAGAATAATTAATACATAACAAGATCCAAAACTCAAGGACCATAATAGTTTAGTGTTTTTGGAAACTCAGAACAAAACTTCTAATCATGGTGAAAGATCTTCAACATCTCAAATAAAGATCTTCCCCTTTTGTTTTCTTACCTAAAACCTTTCTTTAAATCCTGGGGAAAAGAAAAAATATAAAGGGTGAGCTCAAATACTCAGTAACGGTAATCATATAGAAAATAAAACAAATCATATACATTTTAACTTAAAAAGATGAACATAATGTTTAAACATAAAAAGCTTGAGCAATGACATAAAACAAGGTAGTACATAAGGCATAGATCATAAAGAAACATTAATCATGATAAAATATCATGGGAATAAAACATATAATTGTGGAAACCATTAAGCACATGATATGATTTTCATAGTAGCCAAGGCATTGCTGCCAAGACCATATTAGTGGACAAAGTCCCTTACTGAATCAACTTCACTCCTCGTTCCAGTCCTGTATCCCTGAACCAGATTAACTTGTCGTTCCATCCATGTCTATATCATGACATATAAATCATTACACAATGCATTAGATAGAGATATATCTCCCACCCATCTCATTATTAAATCATTCTTACATGTTCCACAACATAAACATAAATCATTCTTCATAACCCAAAGAATAAAATGGGTTTTATAAACAACATCCCATCATAACATAATCCATATAAAAAAATGGATATCATTTCATCATAAGAAAAGTGAAACCATGTAAATCATAGGGACATTATACTTGAATCATAATCATACTAAATAATGTCATCTTAGATGGAAAATAGTTTTGACAAAACACTTGAAATGAATTCTTTATGAAAATCTCCCTTCTTAAAAATCATTTTCTTTTCACACAATTCCATGAAATTTTAAAAGAAAATGATTTTTTTGAAAATAATCATTAAATATTTTAGAGGAATCTTCATGAAAATAAGGCATTATGAAACTGTAAAAATCCGTTCATGCCGTGTAAGTTAAAAAAACATTCTTCTCGTACTTTTTCTAGAAAAGCCAAAAGGTACCTCGTATGGCTACCAAAAGAAATATTCCTTACATATCATGTAGTAAAAGTCAAAAATGGGTAAAAATGACTTTAAACATATATGAAACCATTTTTAGAAAACAGGGACATTAATGATAAATATAAACCCAGTAAATACTAACGAATAAACAATCTCGGATAAAAATGAGATTTGAAAAGTTATCCCTTACCTTAGGTCCAATTTCTTCCGTATGTGTCCGAGACACCTGTATAGTTGGTTTAAAAATATTATTAACTTGTATCATAACCATAATAATATTTATTATATCATATATGATTCACATATGACATTATATTACATGTTCTTTGTAAATTTCATGTTAAAGCAACCTTTTCGGTAAAATCGTTTCATTTATCATATGTGTTTCGACTTCTTGTTCATGATATTATTACTTATATCCTAATTTACTAAATTCCAGAATTTAAAACATGATTTATATATAATATATATTCATTATATAAATATATATGATAGATCGATAAATGGAATGAACTACACAGTTCATGGATATGGTAAGTCGTACATACTTATGAACGCTATTTTCGTTTCCTTATTAAATTGAATAGAAGTAAGTAAATAACATATACATAAGTCCAGTATCATTAATATGTCATATATTTCATGATTATTTAATATATATACTTTATAATCATTCTTGAATGGTTAACTTGGAGAATGAATCTCATCATGTCGTGGAGACGTTAATCCGTACGTACGCACGAGCGATGATATCATTCCTATAATTATTGAATGTAATTGGAGTGGATGATATAATATATCAGAATCAGTATGATTTTATAATAACTATATATAGTTATTATTTACACCATTATAACCATCCATGTAAGGTGGTGGTTGAAAAACAGATTACACCACGGCGTGGAGACGGTATTCCATACATACGCACGTGCGGTGATTTCATTTTTTGTAGGATGGATAGAAGGTAAAATGGGCTTGTTTCATATTTATAATATCATATCAGTATATTATTGATTCTTATTTTATTACTTTAAAATGAAAAATCTAAAGAAGTGGAAGCTGAAGAAGAAAGAAACTTGAAAGAATTAGTAGAAGAGATTACCTCTTCTTCGACGCACCTCATTTAAACTTCCCCTTAAGGGACTAGAGTTGGTCTTTTGAGAAAACCAGAACTACCTGAATGTAGCCAGAGAAATGAAGAAGAGAATTGGGTATGGTTTGTCTGATCATGAAGGATCAAAGTGTTGTGAATAGGAGAGTGAGGAGGTGCCCTTTTATAAGGGAGGATAGCGGCACCTTTGGAAACCTCAAAAATATTAATTTAATATAAATTCAAAACCCACATAAAAACTCTCAAAATTACTCAAATCCGAAGCTTAGATTTGATAGGGTTGTAATCTCATCAACCAATAAAATTTATACATGTTGAAAATTTATTTTAGTCCTTATCAACATGATTTATCCTTATTTAATCTATTAAATTTTATGGGTGGTAATAAAATTATAAGACTTAAATTGTTATAAATAATTACTTATGTGTTGTGAATTATCCGTAATATGGTACTTTATCAAATTTTAGACCATATAAATTTTAATTTATAATTTTTAAATATTGTTTGTTTTTTAAACAATTTAATAATATGTTATTTTTATAAAATAACAACAGTGTCATTTTTGACACTACTCAATTATTTGAATTTAAATAAAATCCACATAGAGGATATATTAGAAAAAAAATATTTAATGGATTCCTAACATGTCATATGAATATAAAAAATTTGCGGATAACATTAATTAGTTCATATAATGTTTATTTTAATATTTATAAAACCATTTATTTGATATTTCTCTTAATAAAACAATTACTACATCATTTGTGTATAATCATTTAATATACTTATTAGTTGCATAAAAATTAAAAATAAAATCCTATGAGGAATATAAATATAATAAATTTCATAATAATATTTTAACCCGAATTTATCATCTTAAAATCACAACATTTAAATTGATATATTTATTAAATTATGAAGGTGACATCTTTGACATCAATTAAAATAAAATAATATAAATGTCCTAATCTATTTTATAAGGCTCCAAATGGTCCAAAAATCTACCATTGGATGCTTAGGGTATATGTATACTCGACCAATATTTTTTGATCAAGTTTATGGTCCTTTAGATAGGTATTATTATTTTAATAAAAACTATATTATTGATTTTTCACTAAATAAATAATTTCTACATCATTAATTTATAAGCTATTAAGGAAATTAAATATTTCTTAAAAATTACCAATAAATTTCCATGATAAAGAAAAACATTTAATCTTTCAAATGAGTTTTTATAATCGAGATTATATTCTGTATAACATTATATAAAAAATAATCTAATTATTAAAGTTAGAGTGAGACATATTTCACTTTCTTTAAAATAAAATAAATTAAAGGTCTTAATCACATTCAATTGGGTTCCAATGGATTCCATTTCGACCCAAATATGAATTAGGATGAAATATAATTATCCAATTATATTAAGACAAGTTTTAGTGTAATTAAATAATATTCTTTTTACCCTTAATTATCTAATTTACCTTTAACTGTGGTAAATAAAATTTACCATAGTTACTATTCATAATGATGAAAAATAAAAATTGGAGTATTAACATAATTTGGACCTACTGATTCCAAATATGGAATCCATTTTTCAAAATTCAAAACATAGAAGTTATAGTAATTAATTTAAAACTAATCCCATTGTCGAAAAAATGGGTTTTTGTTTAAAACATTGCAAAAGATTGAATTAATTTAACCTAGGAATTCAATGTAAAATCAATGATAAGGACATAAATTATATTAAATGATAAAAATATATTCTATTTATACTTTAAAACAATTTTCTATTATAATTTAACCATATAAATTATCTCGATGAAAAAAGTTGTTTTTAAGTAAAATTTAGCGTGTTTTTACAATTCATCAAAATAAGAACGTTGTCAAAAAAATATCAAAACATTATCCAATGTAAATTTTTATATCCTGATTCAAAATAAGAAATTTATTTTGTAAAATTGAACTTATAAACTTTTCAAAAATTATATTTAAAATGGGTGCGCCATCAAATGGCTGCAAAACTGCATTTTTTGAAAATACTTATTTTACTCGAAAAAATTATCTTGTTCTCATACCATGTTCTAGAAAATGTGTAAGATGAATAATAATGTTATAAAATTAAAAATTTATTTAATACTATTCATAACGGCTAGTTCATAATAATATTATAACCATATATCATAAGCCAAGTCAGGGTTGCGTGTAGTGTAAGACTCCTTTTTGGTTGCATATAATATAATCCAACCATATTACATTTATACATTGAATATATATATATATATATATACTCAATGTTGCATAGAATAACTACTATCAAACGAACTCGAAATTGGGTGTAACACAATCCAAGAATAGTGTTGTTTATACTACAAGCAAATACGGTGTTGCGTATAGCGCAAGATAATCTTGGTGTAGTGTACAACAGAAGATATGAAAGAAATTAAATAAAATATATCTTATAAAATCTCAGGGCATTACATTCTACCCTCTTAAAATGAATTTCCCCCTCGAAATTCTTCAGGGTTATAAATTTCTTATTACATGAGAGTTTCTTTCATAGAAAACCGCATCGTAAAAAGGAATACCAAAAATTATCTTTAAAAAAAAGTATGAAACGTAACAGTTACCCAAATTAATTAATCACAAGGTTTCCTCGAAGGAGAACATAGGTGAAAATATGGATATTGAAGAGAAATATAACCATCAAGTTCTGACAGAGAGTGGTAGAGTACATGGCTATGAAAAAGCCAACAGTCACAAAGCCATAAGTTTGTGATGATCTAAGGTACCATCTGATTCATCAGATATGATAGCACTAGGACAACATTTTTGGTTTTCAAGATCATTTCCCCAATATTGAAGAATTTATGAATTAAAAGAAATACTTACTTGATTTTGGTACAATCTCACTGTTGTTCATGCCCTGAACAATTTCAACTTCATCACTTAAAGAAATGAAGTTGATTTTTTCTTCCATGAAGTGTTAGCGGATCATGTGATAGAATGATAGGTCATTCCGTCTGTCTCAAACTTAAGGTTAGCAAAAATTATATACATAAGTCCATCTTATGCTGGGATTAATCATATATGGTTTCAAAAATGAACTTATACTTCATCTACCATACCGAATAATAATATAAAACTAATTTCTACTAACTAGGGACTTCATGTAGGACAATGATATGCGATAAAGACCTGTCGCAATTTGGTTGAGGGTTCGATTCCCGCAACCTTGTCCGACGCGACGGGTGGTCACTCGCCCTGTAGTTTGTCCTTATTCTAAAACTACACTATTATAACATTACAGAAAAAATATTTAAAAAAGATCTAGCCTTAAACAATACTATCTGATGTCCAACATAATACATTCCAATCTTTAGACATATCCAAAATACATTTTTCCAATATCATAGTATAAAGAAAACGTTTACTGGAAAGGTCACATTACAAGCACGTGAATACCATCATTTATCCCCCATATATCATAATATATATCTTGTTGATCATATTCCAAACATTCGAATACCTTAATCATGTATTCTCTTGAAACATAAATTACCATTTAACCCTAGTGAAAACATGAATACTGTAAAAAGGTAACTCTTTCAACATACCAAAATCCAAAAAATTCTATATACTCGAACCATGATATCACTTTGTACTTATATCAGTCATGAGCTTGTTAATACTATCATTTTCTCTATATCCCTTAATTATGAGCATATTACCTTCTTTCTAAAAATATCTGAATAACCATTCATGGTTACCGGAACCATTCAATATATACTTTGAAATTCTTTTGGAAAAAAATGGTGTAACATTCCTTAGATGTGTCTTTATTTCAAAGTACCATTACCTATACAACATAACACTTGATAAACATAAATCATTCCTCTACCTTCTTAAACAATTAACCGATCTTGAACAATTCATTCATCTCACATATCATTTGTAGTCTCTTCATCATCATCAATATAAATACTACCCATACGACCATGATGATTCTCATCATGAGACTTTCCCTTAGGGAATTGGTTTGCATAATGCCTTTACATTCCACAATTAAGACATTTAACCATTGTTGATGTCTTATAAATACCATTATCCTTGTCCATGGTGTTAACTGAACCTTTTCCTTTGCAATTACTGGCTTTTTTCCTTCTTTTCCACACCCAAAGAATCTTCCAGTTCATTTGAAACATTCTCCTTGATTCATATTCCCACATGATTTACATGGGGGAAATTGAACTTTCTTTCCTCTATGATCATCATGAAACTCCATATTTCTCTTATTAGCTGATTCAGGAAACTTACCAAAGTTGAGATTATTGATAATATTATGAGATTTTTGATTAGGCATAATAACGATTTTTGGATTTCCAAATCCCATTTCATTTGGTTTCTCATGAATAATATCATTCCATTTTCCATCATATTCTCCATTAACATGAATCCTCATGTTTCCTGCCATTTCTTAAAACCCAAAAAGAATAGTATGAGAGGAAAAACTCTTACTAGAAAAACAACATAATCAAGGGGGAGTACATTCAATCTATAACATCTTAGGTTTAATTATAAGATCGTTACTATAATTCTAGGACTATAACCTATACTTATACATAACCTTGGTACATCCCTAGACATACCTTAGAAATATCTCTAGGGATCTCCCTAAAGTTTTTGCATCCTAGATTCCAAAGGTTAACTAAACCTTTCCTCTAATACCAACTGTAGAGACCCAAGCTTGACGTATATGGACATTACATTAATTTTTCAGAATAATTAATACATAACAAGAACCAACCCTCAAGGACCATAATCCTTTACTATCTTTGGAAACTCTAAATATAATTTCTAATCATGGTGAAAGATCTTAAATATATCCCATAATGATCATCCCCTTTTGTTTTCTTACCTAAAACCTTTCATTAAATCCTGGGGGAAAGAAAACATATAAAGGGTGGGTTCAAATGCTCAGTAAGGGTAAGCATAGAGAAAATAAAACAAATCGTATATATTTGAACTCAAAAACATGAACATAATGTTTAAACATCAAAATCAAGAGCAATGACATAAAACAAGGCAGTACGTAAGGCATAGATCATAAAAAAACATTAATCATGATCAAATATCATGGTAATAAAACATGTATTTGTGGAAACCATTAAGCACATGATATGATTTCTATAGTAGCCAAGGAATTGCTGCCAAGACCATCTTAGTGGACAAAGTCCCTTACTGATTCGAGTTCACTTCTCGTTCCAGTCGTGTATCACTAAACCCAGTTAACTTGTCATTCTAGACATGTCTATCTCATGAGATATAAATCTTTACCCAATGCATCTGAGGGAGATATAGTTCTCACCCATCTCATTATGAAATCATTCTTACATGTGCCACAATATAAACATAAATCATTCATCATAACCCAAAGAATAAAATGGGTTTTATAAACATAATCCCCTCATTACATAATCCATATAAAACAAATGGATATCATTTCATCATAAGAAAGTTGAAACCATTTCAATCATAGAGACATTATACTTGAAACAAAATCATACTAAATAATGTCATCTTAGATGGAAAATTATTTTGACAAAACACATGAAATGAATTCTTGAGGAAAATATCCTTTCTTATTCAAAATCATTTTCTTTTCACAAAATTCCATGAAATTTTAAAAGAAAAGGATTTTTTTGAAAATAATCATGAAATATTTTATAGGAAGCTTCAAGAAAATAAGGCGTTATGAAACTGTAAAAATCTATTCATGCCGTATAAGTTAAAAAAACATTCTTCTCGTACTTTCCCAAAGAAGTCAAAAAGTACCTCGTATGGTAAACAAAAGAAAGATTCCTTACATACCATGTAATAAAAGTAAAAAATGGGTAAAAAGGACTTTGAACATACATGAAACCATTTTTACAAAATAGGGACATGAATGATAAATATAACCCCAGTAAATACTTACGAATAAACAATCTCGGATAAAAACAAGATTGGAAAAGTTATCTCATACCTTAGGTCCAATTTCTTCTGTATGTGTCTGAGACTCTTGTATAGTGGGTTTAAACATATTATTAACTTGTAACATAACCATAATAATATTTATGATATCATATATGATTAAATTATGACATTATATTACCCGTTGTTTGGTAAATTACATGATAAAGCAACGTAAATCGATTCATTTATCATACGTGTTTCAACTTGTGGTTCATGATATTATTACTTATATACTAATTAAATAAATTCCATAATGTAAAACGTGATTTATATGTAATATATATTCAATATATAAATATATATGATAGATTGATAAATGGAATGAAATACACCGTTCATGGAGACGGTAAACTGTACATACGCAAGAACGATGTTTTCGTTTCCTTATTAAATAGAATGGAAGTAAGTAAATAACATATACATAATTCCAGTATCATTAATATGTCATATATTTAATAATTATTTAATATATATATTATATAATCATTCTTTAATGGTTAACTTGGAGAAATAAATCTCATCGCGTCGTGGAGACGGTAATCCGTACGTACGCACGAGTGAGGACATTATTCCCATAATTATTGAATGGAATTGGAGTGGTTGATATAATATCTCATAATTAGTATGATGTTATAATAACCATATATAGTGATTATTTACACCATTATACCCATCCAAGTATGCTGGTGGTGGAAAAAAATATTACACCACGGCATGGAGACGGTATTCCGTACATACGCATGTGTGGTGATTTTGTGTCCCATAGGATGGATAGAAGGTGAAATGGGTTTGTTTCATATTTATAATATCATATCAGTATATTAGTGATACTAATTGTATTACTTTACAACAAAACAACTAAATAATTGGAAGTTGAAGAATAAATAAACTTGAAAGAATCGGAAGAATAGATTACCTCTTCTTCGACGCACCTCATTTAGGATTCCTCTTAAGGGACTAGAGTTGGTCTTTTGAAAAGACCATAACCTCTAGAATGTTGATAGGGAAGTGGAGAAGACAAATGGTCAGGGTTTGGCTGATCATTAAGGCTCAATGTGCTGTTAAGAGGAGAGGGAGGAGGTTCCTTTTTATAAGGGAGGAGAGGGGAACCTTTGGAAACCTCAAAAATATTAATTTAATACAAATTAAAACCCCACATAAAGACTTCAAAAATGACTCAAATCTAAATCCTAGAAGGGATAGGGTTGTAATATCATCAACCAATAAAATTTAGACATGTTGGAAATTTATTTTAAACCTTATCAAAAAGATTTATCCTTATTTAATCTATTTAATTTTATTTGTGGTAATAATATTCTAAATTTTAAATTTTTATAAATAATTAGTTATGTGTTGTGAATTATCCATAATATGGTACTTTATGAAATTTTAGACCATATAAATTTCAATTTATAATTTTTAAATATTTTTGTGATTTTTAAACAATTTAATAATATGTTATTTTTATAAAATAACAATAGTGTCAATTTTGACACTATTAATTTATTTGAATTTAAATAAAATCCACACAGAAGATATATTCGAAACAAAATATTTAATTGATTCCTAACATGCCATATGCATCTAAAAAATTTGTGGATAACATTAATTATGTAACGTCCCGGACCCGGGTGCCACGCAACGGGTGCCCCAAAGCCGGTTCCCCACAAGACCTCAAGCGCATTTCCCCAAACGCCAGAGGCTGCCGACTAACAGCGAGGGCCTAGGTCTGATAGGAGGAAAACTATGCCCTTATTTGTCAAAGTGTAGCACAGCATAATTTAAATAAAACATACAACAAACAGCGGAAGCAGTAAACCATACACATCTGAAATAAACTACAGCAGTGGATATAACCAACAGTATATAAATGATGATGATACATGTTTCAAGTTCTAAGAAAACAGCCAGAACATGTTATACATCAATACAGTACAACAAAAAACAGAGTACAGCAAAACTAAGCAAAAAAGCTGGCAACGACATCGTGAGCCTTGGCTCGGTCCCATGCCCTCCTACTCCTCAGCAATAGTCAAGTACCTGTATAGGGACTCTTGCCCCTATCTACACCTCCAGCAACATAATCTGTTTGGGCCGAAAATCATGACCCAAACAGGGTGTGAGAAATATATCTCAGTAGGCACCCACCAAAGGTCTGTGCCCAACTACGTGCTAACATGAAAAAATAGTGTACAGTGTTAAAATGCAATTAAGTAAGTAGTACTCAAAAGTAACTAACTACCAGTTATATTTACATTTTTAATATTCATTTAATCCATTTTATATAAGAAATCACCATAGTGCATTTCTAGGTAAACAACTAGTGTCCTCAGAAATGTAAACTCCTACCCTCGGGTAACGAGTATCCAACATAAGAATCTTCCCTCATGCATAGGTAGTGTCACCCACAGGCATAGAATCAGCTGCCCACAGGCACGGAAGAAGTTACCCTCATGCCGAAATAACTACTGCCCACAGGCTAAATAGTACAGTGCCCACAGGCTAATCACAACAATGTCCTCAAGCTAAATAGGTAACTGGTCCATGCCCAACATATCAAAATGTAGTAAACAAGCAATTCCTCTCAAGGAAATTCTACAATTACTACATTAAAGGCATACCCTCGGGTATCCTGGCCAAACGGCTAAACAGTGAAACACACCCCTGGGGTGGTTCTGGATCCAAGAAATGATCCCAACCAGCATTTTATTTTCACAATTCAATCACTTATGAAATTTTAGGCATTAAATATAGCAACGGCCTCATCCACATGACACCCCAACATGGGTTCGTGGCACGAAAACGCACAAAAACGCACGACAGTTGGAAATTTACACCAAGCCACCTACCTTATACATAAACGAATGTTATACCTGAACGCCGACTCCAGAAACGCCCAAGAATAGCATAGATCTGATGAAGAACAAAACCCATTCAAACTCAAATAACTCATGTTAGGAGAATAATTGGTAAGAAGCATCCAAGGAGGTGGAAGCCCTTACCCGTGCAGTTTTAACGGGATCATCCAAGGCGGAAGCTGATTCCAGACGAACACCCGGTGGATCTTCAAAGTTCTGGCCTCCTCCTTTGGCTCGAAAATGGCTCAAATGCCTCCTCTACCAAATGAGGAGGCTACTGCCTATTTTAAGCCGAAAAAAAAAGTACACTACGTGTACTTCTGAGTACACGGCGTGTACTTCTTTCATATAACTGTTCCTCTGGAGGCACCACCACAATGTTCATCCGTTGACATGAGTACATGGCATGTACTCCCAAGTACATGGCGTGTACTATCACCCAGCAGGCGGAGACTCCACCGCCTTACTGTTTAAGCCTGTCGACTGACTATACGGTGTGTAAGGTACCACTACACGGCTTGTAGTCGGTTCCTACACCCCCTATCGCCGACAAGGCTACACACCCCTTGTACTCATCCCCATACAGAAAAAAGTACAAGGCGTGTGGAAAAGTACACAGCGTGTAGTTTCAAAATTTAGGATTTTTCCCCATTTTCCATATTTTCTCAAAAACACTCAAGGAAAAGAGAAAAGAAGAAACTTGTACCTCAAAACTAAACTGGGTTCTTACAAACTTCCCCCCTTATTTCAATTCATCCTTGAATTTCCCTTCCAAGGGTGGTGAAGATAAATCTCAGAACAGCTCTCCCACTGAGCAGGTACATTGGCCTCCGGCTCCCAGGTCTCGTCCTGCACTCGGCCATGCTGCCATAGCACCCGTACGAGAGGAAATGACCGGCCTCGGAGAACCTTCGTGCTCCTACCAACAATACGGATCAAATGCTACACAAAGGATGCATCATTCTCAAGCTCAACCTCATCCAGATAAAAGGTGTGAGACGGGTCTGAATGTTAGAGATGTAACTGAGACACGTGGAATACGCCGTGCATGGCTCGGTACCACTGCAGTAACTGCAACCGATAGGCAACCAGCCCGACTCTCTCCAGAATCTCAAATGGACCCACATACCTCGGTGAAAGCTTACCTTGTCTCTTGATCCGCTTGTGTCCTAGCCTCAGCGAAACATGCAAGAAAACCTGATCCCCGACCATGAACTCCAAAGTTTATCTGCGGCGATCAGCATAAGACATCTGACGAGACTGCGCGGTATCCATCCACTTCTGAATCAACTGGACCTGCTCAAGTGTCTCCTACACGAGCTGTGGCCCCAGTAAAGCTACCTCACCTGCCTCTAACCAGCACAAAGGTGATCAGCATGGCCTACCATATAAAGCCTTGTATGGTGCAATCTCAATAGTTTCCTGAAAAATATTGTTATAGGAAAACTCTACTAAGGGTATATGCTTCTCCCAAGAGCCCCCCAAAGTCTAGGATGCATGCACTCAGCATCTCCTCAAGCACCTGTATCGTACAGTCTGACTGGCCATCTGTCTGAGGGTGGTATGTTGTGCTCAGAAGCACCTGAGTACCCAGTTCCCTCTGAAAACTCTTCTAGAAACGAGACATAAAGCAGGCGTCCCTATTAGAAATTATAGAACAAGGGACCCCATGAAGGCATACGATCTCTCGGATATACAATCTCCTGAGCTTGTCTACACTGAAGGTCTCCTTGATCGGCAAGAAGTGAGCTACCTTTGTGAGTCTGTCCACAACAACCCACATGGCGTCATTGGCACAAGGTGACCTCGGCAATCCCTTCACGAAATCCATCGCGAAATCATCCCATTTCCACTCTGGAATGGGTAACGGCTGTAACAGTCCAGCTGGCCTTTGGTGCTCCGCCTTCACCTGCTGACAGGTGGAACACCTCGTAACAAAACCAGCTATCTCTCTCTTCATACTCGGCCACCAGTACTAACGCCTAAAGTCACGGTACTTCTTGGTAACCCCGGGATGAACTTCCCAAGCTGAAGCATGAAACTCCCGCATCATCTCCTCGCATATATTCTCTGGAACCCATACACGTCCATGGAAACGCAAAACCTCATCATCACCTATTGACCACCCAGGAGGAGGGTCCTCACTTGCCACCGACTCTCGTAGAACTAGGCCTTCTGAATTCAATAGCTATCTCATCCTCACTCTGTCCAGGAGGGTAGAAGTCACAGCTAAAAAAGAAAGATAATTCTGCCCCTGACTGTCATGCACCTCCAGATGCATCTCAAAGAACAAGGCCATGAGCTGCCACTCACCACTGGCCTCCTGCACTGCCTGTATCTGAGTCTTCCTACTCAGTGCATCAGCTACTGCATTGCCTTTACCAGGTGTATAGGCAAGCTCAAAATTGAAGGATTGTAGGTACTCAACCAACCTTCTCTACCTCAAATTCAGGTCACGCTGAGTAAAGATATACTTGAGGCTTTTGTGGTCAGTGAAAACCACAAAATGCTCTCCCAACAGATAGTGTCTCCAATAGTGCAATGCATGCACAACTGCATCCAACTCGAGATCATGTGTCGGGTAATTCCTCTCATGTGGCCTCAACTACTGAGACCCATACGCAACAACTCGGTCTCCCTTAATCAAAACTGCTCCCAGCCCAATCCCTGATGCATCATAGTAAACTATATAGCTCTTCCCCTGCTCTGGGAGTATCAGGATCGGTGCTGATGTCAACCTTCCTTTCAGGTCTTAAAAATCTTCCTCGCAAGCTTCTGAACAAACGAACTTCACAACCTTATTAGTCAGTCCCATCAACGGTGCTGCTAAGCGGGAGAAGTCCTGTATGTAGCGTCTGTAGTAACCAGCCAGCCCTAAGAAACTCCATATCTCAAACACGTTCTTAGTCTGCTCCTAGGAAACTACTGCTCTCACCTTCTCTGGGTCCACTGCAACTCCTGCCTCTGAGATAATGTGACCCAGGAAGTGAATCTGGTCCATCCAAAAGTGGCACTTTGAGATCTTATCATATAGTCGATGCTCTCTCAGTGTACTCAATACGATCTCAAGATGGGTGGCATGGTCGTGTCGAGTGTGAGAGTACACCAAGATTTCGTCCATGAATACTTCCACAAAGGAATCAAGATAAGGATGGAGCACACGATTCATCAGATCTATGAAAACTGTTGGTGCTCTCGTCAGTCCGAACGGCATAACCAAGTACTCGTACAGACCATATCTGCTCCGAAAAGTTGTAAGCGGTGTATCTAATGGTCTCATGCGCAGCTGATGATATCCTGATCTCAAGTCAATCTTCGAGAACACTCGTGCTCCACGAAGCTAATCAAACAGATCATCTATCCTCGGCAAGGGATATCGGTTCTTAACCGTCAACTGGTTCAGCTTCCGATAATCCATGCAAAGTCTGATGGTACCATCCGCCTTCTTCGCAAAAAGGACCGAAGAACCCCAAGGAGAAGTACTGGGTCGGATAAAGACCCTTGACTGTAACTCCTCTAACTGCCTCTTGAGCTCCTGCAACTCAGGCGTGGCCATCCTATAAGGAGGAATAGACATGGGTGCTGCTCCTGGCACTAGCTCAATAGAGAAGTCCACCTCACGCACCAGAGGTAGACCTGAAAATTCATCCGGGAAGACATCCCTGAAATGATCAACAACAGGAGGGAAATCCGTCTGACAAGTCCCCTGGTCATCCAGATATAAGCTCGTAATTTGGGCTGTGACGCCACCTCTCCCATGATGCTCTGGTCCAACTCGACTCACCTGAACATCTCATTCGCCCTTGTATAGAAACTCTCCACCCTCTAGTGATGTGAAACTCACCCTGCGATGATATCAGTCTACAAAGGCTTGAAAGTGAACCAACCAGTCCATCCTAAGAATGACGTCATAGCTCTTCATCTCTAAGACATAGAGGTCCCATAGGAAGTGATACCCTCCAACCTCAAGGGGGCACTCCTTACACTGACGCACACCAGCCGTCCTAGTCCCCAACGGAGTGTCTAGCATCATGATATCCGAAGAAGAAGAAACATCGAGCCTGAGGATCTCCACAACAGGTACAGATATGAAACTATTTGTAGCACCCATATCGAAAAGTACTGAAGATAAAACAGAAGCTACTAAAATAGTACCTCTGACTGTAGAAGGTCTGGGATCCTGCTCCTGCTGGGTCTGTTGCACTGCATATACCTGTCCAGTGTCGTGGCCCTGCGACACAGCCTGGCTACCCTGAGCTGTCCCGCACTGCTGCCTATGAGATCCTGGTGTCTGGATACCACGGCCATGACCACCATCTCTGCCTATATGCACTGACGTATTCCAGTTCCCCGACTGGTAAGAAGCCACTGGTCCTGCTTCCGCACGCGGAGTCTGCACAGAACCCCTCTCACTAGATACTAGTGGAAACACCCTGCAAAAGCACTAAAAATGACCCATCTTACTGCAAGCTCGGAACTCCACTGGGTCTCGTGGACACTGCGGCCTCTTGTGCCCCTCTCTACCACACTGGTATCACATAACCTGGCCACCTGATGTATTCTTCTAACTGGTACTGCCGCCCTGAGAGAAGCCCATCTGTCTCTTCCTCTTGCCGGCAGAAATAACACCAGTAACTGGTGTTGAACCGCCCTGGCCCACACCACTCGATTCCCTCAAGTTCCTCTCTGTAATAAATGCCTAGTTCACAATCACCTATACAGTAGGAAACCTGAAAACATTCACTAGTGCTCGGATGTCATACCAAATACCATCCTCAAAACGTTTGGCTCTCAACGTCTCATCACCCACCAGCACGGGTGCAAAACGCTGAAGCTCTGTAAAACAAGCAGAATAGTCGATCCCCGACATAGCACCCTACTGCAGATTCATGAACTCTCGAGCTCTATCTGCCCTCAGCATCTCGGGAAAGAAGAAGTCATATAAGACTACCTGAAAATATTCTCACGCCATGTCTCTGTGATGCTCTGACTAGGTGGTAACATCCCACCACCTATTGGCGGAATCACGCAGCATGTAAGTCGCGATCTTGACCCTCCACCTCGGAGGTATATCAAGATGTTTGAAAACAGTCTGCATCGATCCTATCCAAGACTCCGCAGCCTGTGGTCCTCCATCCCCTGAAAACGTAGGCGGATGCTGCTGCTGAAAGATATGTGTCAGCTCATCCATAGATGTGGCAGCCTGCGGTGCTCCCTAAAAGGTCTGCAAGAACTGCATAAAGCCTTCATGGAACTGCGCCTCTGTGCCTGTGTCCGGTATAACAGATGCCACCTCATCAAGCTCTTCTAGAGGATCAACTGGAAGCCCATGGCCCACCATCTCCAGAGTATAATCATCACCGCTCTATTGGCGAACAACTCGCGGTCGTCTAGGAGGCATGACACTACAGGGTCAAAATCTCACATCAGATTCAAGATTATTAAGGCTGAAAGTGAAGGAACCACAAAGGAACAAGAGGAAGAAGGCATTTCAAAATTTGCAAA
Source organism: Viscum album (assembly GCA_963277665.1). NCBI lineage: Eukaryota > Viridiplantae > Streptophyta > Magnoliopsida > Santalales > Viscaceae > Viscum > Viscum album. The sequence continues at coordinate 959,791,237 of OY728155.1, forward strand.
ACAAGACTACAGGGCGTGTACACAGACTACACGGTGTGTACTTGACTTCTCCTTCTCTTCCCGGGTCCTTCTACATGGCTAAGCCACATGGCTTCCATTGAACAAAACTACACGGTGTGTATAATATCTACACGGCGTGTACGGTGTTATTTTACAACTGCCCGTGTTCTCTGTGACACGGCCGACTACTCGACTTACAACTACATGGCGTGTTACACCAGCACACGGTGTGTAAACCACCCCGTTTCCCAGCCACATGGCTAACTCCACATGGTCTGTCCTCGGACAAGACCACACGGCGTGTCCCATAGGTACACGGCGTGTTTATGGAGAGGTGTCACCAGCCCGTGTTGTTCGTTACACGGCCGCGTCCCCAGGTCACACTACACGGCGTGTTCATCATTGACACGACGTGTTCTGTACAGGAGTTCACCGACCCCTGTTGTTAGTTACACGGTCGGACTCCGAGTCAACACTACACGGCGTGTACATTTGGTACACGGTGTGTTTTACCCAAGCCTCTCCCTACCCCATGTCACCGCCCACACGGTTTGTGACACGGGAAGAGACTACACGGCATGTACTTAGGGTACACGGCGTGTACTCAAAAAGTTCATTTTTCTTCCCAAACAGAAGAACATACATGGCGTGTATAAAAATTCTACACGGCGTGTATACTGGGTTTCAGAAAGTATGCCTCAAAAACTTCCTCAGAACCCAGAAAATACCGTAAAACAACACCTAAGTGTCAAATTCTGACCCGTGAGGGCCCATACTCCCCACAAATCAAAGTTTGACATCGTATCTGTGTTATAACCAATAAACAGTCAATAATCCACCAAATTTGGGTCGATGGGGGCCCATACTCCCCAAAAACCAAAGTTTGGAATCCATTCTATAAACAATCTCACACACAGAAAATACCCTCTCAAATAGCAGGTATTTTATCAAGCAGCTATCACAACAGCATGCTTTATTAGCACAACAACTGTCACAACAACATGCAAATTCAAATGCACCTACATGGCATGGAAACTATGCATGGAATGTGATATAAAGCATGTGCCTATATGATGCATGAGATGGAATACCCTCATCTCATCGGGTTGCAACTAAATAGAACCCATAGATAAATTATAAACAGCACAATCCAAGTGTGTCACCCAATGCTGAAAACATATTAACCGTAAAATTGCAAAATCAAAAGAATTGAAAAATACGAGGTAGACTAGATTTTCCCTATATAAGGGTTAGCTATGCCTCGGCACAGCTTATTACCAACTACCGTTCGTCCTATCCCTGACTAAGGCTCCAAATAGTAAGTCAAAGAAAAGAACCCCTCTGATACCACTTTGTAAACTCCCGGACACGGGTGCCACGCAACGGGTGCCCCGAAGCCGATTTGCCACAAGACCTCAAACACATTTTCCCAAATGCCAGAGGCTTCCAACTAGTAGCGAGGGACCAGGTCTGATAGGGGGGGAACTATGCCCTCCTTTTTCAAAGTGTAGCGCAGCAGAATTTAAATTAAACATATAAAAAACAACGGAAGCAGTAAACCATACACATCTGAAATAAACTACAGTAGTAGATATAACCAACAGTATATAAATGATGATTCTACATGTTTCAAGTTCTAAGAAAACATCCAGAACATGTTATACATCATACAGTACAACAAAATACATAGTACAGCAAAACTAAGCAAAACAGCTGGCAGCGGCATCGCGAGCCTAGGCTCGGTCCCATTCCCTTCTACTCCTTAGCAATAGTCAAGTACTTGTATAGGGACTCTTGCCCCTATTTACACCTATAGCAATGTAATCTGTTTTGGCCGAAAAGCGTGACCCAAACAGGGTGTGAGAAATATATCTCAGTATACACCCACCAAAGGCTTGTGCCCAACTGCATGCTAACATGCAACAATAGTGTACAGTGGTAAAATGCAATTAAGTAAACAGTACTCAAAATTAACTAACTACTGGTTATATTACCATTTTTAATATTCATTTAATCCATTTTATATAAGAAATCACCATAGTGCATTTCTAAGTAAACAACTAGTGTCCTCAGACATGTAAACTCCTACCCTCAGGTAACGAGTATCCAACACAAGAATCTGCCCCCAGGCATAACAGAGTTTTTCCCTAAGGTGTAGGTAGTATCACCCATAGGCACAGAATCAGCTGCCCACATGCATGGAAGAAGTTTCCCTCAGGCCGAAATAACAACTGCCCACAGGCTAAATAGTACAGTGCCCACAGGCTAATCACAACAATGCCCTCAGGCTAAATAGGTAACTGCGCCATGCCCAACATATCAAAATGTAGTAAACATGAAATTCCTCTCAAGGAAATTCTACAATTACTTCATTAAAGGCATACCCTCGGGTATCCTGGCCAAATGGCTAAACAGTGAAACACACCCCCGGAGTGGTTCTGGATCCAAGCAATGATCCCAACCAGCATTTTATTATCAAAATTCAATCACCTATGCAATTTTAGGCATTAAATATAGCAATGGCCTCAGCCACACGACACCCCAACATGATTTCGTGGAACAAAAATGCACAAAAACACACGACAGTTGGAAATTTACACCAAGCCACCTACCTTATACGTCAACGAACGTTATACCCGAACGCCGACTCCAGAAATGCCAAAGAACGGCGTAGATCTGACGAAGAACAAAACCCATTAAAACTAAAATAACTCTGGTTAGGAGAATTATTGGTAAGAATCTGTCAAGGAGGTGGAAGCCCTTACTCGTGCGGTTCCAACGGGATCGTCTGAGGTAGAAACCGATTCCAGATGAACACCTAGCAGATTTTCAAAGGTCTGGCCTCCTCCTTTGGCTCCAAAATGGGTCAAATGCCTCCTCTGCCAAATGAGGAGGCTACTGCATGTTTTAAGCCGAAAAACAAAGTACATGGCGTGTACTTCTGAGTACACGGTGTGTACTACTTTCATTTAACTATTCCTTTGGTGGCACTGCCACACTGTTCATCTGTCGACATGAGTACACAGCATGTACTCCAAAGTACACGGCGTGTACTGTCGCCCAGCTGGTGGTGACTCCACCACCTTACTGTTTAAGCCTGCCAACTGACTACACGGCGTGTAAGGTACCACTACACGGCGTGTAGTCAGTTCTTACACCCCCCGTCGTTGAAAAGGCTACATGCCCCATGTACTCATCCCCACATGGCCAAAAGTACATGGCGTGTGGAAAATTACACGACGTGTAGTTTCAAAATTTAGGATTTTCCCCATTTTCCATGTTTTCTCAAAAATAATCAAGGAAAAGAGAAAATAATAAACTCGTACCTCAAAACTAAGAACCGGGTTCTTACAAATTAGTTCATATAATGTTTATTTTAATATTTATAAACACTTTATTTGATATTTCTCTTAATAAAACAACTACTTCACTATTTGTGTATAATCATTTAATATACATATTAGTTGCATAAAATTTTAAAAATAAAATACTATGATGAAGATAAATATAATACATTTCATAATAGTATTTTTACTGGAATCTATCATCTTAAAATCACAACATTTAAATTGTTATATTTATAAAATTATGAAGGTGACATCTTTGACTTCATTTAAAATAAAATAATATAAATGTCATAATTTGTTTTATAAGGATCCAAATGGTCAACAAATCGACCCATGGATGAGTAGGGTATATTTATACTCAACCAATAAGGTTTGGTCATGTTTTTTTTCCTTTTGATAGGTATTATTATTTTAATAAAAACTATATTATTGATTTTTCACTAAATAATTAATTTCTACATCATTAATGTATAAGTTATTAAGGTAATTAAATATTTCTTAAAAATTAAAAATAAATTACCATGATAAAGAAAAAGATTTTGTATTTAAAATTAGTATTTATAATAGAAATTATATTCTGTATAACCTTATATAAAAAATAATCAAATTATTAAAGTTTGAGTGAGACATTTTTCACATTCTTTAAACTAAAAAAAATTAAATGTCTTAATCACATTCATGTGGGTTCCAATAGATTCCATTTAGACCCAAATATGATTTAGGAAGAAATATAATTATCCAATTATATTAATACAAGTTTTAGGGTAATTTTATAATAATATTGTTACCCATAATTACCTAATTTACCTTTAACTGTGGTAAATAAAATTTACCGTAATTACTATTCATAATGCCCAAAAATAAAAAGTAGCCTATTAACATAATTTGGACCTACTAATTCCAAATATGGAATCCATTTTTCTAAATTCAAAACACAGAAGTTTCAATAATTAATTTAAAATTAATCCCGTTGTCGAAAAAAATGGGTTTTTGTTTAAAACATTGCAAAAGATTGAATTGATTTAACCTACGAATTTAATGTAAAATAAATGATAATGACATACATTATATTAAATTGTAAAAATATATTATATTTATACTTTAAAACAATTTACTATTATAATTTAACCATATGAATTATCTCGATGAAAAAAGTTGCTTTTAAGTAAAATTTAGCGTGTTTTTACTATTCATCAAAATAAGAACGTTGTCATAAAAATTTCAAAACTTTTTCCAATGTAAATTTTTATATCCATATTCAAGAGAAGAAATTTATTTTTTAAAATTGTACTTATAAACTTGTCAAAAATTATATTTAAAATGGGTACGCCACCAAAAGGCAGCAAAACTGCATTTTTTGAAAAATACTTATTTTAATCGAAAAAATTATCTTGTTGTCATACCATGTTCTAGAAAATGTCTAAGATGAATAATAATGTTATAAAATTCAAAATTTATTTAATACTATTCATAACGGCTAGTTCATAATAATATTATAACCATATATCGTTGTTTAGTGAAACCTGGTATTGCGTACAACACACGCTATCAATGAAGGTCGCAACTGTGTGTAATGCAAGCGAAGTCAAGGTTCTGTGTAGTGCAAGACTCATGTGTTGTTGCGTATAACAGAATTCAACTATATTTCATTTATACATTGAATATATATAAATATATATACACTTAATGTTGCGTAGATTAACTACTATCAAACAAACTCGAAATTGTGTGTAACACGATCCAAGAATAGTGTTGTGTATACTGAAATCTAATACGGTGTTTCCTATAGCGCAATATAATCTTTGTGTAACGTACAATAGAAGAAATGAAAGAAATTAAAAAGAATATATCTTATAAAATCTGGGGGTGTTACAGTCATGGCGTTGAGAAGTCCCAACCGCTTCCATAGGTGGCGAGCATCAGCCGCTGCTGTGCCGGTGCCATGCCGAGTAATCTTCTACGGGCCACCAGGTGAGCTTTGGTGGTCCTTCCTTCCTTCTAGACATTCCTACGACCCTCCTGGGATGTCACCATTTCTGTGCGCCTCCTGATTTCCACTTTCCATAGAGTTTAAAATTGTCTCTCAAGGAACTCATCAAGAAACAAAGCGGTGGAGGGTCAGAGCCTTGTTTTTTTGGCTCGTGCCCTTCGTGTTAGCATCATAACAAGATGGTGCAATTTTAATTTATCAAGATAAAAAAATAATGATGAACCCCACTCAAATGCCCCTGCAATGACCACCTACAAATTCAATAATGAGTATAAGAATAGTGGGAATTACTTTAATTAAATGAAAACTCCTACCTAGAGAATCATTGGAGTCGTTGTAGTGGTGGAAAGAGAATCCATGCTTTGATGAAGTCACCGGCATTCGTCACTCCTGGTTTTTTGCCACCCGAGCATCCATATCTGTCTATGGAAGGTGTCGTGTCACTTTGTCAGTGGTTCTTCACTTGATGAAATAGTGTCAAAAACTCTACCCCAAGCCCCATTTAAATATAGTGGATAAAGGGTGAGTAATGCACCGAGTAATCCAATGAGCTTCATTAATTGACGTAATTAACGTACCACATTAATACATGAGGGGTGGTTACACAACCAAGGTTTAACTAGGCATTTCATATCCCATATTAAATGTTTAACCATCACCATGGTCCCCACCACCACCACTCAATAGGTTGTTGGAAAAAAGTAATAAAATTACAATTTCATTGTTAATTTATTATTAAATTTATAAAAAGTCTCAAAAAACATTTTCACCCAACCAAAAATGGTCAAAATTAAGCCTCCCCTTAGAAAATTTCAGTGTTGATGATTCAATGGTGCCCTCATATTTTTAATTTGAGAACCGGTTCAAAAGATAGAAAATGCATCCTGCGTGTTTACGGAAAATACCATTAAAAAATCAAAAAGTCATTCTAGGTGCACATGGCCTCGGAATCAAGTGTCTTAAATTTTCACTAACTCATAATAAACCAAAATAATTTCATTTAAAAAAATTAAATGGAATTTTCTATATCTTTACAATCTCCTCACTTTAAGGATTTTCATTGCTGAGAGTTACAACAAAACTAGGGGACCAATTGGGGGGTACTAAGCATGTATTTGAGCCTCTCGCTCCCATATGCTCTCCTGGAGATTCTCGTGCTACCAACAAAATTGTACTAGAGTAATCGACCACCCCTGAAGGACCCGCTCCTGTCGATCCTCTATCTCTGTTGGGAACTCTGCAAACATTACCCCATCTTTGTTTTCCAGCTCGCCCCAGTTGATATTGTACGATGGATCATGCACATATCTCCTTAGCTACGACACCTAGAAAAAATTATGCTTTTGGTGCATCTACGGGGTAATATATAGATGGTACCCCAACTTTCCTACTCTAATATGGATTCTGAAAGGTTTGATGAAACTCGAATATAGCTTTTCTCTCTATCCAAATCTCTATAATCCTCGTTGGGTTAAGACCCATCAGAAGACATGGTCTCCCTCTTCAAACTCCAAGGGTCTCTGTCTCCTGTCAGTATATGTTTTCTATCGGCTCTGTGGAATCTTCATCTACTCCTAGATGATCTGAACCTTCTCTGTGGTAGCATGTACCGACTTGGGACCCAGCAGTTCAATCCGGATGGAGAGAGTAAATTATTTTCAGGTGATGGCTAGGGACATCTCACTCGATATGGTCTAGCACATCGTACTATTGGTAGGGAAATAGTGTATCTTTCACCAAGGAAGTGTAAGTGACAAGAATAGATGGATTTTCCAAGAGGAAGACATGGTAGGGGGTTGGGAATGTATCTGGATTTTGTATAAATTTCGACATGTTACCACCACCACCAAAATATGATCCACACCAGGCTTATGGAGTTGGTAGAAAAGGGTGGGGACTACTGCCCGTGGTCAAGGCATATCAACCAAAGCCTCCATGAATGATTTGAGGTACAATATGTGTTTACTCTTAACTACCATATTAAGAGACACATGTGTTAATCATTAATTCTTGTCATGAATCTTGTTCATGACCTAGAGTTTTTAGTAAAACTGTTGATGTGACCCTTATGTCTGGAGATACCTATAGGGGAAGACTGGATAATCACACTTATAATGATAGTGTGATTTGACCCATGATTTGAGAGTATCGATTGGAACCTCTTTATAGTAATGTTGAGACCTTAGGACGTCATTCTTGGTTTGGATTGTTTATCAAAATCCCATTATTAGATTGAATATTTTAGGAAAAGGGTTTGATATGTCCATAAAGATGGAACATGGTTTTCTTTGGTCAGTTGAAAAAGAATCCCAAGAAGCACGAGATAGATTCATGTATAAGACGGTACATCAGATCACTCGTGAGTAATTTAGACTTACCCTAAGAGTAGTAGATGTTATGAATTTTTAGTATTCTGGTAGTAGTGTTAGAGTACATGAAAGACATCCCTAAAGATGTTCCATGATTACTTTCCGATAGAGAGATAAAATTATGCATTTTTTTTATACCCCATAATGGTACTAATATTAGCATCAACATATCATATGGATTCCATAGTTTTTCAAGATATGAGGGTGTAGTTGGAGGTATTATAGGGTAAGGTCTTAGTAAGACCCAATTGTTGAGGTTATGTGTGGATTACTGCTTCTTTAACCATGTGACCATCCATAACAAGTATCCACTACTAAGGATTGATGACATCTTCAATCAGTTGAGAAAGTTTTTTAAGAGTTCTCCAATCAAGAGGTTTCCTGAGGAGGTAGTCGATTACACAGTGTTATGCGATGAATCAGGGGCCAAACATAGTTTTGACCTAATGGATAGGAAATCAAATATTGTCTGTGTTCATGTCAGTTGATACCACATGATCAGAAATATGCATTCCATGATCTAGATAAAGAAATGGTAGTAATCGAATTGAAGATGTGGCAACACTACCTAATGGGAAAGTGATTTTTTTCTACTCTAACCACAATAGTCTCATGTATATTTTCACTCAGAAGATCCTGAACTTAAGATAGAGGTGATGTCTAGAGTTCCTCCAGAACATTGAAATTGAGTACATCTATGCTCCTAGGAAGGGGAATTTGGACGTAGTTTATCTATGAATGGGAACCAGTTTGTAGTTACTTAACATATAATTAGAGTAGTTGTCTTAGTTATTGATATACTTAACGGATAGAGATGAAGAACTTAATTCTAGTCGATTTTTGTAACACCTCCACTATTATATTGATTAAAGGAGGCACATCTTGGTTATACTGATAGTGAGAGTTTATGTTATCAGATATCCATAGGTAATACCACTGATGGATATTCAAAAGTTGGGTAGAACATCATTCTTTTCAAAGAATGCACGATTGTACCATTTGTGTTGTAGGTGGGGTGTTGAGGAAGTTCAATAAATTCCTTTTTTTAGCTATGGTGTTCTAATTAATCATGACAACAATGGTCAGATAGAGTGGTGAGATTCATCGAGACACACTTGTGTGTGTAAAGATGAATATTGGTGATGACAAAATGGGTTGAATCTGGGATTACCTATTGATATTAAATATGAGTGATTTTTTTAAACAATTTTTAGGTTTACCACCCCATCGCGTTAATCCCCTATGCTTGAATGGGTCTTCTCCCTTTATTTCTTGGGGTTACAGGAAGAAGTTGAAATGGGTATCAGAGGACTTATAGATGCATTCGGTGCATGATGTCTTTCATGTGTCTCAATTGAGGAGGTGCGTTCACAATCCATCACACATTATCAACTGGGGTGAGCTGGACATTGATGATTGAGAGATGTTTGAAAAGTACCCAATGGAGATAGTGGATCCACCATAGAAGATACTTTGTGGGAAAAATATTCCTCTGGTACGCAATTGGTGGCAGCATAAGAATCTTCAGAAGAGTACTTGGGAATGAGAGGCTCATATTCATGCTTAGTACCATAATCATTGTGTTGATTAGCCCATGTTTTGGATTTTGGGGATGTAAATACCTATGGTTGAGAGAATGTAATGAATTATATTTTTCTTTAGTTTATTTTTATAAATTAATTTTAAAAAACCCGGTGAATATGAGCGGAGGAGGCGTGCGATTCTGAGGCCCGGTGTGCCAAAAATGGTTTGATAAAAACTTTTTTGTTTTTAATGGCGCATGTAACTATTTCTCATTAAATAAGTGTCATAACTTATAAACTGGTGTCCATATTAGAAATAAAATGGCACCATGGTGTTCGTAATGGCTTTTTTACCCTAGACAAGACATAAATTTTATCAGTGCAGGTCTTCAGTGAGAAAACATAAAAAGTTTGTAACTGTAAATATTATAATAAAATAAAATTACTTTATTTTAAAATTATAATAACTCTTAAAAGGTAACTTAGATTGTAAATCCAAGACCATAATTGAGTTTAAAGGGGGTGTTTTCATTTGATTAGGCCTAACATCATCTGATGTGGGTCGACTTTGAAAGATAATTTTTGGACATTTTAAAGGAGAAGAAAATAATTTTAAAACTTTATTTATTTTTATGTTACACAATAACACAGTGATACAGTGACACCAGTACAAGGAAGTAATTTGTCTTTGAAAAATAAAATATCATGGCGACGTTGCAATATAGTGATGTGGTGACACTGAAATACAGTTTCTTAATTTAGCTACCTAGAAGTTAAATGGGGTTAGATTCATAATCCGAGAGAAATTCCCTATATGTTACGAAGAAGAAAATAATTGGTGAAATAACTTATTAGAGAAAAACAAAAGATGATGAGATGACTGATCAAAATCGCTCATAGATGGGTCTTTGATGACAACAAATGTTGTTCAATGACTGATCCAAACTCATGTGGGGGTTTTCTTTTAAATTTTTTCCCCATTTTGGTTTTCTACGACTAACGTGGACCAACCCATGAATAGGATGATCCAAAGATCGATTGCTCTTATAGGGTAGTTTGACTATGTGATTTAAGGGATTAAACCTTACTGATTATCATTTTTTCATACACCTTTTCAAATGGGATGAACGATGGCCAAAATGAACAAGGCTGACATTTTTTCTTCGGGTGTTCTTTGTGTTTTATCCTACAACGTTAATGGTTACGTTTCTTACAGACCCTCATAGTTATGTTGGTCTCTTCTAGGAGGTTCCAAATGTGGTTGGACACCCAAAGTGAAGGAAAGATTATTTGGAATCCATGTTAGTGAATACGGCTACCCATAGTTCATAAGGGTGTCCCTGATTTGAAAAACAGGGCAATGAAGGAGAATCAGCAGTCTACAGAGAATTGACCCCCAGTGGTTGGCACTTGCGGTAGTGTATAGTGGTGCATGGTGGAGTAGCTATTCATCATGGCGATGTCGATGGGAATGGTCCAGTGGTACCCCACTGGAAAAAGGGGCCTACAACACATGGAAAAGAGCGATGAAAAGGGCCTCTAGTATGGCAGCAGATAGTGGCCTTGACCATGACGCGATGGGAGGCCACGATTCAACGGGACCACATTTAAACTTCACAACAACTGCGGCAGTGCAGGTCACGTGGCTGTCAGCCGCATTGAATGTGGTGGCACGCTGCATTGACCAGATGGGGACATGGAATATGTTGCGTCAAGTGGGATCGAATTGCACCACATGAGCAGTTCGATTCGAGCTTATTAGGTCAGGTCGGCAGACCATGGGGTGGGTTGGGTATGTCTAACCCGGGCGGATTGGACATGGACCCAACCAACCCCAATTTACAAAAAAAATCATAACTCTGAAATTGTGCATCAGTTTAACAATCCATTTGAGGCATTGGGACTCTCATGAAGAGCTAGTACTTTTGGGATACTCTATTTTATTTTTCATGTATGCTTTCAAAAGACTTATTGGCTCGAGGTGTAGGTTCTCTTTTAATGAGAACTAAGAGAGGAATCTTATGGCTGAGACCTATGCGATGTAAGTCTCCTACTAAATTTGCCATACACGGAGTAATTATATAGTGAAGACATAAATTAAGTCTCCGGTGAAGAAACTGAGTATGTCCCCTACAATGAAAGGTAGAAGGTCTCTCGATATGATGCAGAGTAGGTCTCCGATGTAGACACAGAGTAGTTCTTTGACAAATACATGGAGTAGTTATCCTATGAAGACAAGGAGTAGATCTCCGATAGAGATGTAGAGTGAGTCTCATTTAGAGACTCAATGTGTCATATAATTTTAATATTATGGACTTTATTAAATATATTCATTCTATAGACATGTACGTAGTGTGAGCAGAATCTAATGACTCTTTTTACTATGGATCTTAGAGGCTACACTTCATGTAAATCATTGGTAGTATTCTTTGTGTATTGAGTTGGGGTATACCCTTTTTGTTTGGGGTCTCTATTGAGTATGTTTTTACTCATCCATACATGGGATTCACCTACATGTGTTGTGTCTTGTGTGGACGACAAAAAAATTTGAAGGGAGACTAGTTGGCCCGAACACAAGAGGTACTAAGAGGGAGACCCAAGAGACTAGGTAAACTTCAGCGACTTCTAACAGCTTCCATACCTACCCATCAGATAGGTTTTTTAGAAGATTGATTCCAAGTTTTAGTATATTTCTTTTTTTGGGCTTTTTTACTGGCCCCCTATGATTTCAGGTTTTACTATTCATTATTTGAGTGTTTTTTCTTAGTAGTATACATGCATGTCTTCTCAGTGTTTTCTATTTCATCAATTTTCCTTACAGAACAGTGCGTGTATACAAGTTCATGGTCAATTTCCTACAACTTGTGTGATATTTCTAATATGTTCTAGTCACCAACCCCTAGAATATGGGAGGTGGTCTTGGGGTAGTCAAGGCACGGGCCCCAGGGGATGGGTTGTGTCACATCAAAGGTTTAAAATTTGAAAATTCATTCTTAGAAACCAACTTCGTACAAATGAATAATAAAATTTTACATAAAAAGGTAATTTTAGAAAAATAAAGGTTAACCAAAGAGACTCATAATGTGGTTTTTTTATAGGATAACATATGTGGTATGTTATGATTTAGAAATGAAAGAAAAGCACAAATAATTATAGAGAGTGGTAAAGATCACAGATCACAAGAAAGTGAGTGATATATAGAATTTTAATGAACACACGACCGAAATACAAATATGTTTGAAAATGGTCATTGATATCATAATAAGTGAATATAACCCGAACATATATTTTTTCAATATCATTTTCATAAAGTTGGATAATTTTCTTGAGAAGAAATACATACATTATTTCATTTAATTCCATAAGAACAATATCACCCTTTAGTTGTTCCTTGATCAATTTCCACTTCATATATTACTCCAATAAAATAATGTAAATATATATTCATGAAGAACTAACAAGTCATACGATCCCTAATATAATTATAATTCATTCCTTCAATCTCTACTTAATAATAAAAGTTACATTAGTTTTCCAATATGGATAAATTTTGATATGGGGAAGTAATATGATAATCTTTAAAACCTCATCCAAAATTAAACTTAAACAATTCCACAAATGGATAACCATAAGGCCTATAAAAAATATTAATATAAAATTATTTATAAATAAGGTCACTAAATATATAAATTAAACTTATCACTCATCAAACATACACCATAAAGTGTCTATTGACTGTCACATTCAAAACACATAAATTCCGTTATCATGTACTTTTGAAATACATGGTAATACCATGAATCACTATAAACCATTTCTTAAAGAATACATTCTAACTAAATACTTGAATAAAACCACTTATTATTGTATATATTCAATATATCCTATAATTTTATAAACTAAATCAATTATAATATAAGCCACTTTGTAAATCAATCCTTTATCATTTCCGAGGTCATCAATGATATCCAATTTTCTTTATCCATATCAATCATCTCTTTTTTCAATCTATACACTATTTCCAATACTACAAGAAAAAATTATGGTTTATCTTCCCTTAATAAAAATATCACCTTGATAATAAATCACTTTTCTTATCTATCAGTACCATTTAAAATATTTCAGGAAATCCTTATCAAAATAAATATAATGAAAAATTATTATATATTTCATGATTCCAATTACTTAATCCTTGAATTAGAATACATAAATAATTCAATCATCCCTCATGTCACGAACCAGCCCGGGTCTCCATCCGACCCGGTGCCCGACCCGGTCCACAGTAAGGCCCGAAGGGGGTTCCCGATCCCCACAGGCTGGCACAAGTGCCCGGGTATCAAAACTAACACATGGGAACGATTTTACCCGAAAAAAAAAGCAGAAAAACAACTAACCAGATAAATAAACTGAAACTAGAAATAGACAACCAAACAAGCCTTTAAACTATGAACAGGTTTAAAGTCTACAACTCCAACCAATAACTAAAAAGGCAAGATGACATCGGAAACTAAAACTCTTACTCAAACCTCAAAGCAACAGGAGAGGTGTGACATCCACACGTCACAAACATTAACCTGCATGAGAAGACCACCAACGACCAACCACCATCACTGAGCATGGTGCCTCAACCTGGAATACACAGAGAACAAGGCCTACACACACCCAAAGGTGTATGTAGGGTGTGAGAAAAGAGCACAGTAGGACGTCACCCAATAAAAAGGTTCCACGCATAATTATTAAAGGACAAATACATTTGCAATATTAACTAAAGAAAATAAATAAAAGCATGAACGGTTTAAAAGAAAACAGAATTAAAGGAAGCAGTTTTAAATGGAACAACTTAAATTAAAACACACGCACCCTTATTTTTTTTAAAATAACCAATATGTCACACCAATGAGTGCAAAGTAACCAATGAGAACTAATATGGGAGAGGCCGCATGGGTATCAGCTAGCTTGGGTCCCTAGATCTCTGTTTCTCGGTGAAATGTGGCTTAGAAGGCCACGACCCGCAGAAAAAGTGGCTTAGAATGCCACGACCCTCAGAAAACGTGGCTTAGAAGACCACGACCCTCAGAAATGAATATGTTTAGTTAGTGTTGCAATCATCAGTCCTGCCAGTGAAACTGGGTTGGGTCACCTCCAGAACAGTCGCTCACTAGTCTAGTCTACCCTCCTAGCTACCCGGGCTTCCCGGTTTGTGTTCAAACAAGATTCAAGTTAATGTCACATGTCACATTAATACATAAAATACAAACGGGGTACTCACACATGAAAAATCACAGTTTGAACACCCAAACCCGTTTTTAAAACCATACACACATCAAAATATTTTCAAAACACAATCTGCATAGGTTACATACTAAATTAGACCAATTTCCGCAATAAAAAACACTTATCATTAAACAAACCACCATTTACACATATAAATACCATTTTGAAATAAGACGCACAGTAAAACATTTTTTTTTCAAAAAATTTCACACCATGGTCATGATTGAATAAACCGTTTCAAAATCTCATAAAACAATAGCAATAGTGTCACATAGCTTTACACACACACAAGTAACCATTTCCACATTCAAAACACATTCTAACATCACACACACTCAAATACCATTTTAAAGTGTGACCGGCATTGCACCAACAGTTAGATGGAAGACCTTACACCATATGTAAAACACCTTTGCACAGATCACCTAATTAAATAAGCCAAAAATAAAAGTACACAAAATAGTTTAAAAGAAATCACTTGGCGTTACCGACTAAACCCGCTCCAAAAATTCTTTGTCAACAATACACACACTACACCATGAAAAAGATATATTTCGCATCTATTGAACAGATCAATAATCTAACTGCACAATAAAAAAACACCAACAACTTGATAGATATGAGTTTTTAAGCAGAAAGAACACACATAAAATAGACATGTTATTAAACAGTTCAAATGCATCCCAAACATCAAAGAAAAACAACTTATCAATGCAAAAATAAAGTAAATTATATACTAAACAAACTAATCATGCAAATTAATTTATCAAATAATACTTAGGCGTAGAACAACCTACCTGCATGTAGTGACTTCTGAAAATTCGGTGCGAGACTCCAATTGCTCATCAATCGCACCAAAACAAAACCAAAATGAACCTTAACAAAAACAAGATAACGACAATTACATCAAAATCGAACTGCAAACAGCACAATTTAATCCACACACAACATGAATTGAAACCAAATAAAATTGGAATCGAAATCTAAAACTGACACCCTATGAGAGAAAAGAAAACTCACCCAAAGGGGTGTCGTGCCGGCAGGGGGGTCACCAAGGTTCGCACCGGCAAGGGGTATTGGGGATCGCTGGACGGGATAGGGGGATGGGTGCTTCTGACAGAAAAAGGGGTTCGGCTGGTAGGAATGGGAGGTGGCCGAACCAGGGGGTGTGATGGGTTTGCCGAGGCGGTGTGAGGGGAGCCAGGGCATCGGGGCTAGATCTTCGGAGGGGGTGCGGGGTGCCGGCACAAGCCGGATGGAGCAGGAGAGGGCAGTGGGAGGATGGAGGCGGCATGAGTTGGGGAAGGCAGGGGATGGCCGAGGGGGGTGTGGCCGATGCTAATCAGCTGGTCGGGCGGCGTAGCACAGGGGAAAGGGAAGGGAGCTGCGACTGGCGATGGGGAGGTGCGGCGCGGGATGGTGTTGTCGGACAGAGGTCGGCCAAGGGGAGCCAGGGCCGACAGTGAGGTAGCGAGGCACCGGTGTGGCATGAAGTGAGGGGAAGGAAAAAAACGGCTGGCCATGGGAGAGCGGGTCGCGATGCGAAGGGGAAATAGGGGGGTCCGATGGGATTCTGATCCGGAGTAGGAGAGGGTGGTGGTCCTGAGCAGGGGGGGAGCGATGCTCGAGCGGGACAACCAGGGGGGATGGGTGGGGTGCGGCATGACGGAGGGTTCTCAGGGGAGTAGGCGTGACCTACGTGGGGAGAGGGAAGAGGGGTTGGCCGAACCCTAAGCAAAAAAGGAAGATTACAAAAAACAAAGTAATGAAATAAATAAAATAAAACAAGTAAAATAGAAATAAAAAAAATTTACTAACACTACATAATATTAACTATAATAAATATTATTACAAAGATAATAAAAACTTGATAAATTTTTATATCCTTAACACTATTAATAATTGTATTATTATTACTCTCAAACAACACTCATACCATTAACATTAAAAAAATTACTGAAAGTTTATTAAACATATATTTTTTTTCCTGTTTGATTATTCATTATTATTTCATCATCCCATTATTAATCATTTTTAAAGCCGGGCAGACTGCGTGATCTCAAAATCGCACCCTACCCGTGCATCCGGTGACGCAAAGCCCAAAACACTCATAAAAATTAAAAATAATAATAATAATAATAATAATAATAACATAATAACATACTTAATAATTGAAATAATAAACTATAAAATGATAAACCTAATGAAATGCTATTAATAAAAATAATGCTCTCAATCAAATTATTATCCAAGATAATAATAATGATATTCTAATGTGACATTGATATTATTTCTTTTTGTTATTGAAACCATTCCTAAATCATTTTTTTCAACAATTTAACATCGGAAAGGCATGTGGTGACCCGGGCAGGGTCGCGCGGTGGCCCATACGAGGCCGCACGACTTCGACTGCATTGCGCTGGACGCAAACAAGGCCAAAACATAAAGAACTCAAAAACTTACATCGGGTTTGGACCCGAACTACCTGACACAAGGAAAATTAATAACATAAATAAATTAGAAACGACAGGCATGACAATTCTCCCCACCATAAAGCTTTCCGTCCCCAGAAATCCACAAACTAAAACCAAACCCTAAAGTAGAAAACCACACTCTCTTAAGGTTCAAAGGGGATTCCCACAAACACCAAGCAAAGAGAGGCAAAAGTATCATGCTCAGAGAAAGTGACTCAAAGACAACTTTGAGAAACTCATATAAAGTCTTTTGATATGTGTCATCGGCCCCAAAAACCTAGAACGCCTCCAGTTGACTGATCAAGGAACGGGGACTCTCGCCCCCATGGAAACCAGCCCCCACGGAAACCAAATTCACAAATCGAAACATCTCAAACATTATCAAACGAAAACCACACCATTTGGATAGAAATAACAACAAAGTCATACCACATCCACAGAACACTCTTATCACTTATCACCAATCCATATTTAAAAAAAACAGAAGCAATAGATCAACATGGGGAGGCCCGAGGGGCTCCCCACCATTTGGAACTCATTGACGCTCGAGACGAGACTGGAAAACTAACACGGGGGGGTTCGATCAGACTCCCTTCCACTAAAGAAAAGTCCAGCACTGATTCATTCTCGAGAAATTTGTGTGAGACCCAATGTGGGTCTCCCCACCATTAAGAACATACCAATGCCCAAGACGAGACTAGAAAACCAACATGGGGAGGTCCGGGCGGACTCCCCACCATTAAGGAAAGGCCAACACCGATTTATTCCAGAGACCTTTTTGCGAGACCCGTCTTGGGTCTCACTACCATTAGAACGAATAGAAGATACAGAACTTTGAAAAAAATTCTTGATGGTGACCAAACACCCCACCACAAGGGGCGGGGAGGGAGGGGTCTGACTAACGGGGCGTCAAAAGCATGACCCAAGACAAACTAGCATTTCCACATTCTTGGATGAGCATTATTCAAGTTTGAGACAAATTTACCCAACAGACTCCCATAAGGACCACTAAAGCGATTGTATCCAGTGGGACGCAATCCCCAAGACTTTTAAGGCAACGAGACGAACACGCATCCACATGGTCGCGAAAACCTTATGCAACTAGACTGCTCATTAGGAGTGTAAGAACCTTGAAAACAATTTAAACTGCCTCTGGTTTTTACACTGGTGAAAGAAATAAAGTTGGGGTCCCATACACTCCTGGGGTTCCTGACGACGTGCCAGCTTCACTCCAAGACATATGGGTGGAGCCCTAATGTTTGAAGCATCTTCTGCCTTGAAGTCAGGCATTGAAGACTCCCAAGCGGAGATTCTCATTTTGGTGCCACACGCAATCATATTGCACCCAAGGAAACACCATCAAACACAACACATTATAGCATCTGACTGATCATACGTGGAACATTCACCAACACCAGAGTTGAAATGGTGCATGCGCATCACCCTTTATCATACTGAACGAGAACACGATACCACCAATCATCACCTGAAAATGACCATCGCTGTTGAGTGGCACTTTACACTGAGAAAGACTTTAAACCGCGTCTTGAACAACACGTGATTCCTACAAACGACCATAGCATCCTCATACGACTGGGTCTGCCAAACTAGTAGCCTAACACAAACCTTTCCTTAAATGCAACAAACCAAAGACCAGAGGTCATTTAGAATGATAGACCGCACCAACTTAGGGTTGCTTCCACCTTTTTCCCACTGGAGTCTCCTTTACTGCTTCCAAACCACCGTTGACTCTCAAAGGGACCTCACGCTGCAAGACATCACCAAACATGACCCTTTCAGCCGATGTAAATACTACAAATCCCTTCAAGACACTGGTCAACACTAAAAATTCTGAACTGCCTTCACCCTTCCCGCTAGATTTCCTTTCATCATTTCCAGGGGAAATCTTCAAACATGACGATGTAAAACTTCATACCCAACATGTCGAGACACTCAAAGAGACCGAAACTCCCTTTAGTTCCCCTCGCATATATCATCCCGCTGCGAGAGGACCTACTTAACCGAGAGGAAAAAGAGATTGACATAGCACTGTCACCAAAAAGGGAGAGTCCTTACTTTAATCAACTGGAGGGTTGGCCAACGGCGAATTGTCGGTGGCCGCACATCATTCGTGCATTAACTCTTTATTGGGGGTGTACACTAGCCAAAAAGAAGAACCGTGGACCCAATCAAATTGGTCTGATGGACAAGACATACCACAAGCAAACAGCAAACGTGTAGGGGGGGAACCACTGCAAGGGCTCCCCGATGTACTTTTCAAATTAATTAACTAGCTACACGCTTGCGTACCAACTTACAAATAAGAATTCAAACTCAGGAAACAAATCATTTAGAAAGGATCCTCGGCTCAAAACGCCTCACATATGACATTTCCAAAACACAAAGACATGCCACACAAACACCGTTTACTAAAACACCAATTTTTTTCCTTTAACAAAACATTTTGAAAATAAGCAAACCCATTGGGTTGCACAAACACCAATGGCATCCCATGAGCCTCGCACATGCATGTTCTCGTGCCGCACCGGCACGCACCTCATGTCCATCCAGGCACTCATCCACTCGTGCCATTAACCATATCCCTTTTCACATACACTCATGCATGTGGTTGCCCATGAGAGCACCAAGGATCAAAACCAAACCTTTCCATTTTTCAAAACCAAAACATTCAACCCACACCTTTCAAACCTCATACCTCATTTTATTTTTAAATCGTTTCATTTGAAAGTATTCTCTAAGACCAAAACATTTTTTTTACTTAAAACCAAATTTCCACAAATCCAAAACAAAAAGACGAGAAATGATGCAAGAGAAGACTTGTGTCAGCAGGTGACTGGAATGTATGGTTGGCGGTCATACGCCAGTTACGCCACCACCACAGAGGGCATTCTATGACAGCTTCCCTAGCTCTACATAGCTTTACAGACCCTACGAGCTCACTAGGACCACTGACCTTACCCCTTTTAATTTTCCTTAGACAAGATTAACCGCAAGGACCAAAAACTCAGAAAAACCCCAAAAAAACTTGGTAACTTGAGTCCCGCCATGAGGGGTGCTGGCCAGGCACCTTACTCGTAGTTAGGACGTCGAGTCCCGACAACCTTAACTCAAGTCCACCGTGACTCTATCCCAAAAGAAAACGACCCAAGAGAGCAAACCTTTCCCTTTGATACCATTTTGTCAAGAACCAGGATGGGTCGTCATCCGACCCGGTGCCCGACCCGGTCCGCGGTAAGGCCCGAAGGGAATTCCCGATCCCCACGGGCTGGCACAAGTGCCCGGGTATCAAAACTAACACATGGGAACAATTTTACCCGAAAAAAAACAGCAGAAAAACAACTAACCAGATAAATAAATTGAAATTAGAAATAGAAAACCAAACACACCTTTAAACTATGAACAGGTTTAAAGTCTACACCTCCAACCAATAACTAAAAAGGAAAGATGACAGCAGAAACTAAAACTCTTACTCAAACCTCAAAGCAACATGAGAGGTGAGAAATCCACATGTCATAAACGTTAACCTTCACGAGAAGACCACCAACGACCAACCACCATCACTGAGCACGGTGCCTCAACCTAGAATACACAGAGAACAAGGCCTACATACACCCAAAGGTGTATGTAGGGTGTGAGCAAAGAGCCTAGTGGGATGTCACCCAATAAAAAGGTTTCACGCATAATTATTAAAGGAAAAATACATTTTCAATATTAACAAAAGAAAAGAAATAAAATCTTGAACGGTTTAAAAGAAAACAGAATTAAAGGAAGCTGTTTTAAATGGAACAACTTAAATTAAAACACACGCACCCTTATTTTTTTTAAATAACCAATATGTCACACCGATGAGCACAAAGTAACCAATGAGCACTAATATAGGAGAGGCCACATGGGTATCAGCTTGCTTGGTTCCCTAGATCTCCGTGTCTCGGTGAAACATGGCTTAGAAGGCCACGACCCTCAGAAAACGTGGCTTAGAAGACCACGACCCTCAGAAATGCATATGTTTAGTTAGTGTTGCAATCGTTAGTCCTGCCAATGAAACTGGGTCGGGTCACCTCCAGAACACTCTCTCACTAGTCTACTCTACCCTCCTAGCTACCCGGGCTTCCCATTTTGTGCTCAAACAAGATTCAAGTTAATGTCACATGTCACACTAATGCATAAAAGCCAAACAGGGTACTCACACACGAAAAATCACACTTTGAACACCCAAACCCGATTTTAAAACCATACGCACATCAAAATCTTTTCAAAACACAATCTCCATAGGTAACATACTAAATTAGACCAATTTCTGCAATAAAAAAACACTTATCATTAAACAAACCACCACTTACACATATAAATACCATTTTGAAATAAGACGCATAGTAAAACTTTTTTTTTCAAAAAGTTTCACACCATGGTCATGATTGAATAAACCATTTCAAAATCTCATAAAACAATAGCAACAGTGTCACGTGGCTTTACACATACTCAAGTAACCATTTCCACATTCAAAACACATTATAACATCACACACACTCAAATACCATTTTAAAGTGTGTTCTGCACCACACCAACAGTTAGATGGAAGACCTTACACCATATGTAAAACACCTTTGCAAAGATCACCTAATTAAATAAGCCAAAAATAAAAGTACACAAAATAGTTTAAAAGAAATCACTTGGTGTTACTGACTAAACCCGCTCCAAAACTTCTTTGTCAACCAGTCACACAATACGCCATGAAAAAGATATATTTCGCATCTGTTGAACAGATCAATAATCTAACCGCACAATAAAAAAAACACCAAAACTAGATAGATATGAGTTTTTAAGCAGAAAGAACACACATAAAATAGATATGTTATTAAACAGTTCAAATGCATCCCAAACATCAAAGAAAAACAAATTTACAATGAACAAATAAACTAAATGATATACTAAACAAACTAATCATGAAAATTAATTTATCAAATAATACGTAGGCGTGGAACCACCTACCTGCATATAGCGACTTCTGAAAATTCGGTGCGAGACTCCAATTGCTCATCAATCGCACCAAAATGAAACCAAAATGAACCTTAACAAAAAAAAGATAACAAAAATTACATCAAAATCGAACTGCAAACAGCACAATTTAATCCCCACACAACATGAATTAAAACCAAATAAAATTGGAATCAAAATATAAAACTAAAACCCTAGTAGAGAAGAGAAAACTCACCCAAAGGGGTGTCGGGCCAGTAGGGGGGTCGCCAAGGTTCGCGTCAGCAAGGGGTATTGGGGATCGTTGGATGGGCTAGGGGGTTGGGTGCTTCTAACAGCAAAAAGGGTTCAGCCGGTAGGAATGGGAGGTGGCCGAACCAGGGGAGTGCGCTGGGGTTTGCCGAGGCGGTGCGAGGGGAGTCAAGGCGTCGGGGCTAGATCGCCGGAGGGGGTGCGGGGCGCCGGCACAAGACGGGTGGAGCAGGAGAGGGGAGTGGGAGGATGGAGGTGGTGCGAGCTGGGGAAGGCAGGGGATGGCCGAGGGGGGTGCGGCCGATGCCAATCTGCTGGTCGGGCGGTGTAGCACAGGGGAAAGGGAAGGGAGCTGCGATTGGCGATGGGAAGGTGCGGCGCGGGCTGGTGTCGTTGGACAGAGGTCGGCCAAGGGGAGCCAAGGCCTGTGGTGAGGTAGGGAGGTGTCGGTGCGGCATGAAGTGAGGGGAAGGAAAAAAATGGCTGGCCATGGGAGAGCGGGTCGCGACGGGAAGGGGAAATAGGGGAGTCTGATGGGATTCTGAGCCGGAGTAGGAGAGGGCGGCGGTCCTGATCAGGGGGGAGTAATGCTCGAGCAGGACAACCAGGGGGGATGGGTGGGGTGCAGCGCGACGGAGGGTTCTCAGGGGAGGAGGCATGACCTACGTGGGGAGAGGGAAGAGGGGCTGGCCGAACCCTAAGAAAAAAGGAAGATTAAAAAAAAGTAATGAAATAAATAAAATAAAATAAGTAAAATAGAAATAAAAAAAAGTTACTAACACTACATAATATTAACTATAATAAATATTATTACAAATATAATAAAAACTTGATAAATTTTTATATCCTTAATACTATTAATAATTGTATTATTATTACTCTCAAACAACACTCATACCATTAATATTAAAACAATTACTAAAAGTTTATTAAACATCTATTTTTTTCCTGTTTTATTATTCATTATTATTTCATCATCCCATTATTAATCATTTTTAAAGCCGGGCAGACCTCGCGGTCTCAAAATCACGCCCTACCTGTGCATCCGGTGACGCAGAGCCCAAAACACTCATAAAAATTAAAAATAATAAAAATAATAATAATAACAACAACATAATAACATACAAAATAATCTAAATAATAAACTATAAAATGATAAACTTAATGAAATGCTATTAATAAAAATAATGCTCTCAATTAAATTATTATCCAAGATAATAATAATGATATTCTAAAGTGACATTGATATTATTTCTTTTTGTTATTGAAACCATTCCTAAATCATTTTTTCAACAATTTAACATCGGTAAGGCATGGGGTGACCCGGGCGGGGTCACGCGGTGGCCCATGCGGGGCCGCATGACTTCGACTGCGTTGCGCTGGACGCAAACAAGGCCCAAACATAAAGAACTCGAAAACTTACGTCGGGTTTGGACCCGAACTACCGGACGCAAGGAAAATTAATAACATAAATAAATTAGAAACGACGGGCGTGACACCTCATCCTTCTCAAAAATATATCTACCATTCATTGTCTTATTCATTAACACTTTATTCCTTTCATATGTAATTTTTAATCTCTTTATCCTCAATACAAAAACAATTACTTATACTACCTTCCAGATTCTCCTCATGAGATTTTCCCATAGTACGTAGATTTTTATAATTTCCATACTTTCCACATTTAAATCATGTATCCATTAATAATACCTTAGAGAGACAAATATTCCCATCCATTTTTTTAATCAAACACTTCAATTTTCCATTGCAGTTAATTTATTCATGTCCTTCTATTCTATTGTAAAATTATCTTCATGATACTCTGACTCATTTAATTGGGTGCTTCTTTACACATTTTAAATATAAAGGGTACATAATATTCTCTCCACCATGGCTACCATTAACTGAACTATCAGTGAAGTTTTCCCTTCTCTAAGTTTGTGAGTCCAGGATTTGGTTAAGGTACACATTAGAAATCATGTTCTATGAAAACTAATTTTGAATAATCACAATATCTGTTACTCTAGTCATCTTCTCATTTTTATTATAATTAGAAAATAATTTAGCAAATTTGATTTTAAGGTAGTTCATTCTATTTCCCATAACAAACTAAGACCATAAATCAAATTGTTTGAAAAAAAAACCATAATGGAAAATCACATAGACTAAAAATTAATTTTGGGAGTCTAAATCATTACACCTTAGATTTACTATATAACACCATAGGTTTATCATAGGTCATTTATAGTCATCATAAATTTTAATCCATTATGATGGTTTGTAAAAAAATTTAATTCCCAAATAATACCCAAGGAGAGTGTAAAATCAGGTGTATAGAAATGACCATTTTTATGAAGCAGTTCCCAGTCTTTTCTAGACCAACATATTTTTTTCATAGATATTAACTCAATGTACATCTATTCTAGTGACATATCCAATTCCAGTATCTATGGATGGATGTAATTTAATAGAAACCAATAAATCTATCATTTACCAAAATTTTAGGTCATTTTCCCAAACATTGAATCAACCATATATTTATCCTTAGAGACATCCCTAAACATATCCTTATAAATTTTCCAGGGGATATATATAATTTTTTCTCATCCTAGTTTCCAAAGGGTATCTAAACAGTTCTTATAGTAAAAAATAAAGCAAAACAAGATTCTCATTAATGTATATTACATTATATTAAAATAATATTCCATCCATCACACAAATACAGACATGAGGATCATAATAGTTTAGTGAGTTTGGAATTCTAAAACACAATATTGTTAATTCAGAGAGGATCTTAGATTTCTCCCATGTTGATCTTCCCCCTTTTTCTCTTATATAAATATCTTTATTCATTACCTAGGGAATGAATACATAAGAATGGGTGAGCTCAAATAATTTGTAGAGGTAAATAGAGGAGGTATGAAAGTATAACAAGATCATATGGTAATTTGGATAGGAGCATAAAACTTGGAAGACATGCCATTCATATCATAGATCATTATACAGTGTCATGGAATAATTCATAGCAGTTTATAAGACCCGAATCAATGGGAAATTAAATACCATGATCCATGAGTGTATAAAATTTGAATTAGACATGGATTATTGATATACATATAAGAATAGAAAATAATTTTCTTCGTAGACAAGGGGGAATTATAAAAATTATAAAGTCACTCTATGGAGGGATACACCACCTAGATAGTGCACACAACAATCCATAGAGGCAAAAATTTCCTCATAGTGTAATCGGTTCACTCCCCAAACCAACATTTTAGTCAAAGTTTATTTTCAGTAACATCATAGAAGATAAATCCCCATATTGATCCGAGTTCAGTCCCAGTTCCAACATAGATATACTAAACCAGGTTCACTCCCCGTTCCAACATTATATTATTAAACTGAGCTTACTCCCCAATCTGGCATGTTATATATCATGATTCATAAATCTTCACCCAATTAATTGTACATTGATATATATCTAATACATCATTGATTATAATGTTACCACCATCCTTGATCATAATTTCTACAACATCATTGGATATAATGTAAACACTATAGAATAATGATAATCATTCCACAACTAATGAAATAAAAAAAATTTCCTATATATTTCATCATACCATAATCAAAGGAAGTGTGGGAAGCTTTATAATCATTTCATCATTTCATCATTGAATACACCATGAATAGAATTTAGTTTGATAAGAGTTCTATCATGTAACAACCTGCTGATTTGAAATGGTTTTCAACATCATCATTCCATCATAAACAAAATAAATTTAGAGAAATAATATATATAGTATTGTTGGATCATATCTCGATTAACTTAAAAAATTATCTAAGGATGAAAAATTTTACATGTAGATTTATTTTGAACGAACACATGATACATTTTTTAAGGAAAAATATTTTCTTTCTAAATCTATTTTTAAAACCAAAAATATTTTAAAAATAAATTACTTTTAAAACAATATTGTAATCATATAAAAGATAAATTAAAAATTATTTCAATACATTTGTTAGGGAAAATATAATTTACGCTTTCAAAAATTAGTTTTTTAAAACAGATTTTTTAACAATATTAATCATTGAAAATAACCATGAAAACATTTGAATTAACTTTTAGATAAAAAAAATTTCAAGAATAAAATAACTTTCATTTAATCCATACATATTAAAACAATTCATCTTTTCATTTTTTTTTGTAATAAAAAAATGTGTATTATTATTTTGAATGACATGTATACTCAGAATTTTTTTATAAAAAGTATAAAATTAATAAATTTGTATTTTAAAAATCTCTTGAATAATTTTAAAAACATTTTTAATTTTTTTTAGATAACATAATTTTGGAAAAACTGTTTTTGACCGATAATATGACTTTTCTTACTATATTTTATTTTAACTCTTCATTATATATAAAGAGTAAAAATATGAGAAAAAATACATTCAAATGAGATAACCCAAGAGGAATAAAATTTATGATATACTTGATAGTGTTTTAATAATATTTCATCATTGGAAGCATAATCATAAACCGTACTGATAAACAAAAATATTTTAACATAAAATTATTACCACTTTTGGTAAATTTTAATCTTAAGACATATGAAATATTAATATTAAACGAAATAGACAATATCAATAATGAATAATATTGATGATATAATGTGTTGAAGGGGTATAATATAAACCACATAGAAGAGGATAGGTGCATGAAATAACTCATATTCCATTAGAGGGAAATTGAGAAATAACCCTTATCGATTTGTTACATTTTGAACTGTAAACCACCTGAAAGTGAGATACTTAAATTCTGATATAAATTCAAATAATTTGAAAAATAATTATCATAAAATAAATTAATTGGTATTATATACACTACAAAAATGATATGGGTGTTGAATGTGGTATGTTTGTTTGCAGAAGTTGAAAGTGAGATAGAAATCCTTTAATTATTCAGTAACTTTTCAATCCTAAGACCCATGAAATAATAAAATAAATATAATAATAATTATCATTAAATTAGTTATATTAAATATATATCATGTCTTAGGTCAGTATAGAAACCATAAAAAATAAATTAGTGGTGAATATGGCAATAGTCTCTCAGAAATAAAAGTGTGAATCGAAATCCATTTTCTGAATGTCATGACATCCGTCACACTCTTTTGAACCTAATTTATAAAAAATATTAATTTATTATATATTTATTAAATAAAATTAATTATATATATCATACCAAATAAGACTTACAAATAACCAATTATTACCCATCTAATAACAACTCTACGTTAAAGTCTTGTTTTGTGTGATAACTGCTTTTTTATATGTTTTGATTTGGTGTTGCATTTCTATTATATTGATCATGGATAAATCACATAAAAAGATTTAATAATGAAATAATTATAATATTTATACAACAAATTTTCTTTTATGACCAATCATGAATTTTGGTTTTTATATTTGAAGTATGTTACGATCATGGAGATGGTAGGTCGTATATAAACTTGATTAATGTTTCAATTTTTAATAGATCGTTATTGAAAGGAGGAAAGTAACGTATAATCATCATTTAATGATAAAAATATCCTAATAAACATATTAATTATTTAAATATATATATATATATATATTTCTTTCATGTAGTTTGGGGATTAAAAGAGTCACATTGCTTCACAAAGGCCTTACTCTACACATATATAAGCTGCATTATCATATTTCTTTATATTAAAAGGTATGAAATATAATGATATATATTATATTTACATAATTTTAAACATTAATTTAACATAATAATTATTTTATATTTATAAAAAATAAGCATTAACATTACACTTATCACTTCCCATTTAAATCATGATTCAATCATATCACTTCGTGAGGCTGTAGCTATCTCCACACATAATCGACATTTTCGTATTCCACAAAATGAAATACCAATGGTACATGTCAAATGATAATTTAATAAGAATAATAGTATCATATATATAATAAATAATCAATAAATCCAACATTATATACCACTAATAGAGTAGGTAATTGAAAGATTAGATAACATCAGTTCGTGAGGCGGTAGTCTATCATAGACACAAATGATGATTTCGTAACACATTTGATGGAAGTGGAGAAGGATGTGTAACATTATATTATTATAATAACACCCCTTTTAAGGGAAAATAATTATGTTATTATATATTCTTGTTTTGAAAATATTTTATAGAGGTGGATAAATAAATAAAATAAATATTACCATTGAATAAAATTAACCTTTAATAGGGTATCCTTGTTAGGTTTCCACTAAAGACATCCTAGGTTGGGTTTCTATCAAAAATAATTTTTCTAGCATGATATAAAGGAATTTTTGAAGTTGATTATCCAGAATAATTTAAGGATGAAATGTCCATATGTGTTAATAAGATAGGATATATGTGGCCTT
Source organism: Viscum album (assembly GCA_963277665.1). Taxonomy (NCBI): domain Eukaryota; kingdom Viridiplantae; phylum Streptophyta; class Magnoliopsida; order Santalales; family Viscaceae; genus Viscum; species Viscum album. The sequence continues at coordinate 959,819,906 of OY728155.1, forward strand.
TTATAAGTTGGGGAGTGGACACACTCGGAATTTTTGAAAAGAAAGAAGTGATCCTATGTTTTCAATATGGAAAAAATTGCAAAATTTATAAATTATCTAACAGTAGTGGTTTCATGGATGAAATATTTCATGAAAATAGTTTTTAGTTAATTTAATGGTTTATTTTTGAAAATATTTTCTTAGTTAAACCCCCATGTTAACTCATTTTACCAAAGCTTTGTTAATTAATTTTTACTAAATTCACTATTCATTTTGGTAAAAATTTAATATTAAATTATCAGAGATTATAAATTAATATGATTCAGAATATTGTATCCATTTTTACCGAATCAATTCACCTAATTGTAAAATTTTAATATAAAATTAATATTGTAGATATGATTATAAAATATGTTTTTAGAGAGAAAAAGATCAAAATATAGAATTTTTTTGTATAAAAAATATATACACAATTGATTCAAATGAAATAAATTTTATTAATATATAATTAATTCAACTAATATTAATTTAATACCATTTAAAAATGTAATTTACCATTATAAATATTTAATTTGAATAGTCAGTTTTCAGTTAAAATTCAGTATTTTTCAATATTCAACAACAAAATAAACTATTAAGAAAAATACAACCCCAAAGTTAATTTTCCCATTATTATTTATGAAATGATTATTTTTTTATCAAATTATTTTATTAATAGCTTAAAAAAAATTATAACATCATTATTGGCGACAAAACTGAATTTTAAAATAATACAGTTTTTAAGCCCAAAATTGTATTTATTATTATTTCATTTCTAACGAACACTTGTAAAACATTTTTTTACTATATAATATATTAATTTTATAAAATAATCTTCCAAAAGTCATTTGGTAAAATTATTGATAAAGAACACACTTGTGTAGAGAAATATTTCCATTTATTCTAAAAAGGGATTTATTTTCATTTCAAAATAATTGGTTCATAAAGATTGAATTTGTAATACATATTTTCATATTTTAATTAATATTATTCATAATCATTATTATAATGGATAATTGAAAGCTGTAATAATAATATTACAATAATTTGTCACGTCTCATTTAAACTCAGTGTTGTGTGTAATGAAAGCTAATCTCAGAGTCTTGTGTAATGAAAGAAAAAATCTATATTGGGAATAACTCAAGATTAAAATAGTGTTTCATGTAGAGAAAAGATAAAAAATATTAACTTTATTTCAAAAACATATTTCATAAAATATATGGGTGTTACACTCTATTTTCATCATTTTTTAGGTTTAGACTCATATATTTTAAAATGGGATTATATTTTACCCTATGAGAGAGATTTATTTCAATTACAAAAATTTGATTATACATCATTTTTATTATATTCATTGTTTCTCATGGGTTAGTATGTTTTTTTTCTTGTACAATTTGTTATGTATATAGAGGTATTCTTGTGTAAAAGTTAATTATTCTTAGTCCTCTAATTGTTGAGATATTCCAACATTGTGATAATTTAATTCCCTTATAATATCAGTGGTGAGATTGGGATTTCATATTAAAACTACTTCCATTCCATATGTACCCCCAATGAGTTGGTTCATGATAGGGTGGATTAGGTTCAAAAAAAGGTTTTAAAATGTTATAGATTTTTCATCACCATATCATTATGGTTTAAACCAATTAGTGTTCTGTATTATGAATTAGTACACTGAATAACAACGTGGATGATACCATTAATTTGAGATTTATTTGGTTATGAATTGGAAGATGAAAAACTCATAAAAATATTACCGGAAATTGTTGGGTGTGCATTTGATGAAAATAATAGGTTCTGAGAAATGATTTCGGAATTCTGAAAAATACTACTTGAAATTTTTGTTTTTGTTAAAATTAGTACTAAAATATATTTTTATATATATATTCTATAAATTTTATATATTATGTTATATTGAAATTAATGTTTAATTGGAAAATAAATCAATAACAGATTTATTTTATATTTAGTTAGTTAAATATTAATTAGAATACTTCCTATATTAATACACTAATAACAATTCAATAATGAGTACATTAATGAATATTTCCTCATTTAAAACCATTATGTATTAATGATTTTTTCTATATATATATATTATAGATAACCCATAAATATAATTGAATTATTTTTATCCTTTACATTATATGATTTTCGGGACACACTATTTATTAATTTAAATTTAATGATTTGAAATTTTGGAGAATATTTACTCTGCTAAAGAAATATCATGCTATTAATTTTTATATTTTTCATTTCAAAATTTTAAAATTGATTAAATGATAACATATTTAATTTATTTGTAAATATATACATCGCTACTGAATTATGTATTGTTTATTTATTAGAATAACAAGTATATTTTTAAATGTTAAATAATAATGTCTAATGGGATGTTAAACTTTATTACAGTATTTAAAATATTTAGGATAATTAAAATATGGGAATGAAGAAATTTATTATACATTGGTTTATCTGTTTGATTTTTGAAATAATATACCATTTACAAATATTAGTAAATTAATAACATTAATTATATACATATCAGAACATTGTATAAAACCATTCAAGTAGTGTTGTAGAATATTTTTTCCCTTATAGTTTATTACAAATTAATATGCTTCATCTTTCATGAGAACATGGAATACATAGACATTCTATTAAATTGGTTTATTGATCATGCATTTATAATGAAATTAATATCTTATATTTGTATATTAATGATCACTACATATTGGTAATGTATTGTTTATAGGTTGTTATAAGATTATTTTTTCAATTTTTTTTGTGATATAATTTGATGATAAATGATTTCATACTAATTATGTTTTCAAAATAATGAATTTAATTGGAATTTTTTTTCTAAATGTTTTGTGATTTTAAAATGATTTTATCAAAAAAAGTATTTTTGGGGTCTGTTTTGAATGATTTCATGTATTTTGGTGTAAAGTAAGATTTATAGACCAGAACACTATCATTTTTAATGATATTTCAATGAAACTGGGCTCAATAGATACATCACGAAGGTCTAATGTAGTTGAGTTCTACCGTATCATTAACAAAAATTTGATTCCCTCATGAGGAAAATAACCAATGTTAAGAAAGTATGATATAGTTTTCTTTGGTGATGATGTGGACACCAAGAATCTAACAACCATGTTCCCATCCCTTTAGATGTGAGTGATCTCTATATGGATTCCCATGAGCTGTTTACCCTTCTTGATAATGTACGCACTATTCCACGGGTAATTTTTATCGCTTGATAGTGATTTATATAGTATAAAGGAATTTGTCTCCACCACTTTTAGAATGATATTTAATTGCTCACATAACTCGATCTGTATGATGATATCCCAGGGCTTAGCCTGTAAAGCATCGCCTATTACATAAAATAGTGAGAATGAAGCTAAGACATATGACTCATGGTCCCTAATAACACCTCCACCTCGCATCTCCCCACTTATAAGGTACCAGTACTTGTTGAGTTTGATCCCACGTCTGAAAGGGTTCAAAAAGACCCAATGCCCCTGCCTCATACAATTTCCCTACTTAGATAAAACACGATTTGGAATGATTGGTCTTACAGACGGAGTGACTTGGCATTTTGTGCACAAACTGACCAAGTCCAATATTTTTTTATTCATATTAAATATGATACTGATTTAAGATCCTATAGTATTATTGTGTAGAGGTAAATTCCTAGACATCCAGATAGTCCAACATCCATCCATGAGGATGACAGCTTAGGATTTCCACTTGATACCATGATCGCTCGATCCTTGAAAGCACAAGTTGAAAAAATTGGCTTGTATTCCTCTATGATCATTCAACCCTATGGATTCCATGTACACCTTCCATACCAATCTATCCCAATACCTATCAAATAAGAGGTGCCCCACCATTTCTTATTTTGGATCTCTACAACACCAGCACCTAGATTCCATGCTCACTCCCATGTGTTGGGTTTTATCTTTAATGGGAAATTATTTATTCCTCACTCTCCATAATAAGGAATTAAATTTGTATGGAACCTCCTTGCACCAAAGTGACTCCCCCATGGGTCACCATTAGTTTGATCAATCCTTGTGTGATAATAGGGCTTGATTGAGAAATCACCTGACTGGGAGCCCATGAAAATATGTTTATCTAGATCTTCTCTAAGAACAATAGTGGCAAAATAGGCTCAATGGTCCTCATCAAAAATGGACAAGAGAATTTCAAGGTGTCTTCATGATTCTCTAATAGAGATATAAACTCTGGGTAATCCCAAAAACCACAACCTACCTCCCCCCAATCATGATTCAAGAAGTTAGTGTCCCCCCTTCCCAGCAGCCATCGAGTGTGTTGGCTCAGGGTATCCATGTATGGGTGGATCGTATTCCATATCTAAGAAGGATTTCTCCTTGGTAAAATCACATACATTAGATATGTTTCTTTCATGGTCATAAAATATAATGTTTGTCCTTCCACATCCTCCCACACATGTTTAGTGTTCATCCCTTGAATGGTCGACGAGACGCTTCACAAGTTGATGCCCCCATTAAAGATTGGTCTTTCAAGGAACATCCATGAAACCTAGTGATGTTTTCCTACCATATTTAATTCCCTTATAAATGATACAATAATCATATCTATGTTTCCAGTCACACCATTTTTTACCATTAGGGTGGACAGGATATGCCTGGGAATGGAAACTAGGACAATGTTCACGAGAGTTATGCGACCTTCAAAATATACGAACATGTTTTTCCTATTATAGATTTTCCTCGAGATCTTGATAATGATCAAGTAAAGTTGGTGAACCCAAAGATATATAGGACTAACCATAGCTTTGAGATATTATATAGGGAATGATCCCCTTCTCATATTCATACTGGTGTCCAGATCCCATTCTCTCTTATCTGATATTTGTTTCCCATAAGATTCTTTAATACATATTCAACTCCTGGTAACTTCACTGATATTAATCCTCTACAATCGTGTTCATCCCTTGCACTGACCTCCTACATCCATTAATAAATAAATAAAATATTTATAATGCTTCCATGAAATGGGATAATGTGGGGGGGGATTTTTGAAAGGTTGTCTTTTTTTAAACAAATATTTATCTAGTACTGAGTATGATTTTTATATGATTGGTGTTTATGCATTATATTTTTAATTATATTTTATAGAATGGATTTAAAAAAATTATTTTAATGGTGTTCATGTTCAATTATGATTTTATTGAATTGGTTTTTACCAATGAAATATTTTATAAAATTCCTCCAATTATTTTGGAATCATTATAACTTTTCATGTAATTTTTAGTGGAATATTATAACATGTTAATTAGGTGGGTGGAATTCATATGGTGGATGGATGGAATGACCCATAGTGAGTTACTATGAATGTGAATGATTTGGATCGATATTATTTTGGAAAATTGGTGTCATGTCTTGGTTATTATTTTTGTTATATTTGTTACAATAGATATATTTATTATACATCCATGTTATTTGACATGTTGGACTACTTATACTTATGGTTTTATGTGCTCTTATAATTATTGAATTGGTTCATTATCTTCTTTTTGTTTCATGATATATTGGATAACTAGAAGGAGAAATATAGATTTTAGGTGTAAATGATGTCTCATGGAATTAGTATCGTTTCATCTCATGGGTAAGAGGGTATTGTATGATCTATATTGGTCACCATGTGAAATTAATTTTGACACAAAATAGTTTGGATGGATTTGGGATCTTATATGTGTGTGTTCCATAACAAGGGAATTGAAGTGGATCCTATGATTCATTTTCATATTTATTTTTATGACTAATGAGTCTCTCTATCAAATTATGAATGATTTGCCACCTTTTAAAAGAATTTGTGACATGAATATCAAAGTTGAAGAATTTTTATGGTAAGAGTTGTGAACAATAACTTTTCATTCACTAGATAAAATTTTTGAATATTGGATCAGGTTTCGGGAGTTGAGATATATTTTCAACCAACTTTCTGGGAACCATCATATGTTTAATTTCATAGTTTGGTGTGTTTGTTCTATAATAGGTCCAAGATTAGAATCCTCCATGATGATTTTATATGTATGAGAATGTACATTGTATTTTATAAAACATTGTAATGAGATAGATGATTTATTATATTCCATGAGTACTATTAAATTCTTTTCATATTGGTCCATTTCTAGCTTCATGTGTATGACTTCTCATGCCTATTCTCACATAAGAATACTATGACTAGGTATCACATTTCAAGATAATTAGGGAAGTGGGTACCGTAAAATTGAATGTATCTTATTATTATTCTAATGAAATGTTTTAAGATTGACGATTCATTGGTTATATAAAAAACATGGACATGGGTAATATGAAGTAATTTGGCATTAGGTTTTTCTCAGGTGAACACCCCTAATGAAATTCAATGGATTCATTTTCATATTCATATTAATATACGACACCTTAAAGGTAGGGATCCTTAAATATGTGCATTGAGAATATATATTCAATCACACATTTTGGGATCTGAATCTGGTTCTTCCCTAAACTATAACAGTTTCAAGTGGGTTGTCCTTTGAGATATTTGGATGGGGCAGAAGGTATTGCATTTTTAAAACCGGCCAGTTAAAATGTTCTCTCTATTGCATGTACATTTCTAGCTGTTGGTGATAATTATATTTCCTTTAAAATAAGTATGTATCCAGGAACATTATTTAAATGACATGCTAATTGACTAACTCAATTGATTCGATGCTTTTCATTCATGTTTGGAGTATAGTGTCTATGAATATCTAGAAGCGGTATAGTCCTGAAATTCAAACATTGAATCGTGATCTAATTTCAATCATATTTGATCGAGACCCTGGTTCTCCATGTTGGGTTCTTTGTAAATGCTTCAAATGGTTATAATGGGATAATTTTTAGGCCATTGGCAGAAACAACTCTTTTTGGGAAGTGGTTTAGTTAATACCTTTCCTTGGGTTTTTTTCTATAATAAGCTACCAAAATTACGAATTTTTCTAATTGAATAGATATCGGTTAAATCTAGTGAATACCTTAAATAGAGTACAATTATTTTCTAGGTCTATTAATAGTTTAATTTCATTAATTAATTTTATGTTTCCTTTTTAAAATATACATAATCTATATAAGAAATGGATGTTTTATCCTTAGTAATTTGATCAATTAGAAATTATTGAACATTTTAATGGGGTTCTAGGTTATGTAGAATTGAATTCCTTATTAAATATATCACATTATGTTCTCATGTATATCTATATGGTCGGTGCGTTGGTCAAAATTTATTAGTTAACTGGTTGGGATCTTATTAATCTTGAGTTTTCTGTTTCACTAAGTTCTCTCGGTATATCATATCATGTTGTGGGAAAGATAATCTCATATTAGTTCAATAAATACCTTGGTTATGACTAATGTAGTCACATTGGATGGATTATAAAGGATTGTATAAGAGATTTTTACTGGATCATTATGCCATGAAACCTTTAGTCAACCACCTATTGATTTCCAAAGAGTGAAACACTCATTGTGGAGAGAAAATAACATTTTATATTTATAGTATTATGGGTTTCCTTTTTTATTTATCAGTCTCTCAAATAATTTTTAGGTAGTATAGGATGGGTCTTTAGTAAGAAAATGAGGATGGAGAAATATAAGCTTCACCATTCCCTGATTCTCATTCTAGTAGAGGTCTTTTTTTACATGGGGTTGGACATGTTGGGATTCAGGCATGAAAAACAAAGTTTTTGGATGAATTCCACTATTCCATAACTCTGGGTGTGCCCCTGGGAAAGGTGTGCAAGGAGTCTATATATGGGAAACACACAGAACAATATGGTTGTTTTGGATGTCATTGTGGATCTAATACATTAGAATGATGAGCGGAGGGTGATATAGGTGAATGAGTTGAAAATAAAGGGGTTAAATCTACCATACTTTGACTAAGGCAATAATATATAAAAAAATTGACATTTTTTCTATTTTCCAAAGTGGCTTCCTGTGGTGACTAGGTTAATGATCATTTGGCCTAGTGTAGGTGGGTTATCTGAAATGTATTGTACCAATAAGCCATACAAATTTCTATGTCATAGTGATGGTCATTATGACTTTTATAATTTTTATAATGGTTATTGAATCATTAAGTAGGTCATGAACTTTGATTCATGACTATGTTCAATGATTTTGGGGGAATTCATGAATTTTATTTCCACCCAAATTAATCTTCCAAAAATTCCTCCTTAGTTATCTATAAATTACACCCTCAAACTAGGTGATTTGAGAGGTTACTATCTAAATTTTATCATCCATTTAATTTTTTTGTCTAGGTTCTTCTGAAGGATCCAACTTAAGGTTGGTGGATTCTCTCTCAAAACAATTTATCCTAGAAAACGAATTAATTACTTCATAAATAAATCCTCTCTATTTTGTAGGGAACACATTATTTTTTTGAAATCCTTATTTGATTTATGAATATGAATTTATAAAATATTGGGTGTTATAACAAAATGTTTGATATGGTCACATTGTGAACATTTTTTTAATATAATGTTTGGGTGAAATACTTTTTCATTCACATTAATTTCATGTTTTGATAATTTATTGTATGAGGCGTTTTTGGTTCATACTAATCCCCCATTGCATTTTTGTGGTACACATGGGTACATATCTATGTGGTGACATTACACTAGAATGATAGATATCCTCTTATGTAGTTAGGACTATTGAAAGGAAGGTTGGATACATTGGTGTGTGATGAATGAATAGGTTCTTCCATATGGAAATAAATATTTTCATTATTTTTATATATGAAACAAGGTTAAAAATATAGCTAAAATTATTTCCTCCTATTTTTATCTAAAACATTTACCTAAATTTTCCTTTTACATTTCTCATACATGGGGAGTATTTTGGATGTCTTTTCGAGACGATATACACATTAACTATATTTCAATTCTAGAGTGTATGCATTTATTATTCTTGAAGATACAGTTATTAGTTTCCACTTTAATAATAATAAGATGTTAAAATTATTTGGATTATAGTAAATATGGGATATTGGTGATACACGTCACCTGGAGCAAGGTCGTTCCCCTGTGATCTCTATTTCTTTTGTTCAAGGAATTATTGTCTTATAATTTTTGTAATATTAATAGTTGTCGCAGTATGATTATTTATATTTTTATAACTTAAAGTTAATTGTTGGTATATTTATGCATCGTATTATTTTATTTTCTTGGATAAATATCTTTTAGGTGGTTATATACATCTATACTAGTAAATCATTTCACATGATATTAGAAAATATTATTAATGTATTGGTAACATGTTCTGACTGGGGAATTTAATCTAAAGTTGGTGTCCCCTCAGCGTCTCCAATGATAATGGGTCAGGGGTAGGATTTGAAATATATAAATATATTACCATTCAAAAATATTAATATAATAATAATTTCATCATTTTTAAATATATTTTTTTGTTTAAAACATTTCCTAATCATTCGTGACATAAACATTACGACAATGTTCATTTATGTGGTAATACTGAATAGAACACGAATACATTATTACAGATGAATGAGTAAGAAAAATGTATTATATATGGATAATATATATTTTATATAATCATAACAATTCTATAAAAATTTTATTTTTAAATTAATTACACTTTTATAAAAAACAATTACGATTGTTATGAAAGATTAAATACTTTATTCATCGAGGTTGTAGTCCGAACGTATGCAAGGTAGATGATTGTTTTTTATTCCACAAAACACAATTTTAAACAATTAATTATACTTATTTGATTAGATAAGAAAAGATAACAATATTTTTAAATGGGTTTAATTTGAATAAAACTTGAATGAAATTGATTAAGATGATTACTTCTTCTATAAGTATCATCTTCTAGATATCTCCTTAATTATTCTTGGGATGGCCTTTTGATGTGTCCAAAACCTATCTATCAATGATAAGGGTGATTGGGATGGATTTTTTAAGGCCGTGGTTGATAAATATTACAAAAACTGAGAGGAAAATTGGGAAGAGGAGGGGTAATTTTTTAAGTGATTGGGGTGTTAATTTTGAAGGTATTCATAAAATTAAAATAATTTAATGGTTACTTTTAATGTAAAGTAAAACCAAATGGAATCATTTTAAAAGATATGATAAAACAGAGTCAAATTACACTCTTAGAGTCAAATATATTTTTTTTATAAAAATTTAATGCCTTATTCCTTATATTAACTTCCCCTTCAACCCCTTCCAACTCGTATTGAGGTGATTAACATTTACAGTGGTAAATTATTTTTTAAAATAAAAATTAAATTGGTGATATTAATTAATTTAGTTATGATGATTCAAAATATTTTAATAATTTTAAATTATTCATTTTATATTTGTGGAAAATTTAAAATTTAATATAATTATGAAAAATTCTTTGACAAATAGTTTTCAGAAAATTTACTTTCCTAAAAATGAACTGATAAAAAAAGGATGAATAGAATTGATACATTTTACATTTATTATTATATGATTATTATAATCATAGACCTGTGATATTATTACTAACTGGGAATTTTATTAAACCTTTTTAATTATTATTAATTTCAAAGGATCAAAAAATGTCATTTTACTAAAATGAATCATCAATTTGGTTAAATAATGTCAAACTTTTGTTTATAAATTTGAAATAATATTTTTAAATTCATTATTTGACTTATATATATATTTAGTAATAAATATTTTATAATAGTAGTTCAAATCATTCTTATATATGGATGATTTTATAAAACTAACCATATTTATAAAAACAACATTTTTTTCTTTTCAAAAAATTCAAAAAAAAAATTGAAAATCCATAAAACCACCATAAGTTAATTTTAGCTATGTAACTTTAAAAAAAATTATTTTCAATTCCTCAAATGAAAATTATATAATTTATAAAAAAAGTCTTTTAAATAAAATACAAATTATGAAGAAAACTTTATTTATAAAAAATATAAAAATTAAGTGTTGTTAATATTATGTTATATCTGTTGATTATCGATAAATGTTAATATGATAGTTCATAGATTAAAATATTAAACATTTCCATATTCATAATTTAAAGAATCATAATTTAATTTACTAGTTTTAAATAATGAATATATTTTTCAATAAATTTATTTAAAAAATAATCATTTTTAAAATTAAATCATATTAATGTGTTATCCTCTGTGTTTAAGAATTTTTAATTGATTACAAACATTGTTTAAAAGGTTTTTTATTCTACATATAAATTTCATATAACTTTCATATAATATTACATAAATCATTTTAATTTGGTGGTTCATGTTATATAATATATTCGACGAAATATATATTTAATATGATTTAGACAATGATGTCATAGTCTAATATTAGCCCCCATTAAATTAATTCCACTATCAATGTTTTAATTTTATTATAATGATAATTTATGTAGTTTTTCATATATATAATCTCATATTTTTATTTTATCATAATATTTAATTACATAGTTACTGTTAGGAATCTCAATATTTCTTGATTAAATACTTCTAAAACCATGAAAATACCATAATAAGAATCATAATTAGTTTTTGAAATCATTCCATGATATTTTATAGGAATCATCCACAAATTACTAGATAAATTAATCTTCTAATTTCTTGATTTTGATTAATTAATTTACCATCAAGATAATTAATATAAGAAAATATACTAATTTATTACCTTCCATTATAAATAAATTTCATCTTTTGGATGTGTTTTTATCAGTTTTCAACCTTAAATTCTTATAATATTATATGCGATGAAAAAAATGAAGAATTTTCCGTTTGAAAGAATAAAAATTTCTTATTTTGGAGTTATGAAAACCATAATGGAATGAAATGTCATTCCTTCCATATTTATACATTTACTAAAATATAAATGGATAGCACCAGTTATGATAATATTCCAATGAATAAACACTCATGTGATGATTTAATTCATTAATCCCTCTGATTTTAACTAAAATCCCAATTATTAACATAAATTATTTGAAAAACATATAATTCCTAAAAAATCTCCAAATACTCTAGACCAAAAACAAAACTGAAACAAAATCAAATGTATTTGACAAACTTTTCTACAAAATATAACAAAACATTCAAAAAAATTATTAACTCTCATTAATCATTAAAATTCATTTATTAATATTTCTTATATCCAAAAAATATTATTCACATAATTTCAACTATATGGATGAATACCATGTCTATGACTAGGTAATGTCGAGTCCTCTTAACAGAGACATCCTGATATATTTTTCAACAAACCAGATTACAACTATGTGTATTTGTTAACAAATACTTCCTCATAGTGCTTAGGGATGATTATATATTATTAGTAAATTTAATAGAGTGTATATTTCTAGATTTAAATTAATACCTATCTATATTATCAATGTACCAATAGTTAGATCTTTTGGAATATTCTACATAAGTTGTTGTAATCGTATAAGATTGGTGATTCCCCCAACAACTTGAGTGAGGAAGATTTTTGTTGTTCATAGAGTAATTATATAAATAATTCACACCTACATATAGATGAATATTTATATATTTACCAAATATTCCATTCCCACATCTTCATGAGCCTTATAGCCATTATCTCGAAATGATAAAAAAAATTAATTCCCTTTCATAAATTTCCCATGTATTTCCATACAAAATAATTATATGTTTAAAACATTAAATTATAATTTCTCAAATTCAATATATTAATTTTTTCAAGGTTCTTAGTCATCCACTTCTTCTTCTTCTTTCTTTTGAAAATAAAATAATTTTATTTTTTTTTCACCACCATGATATTACTTGATGTTATATGCTTATATATTAAATGTAATTGATTAACTCCAACCATTTGAAGGCATGGATTTAGTCCATTAAAGAAAAAAAATATCTATTTATAAATGACTTACATATTCTGATGAATAATCTTTTTAGCATGAAATGTTACCCTTATAATGATAAAAGTTCCCCTCTTCCCTTTATCTCAAATTAAAAAGTTTCCATTCAAAATCAACTTGTTTCCCTAGAGTAATGTATCTTTTAATGGGTATCACCATAAAAGTATTTAATTCATTATCCACTATCTCCCCTATCTCATTTATATTTTTACATAATGGACACAATTTATTATAATTTTCCAAAAGAAACTCTACCAGTATAATGGTTTCCCTAACATTATTTCAAAAATCTATAAATACAATTTCAGGAGAATTGATCCCCTATTCACCTACCAACATATTAATACTTCCATTAATGGATGTATGTTTCTTTAACATGGATAAATTAAATATCATTTTATAAATTTATAATGAAATATCTTTCTATGTATGATGAATACTGATATTCCTAACTTTTACAATTATTTATATTATTTATTCATCTCTAACTCCAGTCATGTTAATTTGGTGAAGAAGGAAATACCAACATTGATTAAGGGTGTTGATATAATTTTCTATCCTTTGATAAGGTTTTGTCTCAAAATAATTACATATACTCAATTTTCTCCTAAAATTATCAATATTGACACATATTATAAAATTTTGTATGATGTTAAAGTCCTAGAGAATGATAAAGGATTACCATAATTATTATATATGATATGTTCTAAAATATAGTTTCTATGGTAAATACAATACTTTATTTTATAACATATTTAGTATTCAAAAATATTGAAAACTAGATACGGTGTTCAAATTATTTCATTGGTCCAAGATACAAGGTAACAAATAAAAATGGATCAATGGATTTTGTATTCTTGGGAGACTAGATACATACATCATTTCCATATTACATTGTAAAAGTATGTAGTATCATATAGCCTTAGAGAAACATTCTTATTATACTTTTAGTACAACCTTGATATCATCAAAATGTTCCTTTTTCAACTATATAGAAATAAATAAAATATTTGTGATATTAGATGGCCAGTGTGAGATTTCTTACAACCTAATTTTCAATAATACATAAGTTATAAACATTAAGGGAGAGTAAACAGTCAATAAATGTGCCATTTAATCCATAAATTGGGCATGAAATATATCCATTGATTAAAAAATAACAAAATGGAGAATAATAATTTATTTATCCATGATGAAGTGAATAATTCCCAACATCTTCATCTCATTGCCAATGTCTCATCTAGGAATATCCTCTTCAATGGTAAATCATGCACCAAGTACAAAAATCATATGAAAGGTATGAAAACATGTTTATGTCATGAGACTATCCTTGATGTTTTGAGGGATATATAATTATGATCCATAAACATCACACAATCATTATAAAAATAAATTCAAGGCCTCATCCAATATAATTTAAATATATGGGAAAATATAAATCAAATTCCCAATCTACCTTTCCTCATGTTGTCTTACCAATTTAACAATAATATTTATAATTACAGACTGCATTAATTAGTTATTTTTTCCAATTAATACATCAAATATTTTTTAAACAATAAAATAAAAAATAGAATTAACTTCTTAATCAACAAATATATATAATTAATCAATTACATGAAGTGTCAATGTCCCCCAATCAGTAGAATAACATTCATTATAGGGACCCTTCTCAAAACATTTAAGAAAATGTTATCTTTTCATTTTGAAAAAATTAAAAAATTATTAACATAATAGTAATATTCATTACTTTTGAAACCCATTAAAATATGGAAGGTAATATAAGTAATAAATAATATTTAAACTTTTGTATATCGTTTCATGTGTATAAACATAAATAAAATGTTTTCCTCACCTATGAAATGAATTTCAAAAATGTATTTTCATTAGAAACATGTATAAATCCTTTTAAACATTTAAATAGAAATAAATATTAAATAAAAATCAAGCATATTAAATCCTTTATGTAAGGAAAATATTATTATCAATGAAAAATAAAGAATATGTATATGGATGGAAAATATTTTTCACCAAAAAGAATAATTATGTTTTCTTTTAATATAAAAATTAGTTAAAATGATTTGATTAAAAAATACTATAAAATGGAATGAAAAAATTGAAACAGTAGAAATAATTAGTATGGAATAAAACATACGAGGTTTAAAAAAGTAATATCATTCTATGAACTGAGTGAAAACTAAGACATAAACAATATTAAAAATAATATATTGTAAATTAAACTCTTACCTAAAAAATTATCCTAATAAATCTCACTCAATCATATTATATAATAAATTTTTATTTATAAAAATTATATATCAGGAACATATTTATTAATATACATAAATATGACCTTTATATATTATTTATCATTTCTTATTTATTAATAATTCCTTGTTAAAATCATTTTTTGGGGTTTAATTTTCTATTTTCCATGAATGATCTAACATGGAGGATTATGTCCTTAAGCCTTGTCCATGGTTTCATCACATAAAAAATATTCCAGAGGTATTTATATTTATATTATATTTTATGACCATGTTTTCATGATATTTTATTGAAATTGTGGTGATGTTCATAATGGAATTCATAAAAATTCTATTTTTTCAAATGTTTGGACTTTGGAGGATGAATGAATTTTTTAAAAATACACACACAAACATAGAGATATATTACCACTAAAATAATTAGAAAAAACAGTAAATAAATAATCAATCCATAATATTTCTAGTAAATAAAATTACATAATAATTCATGGCATAAACTTTATACCAATGTTTATGTTGGTGGTAAAATAAACCAAAACCAAAGGAAATTATAACTGTTTAATGAGTAAGAAAATGATATTCTATGAACATAATATAACATTTATAGAAACATATTAATATTATAAATGTAATATTGATATATTAAATATAATTTTTAATGAATTTATAAAAAATTAAATACATCATTCACAGAGGTGGCAGTCCACATGAACGCATGAGTGACACTTTCATTATTTAATGGATAGAAATAAAGGAACATAGAAAATTATTTATGCATTAATATTAATTTTAATTTCACAGATATCATATTTATTAATTAAATATATTTTTATAAACATCCATTTTAAATTTTAATAAAAAATGAAATATGTTTATGAAATATTTGGTAGTTCGCATATACACAAGGGAAACCTTTCAGTTACCCGTGGGTGGAAATGACGGAGATTATTATACATCCACAAACATAATAAAATTTCAGAAAGAAAATGATATCAATTTTATTTATTTTTAATGTTCAATGATGATTCATCTGTGTTTTAATAAGAAATAATCTTTTAAGTTCTTAGTTAAGGTGATTAACACTTCCTAGGCTTCCTCCATCTGATCGATCCTTAAACCTTCATAGGATGTCCATTAGGTGTGAAATAATACATATTGGCCATGGGTAATGATATTGGAATGCGACATGTGTATATATTGTTCATGATTAAAAACTCCAAGTGCATTTATATGTGAGGAGATAAATCCTTTTATAGGTGAGAGGGGTGAAAAGTTTGTAAAATATTTTTAAATTTATATTTATATTATTATCATTCTCAAAATAAAGTGGTACGAATTTTAAAAATTTATACTATATGATATTTGAGGGTAAAAATAAACTCATTAAATAAAATTTATATTAGTTTAATGATAATTTAAGACATATCCCTAATTATATCATCATAATTAACCCCTTTTATCCCATAAAATAGTGACTAACTATTACATGGTTACATAATTTTATGAATAAAAAAAATTATGGATAATTACATAATTTCAATATTCTTATTCTGAATATATAATCCATTAAAGGATATACAATTTCTAGAGGTGGTAAAATTACATTTTATACATTTCTGAAAAACGCAACCGAATGTGGTTTTTAGAATAATGTCTTTTATGCATATAAATGAAGTTATACCAAAATATGGTATAAAATTGATCCCCATGAGATTTATTGGTATATTTTTTCAAAAAAATATAGTAAAGAGAATTTATAAGTATTTATTAAATGAATGTACCCTTTATAATTCGTAACTAATGAAATGGATCAAAATAATTCTTTCATTATAATAAAATGTCATTTAGGTTTTAAAATAAGGCATGTGAGATTCAAAATTCATCATAGTATGTGTAATTAATTTATATTATATATAAATATATATATTGGTTCTTTAGAAAAGGATTTGAACGATTAACTGTTATTATTATTACATGATGGTTCAGTAAAGATAACAATATATGTAAAAAACATATTTTTCACTATTAACCATAAAATCAATCTTTTTAGAAAAATACCGATAATTCATCCAAATATAATTTTGACTTATTGAATTAAAAACCAATGTAAATTTCATCCAATTATATTTCTAAGAAATATATATTTATTTTTTTAATAGGAATAAAAATTATACGGAAACCTCACTTTTATTAAAAAATTCCCATTTAATTATTTTGTGTTCTATATCTCATTTTATATAATTTAATAATTATTTAATTGTTAATGTATCAATTTATTCCATTAAATATTACATATTATTAAACTATAATTTTGAATGTGAAAAACACGAATTACTAGGATTAAATACCAATCAATTTTTTAAGTTTTTTTGATAAATAAAATTCTTCACATTAATTCATTATAATTAATTATCCTCAATGTGTATAAATTTTTAATTTGTTACCTTATTTTCATTTTCTATTGGTTTTATTATTCTAATAATTTTCCTAATAATGATTAAATAATACAATGAGGATCTTTTTTGTTCATTGTTGTGTGTGAATGAATCTATTAAACATGGAATTTATTTATATTAATTAATAGTAAGATCTTGGGGTGTAACATATGAAATCATTTCTAGTGAATATACAATATTAGTTTTTATTATGTTTTAGGATGACTATATTTTTTAAGTAATTATAGTGGATTGTGTTTCCATAATGAATATTTCCTCTAGAAAATATGTAAACTTATATATGTTGTTGTACACAAAACTTTTCTGGGATGTTGAGGGATCAATTTAAGTGGAAGACATTTATGATTAGAAATAGTGACTAGGTTCATTCCAAAATAAAGAATATGGTGTTTCTCATTCTATGAATCCTTATAAAACAATATATCCCGCATTGTGGTCATTTTTTAGCCACAATGAATCTCATATGGATGTTTACATTCTTTTTTAATGGTGATCACAACGGAAAATTTCAATACATCACACTATGGTGGTGATATTGTTGTGTATATACTTTCTATTGTCAATGAAAAACAAAGGAAGGTGCGTATAATGATATGCATTTTGAAGGGAGTTTGAATATGAAAATTTTATATGCTATGGTATTTTGAGCAGTATTTCATTATCTATATGATAAATATCTCAAAATAGTAGATTTGAGAATAGACCATGTCATAGAGTTTGAAAATATTGGAGTTAAAAAAAAATCTGAGATTTTAAAAATCAAAAAATGATTCGATTTTATAGATATATCCTCATAAACCTAAATAAAAAAACAATGATTATTTTATGTAATATGATTTAAGGATCAAATTATACCGAGATGAAGTAAAACGATGTCTTAGATTTGAATTTTTAATTTAAAGTTAAAATAAATCTTGGTTATATTAAAAATTTGCCCATAATTAACAAAAGTGGAAAGGTAATATAGAGAATATAATATGAGATGGATTTTGTATTCCATGAAGATAAAATGGTCAATTTAATTATTTGTATTGACTATTTGAAATAGAGATATTTTGTTGACATTGAATATATTATTATTGGAGAATAGAGATGTTGGTCACTATGAATATATCTAGTTCACTAGATTAAGGTAGGTAGGATATTTTAAAGAGTAATTAAATTTATATAATTTTGATATATGATGAATTAGTGTAATGATTATATTCTACATTATATTGGTTTGAAAAGAGTATTTTTATTCTGAAAATCAATAAATATTAGGAATTAAATAATTATCAATATTGAATTTTAATATAAGGATTTGTGATAAGGTATAAAATATTATAGTAGGAACTACATATTTTCTTTTAAATGGGGATGATCTAATCTAGATTTGGAAATTCTAGATGAATATGGAATTTAATGGAAATTTGTGATCTAGAATTTGTGATACATTTCAGTTAAAGACTAAATGTTGATGATTTAGACATTCAAGTGAATAAAACGAGATGATACCTAAAATTCTATAAACTGATAAATTTAACAAAGAAGTATATGAAGTATAATAAGAGGGAGGGACCATTAGAGGAATGTGATGTTACATATATCATCTTATAGGATGTGATATTATGTGAGGAGAGACCTTTCCTAAAATATGTATTAATATAAACAATGATTTATTGTGTATTATTGGTACACTTATACAATTATTTGAGAAAGTTCGTTAGACATATCTCAGTGTGGGTGAACGTGGTAAAATATCATTACGCCTTTCATTTTAAATTTTTATATATGTAGTAGTGATTCAATTGAATTTAGTTAAAAGGTATGAAAAGTCTGAATAAGTGTTTATTATACAGTTGGAATAGATCCAAAGGAATGTGTAGAGGAGAAAATTATTAATATTCTAACACCGTAATTCTCCCCCCACTCATGGGGTCTATGGGATCTATATGTGGATTTAGAGCCAATAGGTTCTGTATTGGATGTAAATTTATTTTTCTACATTAATTATTGCATATATATTTTTAGTTTATCATGGGTTCTATTTTCATGGGGATTAAGAAGTTTGAGTTTTTGATTATAAATTAGAGAATAAGGGTGATATAGAAGAATAATATATTCAAAAGAAGAAGAACCCAAAAATTAGAATACTATTGAATGATTTCTTTGAGTATAATGAAAAAAATGTAACTACAGTATCCTAGTAAGAAAAAGTAGATGTAAAAAATGAAGGAGTTTGTAAGAAATCATAATTTCATATTTTTATTTGAATCAGAATAATGATGAAGATACCATGATGCCTCGATTTATAAGAACTTATATTGGATAAAAATGATAGAATTGAGTCCCTTAAGGAAGAATTTACTGAGTTTGTGAAGATTCCTTTTAAGTATCCTCTATTTGATGATTTTTTTGAAAAATATTGGGTTTGTTTTTTGTAAAAATGATTTACATGTGTATTCTCATATTAAAAATAAAATAAACATGTTTATGTTTTAATAAAAGGAATCAATAAAGAGATTCATAAAAAATATTTATTGTACGGAAAAATTATGATAGATTATAATAATACTATAACAGGGCTTTCATGGAATCTACTTGAGAAATAGTTTAAGGGAATTTTTTTCTATGTTAAAAAATAGTTGAAAATAATGGAGATGAAGATTAATTCTTAACAAATAATTTTGATGAAAAATTGATATCATTGTATGGTGATTTAAAATTAGCAATAATATTCAACATTGATGATTTTTATTTAATGTAAAATGAATTAATGTACATGAATTTTCTTTAGTTACTCTAAATGAATTAAATGTAATGTTATTGAAGGTACTTAGAAAAGAGTATGGATAGAAAATTGTTTTTTTTAAATGACCAACAATACATGAAGGTTTTTAGTAATGAGGGGATGTTTAGAAATGGTAAATACTTAGTTTCATCAAATTAAAAAACATTGTATATATTTGCGGTTTTTAATTAAATCTTCAAGAAATTATTAAAGGAAATAGAAAAGTGTTTTAGAAAATCATGGTTTGAGGTTTGAGGCATTATCATCAAATGTAATCATGAAAATTGCAGCAAACAACTAGAAGGATATATTAGATATTCATAGAGACAAACCAAAGAAATAAAGTTAAAATGTGAAGAGAATACATTTGTTATAAAAAGGTAATCAAGTAGAAAAATATAAACATATGTATTTTTATTGTCGTATTCCATGTCATACAGTGAGTTTTTGGGAAGTTATTATGGTGTTACAGATTGTGAAATAAATAGGTGATTAAATTTTTTTTGAAACCATAAATATATAATAATTCATATAATTATGATTATCATCCCATTAATAGTAGTTTTTGTGGATTTGGAAAAAATATAAAATATTTAGAATTTGTATTCCTAAAAAGAAATTAACCATAACTTTAGAGTGATTTTATAATGTTAGGAAAAATTATACAAGATGTTGACTATCTGTGAAATTGAATTTTAGGGTTTTAATGTAAAAACATTGGACTAGGCTGACCTAGCACATCACTCACCCTTACCCATCACTAGGGAAGATTTTTTTCATGACCTCCATGCGCTAAATACTAATTATTCGGTCACAATAATTCATACATCAAAAAAATTTTCCCCGCAATTAATATTGAAAACATTAAATGGAAAATACAAAGAATTATACCAGACATATCAAGAAATTTGACATTAATACATGGAAAATATAAATTTAAAAAATAAAAAAATCAACAAATAATTGAAAAATAATGAAAACTCCATTAAAAACATACCATTGGATCATAAAATAAAATACAATAGTAATAGAAACAAATATAACAAAATATAAATTTCAATAAGGTGAATTAGACTATACAATGTCCCTATCTAAAATTGAATAAGAATTCTTCCAATAAAATCCCCACATTAACTATGGTCATTCACCATAGTTATCATCCATAAATGGGCACATATGATTTTATGTCGAATATAATATATAGACTGTATCATAACATAAAACATTAGAGCTTCTCATATGTGCATACACAAACACACACACACAGACATTATTCAAAATATGATATCACAAAGGATTTCATGAAATTATATTCATAAAAAATTTCATACATTATTTTTTAAACATAATATATATCATATTTTTTCACATGATGGCATAATGGAAAAAATGTGGCTATTTATTTAAAAAGGAAATAACTTGGGAACCCTCATGACTGGAAACAAATTTTCTATCAAGAAGTATTTTGTCTATCCTTTTAATCTTTTGAAGAATATTATTAGGATAATTGAGTTCATTTCTTGTTCACCATTTTGTTCCGTTAGAATATATACAACTAGGGAACATTCAGTTTTACTCGATGGTAGATTTTGGTTTGTTCAATGAATTTCAAAATTATTGAATTCAAGTCACCATTGTAGTTTTTAATAGAATCTCCCAATAGTTACCAAATCCAAAACTAGGTACGGACCTAATTTCCAAAAGAATGTGGTTAGTTGGGGTTATAGATATATTGGAACTTAGGAACTTGTATTGTTAAAGAGAGTGGATGTTCGGGCTCATCACACCATTTTGCGGGGAATTATTCCATGCACTGATAATGTCTTATTTGTTAAATGTATGTTTATGGGTATCTTCTTGAATCTCTATACGTAATGAAATACCCTTAATAATGAATATAGGTTCATCTCTCTGACTTATTAAAGGAAATCACATAGTGATTTTGTATGTATGTATCAAATCTTCTCAAACCATTTCCCTTAATGGGTGGCCGGTTATATGTTGAAACTCTATAGCCATGTGCTTCAGAAAAAATACAAATTAGGGTGGCATTTAATCTGTAAAGTATCAGATTGATACATCACAAGTAATCCTAAATATCATGTATTGAAAGAATCGAAACCCATTTTTTCATTAAACCTATGTAGATTAACATCGTGATGAAAAGGTGTTATAAATTAAAATGTAATTTTTAGGTCATGTGGGTACTTAAGAACTAATATTTGAGCCCGATCCTTATGGATGCATCCAATATATCCTTTTTATGGTGGTAATTATATTTATCATAGTTCAATCACACCCATATGACTTCTGATTTTGTAGATACTACTATATGGGGGAAATCATATCATGCGGTTGATAGGGGTTTTTTCCCAGGCATGTGAGGGTTCATGACGTGAATGACATAATCATTTCATATGCCTAAAGTCACATGATTAATTCCCATTGTGGGAAATAGGGGATAACTAGAAATCATTATCACCGCATATGGATGTAGGGGTTATGTTCTAGGATAGCCCCTAGGGTGTTTAATATAGAGCTCGAGCATTAGGAGGGTGCCCTATATATCTTGGTTATAGAAGGAATAATAGTCATTGAATATTATTTGTCTCTTTAACTTCATGATGGATGATTAATAGTTTCCAACCCAAGGGAATTATTTGTTACATATGGTTGGACAGTCCTAGTAAAATAGGGTTTTATACCATAGTGGATTCCTATATTATCTTAATACTGAGGAAGGAATCCTATATATCATGGTTATGGAAGGAATTAGAGTCAAAAAAGTTCATTGTATCGGGGAGTAAATACTGTGGTCATCCTAATATGTTAGTCAATTCATATTACACCATCATTTATTTATTATACACAATGGTTTCCCTAATATATGTATTAGAACTTATCATCATGTCTTGGATCTCCTATATAACCTAGCATGGTTGTATTCTTGAACTACTTCATTGTCTTCTTGACTGGAAGGAGGGTGTCTAGACATGTTTGGTCTTATTTTTCACATGTCTAAAGACAATATCATTATTATGTTGACTTGTCTAAGGTCCAACAGGTATCTTTAATTCCATGTCAGAAGACTATTGCAGGTCCAATGTTGACCTGTCTTGGAGAGATCAAATGCCATGTCTAGCATGTCCTGGAGGCTATCGCATGATCTTTACTTGATTGTCCATTGGAATTTTCAATACATCGTTGATATGCCTTGGAGGGTTCTGTTTGATCTATATGACATATCAGGAGAGTGCCGTAAGAAATTTCTAACATGTTTGGTGGATGTCGTGAGTTCCATTTAACATACCCTAGATCGATTGTAAGACCCAGATGATGTGCATTTTTCCAAAATATGATTTGGGAGACATGTCTGGAGAACATCACAAGGTTAGAATGGTGATCCTGGAGGGTTTAGTCAGACTTGGGGTGGCATGCTTGGTGGTTCTATGTGACTTTCTATGTCATGCCCTTGGGAATTTTCATGTTCCAAATAGTGTTCCAAGGGAGTGTTGCATGATATGGGTGACATGTCCTTATGTTGTCACAAGACCTCAGTGGTTCATGTAAAGCACATGAGGATAGAATATATGTTCTTTGAAAACTTTTCCCATACTTTAGTGTTTTTTAGGATGTATAATTGTATATATTTGATATATATTTTCAGTTTTAGCTTCTTTAGTTTTCACATGATTCAGAAAATATGTGGGATTTCCTTCACATAGTATATTCGACATTCTAAAATTCCTTCATACAATCATAACTGATCACAAAAAAAGGAATTTTCATGCATTATGATCCCCTATGTAGTTACCCATATTTTTACCTATCAGAATACCTTGTGATCTTGTGATTAGCCACTCAGAGAATACTATTATGAAGCATGGTTAAATAGGTGCATGGATCCAATGATGCATTTTTTTCATACTGTGGGGGGTATTATTAGGCCTCTCCACCCTAACTATAATTCACTTTCCGTAGAGAGTATGCCACACATCTATAATGGATTCAATGCAGGGATTTGGCATTATGTGTTTTGTGAGATACTACTGTCGGTCATCTGTGGGTGTCACATGATTTTCAACGACAACAATATCATCCCATCAGTAGACCATTCATTGATTTTTTATATCAAATGGATATTCCCTATGAACTTGGATAAACTATGTTGATTTTACATATTCAGAAAAACATAACTAGGGGACTTTTCCAGATCAGAAAGCCTATTAAGTTTTTTTTGCATGTTTTGAGATGAATTTTCTAGGACCTTTAATGAGATAATGGTGGATATATAGGGGGGATTTGTGAGAACAAGTCATATTTTCATGATAGATATTGATCAATCGATGGTGATCACACAAGAAATATAACCATATTCTCATTAAATTGATGTATATACAACTCACATGAAGCTCCTATTATTTCACTTTTTTATTTCATTATTTATATTACTAAGAATGGGGATCATGAATGTTTTTTCATGTACTATCAAAGACAAACAATCTCCCCATCTATGATGTATTGCATGACCAAAAAAAGGTATTGTGATGATTCGTGATCATGGATCATTGACAACCCATCTATTTTCTATTTGTGCTAGATGGGGAGTGTAGGACTGTTATGAAATGTCTAAATCCATTCATGTGATGAGAATGACATTTCATAAAGATATATCATGATATGTTGGACATGTATCCAAAGAATTGGTGGTGTCATGTGAACCGTATGGGTGTATCACAGGAAGTTTATAAGTATGAGAGACACCCCTATTTTTTCATATTTTCCTCCTCATTTTAAAGGATTATTGGATCACTTTTTAGGCACTCATCGACTGACAAATTGTGTTAATTGGGGGATCTTATCTTGGTGCCATTTCATAATCATCAAGAGTCATATACAACTTCAAAAATGTATAAGGACTCGTCAAAGGTGATTTACATGATCTATTGCAGGTCATGCGCTGTGGATGAACCGTGTTCCCCTTAGAGGATCATGTGATCCATAAATTCTGAACAACTTATCTTAGTTTTCCTTATATGTTAACAAATATCCATGATTGATGTATTTATTTTATTTTTTACTTTTTGATAATCAATTGTATGGAAGCAAAAAATTCCCCTCTCAAGAGAGATGTCTGTTGGGATAAGGGATCGATTCTGAGGAAAATAAATACCCACCTATTGTTTTAAAAATGATTCAAATCAATGAATTGGGTAGAACTTAGTCTTCAGGGTAATGTTTTTTATTCCATAGAATATTTATAAATATAGTAATGGAGGGAAGCTCATGAACCGACTACCCAACCTTCAGAGATCTTATCATCTGTATTAATCATGTGACCCTTTTCTCAAGACCTTCACGTGAGAACTGATCACAAGACCCATCCATGAGACTATTTTGAAAGAACATGTTCTGATTTTATTCATTTATTAACAACTTTTAATCTACTAATTTTACATATTTTAATGAAAAAATTCATTATTGTTATGAAATACCAATGGTTTAAAAATAAATATAATTTTTGAACAATATTTGAATTAATCTAGATTCAATTCAGCATACCATTTTAAACAAAAAAAAATCACCATAGCTATATATATTTTAGTATTATTAATTTTTAGGGTTTCTAATTCAATATAATATAGATAATTAAACTTCATCATTGGCCAATTATTCTATTTTCTGTTTTATATAGTCCACATAAGAATAAACAATTAATCTTTCAAAGAAATAGTTCCATCTTTGATATTATATTTGTTGGGTTCAATTTGGAATTCCAAATTAGTACATACTCCACTGAAATCCCATGTTCATTACCATACATATTAGATATAAATGTATGAAAAAACTCAAAAAACATGGAGCCAAATTTATGTATAAAATAAAACCCACAATTTTGGACAAGAATTAAATACAACCAACCATTCTTAACTTAACTCCCATCGAAATGGACAAATTGACATTAAATATTTTAAAGAGATATCGATGACATAGAGTCATATCTTTTTAGAATAATGTTTTCAAATTTTTTTCAACTTCAAATACATAATTCATTCAAATTTTGACCATGGAATGAATATACTCATAACTGGACAACGTGACTTGATTTAGAAAAATAGCCATAACCTTGTCTGAAAAGTCCAATGTGCACCCAATTTTGAGGGTGAACTATGAAAACTAATATCTATATATTTTATGAATAATATTTCTCCAAATATGGATTTATGAAAGGTAAAATTTTCCAGTGAATTTGGGTAAATAATTTGGAATGAATATAGTACACCACCTTGGGATATAAATACAGTACCCTATTCTCCTTGCATATGGCTGATACTTCATCTCTTAAAGAAGAGATTTGGCACGAACATATCCTTTCCAGGCTAATGAGATGGCTTTTTGTAATCTTATTTCAACAAGAGAAAGCTACACTATACTTTTTTTCTTGTTTCCTTCTGCTTGTTTTCATTTACAATCATGTAAGTTTATTTTTTTTCATCCTCCAAATATATTTCTCATTAAGAAAAAAAATTCGAGAAAAGTGATAAACCAATCCATTAAAAAGATATATAGTCAATCAATATGATATGAAATAGTGTAATCTATGAATTGCAATTTAAGCCTTTTGGAGACATTACAAATGAGTAGAGTACATTGGAGGCCTACACCATTCTAATCCCAACCATCATTGATGAGGTTTTCATAGTTGTAAACCATATTGTACCAAGTTTGGATGAGCTCTTGCATAGTAATCTTTTTCACATTGCATCCATGTTCCAAAATTCTATGTTTTTTATTAGCGCAAACACCCTTCTCTTTAGAGAGGATGCCCTAGAACCGCCTCCCTGCCATCCTGTCAAACTCTACTGGCATAATGATGACCTCCAATCCCTTATCTGAGATATCTTTGTTGCAATCAAGTATAGTTTCCCACTCATCACATTCCATCAATTATTTTCTTCTTTGGTGGATATTTCTTTATATTGTCCCCTTTACTGCATTCTTTATGTTAGTGGTAGATGGTTCCCTTATAGGTGGTTCATCAGATATTATTTATATTACCATTTTATACGTTTAACATAAAATTTCATGGATTAATGAATGGTTTTTTTTTAATTAGAGGATCCCATGGATTATTGGAACCATTAATACACTACCATAAAAAAATTATTGATATTAGAACAATTTTTATGTTATGTATTGGATTAACGCATCAGCACTTGGTAATTCTGATCAAAATTGTCATGTGAAGTGGGTGTTGATCTAATGAAATATCACAAATATATCAAGGATATCATAAGAAAAAATCTTCAATAATGAAATTAACACAAAATCTAAAAAATTAAAAAATAAAACAAATTTGTTAAAAAATTTAATTATTCACTATTAACACCCCACCCCCCAATAAAATAAAAATAAAAAAAAATGACTCTAAAAAAAGTAAAATCATAAAGGAATAGACCCAAGTGATATTATACACATTAGAATATAACCAGTCCATTGAATGGTTGATAGGTGATAATAATCTCTCTTTCAAATAGATCTACTTCCAGAAATGGTGAACTAGTAGTTGGTCGTTTAAAATTTTCTAAAAAACAAAAAAAATATACCAAAAATATATAATAAGAACATAAATAAAAAAATATCATCAAATAAAAATCATAAAAATAAATAAAAAATAAAATAATGCCTTCCTTATCTAAAAATATTATTCTAAAATCCCCATAGCATCCCAAATAATCCATATAACTTTTTTGACCTGTAAATCTAGTGAACTCTTTACAGGATTAGGAGTAACATTAGATATAATTATATAACTTTATAACTATTCATTGTCTATCCAATTAATCTATATATATACATTACTAGGGGGAACCATAAAATAACTAGATGCCTATGATATATATTTCCAACCACTAGTATTCAATATCAAAATATTGAGGCTGATTTAGAACTCAAAATGGGATTTATTCTTCTTATACCTCATTTCCAAGGGATTCCTGGTGAGGATCCAGATATTCACATCAAAGGGTTGCAAGTGGTTTTCTCTACCAAGAAGCCTCAAGAGGTTTCAGAAGAAGAAATCAAATATAGAGCAATCACATTCTCCATATTCAAATTTTCCAAGTCATGGAAGTACATACATACTTCCATTTTAATAAACTCGTGGATTGAAATAAAGTTACTCTTCTTAGGTAAAATCTTCCATGCTTTTCGAACCACTTCTTTCCAAAAATAAATTAGTGTATTCTTTCAAATACATAATTAATCAGTCTATTAATACTGATAAAGGTTTAAAAGGCATGTAGTAAATTTACCACACTAAAAAATCCCAAAAAACATATGATATAATACTCATATGAGGGATTATTTGATATATATTGAAGCCTCATTGATTCCATAAGTGGTTGTGATTTTTTGAAAAATCTCTTATAGATACAAAAGAAATTATAAGAAACATTGATAAAAACAAACTACAATTACATACTCAAGAGAATTCTTGAATAAAAAATGTCAAATGGAATTGATCTATATATACAAATAAAATTAAGAATGTGATAAATGAAATTAAATACCTTTTGTTTCAATTACTTGTGGTTGCCAAAGCCCCAACCTCATATTTGCTATAATATCAATTCCACAGACCTATAAAAAATTGACGAATATGTAGATAACTAGCTCATCCAACTATCACATGCCTATAGAAGCAAGATGATCAATGTGATTCTTTTAATACAATAGAGTTAAACATATTATTTTCTTATAGTAACACAAACCCCAACAATCAGTTTAGTACATTAGACTCTCCACCCAATGATACTCTTATTCATTCTCTTCTACCTATAACCCTATCACGAGGAATGGTAATCCCATTTCTCATCCAAATCAATTCCCTTTTTAAAATACATCACATCTCCAATATGTTCAAGGTGGTCATAACTTCCAAAAACCTTATACATTTTTACCCCAAAATCAAAGGAGAAAATAATACTCATGACCCTCCAAAAATTCACTATCCTAGGGGTCCTTCTCAATTCCAAACCCAATAATAGTACTTCACCAAGAATAAATATCAAGGAAATCCTAATGTAGGATGTGATACATATTATATGAAAAAATGGGAAACTTTTTTGGAATATATTTCCTCATCCACCCATTATATACATAAAAACATTTAAAACCAATTTGAAAAACCTTAATCCCACCTTAGCTAGAAGCTACAATCCAATTCCTTCAAACTCCCTCCTCAACCGTTTCCCAATCCTAAGGGTTATATAAGTGAAAATTCACTTTGATCGATAAATTAAAGCTCAATACCTCATTATGAATCCAATAAATCCCCTTTAAATGTTTAGTTATATAAAGGAAAAAATTTTAAAATTGATCATGAAGCCAGTCCATCACCACCTTTTGTCCCTCTAAAAAACCCAATTACCTTTCCTCAATCCATATTTAATAAAAAGAATCCATTTTAACCTTATTATGAATTGGTATACATTTTTAGATGTGTCTAATTGAATATTAAACTATTATATTGAATATAAAATCCAAATATAGGTAATTTTTCAAAAGGAATGATGCCCCTATGATGGAAAACATTGGACTATTTAAAATGTTTCAACACATCAGTCCATACCCATGTAGTGAAATGATCTGGGTACCATTATAGTTCAATGGAAAATAGGGGGTTCAATATTTTATGATTCACTCATAGACCTGTGATACTCAATTAATATTATTTCTAATTATTTCATCTACATCCGTGGTTTTGGTCCCTTGTACCCAATGAGTGTTCTCATCTAGTTATCAAATCGATGCCCCTAAATCACTGAGGGAATAAATGATGGTGTCTTTGTTTGGGTAAATGATCTTATATTACCACTTGAATTTTTTATCCATGACATTGATTGTCTGAAAAAGTCTTACCAATATCCTCTGGGTCTAGTAATATATTTCCTCATAAAATATAGAACACAAATTGATGTCCATTCTAGTATTTTCTACATGGAATTTGGTGACCAATTTTACCTGTTAAATATTTTTCAAGCCATGAAATACACATCATATAATCACTCTGTATTATCTATTCATTATTCTGAAAGTATCTCTAAGAGTGTGAAGACCCATGATCCTTCGTGTTCATCCTGCTTTAATGATAGAATTTTATGATTTTTTCATCCTCATAGACCATGTAATAAATGGGGTGGTTGATATTTTCCATTCACTAGTAAACTAGATTGATAAAAAGGATCTAGAAAACTCTTTGGATTCCCATATCACGTCTGATATCTACTACCCAAATTCAGACGGTAATGAGGAAAATGAACTATGAAGACCATTTTTTTTCTTTACATTAGTCAATCCATCATTATTCATTTCCTATCAATAATTCTAAAAAAAATTATGTAAGATGAATCTTAAAATAATGTTCTTTTCTGGTTGAAATTAGGTTGATGTTTGGGACATTTGATACCTAATTAATAAATTGATCATTGTTTTGGTTTAAATTCTCCATTATTTAGAAATAAACACTTATAGAAAAGTTATTGAGAAATATATTGAGTCTAATGTCCCCTTTGATCCTTATTAAATCAAATTGGAAAATTGATTAAAAGAATGGGTACAAAAACAACTCAAATCTCATAATCTGGTTTTATATGGTCTCTACCATGCATAAATTCACCATCAAAATTAAAAATCCATCATGAACATCTTAGCATGGAAAACCAACACTCAGTGGACTAAACCATTCATAATGTTGGATACTAAATATACAATACCAACATTCTTTTTCTATATCCATTGAATTAGAATCACAACAAGAAGTAATAGAATAAATTAGATAATTAAAAATAGGTCATTCCAAATGAGTTGTTTTTCTAGAATCACACTGGAGTTGAGAATATATACTGGCCACAATTGGACTATCGGTAGTCCACTGCGAAATTCCAGTTGGAGAAAAAATAATTACAATGCCTCTTGGGAGTCAATTAAATTATTATTTTACTTTTATGAAATTTTAATATCATTTTAGTTTTTAAAAAAAATTAATAATGATTTTTTATTCACATATTTGTATTGGAATTCTTCCAAAGCATCATTGGAGATGAAATATCCCCATGGAACCACATTGACTTCCACCGACCCACCACAGGTTGGAGATGGAAACTGACCAATTACAAACTAGGGGCACAAATTTCCCTATTTCTACCACTCTATATCATCTTTCTCATTCTAGTTATATCACTTTGCGTCTCATTATTCATCTTCTTCTATCACTCTCACCATTTATTTTTTTAACACATTATTCCAAACACCTATTGTTAAATACATAATTGTGTTGGTATTTAATAAAAAAACTAAATAAATTCTTAAAAACAAAAATAATCACAATTATTAAGCATTAAATATTGATATTTTTTACAACCATTTTTGGTATTTAATTTTTTTCATCTCAATCATTTTTTTTTAATCATATATATTCTTTTTAAAAAAAATTCAATACAAATAAATTATGAAGACTCTATTTTTTAATTAGGAAATCATTCATCCCCAACTGTGAGGATAAACATTGTATTTCATGTGATGGTCACATATGGACATCTTTTTATATTATTAGTTTCCCCCCTGATCGTGAGTCTTGTGTTTTTTAGAATTCGAGTTGAATTTCCTTCCATGGTGTTTATTAATATAATATAGTCATTTTCTAAACCATGTGATAATTATAATAGCCAAATATCCTCCCATTACTCTTACAATGATCCTCCATTTGAAATCCCCTTTGAGAATCTGAGATCTTTTACTACAGCCACATTAGAAGACCAAAACACCCCCACAACATCAACACGCATTTTCATTGCATAATTTATTGAAATTTATCTGTGGGTGAATGGATTTTTTTTTGATATTATACCCTTGATTTTAAATATTTCATCATATTATTAAGGGATATAACCATTTCATTTTTGGGAATTAGGTTTCATTTGGTGAGTTTTGAAAATGGATTTATGTTTATATATTTTTTTAATTGTTACTAAAAAGTGTTCAAAAAATGAAAATATGAAAAAAAAAATTAAAAACAATGGTTTGTATCTTCAGCAAGTAAAAAATCATTATTCATCAACATTTGATCTAGTTATAACTATTAATATTAGTTTAATGAAGAGGCCAAAAATATTTTGGGGGATGATTGTGATATTTTTTCTACGATAAACGTTCAAAAAAGGAAAGTAAAAAAACACTTGGATCTCTTTTCATCTATCATGAAGATAAGTTTGGAGTTTTGTAAATATTTAATAATTTCATCAGCTTCAAATGTTTTGAATTAATTTTATTCCTTAACACATTATTTTCCTTATAAATATGTGTAACAATTTTTTTTCTATGTATCATTTCAAAATAAAATGTGTGTTGGGGTATCCATGTTGAGGTTTTAACCATCCATTAATCTCCTTTGGAAAATATATTCCAACCATACCATTCACACTAAATCCCCCCTAAAGAGGATCTTTTTATTATTACAAACTTCAGAAGGGGGAATGTGAGTTGCGATTTTTTTTTCAAACTCTTTGTTTTTCACTTTTGGATAGTGAATGAGCGAGCCTCTATAAATAAAAATTTATCTTCTTGAGATGAGTGACTTATTTGTCATTATTTTTTCAAATTTCTATTTTTGATCATCAAATATTAATTATTTTTAAAACATTATTACTCTAAATGTTTTTTGTGTAATTTTATATAGATGATAAGAATAGTCTAAACACCCTTATCGGAGAGACAAAATTTAATATTTGGTGTTGAGTAAAAATAATTCACTTATGTGTTTATATTTGATGTACATGAGTACATTCAAAATAATATTATAGGGGGAGTTGGTTTTATTCATTTATTCATACATTTTAATATATAAATTAAACTATTTTTCTAGGAAAAGATTATAATTTGGGGAAAATTCGCTTGTTTTAATATTAAATTATATTCATTATGTTTATCTGAATTAATAAATTTTCTATTATGCATAAAATTATAATTAGAATTATCACCCTAATTATCCATATTATCTGATTTGGTTGTTGTAGCGTTCCAAATTCAATTTACTGAAAATCATTGTACTGGTTCTTTAGGACATTCTACTATTTGAAGGGCCATAATGACCACATAAGAAGCCCCACATAATCTATCAAAGAAACTAGTCCAGCTATGATATTATAATTCATGGGATCAATCTAGGAGTCTAAATTATTTCATACTCTAGCCAAATCCAAAGGTTTCCCCATTATATATTTGAAAAAAAACTGTAATGCCCAAATCCAAAAACAAGGGGTCAAATTGATTAAAAAATTGATAGCCTATAATTACATATGGAATTTGAGAACATCCCACCATTATTGACTTCCCTCCCAATATAATATACAAATAGAGCGGAAATTTTATGGGGAGAAACTGAAGATGTAGGTTCCAACCATTGTAGAAGAAATGGTTCATATTTGGGTGGATCATCATAGATATATACTCTTCCATATTTAAAATAAGGATTAACGTGACCAAAAACTGGATAACAGAATGTGGTTTTTGAAAATAGAGATACAATTTTCTCAAAGGTACAACAGACTCTCACATTAATAGATTTTAAATAAAAATATACCACCACATTGGGCTATAAATACACTCCCATCATCTATGTGTATTATGTTGTCACATCCGCAATTTAAAAGTGATTTTTCCTGATAATATCCTTTCCATGGGAAAGGGAAGACTTACCTAAATATTTTTTCAATAAGGGAAACATCGCCTCCTTTTTCTATTTCATGTTTGTTCTACCTTGTTTTTATATGAAATCAAGTAATTTTTTTTAGTTCAATATAAATTCATGATCCTGTATCATCATTTCTATTCCTCATCCACCATCTCTTGTGAAATATTAATGGTATTAAAATAGATTGAATAAGGTAAAATTCCATGACTACTTTTATTTTCTCATTCAATCAA
This sequence comes from Viscum album, assembly GCA_963277665.1. Taxonomy (NCBI): domain Eukaryota; kingdom Viridiplantae; phylum Streptophyta; class Magnoliopsida; order Santalales; family Viscaceae; genus Viscum; species Viscum album. The sequence continues at coordinate 959,854,374 of OY728155.1, forward strand.
TAGAGTGTTTTACCTCTATTCACATTTAATATGTTATTTTAGCGGACTACTATTTTTATATCCCTTTATTTTTCTTCTCTTTAAAAATTATCACCATAAGTATCATCATCTATATTGACAATAAATTCTTCAATCCTTTAAATAGAGATCTTAAAATTTATTAATAAAATGTAATCAACAATGGTTAGATAGTACATGGGTTTTTATAAAGATGGATGTGATCCACCCCACACATATCAGCAACCACCAATGATGAATATTAATCATGAGATCTATAGGAACTTATTGTACTCATATCCATAGTCACCCTCATTAACAAAAGAATCTTCAACATATATTGATTCTCATTATTCATGTCGAACAATCAAATAGAGATGATAGCATGATTAAGAAATTCAATCAAATATAGGAGAATATTAAAAAGGATATTACAATATCATTCCATAAGATCCTTGATCAAAATTTTACTGTCAGGTTCAATCCACAAGCTGGTCCATTTATGGTGAAAAAAATGTATAAAATAAATAATCACCATCCTTAACTCTGATTCATTAGAAATTCCAATTCTAGTATAATTATGAATACTTCCATAGAAAGATCCATGATTGGTTCAGAAAATACCACCACAACTCGATGGTCTTGGCTTTCTAGAGGCCACACCATCAATATATTATTTTATTCATGAATTTATCATAGGAATCCGTTAAATAGATTTGAAAACTAGATGGTTCATGGATCTACCCACAAACCTCATCATACATAAGATTTGAATATTAGTTGTGATATTATGAATTGAGCAATGTTTTAGCTTTGCTGCAACATATACCTCCCATTGCAAGGATAATGTTCCCTCATGAATGCATGGAACTTGGTTGTCAAATATCATTTCATTGATTTCCCTTCATATTGATGAAAATATTGATGTCAATGCTTCTAGAAGGAGGTGTTTCACTTAATCACATTTTCCACGGTTACTGATAAAGAATATGAGGTTGTAAAATGGTCTATTTACCTTAATCATAAATCCAAAGAGATTTCATTAATGTGATCATAGATCTTATGAATGTTAATGCCAAATAACGATGTGATGTGAAGTTTATTTATCCTTTAAACATAAATGAAAAGAAAAAACATTTTACTTTATATCCCGATTTGATAATGTGTAGGAGATCTATTTTCCATATTCTCTAGAGAAGAGGAAAACTTTAGGGTTTTGTGATGTGTACCTTAAATTTAGTCAGCCATGCAGGTAGCAAAGTGGACATCTCACTTTCAATCTTTTAATATTCCATGACATTGAATTTCCCATTACAATTAGGATACAATACTAGTGTATCGATATCCATGAAATAATATTTTTGGGATATCCAATATCACCTTATGAGGAAAAATGTCATCACTAGTGTATTGTTTCATGAGATCAGCTATAATAAAAATAATTTATTCTCGGGGAATAGTCATGTTGTCTTCAAGAGGTCTATCGAGACACATGGTTTCCCAATAGTTTAGAATGGATTTTATACTAACCAATTTTTTATTATGCATGATATCTTTGAAATAGAGTTTCATTCTAGTGTAATCATATGACACATGGTACTATGGATACCCATCCAATAGTCTTCCTTTGAACCTTTAGGATTAAAAATCACAAGGAGAATCATTAATTGTTTTAATGATCAATGTGAAATTACCAATAAGGAAAAAAATGAGTATCATGAGATCATTAACTCTAAGGAATCCCCTTTTAATTTTTTTTATGCACTCTTTCAATAGTAGAGTAATCAGTTTCCTTTCATGAACTTACCCAGTCCAAATGAAATTTATGATCATGCATTAAATCTCTTTGATGGGGCCTCTTAGAAAACTCTAGAGGGAGGAGGAGTAGAATTTTCATGATGTGATTGATGAGTTTACAAGTCGCACCCTCCCATTTTGGGACATGAATTACTCTTTTAAATCGATCCATTTGATTTATTATTCCAACTTCTATTCCTCTAGTAATGTGGAACTTCCCTTTTTCTCAAAATAAGTGATCATCGAGGTAATTTAATAGAAGGGATCCCCTCTTCCCTCCTTTCCTTCTAGGGAACCTATTTTTGTTTCTAAATATAAATTTCCTATTTAAACATGATAAATGATATTCCCTATAATGTAGCCTATCTCACAACCTCCACATAGTGTGTAAACAAACCCTTCGTATAAGAAATTTTTTTATTTTAGGATTTCCTCAAAAATAGACAGACATATCTATACAATAGGTGTGATGGAGTAAAGGCCCCATCCCAAATTTAAATTTTTAATAAATACCCACCTAGTAAATATCAATAATTCACCTTCTTAGATAGACTTTTGAAATTTGAATGAGAATCCTTAATAGTGGATCTCATTTCCTAACACCCCTGTTGTATTGGAAGAAGCCTTCAGAGGACCCATTGATGAGGATAAACAACCTTGCATACGATTTAATGGTGTTAATTAATCTTATAAATGTATTTTAAAATTCATATATACTCAATATGTGGAACTAAAAAAATCTATTTCAGAGTGTCAAAAGCCTTAGAAATTTTAATTTTAAGAGGAAGTTTACCTTATTTCATCCTCTTATTCATTACATAAATACTTCATAATGCAATGGAAAAGTAGTTCTAAATGCATATATCAGGAAAAAATCCAATCTGATTTTAGGTGATGTAATCATTGCTTATTATTCATTCATGGTCTTTAATATTTTACTAATTACCTTAGTAATCTTATTCCAATGATCAACTGGTTTTAATTCATTATTATCAATTTCATTTTCCATCTTAGGGATCAAGGTAATAAAATTTTAATTAATTCTGTAGGGGATTGAGTAATGTGTGAAGAATTTCCTTACAAAACTTACCATATCATATTATATAATATCATAATAAAACAAGAAAAATATATTTCTAAAACCATCTAGTATAGCTACACTCTCTATATTGAGAGAGAAAATAACTTTTTCGACTTCATATTTATTATGTCATAACATAAGAACTTGATTTTGATTCTCTTCAATACATAGAGAAATATTATAAGTCATATTTGATGTATTTTCTAAACCATAATCTACATGAATCTCTTAAAATATTCAACCACTATCATTGAAATTTAATTTTCATAGCTTTGTAAATTTCCAGTAATGCTGATGGCATTATATCTTTCTTTGACCATCTTCTCCATTTATAATATAGGGAATAATCTTGAATTTGTATCCACTTCCTTCAACCATTAAACATTTATGTGATTCGTATCCAATATTTCATTGATAGTTAGATGATCATCCAATATATTAGAAACATTCATTTCCTCTCTAGAGGGGGGAATATAGTTCAGTTTTTTGGACTTGTTGTTATCCAGGTGATGTTCATCAGCCTTAATTTCAGTGTCAAATATTGGTAAACATTTCACAATCCATTACCATAGTAGCCCTTTCCTATGTTTTAATTATCCTACAAGTCTCTATATAGGGATACCCCTAAAATAAATCTTAAAATATTTCAAAATAGTAACTCTATATCTAGGAAATGTAATCCATCCATTATTGAAATGAAAATCTAGAGGTGATGACCTTGCTTTCTTGGAGTGCTCCACAATTTTTGGATTATGGTCTGAATGGTACTTGGGAAGAGTGTAACCTGCAGCTCCATTTTCAACACTCCTTCCCTCCATTTTTACAAATCATATATCAATATTTATTACTTTTTTACCACATAATGTATACCTTGTCCATGTGATATCAGCACCATCGATTAGAACTTCATACAAGGCTTCACTTATCGATGTAAAATGATAATTCAAGATATTATTTCCTAAAGAAAACGGAACCAATTTTTTTATGAGGTTTTAAAAAAAGTGTAAATCCCCAAAAATCACCCCAAATATTTATCCACATTCACATATATTGATACAATACCCTTCCATAGTTTTTATCCAAATATGTGATGAAAATGCATACACAAAAGTGACATGAATTTTGTGAGATGAGATATTTAAAAAGGCTAGATTCTCTGTTCTTTCTGAGTGTATATAATTATATGAATTCATAAAGGCTTCAAAACTTATATGTAATATATGTTGATATAATGTAGGTTTTAAAAAAATTAATTTACCCAATGGAGGCCCATTTAAAGGTCTTAGTTCTCTAAATATAATTTTTGGTTTTAAAATTCCAATAAATATCGGTTATTCCCCATAATAAATTTCTTATGGGATTTTTCTATTATGGTTTTCCCAAGCCATTAAAATTTCTAACATGAAATATTGAAGGTTTTTCCACTGGTCATAGGTTATCATTCTTGGGCCACATTATTATGTCATTTCTAATTTCTCCTCTTACCATTTTTCTTCTTATCCTTTGGATAAAAATCTATTCAGGGCTCCTTCATATTCTCTGGACCCAAACAAATTTTATGGATATCGATATTCTAATATTAGTCACTCTTTTCATCATAGATCCCAATATTTCCAACTGAATTTCAATTATTAGCCTCATCTTCCTAAAATCTACCACATAGTGGAGTAAATATATTATTTTAGTTCATTGTTCATGATATTGAATAATAGATGTATGGATTTTTGCATTATTAGAGGAAGGTACTTGTGAAATAGACCCCTCCAATTTATCATTATAATGATAGTGGGTCGGCTTGTTCCCATTATTCCCAGCAAAAATGGATGCATCCTAGTAAAACTTCAATAAATTTATTGCCTTACGTAGTTTTCATTTTCCAAAAACCGTAGCCTTATTCTATTGAAATCGTTATTATTTCAAAAACATATGATTTTAATAGGGATGTATTCTGATATCTAGATAAAAATGAGATATAATTGTAAAAGGGTTCTCTTTTGAATTACATTAATTATAATGCCTTTTAACTCCATCATAAATGTCATGAAAATTAATGGTTTCCCTATTCTTCTCATCATTTAATAATCACCCAATGATATTTTTGTGGGTTACCTACTAATATGCTCATTGATCTATAGTCATCCACATAATTTTTTTTGAGTCCTCTACTATCAAATCCATAGGTGTTCTCTCATGGGTAATTTTTCTAGTAGACCTATCTTGGGATATGGATGGTTGTATGTTCCCATATGTGGTACCTTCCTTGTTTACCTCTATAGTTTCATCTATGAGTGGAATTAAATAAGTCAAAATTTATTCTAGATTTCAGCATTTTTATGATTCCTATAATGTTTTATATAGACTGAAACTGTTGGTCCCCCATATCCCTGCTGAACTCAATGATACCAGTGGGGGTGTCATCAGAATAATAGTGGATATTACTAATCTATCCACTTCTCCCCAAAAGATTGGTTCATAGTCGTCATTTACCCCATTTTTTCAAGATATTGAGGGGAAGAAGAAGTGTTAACATATGTTTTGAGAGGAAATATTTCATCTGTTACATTCCTCCTACTCTAATTAGAAGAAACGTGACCTTTCATGTTTCAGAAAGTGCATTCTTTATCCTTTTTTTGTTAAAATGTAAGATTTTCAAAAAAATGAAACTCATGATAAAATGGGCTTCCATTGAAATTTGATCTCAAGGTTGATTCTATCATCTCATCTGGTTAGTACCACATCCTCTACCATGGTATAAGATGTATCAATTTCCACCAATAACCAATCATACTGACCATTACTCAAATTTTCAGTTTTCATTTCCATCAAAATAGGATTCCCCATATAAGAAGATGTGTTCCAAAGAATGTAAGGGTGATAATATACCAAATTAAGCTTATAAATATGAATCAGACATGTGTGTGGGTGTTATTTATAGTAATTGGGCCATATTTACTATTCTTCACTTGTATTCATAGAAATGTAGGCCTTAATAAGATTTACCCACAGCTCCATTCTCTTGGCTTGTATTTATTAGAGGGGAACACCCTATGGTAGTATCCTCACACAATTTCAATAACCATTCAATCACTAAATCTAAAAATTATAGAAATCCTCTATGTTATATCATTATACATTTATAGTTTCTAACCATCCTAATCTAAAACCCTCACAATAATGGAGTACTTGAAAATATTTTCCCTTTCTTCCACAAACTCCTAATTTTGTGACACATATATTGTCTTACCATTTTTGATAGTCCATCCAGGAAGAGGTATGTCAATGTCTGATAAAGAAGGATTGTTAGTATATTAATTTATATATGTAATATTTTTATTCCAAATTATTGCATCCAAATGGACAAAACCTTATTCCATCAACATTAAAATCGCATCATGGAACATTTCATTATGCCCACCATGATCCACTAGGGATGAACATCATGGATTTTCAATGGGATTTATCTTCTCACATCCATAGGTAGGTTTATGATTTTACATATTCTACCTTTTCTCCACCATCCACATTTTTATCAACCAGAATTAAATGGTGAGTAAATCATCCATTTTTTTCAGTCATAATTTTGGTATATCAAGTTATTGAGAGCTTTTCGTCATCATATATTCATTAGGTTAATATTGTTTATGTTTTTCATAATATATCATCGATTAATTACATGTTTTTTATCAAGTTTATTACATTGATTATTAGAACCATAATAAACTACCATAATCTATAATTAATTGATATTAGAACTCAAGTTAATTTATTTCTTGGATTAAATCATCAAAACATTGGGAATTCCAATAAAAATCATCAGGTGATTTGGGTGATAATTTATTTAAATATCATGCATGAATAAAGGATATCATAAGATTAAATCCCAAATAATTAAATCAAACCAATCCATATCAACATTATAAATCATACTTCATCCATTAATTAATTTAATTTTGATTTTCATGTACCCCCTATCAAAAGAAAAACAAAAAACAATCAACTCTACAAAATTACAATTTTCGATGATTCAACTTGAGTGTCACTATAAACATTAGAGGATAACTAGACCATTGAAAAAATGATAAGATACAATCATCAACTATTTCCCTGGGAATTTTTCAAATTTATGTAATATTGTTTCAACAAGAGAGACCTCTCCTCCCCGTTTATTTTCATGTTTATTTTCCCCTATTTTCATTTGAAATCATGTATGTTTGTTTTCATTTAAATAGAATATTAATTTATGTTTCTACATTAATATATATAATTATCATCAAAATTTAATTATGAAATATTAATCTTACTAAAATAATATAAATGATGTTACAAACCCTTCCCATTTTTCTCTCTCATTCAATAAAAAGCACGATTTTACCTATCTGCACATTTCATGTGTGTGTTCAGTGCATCACTATTTTCTGATATTGTTCTTTTTCATCTCATCACAACTCATCCCCATATGTATCATCAACCAAATTAACAAGATTTTGAATTATTGTGTACATTATCAATTGGCGTAAGTCATAATTTTTGTATGTTAAGTGATTGGTATCTTTTTCTCTTTAAATATTCTTTAGGTAAATTTTTTTTATGATTAACATAAAATTCCATGGATTAATGATTTGTTTTGATTAATCTATGGATTCATTAAGATCTAAATAAACTACCATAAATAATTATTTATTGAGATTCGAACCCAAATTAAAAGAAATTTATTAAATCATCTACACTGTAGAATTTTGATCAATATTATATTGTGAATTTGGTGTGATTTTAAAAAAATATCATGTAAAGATCAAGGATATCACAACCATAAACCCCCAATAATGAAATCACCCCAATATATTTCTATTTGTTAAATAATTATTCATCCATTAATCAATTTAATTTATCAATGCATTCAAACACCCCCCCCCCCACCAATCAAATGAAATGTAAAACCAAATCAACTCTAAAAAAGTTTCATCGATAAGGATTCAACCTGAGTGCCTCTATTAACATTATCATAGAAACTGACCATTGAATGACTCATAGGAAACAATCAAATTTGCTTCAACTTTTCAATACATTATTTTCACATGTTCTTGATGAAGTCAACATTAAATTTATTTTCAGTAATTCATTGAACATCGTACATAGTTTCTTCATGGTTTCCTTGGAATATTTCATGAGCGTTTATTACTCGATTCTATGGACACATGAATATTATGAAGACTATGTGACCAAAAAATGGTCCTGAAATTAGGATTCCTGTGAAATTTGTGCAGTTGGGTGATGTTATTTGTGTTTATTTATTTGAAAAAACTTTTATGAGCTAGGAAATTTGTAAATCATATATGAGATCATAAATATTCTTATAGTTCATTCAATTCACTTGATGATTTCAGAGTTATTTATTTATTTTGACAGTATTTCCACTTGTTATAATTTTTATTCTTCTTCTTTTGTAGAAGGAATTAATCTCTTATCACACTTACTCTAATAATGATAACTTTAGAGATGTGCTTTAGAAGAACCAAAATGTCATCCATCATTATCATATATGCTCTGAAAATGAGGTTCATAAAAAATATTCACCCATTAGAGCTCAAAAATTATCCTTTATCACTTTGGCTTTCTTCATATGGGTTTGTCCAATTGGATGATGCTTCCATCCCCTCACATGACTAAAACCTGCCATCTGACAGGGTGGAATATTCCCTTGATCATATCCAAATGAATTCTTATAAGAATGGAATTCTAATCATATCATGTTCATAATGGCATTCTTATATTTTTGTGAGCACTGCTATAGGTTTAATCAGATGATTCTTATCTCACTATCGCATTCCTATTATATATATAAAAAACATTTGTCTCTTCATATAATAACTCTAGAGGTGGATGGATATAAAAACGTGATCTACAACCTAGTGAATACTTTTCTGATTAATGGTTATGGCCATTCTGGGATAGGCATGACTAATTAGAATTTTCTGACCAATTATATGCTATCCATATTTTTGATGAACTATGGGTTTCCCAATTCATCATTTATCATCACATTGATCTTCTTTAAGAACTGGGCATCCATTGGTTCTATGGAACCAATTTGTTCCATATGTCTCATAGAGAGGAGGGAGTCTGCTACTGGGTTATTTATCGACTAGAAGGGATATACCCCCTTTGGGAAATGTATGATGAATTCCTCCAGGTTGTGAATGTCATGGATTACCCTTTTCAAGCTCCATTATTGTTGAGGGATATTCTCATCTTCGTTGGAGAAAACTTTAATGAAGGATATGACTATTTACTTTCTCATTTATTTCAATTAGGGGATCAACATCTTCTTTTAACGTACCAGAGCATAGAAAACTGTTACACACCCTCATTAATGCCCTTTCTAGTTGGTTCGTGATAATATAGGTCTGTACATGGTTATTTTGGAAGATGATGATCATACCACATGAGGGTTCTAGGGGAGTCCAGATATATCCCTGGGCGTATTCTAGATATTATTATGGACCTATTCCAGAATGGATGGATTCTTCTGGATGGGAACACATGATCAAGAATTCTGGTCAGCACGCTGGTGATGAAAGTACAGCTAGCTGATAGATGACCTCTCAATCTACAAGTATCAACTCTTACATTCCTTTACCTTCTAATTATCCATACCCAACAGTCTTTCATCCCTTATAGGATTATTGGTCTGTTCTAGTTTTTATTCATCAAGATAGGTTAGTGTTTCCTATTCTATATATAATATAAAACCATCGAAATACCAAACACAAAATTTCTCCCTCATCAACAAGACATTTATGGGATTGAAGCCATGAATTTATGCCATGATGTGGTTGTGGATATATTGAGTCGATCAAATCGCTTAGATTTCACAATGTATCTTATGCCGACCAGACTAATTATTGATAATAGTGGGGGCACACTTGAAGAGAGTTCATTTTATATCTCCCTTAAATATGGGGTTATTCTATCCATATGGATGATATGATCATTTGAAAACTCTATACCCCATACCTGTTTACTCACTAGTTAATTTGTATTCAAATATTTTCGCATCTCTCCTTGTATATCGTGTGGGTAGGGAGGAATATCAGTATTATCCACTTGTTTTGGATGATGTAGGCATTCAAATATACCCATTCCAAGATCATTTTCCAATTGATTTCTACTTATGATTTCATATCAAATGATTATGCATGGTATTGGGTTGATGACTATCCATTGGGTGTGCTAAATAGGTCGGTCCGTCAAGTGGACAACCCATTTTCTTCACTATCTCTATTTCTTTTAGAAACAATGGAGCTGATTGAAGATTCAGGCTTCTCTTTGACGAAATGAGCACATCCCAAAGACAATCATCCAATTAAAATGGGATAATTCCCTGAGGAATATGGTAAACCTATAAAGGAAACCAACAATAAATCTTTTGATGATTGTGTAAATGGGGATTCTTTCTCCCTTAATTCATCATCAGCTTATCCAGTTGTTCATCCTACCGATGTACCTAATCTAAAATCCAAAAATGATCAAACACGATGTAAGTTAGTCTCGAGGTAAATCTATGCTCTAATTACTATGACTCCTTTAGTAATGTTTCATTCTCCTGAAGAAATTATTTTCCAAATATTTCTTTCTTTTGGTGTGGGTGACTTTTACCTCCAATCATTATATTAAATCATGAGAAAAATCATCCTCATGTGGAATGAATTGGATACCAAAGATATGGACTTGTGTGATAATGATGAAGGTATATACTTTTTTGAATGGATGAATGATTCTTGAGAGGGAATCATAGATTTATCAAGATCTATCCACTCATATTCATCATCATCACTATAAAACACTTATAAAATATTTCATGATAAATCTACTTTTACATAGGCCCTTCTTCCTAATGAAAAATTAGAATAATGGGGTGACCAAAACTCCGGCATTTAATGGACACTTTTCATCGGACTCTTGCCAACTTTTCTAGATCAGCTAATTGAATATTGTTGGAAATTGATCGTAGATTGGAATTTTGTTTAATTTTTATTTTTAGAGATGCTTTGAAATGTAGAGATCCATCCTTATGTAGGATGATAAATGAATCTATCTTCTTAATTTTATATTTTGTTGTCATGTTTTCATTCATTTTTGATGTCCATCACATTTCACATATTATATGTTTCATTAATTTTCAATGATTCCCATCCTATTCATAATTTCAAGTTAAGAATAATTTCTAGATTTGAATGTTTAATTCATAACAATTTCTCATTTAGAAATTCCCATGAATTACCACCAATAAGATATTCCTCACAGATGTTTCGAATCAACTTATCTTGAGATTACCTGATTAAAAAATGGATAATTTTTTGAAAATATATTTCCCAAAGGGAGACTAATCTATATTTTTTAAATGACAATGGACTTGGTGATCAATGTTTTATTTTTTCTACAGCAAAAAAATGTGACTTAAAATATCTAGTTTAGGTTATTTTATCTTGTACCTTATATCGATATAGTTTAATGAATTTTATCTTGGGCATTCTTTTACTATATTTGAGGGATAATTTTAATAGAACTTCTATTAATGTAGTTTATGTTCATTTATCATGGACCTTATATAAATTTCAATATACCATTTGTGATGTAGTATTCTCTATGGAGTTTAATTACATGTGATTAGGATGTCTTCATTTTATTTTAGCTACAGGTTGTGATGATGTAGATATTTTGTGTAGTTTTAAATTATTGTTACCGTGACTAAAAATACTGGGGATTTTAATTTCTATCTTCCAGTAAATGATTTAAAATCATAAAATATAGTGAATAAAAGTTTTGAATTTCCCAAAACACCCTCATATGTTGAGTTATTATATGGTGTTGCTGAGGATCACTGAGTAATGAAACTATTCATTCAAGGACCATATTGATAGTTTGAATATGGATGATGTAAATCGTAATGAGAATTTATAAGTCGATGAATATGAGATGTGGTAGACATGTCAGGGATGGATCCAAACATGCTAAGGTTCAAAGTTCCACTATAGTATTACTAGGGCTCATGAGGAATGAAAATACTTCCTTGAAAGGAGAATATGACTTTATTTTGTAGGTCAAATCCCTTATCCATCTATTGTATGGAAAAAAATATGACTCTAGTCCTTTACAAGGGACATGAGAAATTTGTGAAGACTCAAATTTCTAGATGATGAGATTGGGTATGGAGGGAAAGTCTATGTTGGATGGTTTCAGGCACTCTAGGGAAGTTTGTATCTAATGTTACTAAATCTCATATTCCCCATAGTTTTAAAAAATAGGGTGTGTTCTGTCAAAGGAATTTAAAATGGAGTATCACATTCCTTCTTTTAGAAAGTGTGCAGATAATGGTTACATATCATCAAGGATGTCAAATCATCTTAAATGATATCATTACAGGGATTATAATTCATTTTCCAATGTGTTTGGGTCATAAGGATGGTATGGAAAAATATTGTCTGGAATGGCCTAGAAAACACTGATGTGATAGGTTCTGCAATAGTTATGTAAAGGATCACATGGATTAGAAATCCCTTTTTATAGTGATTTATAGGGATGATGACCATAGGAGAATATTCATGAGCCATTGTATTCATGCATAGTCAATCAAAATGTCCCTTGAAGCTGTGTAACCTTTTACAAGGTCCATAAAATATTTATGGTGATAGGAGATTCTCATATCATGAAGTGTTTGAAACATGTGTCCGATTGTCGCCTATCGACCGGTCAAGGTTTCGGTGCTCTGCTAATGTGTATAGCAGTACTCGGGTCGAATCCTCGGCGATGGTACTTCGTAATAGTCGATTGTTTTTAGTTGATTGTATTTTGATTAGAAGGGTTTGTTGCAGAGCTTAATTGAAATGATTGATTGACTATAATTGATTTAAAAAATTGATAAATATTGGGGTGAGTTCATTATTAGGGAGTTAAGCTTGTGATATCCTTGAGCTTTGCTTTATATTGCATTTAAATTAACACCCACTTCACAAGTTGACGTCGATTAGAATTCCTAAGTGTTAAAGCTTTAATCCAAGCCTTAACTTAACTAGGATTCTAAAATCAATCATTAATTGTTTATGGTAGTGTATTTATGGTTCTAATAATCCATGGAAACCACATTCTAAACAAAATATGTCATTAATCCATGACATATTAAGACCAATATACACAATGTTAAATTAACGATTACTCATCGAGAAAATACTCTCAATCACTTAACATACCAAAAATTTGACTCACCCCAATGAGATATTTACTCAGCCATTTGGGTGTTTAATATTCTGGTTATAATAATTATTATGATAAATTAAGAATAGAAGAAAAAGAAAGGGATTAGAAAAGAGTGGTACGTCAAACACACACACACGAACAATGATGATAATTAAAAAAGATTTTTGATTGAATGAGGAAGCAAAATAAGAGAAGGAGATTTAACTGAATTTAAACTATTTTAAGAAAATTAATATTAAAATACATAAGGTGGAGTAGAATAAGAGATATTGAAGAAGAAACTTGCATTAAAACATAATTACAAAAGAAAGGACTTACAAAATTACAAAAACAAAGAACACAAAAGTAAGTGAAAAAAAAGAGAGGAGGAAAGCTCTCTCAAGTGAAAACTTGAGTATTGCAGGTCATTCCAATCCTTTTTCAAGGCTTTTTTCGTGCCAATATGTTCTCCTCTCTTCTGAAATGCCAACCCTTTTGAAAGGAGAGGAGGGGATGTATTTATAGCCCAAGGTGGTGGACTGTTTACATTCCAGAAATACCCCTCCACTTGGCTTGAATATATGGACATCAAGAAAGAATAATATAGAGAAATATCCTTCTTAAAAGTTGTATACAATAAAGTTTTCCGACTACTCTCAAAATTTGGAGTCATTTGTACTTAAGTATCAAAAGTTATGTCTGGTTGATTAAACAAATTAAAACTGTCCATTTCAATCCAGTTTTTTTGAAGTCCAGAATGTGAAAGGGTTTTTGAATATGATGATGCCTTCAAATACGAATGGGTTCTTCAACAAAGTCGTCCTCATATATCTCCTCTTTAACACTTAAAAATATCAGCTTTATTTTATGCTTACATCATGAGATATGTTATGAATACTATAATGATTTTAATTCTTGGCCAGAATGGTGGGATGGATTTCATAGCTTCATTTGGGACCCTTGTACTTAGATTTGGTCCTTTAAATTTTTATCCAAGATTAAATGTAGTGTCCTATGAATTATTTTTGAGATTTAATGTTTTTGGAATTCTGTATTGATCCCAGTAAATCAATCTTCAAGGCTGGTCCAGTTTGTTCACAGATTCTTTGGTCTTGTTTGTGAGGACCATATGACCCTTCAAATGGCAGAATTGGCTCATGGTACCTTCTAATGAAATGTTTTATATTGAAATTAGAATCCTAAAAATCAAGAACCACACAATTTGGATCAGTATAGTGATAGTTATTATTAAAACATTAAACTGACTCAATTGTACTACTTCTAAAAATGCTAAAAAATTATACTTAATATTAAAATATTAATATTTCACACAAATTATGCACATTTCATATAAAATAAGTAAAGGGAGTATATAATAAGTCATGAAAATATTAATAACATCAGTTTTCTTTATAGAAGATTCAATATTCATTAATGGTGCAATAACGCCAAAATGTTTGTTTCCACCAAGTGAACTCATCACAAAAATGAAGATATGGTACATATCATTAGTATACCTTTATATGGACCAAGGGACCCAACTAGAATAGTTTGGATTTTAATAAGTATTTAGATTAGGCCCCATGAGATTTATTCCTTTTTTATATTCATTGTAATTTTTTCCTAAACTCTAGATATGAAAAGTTTAGCAAGTAGTGAGTTGAATATTTGTAAGGATTCTTTTTTCAGTTTTTCTCCCTGGCATGTTTTTTATCACATTAACTAATAGTTTGATCTAATTATATTTAAAAAATAAAAGGATAATGTTTATGGTCATTCAACATTTACCATAGTGTGGTTAGTTTATGTTCATGAAGAAGATGAAACAGATATAAGGGAAATGTTATACAATAGCCTTATTAGTAAACATATGGTAAAGAGAAATCACACACCTTTCTAAGTTATATGGAAAAATTTTGTAAATCAGGGACCATGATTCTATGGTAATTATTAATGAAAAGGGACAATCATGTCAAGAATATCCCATAACAACCATAGGTGATGACTTATTCTGTGGTGATGTTTTTCTCACAAGGGTATGAATGCTCCTTATAAAGGGAAAATATTTCTCTTGTTGGTAGGTATGAGACCTTATTTATCCATATAATGGTAAAACTAGGATATCATTTTTTCAATGCAAGGGTCTTGAATGGATTTTGGTTACCTAAAGATCTAAATACATGATGTGTTGGGCATGATTAGAGGAGCTTGAAGGATGGTAGAATCACCACTAACTCTAGTTGACTGGGGTCAAAGATTTTTGGTGCTTTGATAAGTGATGAAAATGGGTAAAGGTATTCACATTTTAATATCTTATTTTTAGGATCTATATTCCATGCAGTTTTAATGTCATGAAACATAGTTACGTTCCCTATAGTTTAAAGTCATGATGTAATGATGCATTTAATTTATTGAAGTTTAGTGTCATCTGGTAAAGATGTCCAATGCAAAATTCAAGATAGTATGAATTTATGTGGGAATGTTTACGTATAATTGTTGAGTCTAGACCTACTGTTGGAAAAAAAAATTCCACCGTGTATTACGTGATGTCATGAATCAATCCATATTTAGTTCATGTATGAATGTTCCCTACAAATGTTTGAACCATACACATGTTTAGGGAATTTTTTTGGTTTTTTTATTGATGGACCCATGAATATGAGATTTGTGTGTCACTACATATCCTATGTTGGAAGGAATTATTCCACACATAGTTAATTAATTTAAAATCTCTATACAAGTCTAACCCATATATATAGAAGGGGTGGGGGATTATGCCTATTGATTTATGTAGATGGGCCCAGGATTGAAGATACGGTTGTCACTATGTGTCATGTGTGGGAATAAATCAAACCACATGTTGTTATTGAGAAAAAAATATAGCTTTGTGTATTGTGGTAAGGACATTGGATCCCTATCATTAAAAAAATGAAAATACTATGACTGCACACAAGACCTAAGATATGGGAATCACTACATATCATATGACGATATGAATCATGCCACATGTAGTTCTTCATTAAAGGTGTGGTGGGAGGCCAAGACCCATGATGATAGTCCTATCAGGAGAGGTCCACATTAATGAAATGTTTTGCTTCATTAAATGGGACATCAATCATACAATTTAACATCATTCAGCGAGGAATCATGATAACCCTATCATGAACTGATATTCCTCTGTCACTTTGGGGGGTTAACCAATGTTCATAAGCTCACATGAGCTATGATCACTATGGGAAACAAGGAATGGAAGGTGTTCATCTTACAACATGGTGGTAGTTAAATAATTAAAAGTAATTTTATGTATCATGTGGTGTCTTAGCTTGGATATAGGATCTACAAATCCCTCTATTTCTTACAAGATTGAGAATCAAGACATATTTAGTTCTATAAACCCATGATATTTATTGTTGTATGACAAGGAAGTATTCCATGTAGTTTAACAGAGTGTGGTATGGATGTGGGTGGTTCGATGTGAATCAAGATGAATGTTAGGGATCTATGCAATTTTATATCATGTGGTAAGGTCACGTTCTTTATAGTTTAACCTCATGATGTAAGGAAATCATCCATTCAATTTATTGTCATGTCGTATGGACATAGGTCATGTTGATTAATTTCATGTTGTAAGGATGAGCATAACCCAACATGGATGAATAAGAATATCATGAATATTCCCAATAATATTTTTGGACATCACTAAATATCTTGTAATTGATGGAATCATGACACACTTTGTTCATGGAGGAATATATTCTCTATGTGGGCCTGACACACACACAAGTACAATGTAATTTCATGTTTCCTTCATATCGATCAATCTTATGAAAGGTGAATTGGTTGTGAAATGGTGATTTCTGTGTAGTTTAATGTCATTTGGTGAGGTGAAATTCCATATAGTTTTAATGTCATGTGGTTAGAAAGAGATGTGAAATTAAGTTTAATGTATTACTGCTAGGAAAATATCAATATAGTTTATCATAATGTGGTCAGGATAGGAGACGTTGTGATGTTTATGGTCTTCCAGCGTGGACATAAATCATTCATATTAAAATCATGTGATCAGGATTATAGATTCTTAATGACAACTTGGAAAATTATTTCGTGAAAAACCACACACTTATTGGTGGTTTGGAACACTCTCCATCCATTATGGCCAATGAGTAAGCTCCATTGACATATAACATAGGTATAACATAAGGACCCTCCCATTTGGATTCCAGCATCAGAGGTTTCCTTCCTAGTATTATTGGGGTTTTATGAGACATTACTAGTTCTCCTTGAAGGAATAATCAGAGAAAACCCATTTTATTTAAATATCATGCATCTAATTTTAATGGGTTCATTGTTGTGAATCATATAAAAATTGTTGTCATCAATATTATCCAACTCATATATCCACTTCTATGATTTCTATTCATCCGAGATTCATCAACAAATGGATATTCTAAGAGAGGATAGATTGAATTCCATGGGTAATAATTCCTAATTCCTATACACTAATGAATATGGAATTGTTGATGTAGAATTACTCATGGTAGTACAATAATCCCCTAAATCATGGAGGAGATTTCTGGAAATGACATCTTTTCATTATCCACCATCATATAGAGAATATTTCACATAGTCTTATTGAAGGCATCGATCTATCCATTTTCCACTACTTGATAGTAGGATGAGTGATTGGACTCAATGTTGTAATACTGTAACAAATTATTCAACTCTATTGAATAGATGTTAGTGTTGTTTTCCATTAGTATCATGTGAGGGACTCAAACATAGTGATGATATGTGCCTTTAAAATGTTTACAACATTAATCATTCCAACATCGTGTAGGTGTATTTCATTATACCATTTGGAAATGAATTTGGTAGAATTAAGGATGTACTTTAACTTCATTGACGTGGAAGGGGGATATGGCCCCATAAAATCCACTCACCAAATAGAAAATGAAAATGAATTCATAGAAGTATGTTGTAATTAAAAGAGTATAGGGATAAATATTTCATGAACTTGGAATCCATAAAATATCATCGTTAATTACACAGTGACATGTATCATGGGTTTCCAATAGTAACCCAATCTTCTAATTTTGTGTGAGAGTATATTCCCATAATTACGAGGGTTGTAGGATCAAACATTAACTTCTTCCATGATGATTTGAATATGTATTTTTTCTATGAATCTGTGGAGGATTCACTCAATGCCTTTCTAATAAAGGGTTTTCTGTTAATTTTGACCAATCCACAGGGTAATGTTCTCCTCATAATGCTAGATTTGTTCCCATACATCTCGTACATTTGGTGGTATCCTAATTTATAGATTTCGAATTATGGGATCTATCCATACATGGGTAGAAATTGGTTCACCATTCTATTAGTTAATGTATAACTGATTGATTTTATCCATATGATAGACGATTTTTGATGATACCATTCTTCTATCTATAATATGGATGATTGCCTCCTCTTGATCAGGGTTTCCAAGACAATGATTGCATTATCCAATGTGTCGAAACGAGCAATATGTGATCGGGGAACATGATGGAATGTGGTCTCAAAAAAGAATAAATCCATTAATCCCATGACTTTTCTAATGAGAGGGTCCAATTATTCATTTTTAGTGTAATATTATGGATTTATATGCTTCATTAATATATTTGAATCCCTATTGATGTTTATGTTGGCTATTTGGATGGTAGGGTTAGTTCCAAGCTAGCAATGAGGGCTTGGTATTCAGCCTCATTAGTCATGTGACTGTAATATTGTGAGAATGTGTATGGAAAAATTTTTATTATGGAGAAACAAAAACAATAACTAAGAAAACCTGATTCAGTTTACGGTTTTTAGTCTCCTTACAAATGAACTTCGTAATGAACCATGAAAACAAATCTCCAAAACACGGGGAGTGTCATGGGCATAGAAATACTCCAAATCTAGAAGTTTTATGTACACTCATGGACAGTCTAATGTGGGTTGTGCCACAAGGAAATCAGCATGGTCCTACCTTTTAAATGATTTTTGAAACACAAACTAGATGTTTTATTGTTACAAAATGATTACCCATTAGGAAAATCACCCAGTTGGCATGGTACGACATAGGATGTACTTGAGTGGATCAACAAGAGAGACCAAGTGAAATTCATGGTTCTGTAAGCAATTCCTCATATTCCTCATTGCAAATATGAGTGTAACACCCCGAGATTTTTTGAAAAATATTATTTTAATTTCATTAATGTCTTATGTTTTATTCTACACCAAGATTACCTTGCGCTATACGCAACACCGTATTAGCTTGCAGTATACGCAACCCTATTCTTGGACCGTGTTACACACAATTTTGATAATAGTTATTCTACACAACATTGAGTATATATATATATATATATATTAAATGTATAAATGAAATATGATTGGATTCTGTTATACGAAACAATGAAGGATTCTTTCACAACACGCAACCCTGACTTGGCTTGCATTACACGCAATCGCGACCTTCCTCGATAGCGTGTGTTGTACGCAATAGCGGGTTTTAATAAACAATGTTATATTATTATAATATTGTCATGAATAGTATTAACTAAATTTTGAATTTTATAACATTATTATTCATCTTACACATTTCTAGAACATGGTATAAGAACAAAATAAATTTTTCGGGTAAAATAAGTATTTTTCAAAAAATACAGTTTTGCCGCCTTTGGATGGCGCACCCACTTTAAATCTGGTTTTTGACGTGTTTATATGTTCAATTTGACAAAATAATATTCTTCTTTTGAATCAGGATATAAAAATTTACATTAGATAAAGTTTTGATATTTTTCCGATAACTTTCATATTTTAATGAATAGTAAAAACACGCTATATTTTAATTAAAAACAACTTTTTTCATCGTAATATATTATGTGGTTAAATTGTAATATTGAATGGTTTTAAAGTATAAATAGAATATATTTTTACCATTTAATATAATGTATGCCATTAGCATTGATTTTACCTTGAATTCGTAGGTTAAAACAATTCAATCTTTTGCAATGTTTTAAACAAAAACCTGTTTTTATTCGACAACGGGATTAATTTTAATTTAATTTCTGCAACTTCTGTGTTTTGAATTTAAAAAAATGGATTCCATATTTGGAATCAGTGGGTCCAAATTATGTTAATAATCTACTTTTTATTTTTGGGAATTATGAATAGTAACTACGGTAAATTTTATTTACCATAGTTAAAGGTAAATCGGGTAATTAAGGGTAAATATGGGTAAATATAATATTTTAAAATTACCCTAACAAATGTCAAAATCCTATTGGATGACTAAAAGTCGACCCATATCACCTAAGGGTCGGATTAGAATCATTTAATGGACATTTTTCCATGAAAATAACTTAATTATTATTAAAACCAAAGAAAGTGACAACATGTCACTCTCTTAAATCTTATAAGTATATTAATTTTAATTTAGTGATAAACTTCATGAAACTTAGAACATGAATAGTATCCAGAAATCTAATAAAATTATCTACATCATATAAATTTATTTATAATTTTTATGGATTAAATAATTATCATTAATTATGACACAATAGTGATGCAGAAATTGTTTATCCAGTGAAAAATCAATAATATTGTTTTTTTTAAACTAATAGTGACCATAAAATGCACAAATACCTAACCAAAACTTATTTTCCATGTAAATGTAAACCATAAGCATACAATGGTCGAATATTTGACCATTTGGAGCCTTATAAAAGCGATTATGACACTTATATTATTTTATTTTAAATGATGCCAAAGTTGTCACCTTCATAATTTCATAAATATAACAATTTAAATATTGTGATTTTAAGATGATAAATTCGAGTAAAAGTATTATTGTGAAAGCTAATATATTTATCTTCATCATAGAATTTTATTTTAAATTTTTATACAACAAATAAGTATATTAGATAATTATACCAAAATGATGTAGTAATTATTTTATTAAGAGATAAACCAAATAAATGGTTTTAAAAATAATAAAATAAATATTATATAAACTATTTAATGTGATACACTAATTTTATAGATACATATGACTTTTTATTAATATATTAAAGCTTTTAGTTCGAACATATCTTCTGTATATATATTATTTAAATTCAAATAAATGAATAGTGTCAAAATTGACACTATTGTTATTTTACAAAAATAACATATTATAAAATTGTTTAAAAATCACAAAAATATTTAAAAATTATAAATTTATATTTATATGGTCTATAATGTTATAAAGTAAACAATTATGGAAAATTCACAACAAATGAGTAATTATTTGTTATAATTTAAAATTTAGAATTTTATTACCACAAATAAACTTAAATAGATTAAATAAGGATAAATCAAAATGATAAGGTTTAAAATAAGATCCAAACATGTCTAAATTTGATTGGTTGATGAGATTACAACCCTATCTCATCTAATCTTCGAATATGAGTCATTTTTGGAGGTTTTTAAGTGGGGTTAGATTTATTATAAATTAATATTTTTAAGAATTCCTAAGGTGCCCCTCTCCTCCCTTATAAAAGGGTACCTCCTCCCCCTCCTCCTCACACCAAATTGAGCACTCAAGCTCGGCCAACCCCTGCCATTTTCTCCTCTCCACTTCCCTAGAATAATCCTAGAGGTCCTGGTCTCCTTCAAAGACCAATATTAGTTCCCTAAGTGGAGGATTCAAAGAGGCGTTCCAAAGAAGAGGAGTTTCGGACACTTACAAAGCAAGTCAGACCTAAGGTAAGGGAAATATCACAATCTCATTTTTATCCGAGATTGTTTATACGTTGGTATTTACTGGGGTGTATTTTATCATCCAAATCTATGTTTCCTCAATATGTAATGTTATTTCCATCCATCTACAATTGTTTAAATCCAATTTTACCCTTTGGTGAGTTTTTAGTAAAAGATATGAAAGGAATCTTTTGTCGTTTTTCGTACGAGGTACTTTTTGACTTTTTCGACAAAAGTACGAAGAATGTTTTTTTTAACTTATACGGCACGAACGGATTTTTACTGTTTTATAAAGCCTTATTTTCATGAAGCTTCCTCTAAAATATTTCATGACTATTTTCAATAAAATCTCTTTCTTTTAAAATTGCATGATGTTTTATGAAAAGAAATTGATTTTGAAGAAGAAAGGATATGTTCCTCAAGAATTCAATTCAAGTGTTTTATCAAAATTATTTTCCATCTAAGATAATAAAGGGTTCTGTTTCTATCCATATTTTTACATTGATTTGACTATGTTGTGATGGAATTATGTTTATGAATTCCTTTATCTTATATGAATGGTTTTATGATGACATGTTGTTTAAGAATCCCATTTTTATTACATGGGTTACGCTATGATGTATGGTTTATGATTATGTGGCACACATAATAAAGGATTCATTATAAGATGGGTGGGACCAATATCTCCCTCCAATGCATTGGGTAAAGATTTTATATCTCATGAGATAGACATGGCTGGAATGGTAGGTTATACCGGTTCAGTGAAACAGGACTGAAACGAGGGTTACTCGATTCAGAAAGGGACTTTGTCCACTAAGATAGTCTTGGCAATGAGTCTTGACTAACAAGAAATTATTATCTATGATTATGTGTGAATGCCACAAAGTTTCATGTTTTAAGTTATGATTATTGTGATTACATTTCACTTCTATGATTTATCCCATGTTATGAAATTATTCTCTCTTTTGCAGGTTATGATTTCCAAAAGTTATGTTCTTATGAATATGATGTGATTGATTTTTCTTTTGTATACCCTTACTGAGCATTTGAGCTCACCCTTTTATGTTTTCTTTTCCCCAGGATATAAATAAAGGTTTTAGGTAAAAAAAAGGAAGATCTTTATGGGAGATTTTGAAGATCTTTCACCACGATTAGAAGATTATATTCCGAGTTTCCAAAGACACTAAACTATTACGATCCTTATGTGTGTGTTTTTGTTATGTACTAAGTATTCCGAAAATGTAATGTAATGTCCATGTACGTCAGGCTACGGGTCTCTACAGTTGGTATCAGAGGAAAGGTTTAGTCAACCTTTGGAAACTAGGATGCGAGAACTTTAGTGAGATCCCTAGAGATATTTCTAAGGTATGTCTAGGGATGTCCCTAAGGTTAAGTATACGTATAGGTTATAGTACTAGAATTACGCTAACGATCATATAATTTAACCTAAGATGTTAGATATTGAGGATACTCCACCTTTATTATGTTGTTTTCCCTAGCATGATTTTTGCCTCTCACACTATTCTTTTTGGGTTTTAGAAAATGGCTGGAAACAAGGTGATTCATGATAATGGAGGATATGCTGGACAATGGAATGATATTTTTCATGAGCAACCAAATGAAATGGGATTTGGAAGTCCAAACATCATTATTATGCCGAATCAGCAATCTCATAATATGATTAATAAAGTAAAATTTGGTAAGTTTCCTGACTCGGCTAATAAGAGAAAGATGGAGTTTCATGATGATCATAGAGGAAAGAAAGTTCAATTTCCCCTATGTAAATCATGTGGGAAGAGGCATCAAGGAGAATGTTTCAAGGGAACTGGAAGATGCTTTGGGTGTGGAAAATAAGGACACAAAGCAAGTAAATGCAAAGGAAAAGGTTCAGTTAACAACATGGATGATGATAATGGTATTGCTACGACATCAACAATGGTTAAATGTTTTAAATGTGGAATGTGCGGGCATTATGCAAACCAATGCCCTAAGGGAAAGTCTCATGAAGATAATCAGTATGGTCGTATGGGAAGTATTTATGTGGATGATGATGAAGAGACTACAAATGATATGTGAGATGAAAGAATTGTTGAAACACAGTCAATGGTTTAAGAATGTAGTTTATCATGTGTAATGTTGTATAAGTAATCTCATGGTACTTTAGAATAAAGAGACATGTAAGGATTGTTACACTGTTGTCTGATTAATGTTACCAGTATCCATGAAAGGTTATTCAGATATTTTTGGAAATAAGATGATATGCGCATAATGAAGGGAAAACGAGAAAACGAGATGTTTAACAGTATTCATGAGCTCATGATTGATATAAGGACTAAGTGATATCATGGTTTGAGTATATAGAATTTTGAAGATTTTGGTATGTGGAAAGAGTTAACTTTTAATAGAATTCATGTTTTCAATAAGGTTCAATGGGTATTCAAGAGAGTACAAGATTAAGGCATTTGAATGTTTGGAATGTGACCAACAAGATATATCTTATGATATATGGGGATCAACGATGGTATTAAATCTCTGGTAATCGTTTTCACTATATTATGAGAGTGGACTGCAGTATTATGGATAAGCCTAAAGATTAGAATGGATTATGTTGGACATAAGTGAGTATAGTTTAAGGATAGAAGTTTTTTTTTTCGATATTATTGATGGGATGTTATAGTATTGTAGTTTTAGAAAAAGGACAACCTGCAGGACGGGCGACAGCCCATCGCGTCGGACAAGGCTGTGGGAATCGAACCCACAACCGAAGTGCGACTGGCCTTTATCGCCTACCACTGACCTACAGGAAGTCCCTGTTTAGTAGAAACTAGTTTTATTATATTAAGCAGTATGATATATGAAGTATAAGTGCATTTTAGGAACGATAAATGATTAATCTCACTATAGATCGACTTATGTATATAATTTTTGCTAACCTTTTGTTTGAGATAGATGGAATGACCCGTCATTCTATCACATGATCTGCTAACACTTCATGAATAACAAATTCAACTTCATTTATTTAAGTGATGAAGTGGAAATTGTTCAAGGCACGAACAATAGTGCGACTGTACCAAAATAAAGTAAGTTTTTATTCTAATTCAAATTCTTCAACTTTAGGGAAACAATCTTGAAAACCAAAAAAATGTTGTCCTAGTGATCTTATACCTGATGAATCGGATTTTACCTTATATCATCACAAATCTATGGATTTGTGATTACTGGCTTTTCCATAGCCATGTCCTCTACCACTCTCCATCAGAACATGATGGTTAAATTTCTCTTCCATATCCATATTTTCACCTATGTGGAAACCCAGTGATTAGTTTATTTGGGTAACCGTTACGTTTCATACTTTTGTTTTTAAAGATAAGTTTTGGTATTCCTCTTTACGATGTGGGTTTCTATCAAAGAAACTTTCAAATAGTAAACCATTTATAACCCCGACGAATTTCGAGGGCGAAATTCATTTTAAGGGGGGTAGAATGTAACACCCCGAGATTTTTTGAAAAATATTATTTTAATTTCATTAATGTCTTATGTTTTATTCTACACCAAGATTACCTTGCGCTATACGCAACACCGTATTAGCTTGCAGTATACGCAACCCTATTCTTGGACCGTGTTACACACAATTTTGATAATAGTTATTCTACACAACATTGAGTATATATATATATATATATTAAATGTATAAATGAAATATGGTTGGATTCGGTTATACGAAACAATGAAGGATTCTTTCACAACACGCAACCCTGACTTGGCTTGCATTACACGCAATCGCGACCTTCCTCGATAGCGTGTGTTGTACGCAATAGCGGGTTTTAATAAACAATGTTATATTATTATAATATTGTCATGAATAGTATTAACTAAATTTTGAATTTTATAACATTATTATTCATCTTACACATTTCTAGAACATGGTATAAGAACAAAATAACTTTTTCGGGTAAAATAAGTATTTTTCAAAAAATGCAGTTTTGCCGCCTTTGGATGGCGCACCCACTTTAAATCTGGTTTTTGACGTGTTTATATGTTCAATTTGACAAAATAATATTCTTCTTTTGAATCAGGATATAAAAATTTACATTAGATAAAGTTTTGATATTTTTCCGATAACTTTCATATTTTAATGAATAGTAAAAACACGCTATATTTTAATTAAAAACAACTTTTTTCATCGTAATATATTATGTGGTTAAATTGTAATATTGAATGGTTTTAAAGTATAAATAGAATATATTTTTACCATTTAATATAATTTATGCCATTAGCATTGATTTTACCTTGAATTCGTAGGTTAAAACAATTCAATCTTTTGCAATGTTTTAAACAAAAACCCGTTTTTATTCGACAACGGGATTAATTTTAATTTAATTTCTGCAACTTATGTGTTTTGAATTTAAAAAAATGGATTCCATATTTGGAATCAGTGGGTCCAAATTATGTTAATAATCTACTTTTTATTTTTGGGAATTATGAATAGTAACTACGGTAAATTTTATTTACCATAGTTAAAGGTAAATCGGGTAATTAAGGGTAAATATGGGTAAATATAATATTTTAAAATTACCCTAACAAATGTCAAAATCCTATTGGATGACTAAAAGTCGACCCATATCACCTAAGGGTCGGATTAGAATCATTTAATGGACATTTTTCCATGAAAATAACTTAATTATTATTAAAACCAAAGAAAGTGACAACATGTCACTCTCTTAAATCTTATAAGTATATTAATTTTAATTTAGTGATAAACTTCATGAAACTTCGAACATGAATAGTATCCAGAAATCTAATGAAATTATCTACATCATATAAATTTATTTATAATTTTTAGGGATTAAATAATTATCATTAATTATGACACAATAGTGATGCAGAAATTGTTTATCCAGTGAAAAATCAAGAATATTGTTTTTTTTAAACTAATAGTGACCATAAAATGAAAAAATACCTAACCAAAACTTATTTTCCATGTAAATGTAAACCATAAGCATACAATGGTCGAATATTTGACCATTTGGAGCCTTATAAAAGCGATTATGACACTTATATTATTTTATTTTAAATGATGCCAAAGTTGTCACCTTCATAATTTCATAAATATAACAATTTAAATATTGTGATTTTAAGATGATAAATTCGAGTAAAAGTATTATTGTGAAATCTAATATATTTATCTTCATCATAGAATTTTATTTTAAATTTTTATACAACAAATAAGTATATTAGATAATTATACCAAAATGATGTAGTAATTGTTTTATTAAGAGATAAACCAAATAAATGGTTTTAAAAATAATAAAATAAATATTATATAAACTATTTAATGTGATACACTAATTTTATAGATACATATGACTTTTTATTAATATATTAAAGCTTTTAGTTCGAACATATCTTCTGTATATATATTATTTAAATTCAAATAAATGAATAGTGTCAAAATTGACACTATTGTTATTTTACAAAAATAACATATTATAAAATTGTTTAAAAATCACAAAAATATTTAAAAATTATAAATTTATATTTATATGGTCTATAATGTTATAAAGTAAACAATTATGGAAAATTCACAACAAATGAGTAATTATTTGTTATAATTTAAAATTTAGAATTTTATTACCACAAATAAACTTAAATAGATTAAATAAGGATAAATCAAAATGATAAGGTTTAAAATAAGATCCAAACATGTCTAAATTTGATTGGTTGATGAGATTACAACCCTATCTCATCTAATCTTAGAATATGAGTCATTTTTGGAGGTTTTTAAGTGGGGTTAGATTTATTATAAATTAATATTTTTAAGAATTCCTAAGGTGCCCCTCTCCTCCCTTATAAAAGGGTACCTCCTCCCCCTCCTCCTCACACCAAATTGAGCACTCAAGCTCGGCCAACCCCTGCCATTTTCTCCTCTCCACTTCCCTAGAATAATCCTAGAGGTCCTGGTCTCCTTCAAAGACCAATATTAGTTCCCTAAGTGGAGGATTCAAAGAGGCGTTCCAAAGAAGAGGAGTTTCGGACACTTACAAAGCAAGTCGGACCTAAGGTAAGGGAAATATCACAATCTCATTTTTATCCGAGATTGTTTATACGTTGGTATTTACTGGGGTGTATTTTATCATCCAAATCTATGTTTCCTCAATATGTAATGTTATTTCCATCCATCTACAATTGTTTAAATCCAATTTTACCCTTTGGTGAGTTTTTAGTAAAAGATATGAAAGGAATCTTTTGTCGTTTTTCGTACGAGGTACTTTTTGACTTTTTCGACAAAAGTACGAAGAATGTTTTTTTTAACTTATACGGCACGAACGGATTTTTACTGTTTTATAAAGCCTTATTTTCATGAAGCTTCCTCTAAAATATTTCATGACTATTTTCAATAAAATCTCTTTCTTTTAAAATTGCATGATGTTTTATGAAAAGAAATTGATTTTGAAGAAGAAAGGATATGTTCCTCAAGAATTCAATTCAAGTGTTTTATCAAAATTATTTTCCATCTAAGATAATAAAGGGTTCTGTTTCTATCCATATTTTTACATTGATTTGACTATGTTGTGATGGAATTATGTTTATGAATTCCTTTATCTTATATGAATGGTTTTATGATGTCATGTTGTTTAAGAATCCCATTTTTATTACATGGGTTACGCTATGATGTATGGTTTATGATTATGTGGCACACATAATAAAGGATTCATTATAAGATGGGTGGGACCTATATCTCCCTCCAATGCATTGGGTAAAGATTTTATATCTCATGAGATAGACATGGCTGGAATGGTAGGTTATACCGGTTCAGTGAAACAGGACTGAAACGAGGGTTACTCGATTCAGAAAGGGACTTTGTCCACTAAGATAGTCTTGGAAATGAGTCTTGACTAACAAGAAATGATTATCTATGATTATGTGTGAATGCCACAAAGTTTCATGTTTTAAGTTATGATTATTGTGATTACATTTCACTTCTATGATTTATCCCATGTTATGAAATTATTCTCTCTTTTGCAGGTTATGATTTCCAAAAGTTATGTTCTTATGAATATGATGTGATTGATTTTTCTTTTGTATACCCTTACTGAGCATTTGAGCTCACCCTTTTATGTTTTCTTTTCCCCAGGATATAAATAAAGGTTTTAGGTAAAAAAAAGGAAGATCTTTATGGGAGATTTTGAAGATCTTTCACCACGATTAGAAGATTATATTCCGAGTTTCCAAAGACACTAAACTATTACGATCCTTGTGTGTGTGTTTTTGTTATGTACTAAGTATTCCGAAAATGTAATGTAATGTCCATGTACGTCAGGCTACGGGTCTCTACAATGAGTTAGATATAGTTATTCTAGAAACGTGAGAATTGAGTTTTAGTACTTATCATCATTCGTCAATAGTAGTAGACATTATTTTAATTTCCCATATCAGTCTTCTCTTTCAGTAGGGAACCTAGTGATCATTCCATCATGGCCACATAAAATATGTGTGGATTTCATACCACCAATGGAATCAGGTCTGGTTGGTGAAATATGTAGTTCTTGTTAGTTCAATGGATTCGTGGAAATCATCATCCCATTGGAAGCTAAACCCATTCTTTTTTAGTTTGGTGAAGGTGGCATATTTACCAGCAAAGGCGGTTAAGAAATGCAGAATGTATGATAGGTTCCCTTGGTACCCACTCAATTATTTGATATTTATGGTGGGTAAAATTGATAAAATTACACTAGTATTATTTTGTTCAACCAATATTACATGGTGGTGTAAAACAAATCCAAGGAACATCCCTAACGTTACCCCAAAAGTTAAATTTAGTGGATTCATTTGTAAACTGTGTTACTGCAATATGCTGATGACTTTTTGAAAATCCATGAAGTCAACACATTACATTCGGTATTTTAACACCACGTACTTGAGATAAAATTCATATATTTATCCCAATAATGGCATAAAGATACGATTCATATCACGTTGGTATGTAGTTCCAACATTCATTGATATAAATGGAATGACCTGATATAAAAAGGTTTCTTGAGGTGTTTGGAAGGTATTGGCTTCCTCATCTTCAAGGGCCATTTTTATCTAATTGTATTGTGAAGAATTGTCTATAATGAAATGCTCATGAAAACCCACACATGCATCAATCAAGAGTTTTGTGATTAGAAATGTGATTTCCACTTTTAGGAAATATCTACTAAGGTCTATGGAATTTATGAATATCATAATTTTTGAAATCTTTTTCATTACTTGGACTATGTTAGAAGTACATATTGGGTATTTCCCTTCTTGAACAATGCTTTTTTGGATGAATTTTACAACCACCACCTCCATATTTGTTTCATGACATGGGTGAATCCACCTTGATGCATACTTTTAGGATCGATGGTCATTGGTTTTTCCAAGAAGTAATGTAGCCACAACTGGATTATGTCAAAGAATTTATTTTTAATTCTAAGAGAACACAAATCTTTGTTCTCTATGAAATTCAATATACATCTCTTTCTCCCTAAGAGGTATGGAGATTCTAATTATTGTTGGCCACACATATTCTTTCATTCCCAGATTTACCTTCATGAGATCGTTAATGGTGGTGGGGACTCCTTGATCCAATGAGGGAGGGGCATTCCAATGGTCATCCTCATTCTCTTACACATTTGAGTTTATGGAGGCATTATCAGATGAAGTCGGCCCTCTATGGGCCTCTCTCCCACTATCAAGGAGTGAGTGGCTGTGAGAATTGTAATTATCATCCCCTACATATGGAGTAATTACAAAGATATTTCATAGTACATTGGCTATCATACCATCAATGTGGATAGATAGAGACTAAACCTCTTGGATCAAGTCTATTTCCTCAATAAATTTTGGGGTAGCACATAATTATTGTCTAGAATATTCTAGGAATTTTCAAGGGAGGATTATAATACATTAGGGATCATAATTTATGTACTTTAATTTACCATTTGTTGTTTTCTAACACATTTATAGATTCCTTCCTTTGGATATATTGATTTTCAGGACATGAAGGGGGAAATTTCACCATATAGTATGGCGACCAATCCATGTATGGGGTATTTTGAACACTAATTGAATGTTAGAGATACAACCATGTGTCTATGAACCCATTTCCTTATGAGAAGGACATTTTATGAGGAGTCATTCAAGATAATCATTCACTCTTCATTTAATGCATGATCCCCAAACTGAGATTTGGGTTTGATATTACCTAAGGTATTTTCTCATGATTATCATAATGTTTAATTTCCATCCTTGTGGAAGAGATGTTTCCTTCACTATATCCAAAACATTAAAGGGTTCGCATCAGGATAAAGTTGATCCCAAAACCATTTTGACTCAGATCCCTTTATACATTCATATTATGGTGTTTTCCTAAAATATATAGGGTCTTGATGTTGACCTACATGACCTCTCTATGATCCTTCATTGTGAATAAGATGTTGATATTACATTCTATTGGCATCATCTCTGCTTAATAGACCTCACCTGCAGTTACTTATATCCCGATCTCTAGTGGGATCCAGTGGGCTACAATGATTGTCTCTCTATGTCCTTTTAAAATGTGGATCACATATAGGATTGAGATCTTGGATGGTATAACTATAATTTGTTTCATTATATCACACATTTGAGCAAAATTTCTATACTTCCCATGGTGATTTTAGTCTTTATTAACCGGTTCAGGTGCGAAGGTACTTGAGGTAGAAGGTCCCATTGATTTTGAAGAGGTCATGGGAGCTTCTAATACTAGTGTTGTATATAATTATAGTCCTCTCCATGGTTCGGGTTGATTTGATAATCTCAAATGTGCTTGGTAGTCTTGTAGGATTATTGGGTAAGGGTGACCATGGGTTGGATCTTGGAAACCTCTTCATTTTTCTGTTCATTCTGTAGTTTTTCCCACAGGTATCATTTACATCTATGTCCTATATGGTGATGTGACAAAAAAATATTGGGTTTCACCATGCTCATGTTTTCCTATGTATCCCCAATTCCTTTGCATGAAGCTTCTTGTTTCTCAATTAGGTGTGGAGAACTCATACTCAGAGAAATATCCATCATTAGGGAAGGGATCTACCATTTGTATCACATTAACAGAGCCCAATGTGACATCTTAATATGACATGGGTTCCATTTAGTAGTGTTTTTTCCATGATTCAGATATTTCATGGAGGAAATATGTATGATTTTGAACATGCATTGGAGCTACAAATTACTCTTCCTCTTTTATCACTTCTTATTTCTAAATATTAATTCCTCCATTTGGGGGAATATTTGATGTGACCTAAAAAGGTTATTGGATTGTTATGGGTCATAAATGATATTCTATGAGGGTTTCATGAGCCTAGTTGATTTTATTTTGAGTAATCTAGTTGTGGAACATCATACCATGCATGACTGAATATTTTTTATAATCACATTCCTATTCTAACTAGGTGACAGTTCTGTTGGTCACCTACTCTGGGGAGTTTTCAAACATCACCTATCCATAATTGACTATGCTTTGGAGATTGTATTTGATGAAGAAAAAACCATTGATTTTATAACTTATCCTTCCATAAAAGAATAGTAGTCATGTTGTTTAGTTAGGTTGACCATATTGAGATTATAAGGTTGTGCCAGCTTAAGCAGGTTATTGTCCACATATTCCATGAAATGACTAGGGATTTGTCCATTTAGGAATGAGAATGATTTTTCCATCCATTACTCAAATACTAGGGACCCAGAACTATTTTGGCTTCGGGATAATGGTGATTTTTTGGTTGCTTCTGCTCGATTGGAGGTTCAAGATTGTTCAATACCTTCTAAGGTGATTGAATGAGCACTATTGTTAGTTGTAGAGTTACATCAGTAGTTTATGTATTTCAAATCCTTTTTCCCTTTTTTGAGGGACTGATTCGAGGCATATACTAGGTATTCATATTGGTGTCTTCCAAATGTTTTCTTGTTTCTACAAAATCAATGAATCCACTTGGATATTTAATTGGGATCAGAGTACTATGCAACCTATCATACAAGTTTTCTTACTAGATCTCAAAGAACTAATCATAAAAGAGATGGGCAATGAGTGAGTTGTATAAACCATTTCATATGTATTTTAATTGATACACCCTCTCATTCTCCTATTTTTTGTAGTAAGTTAGGTGGAAAATTGTCATTTTCCACACCATAGAGATAAACTCATAAATTAATTGATTAGGAAGGTCTTCACTTCCTATAATTGATCCTACTATAATTTTATTGTACCAAAAATGTCTAACCCTATTAGAGTCAAAAATCACAAAATCATGGTACCCTCCAACTGGTCTCGAGGGCCCATCATCAAACCACATTATGATATGAAGTGATTGATATACTATTTGGGGTCCCCCACACCATTAATGGTAGAGAAGTTAGGATTTCTAAAATTGGGTGGTGAAAAAGTGTCATTCACATATTTGGATGTGAATTCCTCTCATGGAAAATAGTTGAACATCCCAATTTTATGGATATCATTCCAGTGTCTAGGGACTCAATGTCATTGAATAATTCCTGAGGTACTAATTTCTAATCTGCCTCCCATATACATGGATCTAGAAGGGTTTGATGATGTGGCCATGTCTCTGTCCCGCATTAAATATCGATATATCCTATGAATATATGATTTCCCAAGAGAGGGACAACCTTTTACCATAGTAGGGGGAAGTCATTATCATTTTTTACTTACTCATTTATGTAGTCTGGATGCCAGGATCTAAAGATGTTATAACACATAGACGCAACACTTATAGGATGACTAACTTTGGGAGGGAGAATATTCATCTTTTCATGAAGATGAAAACCAATGGGAATGTTTCCCTTGAGTCGCTCCTCATTTTTTTTCTGATATTTTTTACTCATTCTAATATTATGCCAACTATTCCTCCATGGAAAGAAAAATCAGTTCTTTTGGTTGGTGATTGGGATGTAACGAAACATTCTCCATTATCATTGGAAGTGTTCTACTATAGAGGTGAAAAATCAATATTCATAGTTTCTAGGTTTTGGATCATCCTCTAGTTCTGGGTGCTTATAGCCCGGGCTAGAATATCAAGTTCACCATCCTCTCGGGTAGTTTTTTTTGTTTTAGCCATGCATATTTGTGTCATGATCCATAATATTTTTTTTACATTGAATACATTTATAAATGTTTAAATGGAAATGTTGGTGGTCCCATTAAATTCAATGAAACATTATGATTCAAAACATCCCTCATTAGGATATTTTCTTGAACCCTTTTCCATATTGGACTATTTTGGCTTCTGGCCTATGTGGGGTTTGATTAACATTTCCATATGCTCCACTTGTCTTGTCCTGTGAGTAGTGATCTTATGGCGGTTTCTAGTTATAGTTGCAGTATATGCCCAAAATATCATAGGTTCTTTTTTTGTTGGGAGGAATAGATGAGATGGATATCATCAATATTTAATTCTCAATATATAGAAAACCATTTCCCTATTTGGTGATGATGATAAAAATTATGACTCATCCCTATGGGATGGGTCTACTCAAGGACAACATTGGAATTTATTGATCATATTTTTTAGAATCCGATGATTCTATTCGAGTAATTGAGGACTGCCATGACAAACACTGGGTAACAAATTCCCCTTTTTAGTGGGTAGGATTTGATATGGAACCTCTGTTAACTTCCCAAGAACTCTATAGAGGGTTTATGAACATGGTGACGATGATTTACAAACAATTTCCTATATCCCAGTAGGTTTGGGTTTGATTCCAGCTACTAATGACAGGTCTTGAATCCTCTCAGGAATTGATGATTTGAGGGGAGGATGCATGGAATATATTCTCCCATCCCAGGGTTCTAGGCTCACTACTAGATGGTTTCTAGGGTGCTTGATCTTAAGTCCATTTCGATATGGATCTGTTATTCTCATGTAGGAGATTTTTTAAATGGATTCCCATGATGAGAGTAAGATTATATGATATGTTTTTGGGTTGATGGAAACTACATCTCCTCTTTCTAAAATGTATTTATGTTTTTTCATGGGGCCTAGTTTAAATACCTATTGGTTATCCTCTTACACTATTCATGATGTCTAGGAACCGTTGAAGAAGGTGTATTCCGTTTTAGTGACCAACTGTATTGCACATTACCTAATCCTCTTATTTTGTTGGAGGATATGAAATTATAGGAAATTTTATCAAGGGTGTTTTGGTATTCATTGGATATAGTGAAAAGTAATGCTCCATATTTCTCCCATTCTCGAACACACACATCAGGTTATGCTTTTGAAATCACTCAACTGAGAGTTTTCATGAAGTGGATAAAACACCATGTAATTGTTATTTGTGATCCAACTTTCATAGGTTATGTGATATTAAAAAAGTGGCCAAATCAAGATGAAAACAAAGTGTATTTATGTTCTAGAGTTGATACTTATATCCTGGAAAAGGGATATTTCTAGCCTGAATCCGATAACGAGTATCCCACATATTTAGATATAGATAAAGATTGAATACATTCTCAAACTCATCTGGGATCTCATCACCAATAGTGGAAAGCTTCCAAAACAATATGGTGAGGGTTTTATTCATCTAAAAATCTCCAAATTTCAATATCGTCTTCCTCTTTATCTAACTTACACACCTCCATCAAGTTAGACTAAAGAATATGATTCTCGGTGTCTCCTGCTGACTAGAGTGTAGTGTTGCTTGATGTTTACGGAGAAATAGATGTGGTTGACCATATGTTTCAAGAACCAATCTATATAATAGAGTTTGATTTTTTAGCATTTCAATATACCGATGTCTTTGGGAAAGGGGAGTATTTCCATGTTTGAGGGAGTTATCACTATGGGGATGTTGTCCAGAATGGATGTTAAGAGTAATTTCTGAGTGATCCATCTCCACACTACCACAAGTAGGACTATCATGTTAATTATTTCATTTTACTTCATTTATAATAGTAACCCTTCTTTTGGGGTGTTAATATTGGGTCTCCAACAACCTCAATGACACTATAATTAAAATTATTAGGAATACGTGATTAATCTTCTGTCATGACAAGAATATGTAGACCTACCTTTTGTAATTTGGTAGGGATATGATCCAACTATATGATGGTTTCCAAACATGGGTGACAATTTCCTATTCCTATGTAAATATGAATATGATTCTAAGAAGCTACAAAATATGGAAAGGACTTCTTCAATATTGGAAGTGGAATGACAAAAACCCAAAGAATGTGCCACTATCTAATGGTGAGATATGTTAATAATTGGGAAATGATCCTAATCCTGAACCATTGGAATATTCCCCTGGTATTTTATGATAGGAAAATGAACATGTCCATAATAATGTTTCACTCTTACCAGGTGAACCCTGGTTAATGTGTGAATATATGCCATCTATGAATACTCATTAACCATTATAACATTACAACTAAAATCTGGAATGGGATAAGGGATATGAGCCTCTCCTCCATAAACATGGAGGGATGATAAGTTGGACTATCTTTGTCATATATTGGGATATGGTCCTAGCTTCCATGATCTATTCAAATATTTATGTTAAATTAACTAATAATAATATAATCATTTCATGATAATGTAACATTCTCACTTGATTATCCATATCTATAATGTATATATGAGACTGATCTGATGTATTTAGATTATTCCACTTGTTATCTTCGATAGGAATATAAGCATGTCCAGAATAATGTGTTTCTCTCACATTGTAAGCTCCCACCAAAAGAAGGGCTATAAAACTAATCGAGTTCCTTTGGAATATGCCATCAATCAATTGTATAGGAATTTTCAACTCTCACATAGTGATCCTTGTATGGTGCGTGAATATGAGCCGGTTTGATTCCTTTTACATTACCAAAATATGCTGATAATCCTACTCAAAGTGTGTAAGAATGTGTACCTAATCTGGATAAAAAACTTTTTATTATTGATTAGAGTGTTGTGTTGCCCTGTTTATAGGAATATGAATATGTTCTTGACCAAGTATATTTCTTAGTAAATGAATATTTTGGTAGAGTTCTCTAGGTTTTTATAAGATGTAATTTCACTTTTGAATAGTTCGTATAGGATTTTAAGCCTGCACATTATCTATCTCCACTATATACTAGAAGATTTCATCATGTTATGATGGAATATGATCCAACTTATGTATTCCTAATTCCCCCAGAATATACTGATGGAATTCATTCATGTGGTAGAAATAAGTTCCCCCATGATTTTTATAGGAATATTTTAATAGACTACAAATAAATGAGCAGGGGTAAGAGACTACTCTCTTGTGACAGCTGGAATATGCTGACAGACATCATCAGAAAGAGTTAATATAGTATCCCACTCATTTCTATCAATAATATACCTTTCCCAATTTGTATACCATGTTTCCCATTCATGGTTTTTAGAGGTGGATGTTTGGGGGTTGTTACCCTCAACAGGCAGCTGAAGGTTATTAATGGGATGTTTCTTGAGACAACGGTTGACAGGAGCTCTCCTTAAAAGCTGCTGAACATTAAGGGAACCATAATTTACTCCATTGTCTACGCTGATATGATATTGAACGTGGTGGTTATCAGAATCTTGTGATAAGCACCTAAAGTGGTTAGTGGTGGTGATGAGTTCCAATATCTTTAATACTACTTTCATTGGACGTGAAAACATGTAGGTTTCAGTAATTGAAGACCCTTATTGGTAAACTCGTGTTTTGGGTTCATACAATGTTGTTTTTATTCCCATTAAATCACATTCACCACCCTAAAATAATGATTTCATGTGTGTGTAGTCATTCTAAGTCCTTAACAAGTTGCAGTTGTAGCTAGTTTTTCAAAATTGTTCTTGGATGATGAAATTATGGGTCACAATGTTACTCTATGTGCAGTATCTATAGTTATAAAGACAAGAAGGAAAAATGGAACTGATCAATACATCATCCCAGGCATGATATATGATCAATCAGTTATCCATTTTTCACATAATTTTCTTTTTATTCCTGATGGGTTAATTCTACTCACATGCACATATAAAAATGAGGATGTACTTATTTCATAAGAGCCATGAATACAGAGGATCATCCATATGATTCTTGATATGTTTTCCATGTTTTCATAGGATATGCAAGAAACATGGATCAAAACATGGTTAATAGATCAAATTTTTATTTTATAAATTGACATTAGGTTTTAAATTTTTATTTTGACTTAAAGGATAATCAATTGGGACCCTTGTGACTAGAACAAAATGGTCTGATGAGAACAGGGAAGTCTATCCATTTTATCTTGTGAAGGATATTCCTTGGTCAAATGAGTTCATGATGGGTTCACTATTTTTGTTTCTTTGGAATGTATGCAATTGGTGTATATTCAATTTTTACTGGTGGTTGATTGAGGGGGTTCCATGACTTTCACAATTATTGATTTCATGTAACCATTGTGGTTCTTATTTGAATCTCCCAATAACTCCAACATCCATAAGTCCATACAGACCTACATTACAAAGAATGGTGGTTAGTTAGGTTTTCATACCCCATTAAACTTAGGAAATCATATTGGTTGAGAGGACAGGATGTTGGGACCATCACACCCATTTGGTGGTAATTGTTTCTTTCTCAAGATCTCTTTTGTAGATATAGGATATGTTCGAGAATCTCTCCCTAATCCTGATATAGAACTAGTAACCTTGAAAAAATGACCATAGGTTAAACACTTTCATGTATGAAAGGGATTAATTTAATGATTCTATCTATATATATATCAGGGGTTCCTCACCCATTTGTCTTAATGGGTAGCTTCCAATATGATGAAGACATATAGTCTGACACTTCATAATTGGATGCCTTATAGGGAGAAATTTAATATGTTGATTATGGGATTTATCTATTACGACGTGTCCTAGGTATCTCATTTATTTCACAAAAAAAACCCCACATAGTTCATTAATTCCATAAAATTTATTCTCACATAAAGGACCTACTTGTATTAATATAGGCATTGATTATTTAAGATTGATCCTCATGGAGGCATCTAATGTATCCTGGTTACTTCTTGAATAATAATTACCATATTTCAATCATGACCTTGGAACATTACCTAATGTAGATTCCCTTATATGAAGGAATAAATATCAAGTTTTCAATCATTGATTACACGTTGAGATTTCACTGGCTGGTGGGGGTTCACGATGTGAAAGACATGATAATTGAAAATCATAAATCCCACATGAGACATGTTCAGAGTGGGAAATAAGGGATAACATGTAATAATTATCACCACATATGGGTGTAGGGATTATGTTTTGGGAAATACATTAGGATTTTTAATATGTATATCAGGCTATTGGAAGCTGTCGTTTGTATCCTAGTTATATCAGTAATCAGAGTCATTGTAGTTTAGTTATCTATTTTATCCACCGCTGGATGAGGAATAGTGGCTTGAACATGATAATGATTGGTTCCTAATGGTAGGAATTTCAATGACATAAGGTGGATTACAATATAGTGGATTTCCATTTGAGCTTGGACCATAGTAATAAATCATATTAATTCTTGTTAGGGAAGGAATTAGCGTCATTGTAATTCATCTGATCTAGAATTACACACCGTGGTTTCCCTAATATGTAATGAATATAATATTACAACGTTTTTGAGGATTACACATTGAGGTTGTCATAATATGTTCATTGGAAAGGGCTATCATGTCCCTGGTCTCCTTCTTGACTTGTCCTAGTTATCTTTTTGATCTTCATGATTGTCTTTTTGACTTGTTGATGGATGTTTGGAGATATATGG
This sequence comes from Viscum album, assembly GCA_963277665.1. Lineage (NCBI taxonomy): Eukaryota > Viridiplantae > Streptophyta > Magnoliopsida > Santalales > Viscaceae > Viscum > Viscum album. The sequence goes on from OY728155.1 coordinate 959,894,059, forward strand.
TGGTATTTTGTATATTTTTGATGAAAATATTATGGTCAAGTTGTTTTTTTTTTGAGGTCCATTGCATAACTTGAATGGGATGTATGATGTCTATGTCATGAAGTCTATCATAAGACCTCATCCAGATTTTCCAGAAGACTTCACAAGACTAGGTTGATATCCCTTGGACGGCACCAAATGATCCAGCTAGTGTATCAGGTGGGTGCCTCATGACTTGGTTGACTTTTCATCGGGAAGTTACAGAGGCAATTTGAGATACCATTTTTCCATCATGAGATGAAAATGACATGAAATAGTTCCACCATGTGATTTGGGTGACATTTCTAGTGGGCGTCACAATATCTGGATGGTGAACCTGGAAGGTTTCATTTAAATTATGTGAAATTCGAAGGGGGTGCCATGTGACATTCTCTAACATGTGAATAGGACTTCACATAATCGAAATAGTGTTCTAAGGGAGTTTCACATGATTTGGGTGTTATGTCATGGTGATGTTTCATGACCTAGGTGGTTCATTCCAAGCACGTGAGGATCATTGTATATTTTCATTTCATAATTCTTCAATATTTTAGCCTTTTTACATCCTATTATTGTATATGTGCCTTAGATTTGGTCATTGTTAAATCATTTAGGCTTCATGTGATTCAAATAATATGTGGGATGACCATCACATAATATGTTCAACATTCTACAAGTCCATTATTTAACCTCATGTTATCACATGAAATTCCTATTCATGCCTCATGATCCCATAGATCATTCACCGGTCATCTTTATTGTATAATACCTTGCGATCATGAGGTTTTCCACTCTGAGAATTTCAATATAATGGTTGGTTGAACCGGTGTGTGTATCCAAAGGAGCATTTTCCCTGATGGGGTGGGGGATTTAGAGGCCTCACCACCCGATTATATTCTTTTTTTTCATGGATTACATCTCCACATCTAGGATGGAGTTGGTGGAGGGCACTAGCATTAGGTGATTTGCAACATTATTTTATAGTTCATCCTAGGTGAATCACATGATTTTTAGTGACCCCATGGAAATTCACATAATGCCCCGTTTGTTTTGTTTTGGAAAATAAAATGGGTATTTCCTAATCACATGGATATACCAAGGGGATTTATCAAAGTTAGGCCAAAATATCCTGCAGCCTTTGTCAGATCCTAACACATGTGGAAAGTCTTTTTCATGATCTGAGATGACCTATACAGGACCATTCATGATACATAGCTATCTTGTCATGGGGCCTCCATGAGGCAATGTTATATTTTCAAGAAGGATTTTATTGGACAAATGGTGATGATTTGTGAAATATAACCCTATTCACATAAGATCGATCTATAGTCCCCTCGTAGGAAGCCCTAGTCATTTACCTTTTTATTTTCTTCATTATTTTAAAAGGTATGGGGATCTTGAGAGTGTGTTCAAGTTTTTTTAAATATAATCACATAACCCATTTCTAATGTGTTATGTTACCATCATTGGGTCTTATGATTATGCATAAGAATTGGTCATGGAAAATCATTCTTATTACATGTGGATCTAGAGAAGAAGTACAATATTTCATGTACATGTATCAAACCATTCATGTGATGATGGTGGCATGCCAGCGGGATCATTCTCAATAAGAAGGACATGTCACTAGGGGATCTGCAGAGTCTTGTGAACCACAAGGTTGTGTCACGTGAATTATATGACTATGAGATTATCCCATATTTTGAATATTTTCTCCTCATTTTACTAGGATTTTTGGATGTCTTTATTGGCTACAATCAACTAAAAATTTACATTAAATGGGATAGATTATATGGTTATTGATGAGTGATCTGTGAGTGCCTTAGGTTCCTTCATGATAGAAGAAGGAATCATCAAAGGGGATATATGTGATCTCATGTAGGTCGTGTGTTTCATATGACCTTCATACCCCTTATTGGTTCCCAAGATATGTATATTCTATCTACCTTCTCTTCGGTTTCATTATAGGGAAAATAAAACACATGTGTTGGGTATTTATTCCATTGAGGATTTTACAATGCTCATTTGGTGAGTATGAAAAGTGACATAGTACTATCACTTCTTCAAAAATACATCCATATAAAATAATATTTCAGTTGAACTAACACATGACTTATTCTATTAAATCCATTTAATGACGCATTTACATTTATTCAAAAAATCAAAAATCATTTTTTATACTCATTCATAAAATTTTATCCTTAAACCCCATCATTTATATATAACATAAATATTTTATTTTAATATGCACTCTCCAAATAAATTTTGTAATTATTTTTGAAAATATAAAAAAAACCACATCAGAATCAAAATGTATACATAAATATGAACCAATATATCAAAAAATAATAACAAAAATAACAATAAATAAAGTAAGAAATTTTTTCATATAATCTATTAAGAGATATAGGATGCATGAATTAAATGGGATCTCATAAATAATATCTAATTAGATCCATGTGTCAAAGGAAACTCCATTAGAACCATGAAACAGAAAAATAAACATGGAGACATAGAACCATGGGTCATCTTATAAGATCCAATCATGTGTCCATTTATAACTCTTAGACTTTCTAGGATACATAATCCATAATGGGAGAACATAGATACCATGAGAATCAAATTTATTCTTGTTATATCACTCAATTGAACAAGTAAACATTCTTTTGTCATTAGAAAATTAAAACTAGGCCTTAAACTAATCCAATTCATCTTCTAACATCATAGTATTTTTCATGATATCAATAAAGTGATATGTGAAATCAAAAAATGACAAAATATCATCACATAAATCAAGAGTTATTAATTTGATATAAACCCTATACCATCGCCAAAACCCCCTCAAGAAATATCAACTTTTAACATCCATGAACAAGTATCCCATAATAAAAAAACAACATAACATACCCAATATAGGGTAAAAATTTACATCCAAAACAAATGGTATAAGGGTATTGATTGAGTGTATCACAATATTTTTTATGAACTCCTTTATTAAGATATAAAAGGTTCTTCGAAATCATACTCAAGTTGTCAAGACACTTTGTGTCATTCCAAAACACACTTCAAGCATCCTCAAAACTGGAACGTGGAAATACACATTTATTTTTTATATATAAACTGATTTATTGAAATGACAATATGATCATAATAAGAATATTATTTACAAATATAAGTCTAAATTTACAAACTAAATTCCATTTGAGAAATTTTCCTTTCTAAGACTCAATATATATTTTATACATAAATTTTTTTGACCCACACTCATAAATATCCCCGATTTATCATCGAAATTACTTATTTATATTTTATCAAACACATAGAGTTGATGATAATTTTATATAGAAATCAAAGCTATAAATCAATGGAAATACCCTTTTTTAATGTATATATATCATTCAAAACAATTTAATAACCTATCATAGGAATCAAATATATCAATAATTGATTTGGAAATAATTTTAAAATGGAAAATCATTTTACGAAATGTATTATTAAAGAATATTATAGAACCACTTTTCAATTTCAACCATAAATTGAATGCAACATATCATGGATGATGGTAGATTCTCCATTGGGAAAAGATACTCCCTTCACAATAACAAAGCATTAAAAATAAAAATAATAATTCCACTATTATAATAATTTTAATCTTCATATCCCTTAGGGTTAATGTGAGAGAGAAAAATATTGAGGGTAGGGGAAATGAGAACAGATTAAGGGAATGGATGGAAAAAACCTCAAATAATCTACTTAAAAATGAGGATAGGAGGCCCCTAAATCATACAAGAAAGGAGGGAGATATAAAATATAGTTTCTATAGTTCCATTGAGTGGGAGGGAGAGAAAATTAGTTCCATGTGTTTAGAAATTGAAAGGGGTAAATTCGGAAATTCACTATTTTATGAATCTGGGAAAGAGGCATGATTTGGTTACATGGTTAGGAAAACCATGGTCCAACCATGTGGGAGACACTAGATGGAACACCTTACATATTCCATGATATAAATTGATTAAAAATGATTTAAAAACTATGTTTCAATAATGTAAATCCATATATAAAATACTAGATCACTACCAAATGTCTACTCACAAATTTTACCCTAATCATTCACAATCCATAAAATAACACATCAAGCCAAAAGGGAGTCACTCGTTGTTTTTTTTATAAGTCACATAGTTCAGAAAAATCTATTCTTCACATTTATAAAATCTATTCACTAAAAAAATGACCTAAAAAGATCATGTTCAACTTATTCTTATAAGATTCATCTTAGGTGTGCATGTAAAATGTGAAATACAAGAAACATTCTAGAATTAAAAAAATTAAAATTGTAACTTGCTAATAATTAAATCAACTCAAAATAATAAAAAATAGATCCCTCCCATATTTCACTAGGGTATAATAATTATCCCCACTATACAACTTTCTTCCCCTATAAATTCCTCAGTATAACAAAAAAGGAAGTATACATTAAAATATTAACACCTCACTCTGAGCAGTGGTAGGGGTTAGGTAAATACTCAACAAGAATATTATATGATTAAAATAGTAAATGTTATTCACCCCTATAGATTTGTATGAATTCAAAAAAATATTGAAAACCATAAATAAATATCCATATTGAATGCATTCAATAATAATTTCTAAAGAAATGTAGACTAAACATAAGTATCCACGTAATTTATAATACATTTAGAATGGTGAAATCAATAATAGACATTCCAAATAAATCTAATATCACAAAAAACCATATCTCCAATAAACTGATTAGGAAGCTATAATTATATTCCAACCAAAACAAACATTTTGAAATGGGATCAAAATATTAAATGGATGTACAGTCTCAAATTCTATAAAAAATACATCATGACCATGGAATATTCAAGGATCCCAAGATCTTTTCCCCAATACCACTGTATTCAAAGACAATCAATGAACATATCAAACCAAACCATGCTTCAATATTGAATAACATGAATCTAAATTTTTTCCATGAAACATCTGTAGAGGGAAACATTTTTTGAGGTCATTTTTAAATCCCCAAACCCATACTCTTGAGTCTTGTTCTAAAAACACTCTATAAATTATTAATAGATAAAATATTAACCATTGATGAAAAATATATAGTTCTGAAATTTTTTATGATAATTTCGCTATAGGATTTTGGAAGATTATGATTTTTTTAAAAATTATCTCTCAAATATAAATTTTTTAATCAAATAATGTTTTCGTGAACCCTAGGTTTTCCCCAAAAAACATCTAATCATAAACTAACTAAAAAACTTCATGTAGTCATCAAATCTCACTATATATCATTTCACAACATACGTTGAAAGATGATTGCTTAGTGTTTTTTCAAAAACGTTTTTGGATACCTATTAATCATTAAAATTTATGAAAACACCGTTTAAATACATTAATAAAGATAAAAAATCATTAATTTTAATATAAAAAAAATTGAGAAAAAATAAATAATAAAACATTTGAAAATAAAACTTCAAATTCAATCAAGTGGGTTTTCAAAAACAACATTACATATTAGAAAAAGAAACATTTAGGTGACTTTGATATTTGAAGACTATATATAACATATCCATCACATTTTGGACATTTCTTCTTATGGAATGGGTTTACTCACCATTCCTGCTCTATTTACAAAGTTAGAGTTTCAATTTTATCAAAAAGAATATATATATTTTATATTTTTCTACTAGGGTTTTCCATAAAATAGAATTTAAAAAAATCCCTAATAATTGATATTTTTATAGAATGTTCATATATATATAAACAAACATGCATATCAATATACAGACAAACACACACAGAGAGATATATATATATATATATATTAATTGATGCTTAAAAATAGAGGAAACTAATATAAATATTCAAAAATTAATAAAATATTTCAGAACACAAACGGATCCTTAATCAGAATGAAAAAAAAAACAGTTCCATACAAAACATTAGACATAGGAAACATCCATGATAATAAAGTAAAATGATTAACACATAATATTATTATTTTTAATCTCATAAAATAATAATTTTAAAACACATTCCCAGAAATGATGATTTATTTTGAAAATAATATTATCAACATGATTTTTTAATGAAATAAATTGATTCTTTTATTGTTTCAACCAAATGATACTTTATTTAGAACAATTCTCTTTCTTTAAAGGGTGTTGGATAAATTATAAATATAACTTAATTTTAAAATGAGTAATCCCTTTACTATAAGTTTTTGAATAATTTATAGTTATACATTAACTTAAAATATTAGAGGGTAGGAAAAATTATATGAATTTGAAATGATTTTCCACATTACTTAAATTGTTAATTGAAATCTATTAGAATTCATTAAACTAAAATCATTCCAAACATCCATTAAAATGTATTATCTAAACTCAATCACTCTTTAATATGATTTATGTTTTTTTACAGAGGGTTGGAAGTGTCCTCGTAAAGGAGAGAGTGACCATTCCATAATCCACCTTGAGAAAAATATAATGGAAATATATTTTTATTTAATTAATTTATAAAATTTTATTTACATATTTTATGAAAAAAGAGATTTATTGGAGACCCTAATTTTTTTACAATAGTATGAACTAAAAAATTTGAATAATATTTCTCTATTGTTTATTTTTTTAGTCTTCCCCTGTAGATATTACATACTAATAAATTCAAACACACACACACACAAATATATATATTATGTATATATATCTCTTACTTTTTTTCTTTCCTTAACTGTTCTTATAATTTATAAAATGTATATTAATATTTTTTTACTCTTTTTTTCTTTTTTCATGCCACTATGTATGCATATATATATATTATTTTTCCTATTCTGTTATTTTTTGTCCCCTTACACATAGTAAACACAGACACACATATTTATATGTATAGAAATGTTTTTGAAAAATAATTATACTAATACATATAAACACACGCACCCACAAACCTTGTTAAATTTCTACTTCATTTTGAATTTAATTTTTTATATAATCAATTTCTTATATATATATATTCACTCTTAATAAATAAATAAATATATACTATGAATATATATTTATTTATAAAATATCATTTTATAACAGATATTTTTATTAAAATTAATAATAAATAATATGTTCATCTATATATATACACATAAATATATGTATATATAAGTAAATGGTTGTTATTTCATTTTATAAAAAAATACACAGACATCAATATATATATATATATATATATATTCACAATCATATTCTCTATATCTTATATATACATCCCCTTATATATATTTAAGTAAAAATAAAAAATGATTTCCAAATTCATATATATATATATATTAACTTAAATAATGTTTTATATTTCATTTATATATATATATCACATATAATATTTTAAATTTTATATATATTTTATTAAATTACCATTTTACTATATCAGAACAAGTAAATCAATGTGGTAGAATAAATTATCTAATTATAATTTCAAAAACCTAATTTTATATAATCAATAAAATCTGTCATGAACTGGCTAAGATAGCTAGATACCCGAAAACTCGAGCTGCAATTGAAATATCTCCCAGGGAATTCCCAATCCACGTGAGATGAAAACTAGCACCAGGAATCATAGAAGATAAATGTGGGAGTTTTTTTTTCACATAAGCTACAGAAAAAACGAATACAAATAAGTATGCTCAAAGACAACACCCAAAGGAGATGGTAACAAAATCCAAACGGGCATATCAAGAACCCAAATAGTACATCATTAATGTCATGATAATCCAATAGAATAAAAGTCAAACAACACAATGGTATCAACTTTCTAATTACGAAGGTTCAATAATATCCACCCCCTCTAAGAAACACTTTCACTATATTCAATCCTGGAAGTAGAAAATCAATAAACACAAAAAGGAAATGGTAGGGTTTAATTTGAAAAAACAAGTAGGGTCTAACCAAGTGTTCTATAATAATTCCCTAATAATTAAACAAGACATTATTTCTACTATAAATAAAACATGCATGAATGTACATATGGATATTTTAAAAAATTGATTTAAATTAATGAAAAAATTTCACATAATGACTTATGTAATTTTTTTTAAATAAAATAGTTTATATAAGTCACTTAGAATGATAAAATAAGTCTCAAAATCAATGGAACATATATAAAAGAAATAAAAAAACACATCCGGGTCATCTACCATATAGTATGATATTTACTCTTTATAGGATCATTATGCTCTCATGTTAGTGATCATGGAAAATGTATACACATGTCCGTCAGGCACAAGATGAATATGACTTGTAAAAATTTCATTAGGAATATGATATTCCTAATTATATTTTGTAAGTAATTTTTGTCATCAATACATAGTTAGGGAATATACAACCTGTCATTATTTTCCCAAATAACCCACTAACTACATAGACTCACATGTACTCAATCAATCAATAATGGGTGAATCATTTCAATTCAATTTAAAATGAAATTGACCCCAATTGTAGTTTCAATATATCAATTTCATTCCAAAACTATACAATATTTTTTTATTATTTCATTCCTTCTAAATTCAACTACTAATAATATGTTAATATTATGTCAATTAATCAAACCTTCTCATGATTAATTGAAAAAAATAAATTTTAGAAATTCATTCAATTTCATGTTAAACCCTAAATTAACATTCCTTTGGAATTGGAGGATTTTCACAAAACTCCACATGAAATATATTTCAATTTTTAATTCCCACTAAACATGTGTTTTCAAAAATCAATTGAATGTAATTTTAAACATCAATAAATTCAAGGATAATTGATTCAAAAATACTTAAACAAACCCACCCACCATTATCCAGTGCTCACGTAACACAACCCAATGATGAATGGTAGAACTAGAGATCCAATAAATGAATGTAGAATCATGATTATGAAAAAAAATAGTTTAGAACCATCAAAATACATGGAAATATAACAAACCCTATGGAGGAATGATAGAGATCATGGGAGAGAAGGATTAGTAGAAGTTTCACCCAATAGAGAGGGATTGAATGAGATCCTATGTGCTTTGATCCTCTCAAGAAGGGGTTTGGATGTGTTAAAAGGGGTTATATAGAGCCTCTAACACCTAGTATTTCAATTTTAATGTATTTGGGTCTGTGTGGGAGAAAATGTGGTTTTGGTAACTTTTAAAATAATTTATGGAAATCATAATTTTCATTCACATGATTATCCTGACAGGGCTGAACATTTTGAAAAATCATGCACTGTAACTATGTGCCCCTCTATTGGGGTACATATTTTCTACATGGTGGGGGAATGCTTTTCAACCATACAAAACCCATGAAACCCCCCAATACCTAGGATTTCATGGTATAGACTATGTGGATGCCCAGGTTGGGAAAATTTTGCACCAACCGTGTACAGCCTAATGCTTACCAAAATTTCAAAATACCACATGGAACAACCATTGATGAACTCCAATAATGGCATAATCAAAAATAGGTTTGAGGAGAAATCAATAATTAGTAATATTATATTACACCCCCCCCACCATAGAGAGTTTTTATCCCTAGAAACCCTGTCAAGAAGCGTCCGTATCAAAAATATATAGTCACCATTCTCCCGTCTATGCGTCTCTATACCATATCTCATGCATAAACAAATATTGATATCATAGCACTGAAATGAAATGTATCGTCATCCCAAAAATTACCATTATTTCAATATTAACTTCCCCGACTCGATTATCAGTCTTGAGAAAATCATGCTCAACATAAACATCACTCGAGCTCAAAACATAAGGTAGGTTGAAAAGATACTTTCTCAACTGTGATACACGAAAAAAATATATAGTAATGTTTACTATGGATTACTTTCTATATGTTAATCCAATTTACCCACATTATTAACAACCTAAAAGTGTCTTACAAATTGAGGAACATGCTTCTCCTACCTCTCAATCTATAGATGACCAGTACTTGGTGAAACATTCAAGAAAACCTTGTCACAAACTAAAAATTTCAATGGTCGATGATGACGAATAGAGTAAGATGTAAATTGAATTTGTTCTTTACAAATCCACTGATGAATCAACATAATATTTTACATCACCTCTTGGTCCAACCTCAGTCCAACCAAGGATATTTATCCAATTTCCAACCAATACAATGTACATTTACACGGTCAGCCATTCAAGGCCTCAAAAGGATCCATTTTAACCACATACTAGTTACTATTGTTATATATAAACAAACTCATTCCAAAATAGTCATCATAATACCCACTGAAATCAAAGACACTAACCTGATTCATATCCCCTATAATCTATATAGCCCTCATTGTTTGTATGCCAACCTAAAACAAACATGAGTTCCTAGAGAATCTTGAAGGATTCAATAATAGTGATATGTAAAATGGGGATCCTATCAAATAATGTAGCAGATAGAACTCCATTATAAAGAAAAATCTCCTTCACATATAGATTTCAAAACTCCTCAATGTTGGATTTATGATTAAGGGGTATAAAGTGATCTTAATTGGTTAGCATATAGATCATAACCCATATCACATTAATAATTCTTTCGGTATGTGGAAATCAAATAAAAAGATTCAAGTAGATCTCATCCCATGTCAAACATTTCACTAGAAGTGGCTGATGTAAACCCATATGTATGTAGAGCATGGACATGTCCTTTTAGAATGTATAATAATGTGATAAAAAAATCAGAAATGCCACATCTCAAACATGCATACCAAAATCAGTACCACATATAATAAAACATCATTTTGGTTCCTGGGTTCACTACCAACTAGAAATTATGAAAATCTCTCTTAACCACTATCCTCATTTATAAAAGAGAAAAAATCATCATATAATACCATCATTGGAGAACAGACACTCAAAAATAGTCTCCCAATCATTAAGGGAGTCGTTGATACTGTAGGATTCGTCATCAATTTATTTCCTAAATAATAGTATCTAGAAGAGTGGAGGTTAGTAGAACACTAGAAAAGAAAACCATGACTCCTTTTTCTTGAAACATAATATGAAATAGTTTAAAAATTTCCATCATGTTCGACTCTTATGATGATGATTTAACCACCTGGGTCAAAATTTACCAACCCGATTAATCTATGACGACATTCCCTCTCCACAATGTATAGGAGATAGGGAAATTAAAGGATTATATTTATCCAAAACGATTTGGTGGAGATTGAAAACTTTTTTTTCTGAAGATATAACTGAAGCTCTTATGGTCTGAATACTTTGTATACATTTCTCAAAAAAGTTAATGCTGAAAACATATACGACGATGCATCATGGTTGTGAGTTCAAGGTCATGGGTTAGAAACTTATTCATATGTGGTCTATGACTCCAAGAACCATAGGGTACCATGTGATTTCCTTTCACAAGAACACAACCCAATCCCGAACCTGATGCATCACAAAAGACCAACTAGTCCTGCTCGACCTCTTGATTAGAAAACAATGGTGTTGAAGTAAATAGATGTTTTAGATAAATAAATGACACATGTAAATTCTCTTCCCATAAAAATATCATTCCCTTTCTAGTGATATAAGTCATCAGAGAAGAAAAATTAGAGAAATCATTTTCAAAATGATGATACAATATATATAAACCAAAGAATATCAGAATTTATAAATTATTTTGTAGGCTCTCCCATGTCATAATCACTTTCACCTTCGTAGGATCAACTGATATATGATGTTTGAACACCACATGTCCCTACAACACCATTTAATGAATCCATATATCACATTTTGATAGCCTTTCATAATTTTGGTGGCTTCTCAACTATTCCATAATTGCCCTCAAATGACACACATGATCCTCATCTGACCAAGAGTATATCCGGATGTTAGAAAAAAATACCACCCTGAATATGTCAAGATACTTGTGGAAGATACTAATCATAAATTCCAAAAATACTAGATGAGCATTGGTTAGACCACATGTCTTGCCTAGGATATCATAATGTCCATACCTACTCTAGAAGGATGTTCTTTGAATGTCGGATTCTTTTTTATCAACCAGTGATAACTAGAGTGATGATGAATATTTGAGAACCATTTTCCCCTTTAATATGTTCAAAAAAATATTCATTTCGTGAAAAAAATACTTGTTCTTTACTATGACATGATTGGGTATTTGGTAAAAACACATAAGTGAAGTGACCCATCAGCATTCATGGAAATGGGAATAGGAGCAAGCTAGGGAGACACACACATGCATATAAATACTTTCTATAAAATATCATCCAAAATGGTTTTTAATTCATTTATTTTAGATGGTTCCATATAGAATGAATATATATACATTGGCTGAGTAACAAGAACAAAATCAAATGAAACCTCTACCTCTATTACCGATGGGAAACCTGAGAAGTCAGAAGGAAAAAATGTCAGTAAAATCAATGAATAAAGAGGGAGATCTCGTTTAAAAGTTTATATATCTATGTAAATATCAAACAATTATATTATTTTTCCTAAATCGATATATTATGGTTTAGATATACTCAACCTTACATCACAATCTCCATGAAAGATATAGTACAACCCATCAGGTGCGATTAAGGAGACCCGTTTGAGATATCATTAAATTTGAGATTTATCATCAATGATCCATTGCATCTGGAAAATAACATCAAGAGGTTTCATGATGGGAAAACAAAAATCCCAAGTTAGATTAATATATAATAAAGAGAAGACACAATAAGTAAAATAGAGTCGATGCTCTACCTTTGTTCTAAGGGATGTAGTAATTTCAATCATAGAAGATAAAATATCTGTTTTATGATTTAGTATATTCAAAATATAAGTAAAATTGAATGAATGTGATGCACCAGTATGAAATAAATTAGTCCCTAATTAATTTTTGATGAAACCTCTCACAGTCTCTGAGCCTATAATTTCTTCATCCTAAGAAATTTCCATTTTAGGAAAAAGCTTCATCCAAGTTTCCTATATATAGAACCCCTGGGTTATTGAAGAATTTGATTGAACCAAATTATGTTTTGGTGATGATGATATATTACAACTATGTGGAATAGATATGATATAATAGAACTCATGCATGTGTCTTAAACATCTATAGGAGATGTATATATTAAGTCCCTTGATGCAAACCTATTTTTATTTCCCATTCTAACCACATTGGAAGAAAGTTAAAGGGAATCTTCTAGGAATTGTATTAGGTCAAGAAGAACCATGCTGATGAGAACTACTATGATATTAATTACCCAATATATTTCTATTAAAGGTTCTCAAAAAACTTCCATAGTGAGAAAAATGAACTCTCGTCAACCCTGAATTATAATCTAGACCAAGGTCAACAATCAATGATCTATCTATATCATTAGAATAAGAGGAATGCATCACCAAGAAAACCTAATCATGAATATCAGATTACTGTCCCATATAAAACAATCGAGTATCTTTTTATTTGATAAAATCCTATGTAAAAAAATGAAAAATCTTAGAGAATTGTTTTTCATATTATGTCATGTTCCTTTCAGATTGTTCGAGTTTTTAAAAAATCATATCCTCGTCCATCACCATATAATATGGATAGAACTAATCAGTGAAATGAACCATTGAGTCCATTAGCTATAAATCCTCATACATCCTCACTGTCACCACTATGTCACACCATCTTTTCCTAGGTTCTTCTATCATTAAGGTGGAACATTTCACCTTGATATCATTAGGTGTCTCTAAGAACTCAACCCAAATCTAAATTTTTCTCAACAAATTCTCATCCTATTGATTATTATTATATCCTTGGAATGTTGGTGGCTTCTGGTGATGGAACTCATAAACACAAAATGATAATTTAACCCATATTGGTTCCACAATATGATCTTGAATAGGAACTAGTGTATTTTACCTTCATAGATCCTCGAAAACATTCACTATAATCTTTATGATATTCAATTGAATGAGAGGATTTTCTCACTATGATTCATCATAAACATCCCCATGGACCCTATTCACACATCTTTTTAAACACATGATGCTAAAAATCCACAAAAAGAAACCTTGAAGGAATTTGATTATTACTCAGATCAACATCCCAAATTATAGAAATATAAAAAAATACCATTAGATAGATAAAGATGATTTAGATATCAACCTTTCAAAATAAAATATAGGGAAAAGAATATAGATAATCCTCAAGACTCTGTTACAAATAAAACATTTGGTAACTTAAGTCTCATAATGATAAAAAAATAGAAAGGATCTCAGTCGCAAAAACCTCCTAAATCACAAATGTATATTCCAAAATGCATACACACATCAAGGAATGATATCAATCATGCACAATTGAAACCACTTTTTTTAAGAACTAGCCAAGATACCCTATTACTCCCACACCTGGGATAGAAATTACATATCTCTAAGGGAATTCCCGATCTCCTTGGGTTGGAGACTAGCACCTAGAATCATTGAAAATAAAAGTGTACTCATTTTTACACATAACCAGTAGAATAAATAGATAAATATTAGTATGATCGAATAAAACATCCAAACGATATAGTACCAAAATGCAATTATGTATATCTAATAACCAAAAAAACAACAACCTAAAAGTACTCAAATCAAGACTAGATAATAATCAATCATCCTGAACATTTAAACTCTCTCGGCCCAATGGGTTAACAACATACACCTCATCCAAGATGTTCATTTACATTACATTAACCAGGTAGTACAAAATCTATAAATTCCTGATTGAAAAGTTAGTGTGTGATATCGAAATCCAATAACAATCTCACCATGTTTTCTGTAATATGATTCTATAATTATTAGAAAAATCATTATTTTAATTTTAAAAAAAATGGAATGGAAGTACATATGAATATTTAAAAAAACATGATTTTCATGTCAAATGATGGAAACCTTTCAGATACTGGATGATGTAAATTTTTAAAAAAAAAGATTCTATAAATCACTAAGCAAGATTAATGAAGTCTCATAATCAATGACACATATATTTATTTAATCAAAAAATGAACCGCGGTCATCTAACCTACTATACGATATTACATTATTATAGGATACTCACACCCTCATATTAGTGATCATGGAATATCGGTACACACGTCCCTCAATCTCAGGATGAGTAGGACTCATCAATGTTCCCTCAAGAATGTGATCTCACTAACAATATTTTGTTAGAGTTTTCATCATTAATCCAATTATAGGGAAATACAATCATAGCATGCTTGTCCAAAATAACCCATATATTACCCAGGCTCCCATTTCCAAAATCAAAACAATACATAATGGGAAAATCATTTCAAACCAGTTTAAAATAAAATTTCCCCATTTATGGTTTCAATATTCCAATATCATTCCAAAAAAACATTGGGTTTTCAATAATTCATGATTGTTCACTAAAAACTAATCATAGGTTACTTTAAAATTAATTCACACCATTATTATGAAGATAAATTTCAGAAATTAGTTTCACAAATTCCATCAATTTTAAAAAACACCCAAAATTCTAATACCTTAGGAAATAGGGGTTTTATAAAAATTCCATACTAAATGAATTTTAATACAAATGAGTTTATATCAATCAATCACATTATGATCTATCAAACCCTATCGAGGAAAGAAAGTTATATCTAGAGAGAAGGAACGAGAGAATATTCACTCATCAGAGAGGGATTAAAAGGGATTTGATGTTCTTCAATCATCCTAATATGTGGATTGGAGGATCCAAAATTGGTGATTGAGAGCCCCCAATACCTATAATTCTGAGTTTTGTGGATTTTTGGTAGATCATGAGGTCAATTGTTGGTTTGATAATTTTTAAAATATTTTCTGGAAATAAAAAAATATCAATCACATGGTTATCTTGGGAGGGTTTCACAGTCTAACAAACTGTTTTCCCTAAACATGCACCCCACTGTTCGGAATGTAGGGTTTCTACTTGGTGGGAACACTGTTTTTCAAAAAGTGTGACAACTGTGTAAACCCCCACTTCTTGGGATTTAATGATTTATACTGGGTGGGATCAATATTTGGAAAAACCATGCACCAACTATGCACGACCCATAACATTTGAGTGCCAATTTTATCAACTTTTTTTATAATAATCCATTTTTTCAACTATGAATTTCCAACAAATTCATAATTTCATAAAATGTATAACCTTTGACATATTTAGAGAAAAAACATAAATAAATAAATAAATATATTCATATATATTAATTCATTACAAAAATAATGTGAACTAAAATAAATTTTTATAGATAAATAATTTTTTTCAAAACTAACATGGGCTATTGATCAAAATGAAATAATGAATGGACATATAGAAATATAGGCAATGAAAACATCCATAATAATTATATAAAATTATTGACAAATAAAATCACAATATTCAAACTCCAAAAATACATCCTTTAAATACATTCTAAAACTAGAAACTTTTTTTAAAATAGAATTATCAACTACAAATTTATTAACAAATAGAGGGCTTCATTAAGAAGTTTTTTTAAAAATTATACTTAAAACAAATCTCAATAAAAAGAGGGTTTTGTAATAATTATAAATTGAACATTATTTTATACTGTGTAATAATATTATAAGAGGGTTTTGATAAATTAACAATTGAATGTTGTTTTTAAATGAAGTATGGTTTTAGAGAAAATTATATTTTTAAATATGTTTCTATTAAACTTAATTCTTTAACTAAATTCAATGTGAATTCATGTAACTGGAACCACGTAGAAATTCATTTTGAATATATTATCTAAAATCACCCCAAATATACTTCAATACATGTGTAATTTTTTTACCAGAGATTGTTTATAATGTTATCTAAAAGGAGAGGAAGCGCCCATAACAATGTCACATCTTGAAAAATATAAGAATTTTTTTATAATATATTTTGTTTAAAAAATGATTGATGAGGGACCTTATCTTTTTTTAATAATCCTACAACGACTATTTATACAATTCTTTGCATTTTTAAACATTCCATTCCTTAATAATCTTCCTTTTCAATTGATACAAAAATATATATATTACATATATATATATATCACATTTATTCATTTATTAACCCATACGCCACTTAGTATATTATATATAAAATAATTTTTTACTCTTATTTTTTTATTTTTTGCACCACTCTCAATATATTTGTATATAAATATATATTTTATTCACTTATTTTTTTGTATCAATACATGGCACACATAGGCACACATATGTGTGTGTTGGAAAAATGTTCTTATAGATATATATACATATATATTCATGTTTTAATGTTATTTTAAATTTCATTTTTTTATACAATAGATTATTTATATTATTATATAAAAATATATATCACTTATATATATTTATATATATAATTCACATAGATACATATATTAAATATCATTTTTATCCATTTTTTATAAATATAATGATAAATTTTAATATTTATTACACAGACACACCAATAAATTTATATATAAATAAACATTTGAATATGAATATTATTTCATTTTAATATATATATATATATATATATATTAATTAACATATCTTCGATATCTTATATGCATATATATTTACTTACATATAAAATGGAATTCATAAATTTATATATATGAAATCTTATTTTAAATTTATAATTGCTTATCTAAAATTAGTATTTTCGTATAATAAAATTTGCATATCATTGAGATTAACTAATATTATCTAATTATAATTTTCATGACCTAATTATATATAATCATTTACATTACTACTATCTATATTCCATGTAATGTATATAGTCATACTTTTATTATATATTTATCCTACGGGCATTGACTTAAAAAATACATATTAAAGTGACATTAAACTAGAATTTAAATATTTTCCCATTTATCGTTTTGATTTAGAGTTTCAAAGTGTTTTTACATAAATATTATATAATAAAAACAAAATATATATATATATATATATTGGACACTTATATTAAGTATCATTTTTTCACACAATATAATATTTTTACAATTGAATAAGATTTCATTTCTGGATAAATCTTTATGACTTCCAAAATGAATTATTCCATTCCATTACCCATTCTTAATCCTAGTGAGAAATATTTTAAAATATGGGATGAGAAAAAAATTCTATTTTGGAGATATAAAAAGAAGATAACAGTTAGTTATGGGAAAAAGATGAAAATCCTTGATTTTTTCATCAAAACAATCATTTTTATCGGAAAAGATAATAATTTTTTCCATTAAATAGATCATTATCATAACATATTAAACAAAAATTTATTCATGAAAAATCAGGAGGAATCATAAAATAATAGTGTCTATTCCTTTGTACATTACAATCTTAAAAACTTTATATAAACCCTTAAAATTTAAATAATCATGCAACCAATGTTTTATATAATTTCTTAGAGATCATAATCATTACCTAGTGTATTTTAGAACTATATAGCTGCACCCATAATATATGCTATATCAGGATCACCCATGAGAAATAATAGGGATCAACCATTCCAGAAAAATTTCTATAAACGATATCAAGAACAAACACAAAAAAACAATTTTAATCCAATGTGAAAAGTAGTTATGATATCAAAATATAACATCTTCAGGAAAAAACCATATTCAAAAACAAAATTCCCCAATAGAGGGAAGATTATTTTTTTATGAAAACAATAATTCTTTTATAGGAATAAGAACTTCAAATAATGGTTATGGTGGTGGTAAAATTATGTGCCATCGTATATATTAAAATAGAATGATTCCATTAGTCTTTTTTGTATTGAGAGTTAAACATTCCATAAATATTTTTTTTTAAAAACATTTAAAGAATATACAAAAGAAACATAAAATTTATTCTATAAATATTTAATGGTATTATAATAACAAAAAAATTAACATTAAAAATGTGGATATGGAATAAAAACAATGTTGTAGTTAAAACCATACAAGTGGATTTGTAAAAGGAAGTCCATTACATTGAGAGCGACCCTTTTCCCACATTCTTTATCTACCTCAAAAATAAAATTATGTTAATTTAAAACATTTTTAAGAACCATTTTCAAGTAAATTATTCCACTATTACATTTTATACCATGTTATATACCATTACATAATTAATTAAATCCACATCGTGTGTTTTAGTGCTATTCGACTAATATGTTATAAATGACATCAGTAGGATGACTGTGGTTAAATAGATAACTATTATATAATCCTCGTAACAATAATAAATACATAATTTACATTTTTATACCTAAATTAAACTTGTAATTCTAACCATTAAATATGGTTAACAAAAATTAATTGTGTTACAATCATAGAGTCGGTAGGTCATACGTACACATGAGTACCACTACCATTTTTCAACAATCATTATGGAAAGAGGGTAAGAATTAATTTAACATAATATAATTATCATAATATAAAAAATATTATATCAATTTTTTAAATAAAATTATATATATTATCCATGTGATGTGGTGATGAAAAAAATCACATCACTTAATAGAGGTGAAAATCCACACGTAAACATTAACGATATTACCATTTTTCAGTGAACTTGAATGTAAGAACGAAAGGGATATTTATCATTTAATAATGAAAAATATTTCAGTAATATAAACACTAATTAAATAATTATAATACATCAATGAGAGATGGTGGTGGAAAAAAATTGCATCGGTTCGCGAGTCGGTAGCCCGCCGTACACATGAAAGATAGTTTCACATCCCACTTGATAGAAGTGGAGATGAATACAGGTTGTCCCATTAATATAGTAACACAATATTATATGTAATATATAGGTTTTATTATATAATCATGTTTAAAAAGTTTTTATAGGGTTGGAATAAAAAATGATAATAAAACATGTTGTTTAAAACTATGCCTCTACTTGGGAAAGTTTCCTTTGATTAACTCCTTAACACCTATATAATAAGTTTTATGAATAAAAAATTCCTATAGAATGATGGAATAGATATTAAAAAGTATTTTTGAAAGGTATTGGCTAATCCACAATGTTTTGGTATTATAAATTAATGGGAATAATAGATTTCCTTTTATAAGAGGGGAGGGGCACTCTTTGTGTTTCTCAAAATATTTAATTGATATTAATTTATTTTCAAAACAAAATGGAGTCAAAATGAATAATTTTTAATATATGATGATTTGGTATTGAAATAATATCCTATAGAAAAAATTTAACCATTTTTATCATATTTTTACCATTATCATTTTGTTTTGACCCGTCATTGACGCATTTTGTACTTACCCAAAGAAACATTTTTTAATCTTTGAGAGAGTGTATAGTCACTATAAAAGGAAAAAAGACACATAAATGTAATATTTTTTATATAATAATCCATTTAATAATCACTTAGATGAATATAGGTTTTTTTGGAATTTTATATCAATTAATAAAATTTTATTTATTTATTCTATCAGTATTATACATTTTTCAAACAATTCATTACCTTAATTTTAATAAAATAAATAAAAAAATTAAAACATGAAAAATTATTTTAATACATCCCAAACATTTAATGTTAATAGATAATTTTTTATCACTTTATTTATCTAAAATTGTAATACTTTAAATATGTTTAATATCATTTATTTAGTTTTTCGATAAAATAATTAATTTTGCATCAACCTTGGGTAATGATTTTGCTCATTATTTATCAAATAAAAATTATTTATAAATTACCATGAAGAAGAAGAAGAATTTTCCATCCAATATAATATTTACATCCAAAAATAAAATTAGATTAAATCTATTTTAAATATATTATAGTCATCAAAAGTAGAACTGTGAAATTTTTTATATTTCATTAAATGAAATATTATAAAGTTAATAATCACTTATAAATGTAAATAAGACCATTTAACTAAATACAGGATGATAATTGATGAAATTCGATTGTAAAAATAAATTAAAATAAGTGTTTTGGTGATTTAATAATCCAAGGCATTTTATTTTTACATTTAATTACACCATTTATCTTTCTCCATTATAACAAAAATTATTAAGGTCACTATTCATATTAAACAAAAATAAAAGGGAAGAATTTATGAAATTTAGTTTCACTGGTTCTAAATATGTAATTCATTTTAAACAATTAAAAACACATTTTTGGTGTAATAAAATATAAAATTAATTGGAAAAACATGATGAGAAACATTTTTTTCAAAAAAAGATTTATTTTAATGTAAAAAAATTAAATTAAATTCTAGTGTAAAATTTATTTATTAAAACATAATGGGATAATTTTATATCGTATGAATCCATTGAAAATTCTAAACCAATAAAAAAATATTTTAAAATTTTAAACACTTTAAAAGAAATAAAATTTATAATCAATCAATCAGAATTTTTTTCTATTCACTAAAATCAATATTTTAAGGATATTTTAAAATTTTCATAGTAGGATAATTTTTCACATGATGAATTAAAAAAGGAAATTCATTTCTTTGAATTATATTTCAACTATTTTAAATTTAAATTTTAAATATAAAATTATATTAAATGAGTTTAATAAAAATATTTCCTTTTTAAATTAAAAATTGCATAACATTTTTATAGTGAAAATAACTAAATTATGTATAAACAATAAATATTTATAATACCAAGAAATTATTTATTTTATCATTACCTAGGTTGTTACATTAATAATTATTTTGATATTCTTAAAGTTTTCTATTATTTTTTCCATAAGATTTATATTCCTCAAATTTCATGTGAGATTTATATATTTATATTAATGTTCTGAATGTAATAATATATTTACATCAATAATATATTCTTGTTTCTAAAATTATATTTAAAACAGATAGATATATATATATATCCATACAAAAATATTCATGAAAAATATAATATAATTTGTAAGATAACCTTATAAAATCTACTTTTCTTTATAATTGTACAATATCCAGATTAATAGTGAATCATATATATATATATATATATATATTAGAAAAATGGTGTTGTTACATTCTCCCACTAGTTAAATTACATCCTCAAAATTTGTAATTGTATATGAAAAATTTTAATTACTAATTTGGCCGAGTAGAAGTTGTAATGTTTTTCTATTAATGAAAAAATATATTTCGATAAAGATAATTTCATTGGAAAAATATATGAATTTAATCCATTGAAATATTTGTAGCTAATATATAACCCTACAAGAATTATTATTTAAAAACAGTAAGTAAAAATGCCTATAGAATTCACCTTAGTTTAGGTCTCTTTGTCACGACCATACCCATGAAGGGGCTCAAGTCACAACTACCCCAATCCCACCTCTATAGGCTAGGGGTGGCAATATGTGTCAATGGAATAATACTAGGGGATGAATTTTACTATTTAATTACACACACACACACACATCTAACTAAATGAAAAAGTGAAATGGGAAAGGAGTAATAGATTCTACAATGCTGAAAGTAAACCAAATAATCATGGACCGCTAAACACTACATGTATGATAATGTAAAAATGAAATTAAAAGGAAAAAATTACATGAAAAACTAGAAAAGTATCCCATAATAATAAAAATAGGAAAAATAAAATAGCTAAGAGAGCCCTGCTCCTGGATCCCAATATATGACCACCATACGTGGTTTTTGAAACCATATTCCGAAGCTCCCCTGATGTCATGATCAAACCTATGCGTCATGTAAAAAAGGAATGATACATGTAGGAAAATCCAATGTAGGGGTGAGTATAAATATACCTAGTAGGATGCCGCCGATTTTGAAGGGGGAGTTGTAATAGATACAATATAAATGGAATACAACAGAGAGAACAAATTATATTGAAAGAGTGAAGTTCAACCCTATAAGAGAGCGATGTAAAGTCATCCAAATAAAGGATATAGAGAGGGTGAGAAGATTAAATTATTATCTATTAATTTCTACATATATTAGGAGAGTAGATTTGTCTAACCACAAGAATTAATTCATGGAAACCACAAGGCATACCCCATGTATCATTGCCTCTCTGGGAATGAGGCTAACCAAAATAGAAGGAGTGAGTACTAAAGTAGGATATATATATATATATATATATATATATATATATATATATGATCAGTCAATGAAACCCAAATTGGAGAGTAAGGGATATCTATATCCCATCTCATCCTAAGAAGAAGAGTCTCCAATTGTTCTAGAAGTTACCACTAATGATGTTCAACATCCCTCATGTATTCCTAGAACATGCTTGTCAAAGGGTATCAATCACTACACATTTATACTATCCACCTTGGGTGGATATATCTCACCCACATGGTTTTATGTCATGCCACAAGGACGCATCCTAGGGGCAAAAGAATCCCTCTTACTTGTAAGTTTAAAGTCATGCCAATGTATGTCTCATCACTAGTCTGTAGCAGTATGGTGAAACTATAAGTAGAAGACTCATGACCCAATGCGTCATGGGGGTTCCACACCAAATGTATTCGTAGGTGACCAATGATATGATAATTCAATAGGATCTACTCTAGGTCATCTAGGACCCACACAATACACAATAGGTTGCTTCTAATCAGAAGTAACTCTAAATCACCCCCTCCCATGTTGATGGGGGGGTCTACTATTATATCATCAAGGACCCACTCCCTAGTGCGTTGGGGGGGTCCACTTGGATGGCTCTGATATCATCACCTGATCAGTATTGTCATCAAACACCACTAAAGATAATTTATTCTATGAACTCCTCACATCATAACACGAAATCTGAATCTGAGGTCACCATCATTTTCTACGTGGAAAAACCAAAGAAAGGCTATTTACTTCCCCGAAAAGGAAAAATAGTGAAAATTTCAATTTTTACAACATCAATACAGAACGGTGAATAATGGGTCCCTTATCTCGATCCCAAAAATTAAATTCCCCAGTTGAACTCAAAAAGTTTCCCTCAAAGATATTGTCACGTTTTTGCAGAAAGAACATTAATTAGACTCATCATTTAGAAGATATAATCGATTGAAGAAGCTTTATGAAGATCACCTAGGGCCTTTGGTGGTCCAGCCTTGGATGGACTTCCACGGTCTGTCCAAATAAATTGGTAGTTGAATGTCCCATTCGACCATTTGCGGTGGGGCCACTTATGGACTGACCACCATGGTGAGTCCACTGGCCGCGCTGACTATTATCCACGATCGACCGTAGTGGTCGACCATCTGGGACTGGTCCTAGCCACTGGCCCAGCGGAAGATCCAGCTACCATGACTTCATAGTATTTCATAGCCACAATATGCTTTAGCTGACCCAGGTCTGATCAGGTTCTGACCGTGTCAGTTGGGCCTCGCCCACTTCAGCCTGGCCCGACACACTTCACTGGCTTAAACCACTACCAAGATTCCCTCGGCCTACTTTCAGAGCTCATCTCGGCTCGTTGGCCCATCACCATCATCGTGTCAATACTGACGACCAACCTTCCAATCCTAGTGGCATTTCCACGTCATGGAGCCACCGCTCCACGGCTCAATCGGCACTCTCGTAGCTCGCCGCAACGCGACCCCGTTGTGCGCTGCTTCTCACGACGCCACAATATTGGTCCCTTATGTGGACAATCGACACTCCTTAGATTAAAGAAAAAATCTGAAATCATATCTAGAATACTTAGATATAGATCTTCCCAGAACCAAACTCTAATCAAATATTTGTTGATGATTTTACATACTGAAAAGTCAATAACAAATTCTATGAAGAACAGACAATGAACTTGGGAAACAAAACATTTCCATGCATGGATCGATGGTCTTGTTCAGTTGGCCATCAATGATGGTGTTCATAAAGATAGAATTAAAGTAAAAAAAACTAAATAGAAATTAGTAAATTAAATCGAGGTGTGGAAACAAAAAGACTCTTAACTCATTGGATCTATTCATCAATGAAAACATTTGCTACTACTGCACTGCGATCTCATAAAGGTTCATCGACAATTTTTCCATGACCCACTAAAGAATTAAGGGAGAGTGAAAATCTATTAGAGGGAAGATTAGTGTCAAACCATGAAAAATAAACATAACCAGCTATTTATACATTGTAATTAGGTTAAAGTATCAATTTTACCATACCCTCCAATGGCCACTAGATCCAAATATCACATTCCCTCTCATGTTAGGTCACACTTAAGTAAAACAACCCATTTAAAACCCAACAGTGGAATTAGATTTAAATTCTGAGATTCCATTCAAAATTTTGTCGATCTGACATCCTAGAAAAAATAATTTAATTTAATTGTTTTATTTACGATTACTCCCTTGGTGACTTTTTCCATAGATTTCCTTCGACAACAAAAGTTATTTCGCCCAAAAGGTAAATATCATGTTCCAGACTCAACCATTCCCTTGTATTTATGTTATGGGAAACCTTTTAAGAGTTATCTCATATATTTCACATTCATAGTTTAAATATATTTATTATTTTGATAAAATTTATTCTGGGTACACTGGGTCTCGTAATCACATTGCATCTCAACTCCTAGCTCTGTAAATATATATAGAAATATTTCAAATTCTTAAAATGAAAAAATTGGGTCTCTACATCATTCCCTCATCCATGATTTTCATCCTAAAAATGTGAAAATTGGATTACAACTCAGGATATTATGACCGCATATGGATATCTCATTCATAGGAACTATCCTACATGTTTCTGTGGTGCCATAGCACACGAACCAAAGGGATTTTCTATCCACACAATATTTTATATTTTCGATCCTTGATATCCCCCAGGTTATTTACAAAGGTTCCCCTATCGTTAATGGTCATCTCACCACTATCGATGATGTTCCTAGAATCATGCATACTTTTTATTAATTGTGACACATGGAAGACGTCGGGCACCTGCTCCACCTGTGGGGGTAGGGAAAGGTGGTAGGCAACCTTGCCAACCATCTGCACGATCTCGAACGGCCCGATGAATATTAGGGACATATTGCCTCCTTGATTAATCCTTTTCATTCCCCTTCTTGGGCAGACTCTCAAGTATACATGATCTCCCTCCTTGAACTCAAGGGCCTGTGACAGATATCTATATAGGATTTATTCCAACTCATTGGTGTCTTCAATCATTCATGGATGACATGCACTTTCTCTTCCATTACATTCATGATCTCTAGGCCCATGAGGGATGATTGTCCAACATCTTTCTAACACAATGATGACCTATCAGGTCTCTTGTATATGGCCTCAAAAGGTTCTATTTCAATAGTAAACTTGTAGATGTTTTTGTATGAAAACTCTAAAAAAGGAAGGTGATCCTCTATGTTCTGGTTGAAATCTAGCATACATTCCCTCACCATATCCTCCATCATCTATATAGTGCAATTGGTGTAACATCCCAAATGAATACAGAATGTGAAATTTGTAATATTTATTATTATTTTATAATTAAATATTAATTTTACTTTAATGGGGATTCTATGTTCGATGGAGTACCTGATACGAAAAAACAGGTTTCATTGAAATCTTATGTTGTACACAACATTGAGTCATACTAAAAAATAATAATACAATATTATTTTAAATGGTACATAACGCCTAGCTATTATATTGGCGGGAATGAACAAGAACTAACCATATTATGAATACACATGTTTGTTAATTTTTTTACATTTATCCAATAATGTTTAGAGGCTTAAAATAAGAAAAAAATTCAATTTTAAGCATAAATACTCAAATATTTGTTAAAATGTTGATTTACCACCATTTGATGGAAAAACCCTCATTAAATCTCCTTTTGGTCAATATTATATATTATATTTGACAAAATAAAATTATTATTTAGAATAGGAATTTGAAAATATACTTTGGATAAATTTATGTTATTTTTATGATTATATTGATATTTAATTAAATAGTAAAAAATAATGTATTTTAATTCAAAATTACATTTTAATCAAATTTATTTACATGGATATATTATCTTATAAATTGGTTTTGAAGTGTAATTATATTATATTTTCACCATTTAATCCAATTTTTGTCATTTGATTTAATTTCACTTTGAAATTGGATATAAACAACTGTCAATCTTTTGATAGTTATTATTTCTTAAAAACACGCTTTTTTGTTTTGACAAGGGTTTTTAATTTTAAATTAATTTCTGCCACTTTTGTGTTTTGAATTTGGAAAAATTGAATCCATATTTTGAATCATGGGGTTCAAATTGTGTAAATAAGTAACTTTTATTTTCATACATTATGAATATTTTCTTCAGTAATTATTTTATTTATCATGGTTAAAAGGTAAATATGGTAAATAAGGGTAAAAAAATAATATTATAATAATATGAAATTACCGTAAAATGTTACATATTCCTATTTGATGATAAATTTTCAATCATGGTCATTAGTGGGTCGATTTTGGGACCCCATGGAGCCACTTATGTGTGATAATGACACTTTATATTAATTAATTTAAAGTAATGACAAAAATGAAAAAAACATATATATTTTAGTAAATCAACTTTTATGTGGGGTTATATAAGATATATCTTCGACTATAAATATTCATTAGATATATAAAACGTTATACTACTTCCTGGTAGTTTATTTATAATTTTTAGACGTCATAAAAATAAAATTATTTATGACACACTTATGATGCAGTGATTACCTTATTAATGAATAATTTAAAAAAATGAGATTATAAAAATTAAAAAAATATCCAAAACCTATCCAATTTTTATTAGATGATTTTATTTCGAACTAGAGTAATATTATATTTGAATTTAAAAAGTTTTGGACCTTTAGAAACTGAAAATCATTATATAATAAAATAATGTTTTCAATCATTCCAAAAGAGCCACTCCACCCCTTATAAGAATATCTCACCTCTAACCCAATAATCACTCATCTCAAGATTATTGGATCATCCAACCTATTCCCACATAAGTTTTCAAGATCCATCTCTTCCACCTAGAAGCCTTACCTTAGGAAGAAGGCACTTCAAGAAATCCTTTTGGTTCAAACCAAAGGGAGTTAGCCAATATAAAGGTAACATCTTCTCTTAAGTTCTATTCTGTTATTTTACTTCTCTAACCACCGAAACTCTTTTTATGACTTTATATTATAAAAAAATAGTATTATAAATACACTAGTTAGATGTTGAAAGAAGGATTCAAACTACACTTACACACACATCGATCTAATGGGTAAAGAACACACTGTTTTCGTGGACGGCGAACTACTACCTCTCAAACGATGATTGATCAATTATCTCCCACTGCCTCTCATGGTGGCAATTATGATGGAACAATATTTATATATGATATATATATTATATTTATATTTTTTATGCCTCTGTATTTTTCATTTATATAATACCTTTATGGTTTCCATAGTGGGTAGAAATGATAAATTCATTTGAGAAAGTGCAGACCACCGCCCCTCAAAGTGATATGACTCGTTCATGCCATACAGGGAATGTATAAAGGATGGTGTTAATGAAATTATATATGATATTATACTGGAATTATAATATACCTTTTTATAATTAATTTTTCATTCCATTAAAATATAGAATTTAAATGAAAGTAGTGTTAATGCTAATGTACGACTTACAGTCTCAATGAATGGTGCAATTCATTTCTTATCTCCAAATGTTATGTACAATTATAAATACATCTATATAATGGATATATATGATATATAAATAATATCTAAATCCTGAATATCATTATGAAGATAATATAATTTTTAGCACATGGAAAACTTATAATTATAAGAAGTTCATTTTTGACTCATGTACCAAATTTCGACAAAATGACCATTGTTAACTTAAATTATTAAAAAATGTTTCTAACATGGTAATAAGTGATTTAAAAAGAATAATACACCTAAAAATGTTCTGAAGTAAGTAGAAATTATCTTTATTTTATTATTCATGAGATTAAAGAATGAACGGGTCAGGTCGGACATGATGTAAGGAACATTATCTCAATCTCCTTTCATTGAGAAATATTTTGATTTATACATGACATTATTTTACATGGTGTATAAACACCTTGGACTTTTTGTTTCATTAAAATGGAATCTTTTTGTATGAATTTTTTTACTAAACGACAAAAAGGAATGATTTTATATCGTACACGGTGATAATGACCTTTACACCACCGTGAGTATTATTTGATATTTGTCTTCCTTAATAGACCTTAGTATTTTTTAATGGAAAATAAATACCATATACCCATTTTATGTATTTTTGTATTGAAAATGGATTTGATAAAGCATTGATTGTTTCAATATCTTGAAATGATATATTGTGATTATAATGTGGAAATGATACCTTTTCTTTATGATTTTGTTAGGTGTTATGACTATGTTATGGTTCTCGGGAATTGTTTATGTATATAGGTTGTTATGTGATAAACCTAGGGTAGGTGAGCCCGAGATAGATCTCCAATGCATCGGGTAACATGACAGAGGTAAAGGTTAATGTTTCTCCTAAGAGATTTAAGGAATAAACTGTGATGGGTATTCCAACGTAACTCCCTGTGTAGCTATGATAGCTACAATGTAAGTATGATATAGATGAAACAAGTTACCTTTATGATATATAATTTCTATTTGTTATTCATCAATCTTGTGAATTCATGTGTTATTTTAAAAGGCTTATGTTTTGATGGAATAATGTTTTATGTCATTGCTTTATAACTCTTATTGAGCTTTTTATGCTAATCCCAAGATTTATAAATGTTTTTCACAGGACATAAAGATGAATAGGTTCATTGTTGGGATCAATTAAAAGTTATCTTGTCTAAAACATGGAACTAGAAATGACTATTTTTTTCATGAGTTTTAATTTTTGACAAAAATGGAAACTGGGTAGAAGTGTATACTTTTTAATTTTTTAGATGTATTTTAATAGTTATGGCCTATTTCTCTAAAACTATAAACCTGAAAATATCCTCAATGTCAATTATTCATTTTAATTCAAAATTATGTAATTTTTTAAAGGTGGATCCTTATAGTGGGTATCAGAGGTCTGTTTAGACTACATTAGAAGTTAGGATATTGATTAATTAATATCCATAAATTATTTTTTAGTTTATGGAAATATTGAAATGATATAGAATTTACAGATTACCATGATTATTCACCTATGATATTTTTGTGTTCAAAATGGTTTTCCATATGGGAAACAGGGTAGCTATGATGGGACAACATCATGAGGAAGCCAACTTTTCAAATCATCAACATGAGATGGTCATTATCATAACTCAACAGTTTGTTGCAGTGATGGAACGGTTGACTCAAGCTATAAATAGTAGTGGTATCCATGCATGTGAACAAACAGATCAACCGCTGATGAACATGTCAGTACTAGAGGATTTCATGAGGCAACATCCCCCATCATTCAGAGTATCATCTAACCATGTGCTAGCTAAAGGGAGGATTAAAGAACTGGAAAAGATTTTTTATGCCATAGGGTGTTCATAAAATCAAAAGGTTAGTATTTCTATTTACCATTTTGAAGGTGAATTTTATCAATGGTGTTAGATGGTGAAAAATATTAAGGATAGTGCAGATATTGATGCTCTTTATTGGGATGAATTCAATGGTATGTTTCATGAGAAATATTTTCCTACGGTGGTTTACTTAGGATGGAAAAACAATTTCTAGAATTGATTCAGGAGAATGACTCAATGGCTGCTTATGAAGAAAAAAATTCACTCGACTGACAAGGTATTCTCCAAAATTTCATACGAGATATTGATAGTAAAATCAAACATTTTTTCTCAGGATTAAATAAAATTCATCAAAGGGATTTAGCTTCTTGTGAGTTCAAATTTTATTAAAAACATGTTCGATGTGCGAAGAAGGTGGAAATAGAGTTTTTCGCTGATCATGTATTCCTTGACAAACAAAAAAATAAGTGGTCGAGGTGGCAGATGAAAGGGAAGAACTCATTAAATAAAGTATGATGGTAAGAATCTTAAGTATACAATTCGTGAAAATTGTGGTGAAAAGCATGTTGGCGAATGTATTTTGAATTCTGCTAAGTGCTACTGATGTGGTAAAATGGGGCATAAGGCTCATAAGTGATCTGAAAAAGATCAGTGTACTGGTAAGAAAAAATATGATTTATAGTCTATAAAAAGTTTTAAGTCAAATGAAATGGGTCATTATGAAAATTAGTGTCTAAAAATAACTCAATTGAGGTAAAGTAGCAAGACTACAAGTAGAAAGGGGCGGTGAAATCCATTGCAACTACATCAGAATATGTTTGGATATCAAATGAAGTAATATTAGGTACACCGTTTGATTGTTCATATTATGCCAATGTGTTGTTTGATTCAAGGTATACACATTCATTCATTTATGAGAAGTTTTCTTGTAAATTGTGTATTTCATCTCAAGATATGAATCATGAACATACGGTAAAAACACCAGGTGGGATGTTGGGATAAAATGGAAATTATAATAAATTTCTTGTCCTTGTGTGTGGAGACAATATTCCAGCAAACCTTATTGTTTTTCGTCTAGTATAGTTTAATGTTACTTTGGGTATGGATAGGCTCTCTGTTTATCTTGCTATTATTGACTACAGTGCTGAAGAGGTTTCTTTTAAGAAACAATTTCAGTTTGTATAAAACAATGAACCCATGCTTTTGATGACATATCAAGAAGCTGAGAAACGAGTAAAAGATTGAAATGAATGTTACCTTTCAATTATTGTTGAAAATAAAGGAACTATTGAGATTAATTATGTGCCATTGGTAAATGAGTATCTTTTTGTTTTTCGTGATGATTTGTCTAGTATAATACTTTATCGAGATGTTGAATTTTCTATTAACATAGCTCTTGATGCTAACCCAATTTCAAAACCCCCTTATCAAATGGCTCAAATTGAACTTTTTGAGTTAAAGAAGCAATTGTATGAGTTATTAGATAAAGGTTTCATTCAACCTAGAACATGACCATGGGGTGCTCCTGTCTTGTTTGTTAAAAATATAGATGGTTCAAGGAGATAATCTATTGGTTATAGAGTATTGAATAACAACACTGTTAAGAACAAGTATCCTGGGCCTCATATCGATGATTTGTTTTATTAGCTCCAGAGAGTTTAGTATTTATCGAAGAGTTATTTGAGGTCGGGTTTCCATCAGTTGAATTTAAAGGAAGTATACATTTTGAAGACTGCATATCGTACTCGATAAGGAAATTATGAATTTTTAGTTATGCCTTTTGGGTTAACCAATGCACCTGATGTATTCCTGGATCTTATGAATAAAATTTTCTGTTATTTTTTTGGATAAGTTTTTTTTTTGTGTTTATTGATGATATTTCGGTTTATTATAAAAGTAAAGCGGAGAATAAAAGTCATTTAAGGGTTGTATTGAAAACCTTAAAAGAAAAGAAATAGTATGGGAAATTCAGTATGTGTGGGTTTTGGTTACAAAACATTTCATTCCTTGGTCACATTGTTTAAAAAAATGTCATAATTTTTTATTCTACTAAAAAAAAGTTATTGAAGAATGGCCGAGACCCACAAATAAAACTGAGAACCATAGTTTTCTTGGTTTAGAAGGTTACTACTAGTATATTGTTGAGAATTTTTCAATGTTATTTAGTCTACTGACTATGTTAACTCAAAAAGGTTTTAAGATCATCTGGACAAAATACTGTGATGATTGTTTTCAATAATTGAAAAGAATATTGGTGATTGCTCCAGTTTTTGCACTGCCTTCCAAAAATTGTATATTTGTTATCTACAATGATGCTTCGTTGTAAGGAATTGGTTGTGTCCTAATGTAGAATTATCATGTAATTGCTTATGATTCATGTATGTTGAAACCTGATGAGTTAAATTACACAACACATGATTTTGAATTAGCTGCTGTTGTTTTTTATTTAAAAATTTGGAGGGATCATTTGTAAGGAGTAAATTGTGAAATATATACTGATCACAAAAGTTTGAAGTATATATTCACTCAAAAATAATTGAACATGAGACATATGAAATGGATAGAATTAATCAAGGATTATGATTGCACAATTATTTACCTTCCATGAATGGAAAATAAATTGGAATATTCTTTGAGTCCAAAAAGTAATGCTTTATTAACCATGATACATTTGGAATGAGATCCTTTGGTTTTTGATTTCATGTACTTTGGCATAGAAATTGTGGCTGTAATAAATTCTAATTTTTTGTTTCTTGTGTCAGTTAAATCATCTCTATGAGACAAAATTTTGTAAGCACAGACGGAAGATAGTGAGTTTTAGAAAAAGGTAGAGTTGGTTCAGAAGGGTATGTTTCCTGATTTTAACAATGAAAATGATTGTGTTTTAAGGTTTGGGATGAGATTATGTGTGCATTGTGATTCAAATTTGATGAAATAGTTATTATATGAATCTCATAGTACTCCATTTTTAGTTCATCATTGTAGAACTACGATGTACAGAGATCTTAAGGAGTATTACTAGTGGGATGGAATGAAAAGAGATATTTCATATTTTTCTACGAATTTTTTGACTTGTAAGTAGGTTAAAATAGAGAGATAGATACCAAAAAGGATGATTCAGCCTTTACTGGTGCTATATTGAAAATGGGAAAATATATTGATTTAATTTATTGTGGTGTCACCAAATACATCTTGAGAAAACAATGAAATCTAGGTTATTGTTGATCAATTTAAAAAATTTGCACATTTCCCTTCTATTCGAGATACTTTGTCTCTAGACCAAATTTCTCAGTTATATGTTAAAATGATAATCATGTTGAATGGAGTTTCCCTCTCCATTGTATCTGATCGTGATCCATGGATCACTTCAAACATTTGTAATTGCCTTCTGAAGTCATTGGGTACTGAATTAAATTTTAGTACATCTTTTCATCCACAATCATATGGTCATTTAGAATGAACAATTGAAACCATGGAGGATATGTTACATGTATGCATGATGAATTACCAATGAATTTGGTACCAACATCATTCTTTGGTTGAATTCTGTTATAATAATAGTTTTCATTCCATTATACATATGGCTTCATTTGAGGCAATATATGGGAAGCAGTGTCGAACTCCAGTTTTTTGGGCTGATGTAGGTGAAAGGAAACTGATGGGACCATAATTGGTAGAAGAGATGGCAGAAAAAGTTCAGATGATTCAGAAGAACATGATAATAGCTCAGAGCCGGATGAAAAGTTATGCGGATAATGGGAGAAAGGATCTTTCTTTTGATGTAGGTGATCATGTCTTTCTTAATGTTTCTCCATGGAAAAGTTTGATGTGTTTTGGAAAGAAGGGAAATCTAAGTCTGAGGGTAATTGAACCTAATGAAATATTGAAAAAGTTGGGTCAACCGTGTGAAAATTGGCTTTACCTCCATGTTTATCAGAAGTACATAATGTTTTTCATTTTTCAACATTGAGACTTTATATGCCAGATCCATCTCATGTTTTGAGTCCAAAGGTAGTTCAGTTGGAAGAGAATCTCATTTATGAGGAACAATGAATCCAGATTCATGACCAAATAGAGAAAGTATTAAGGAATAAGGTAATTCACCAGGTTATGGTTTTTTGAAAAAACCATATGGTTGAAGCGGTAATGTGAGAATCTGAAAATGATATGAGGGATAAATAACCCCATTTATTTGATAAGGGAATAAAATTTCGAGGATGCAATTTCCAAAATGGGAGAAGGATGTAACATTCCGGATAAATAAAGAATATTAAATTTTTCGTATTTATTAATATTTGTGAATTAAATATTTATTTTACTTAAAAGGGGATGCCATGTTCGATGGCATACCTGATACGCAACAACGAGTTTCTTTGAAATCTTACATTGCACACAACATTGAGTCATACTGAAAAATAATAATATAACATTATTTTAAAAGGTAGTTAATGCCTTTCTATTCTATAGGAGGGAAGGAACAAGAACTAAACATATTTTGATTAAAAATGTTTGTTAATTATTTTTACATTTATATAATAAATTTTAGAGGCTTAAAATATTAATGAATCCAATTTTAAGTATAAATACTCTAATATTCTTTAAAATTTCGATTTACCACCTTTTGATAGAGAACCCTCATTAAATCTAGTTTTGGTCACTTTTATAGGTTCTATTTGACGGAATAAAATTTTTCTTTAGAATCAAGACATCTAAATTTTTATTGGATAAATATTTGGTATTTTTCAGATAAAATTCATATTTTAATTAATAGTGAAATGTACTGTATTTTAATTCAAAACAGCATTTTAATCTAATTTATTTATATAGTTAGATTATCATTTTAATTGGTTTTAAATTTTAATTACCATTTAATCCAATTTTGGTCATTTTAAGTAATTTTACATTGAAATTGTACATAAACCAGTGTCAATCATTTGATAGTTATTATTTCATAAAAACATGCTTTTTTGTTTTGACGACGAGAATTAATTTTAAATTAATTTCTACCACATTTGTGTTTTGAATTTAGAAAAATTGACTCCATATTTAGAACTATAAGGTCCAAATTTTTTAAATAGGTAACTTCTATTTGTAGACATTATGGATATTTACTTGAGTAAATATTTTATTTTCCATTGATAAAAGGTATATAAAGTAAATAAGGGTAAAAAAATAATATTATAATAAGATTAAATTACCCTAACATATGTCCTAATCCTATTGGTTGATAATTCTCTGACCATGGGCATCCTTGGGTCGATTTTGGGACCCCATGGAGCCACATAAGATTGATAATGAAACTTTATATTAATTAATTTATAATCAAAAATGACATAAAAATATATCATTTAGTAAATCATTTTTTACATGGGGTTATATAAGTTACCTATTATACTATAATTATTAATTAGAAATCTAAATAAATTTCATATATCATGTTATTTTATTTAAATTTTTTATACATCAAATAACTAAAATTATTTATAACACAATGATGATGCAGGGATTACCTTATTAATGAATAATTTAAATAAATGAGATTATAAAAATTAAAAAAATATCAAAACCAGAAGAATTAATATTGGATGATTTTATTTAAAAACATAGTTGTCTTATATTCTACATTAATAAGTTTTTGACCTTTAGATACCTAAAATAATTATATAATAAAATAATATTTTCAATCATTCATAAAGATCACCACTTTTTCCTTATAAAAACCCCTAATCTATAACCAATTACTCACACCTCTAATGCCCCTTGTCTCATCCAGCCTCAACCCAAATAATATCTCACGATACCCCTCTTCCTCCTAAAATCCTTCCATTAGGCAGAAGGCACTTCAAAAAACTTTTTGGCTCAAACTACAGGGAGTTACCCGATTTAAAGGTAACGTCTTCTATTAATTTCTTTTTTATTTATTTTACTTATCCACCCACTAAACTATTTCTATTCCATTATTTTATAACAACACAATTATCCTCAATATACAAGGATTTTTTATAAGAAGTATTTGAACTACACTTACAAAATCTTCCATCTAATGGGAAAATAACATACTATTTTCTTGGAAGACAAACTACTGCCTCATGAAACGATGATTGTTCAATTATCTCGTACCACCTCTCATGGTGGAAATTATGATGGAATTGTATTTATATGTGACATATATTATATTTATATTGTTTCTATGATTCTTTATTTTTAATTTATAAAATAACTTTATTGATACTATAGTGGGTAAAAATGATAATTTCATTTGGGGACGTGTGGAATACCACCCCCTCAAACTGATATGACATGTTCATGCCATGCAGGGAACGTATAGAGGATGGAGTTAATGAAATTATATATGATATTATACTAGAATTATTATATACCTATGTATCATTATGTTTTCATTCCATTACAATATGAAATATAAATGAAAGTAACGTTAATGCGTACGTACGGCTTACCGTCTCCATGAATGGTGCATTTCAATTATTATATTCAAATTTTATGTAATGATATAAATACATATACATACTAGATATATATAACATATATGATATCTAAATCATTAATATCATTATGAAGATTATATAATTTTTACAACATGGACAACTTGTAATTATAAGAAGTTCATTTTTGACTCAAGTACCAAATATCAACAAAATATTTGTTAGAAACATGAATGATTATATAATGTTTATAACGTGGTAAAAAGTGATATAAAAAGAATTATAAACCTAACATGGTTCTTAATAATGTAGAAATTAAATTTAGTTTATTATTCCAGAGATTAAAGAACAAATAGGTCAAGTCGGACACGAGTTAAGGAACTTCATCTCAATCTCCTTTTATTGAGGAATATTTTGATTTATACACTACATTATATTATACGGTGTATAAACACATTTTACTTTTCATTCCATTCAAATGGAATATTTTTCTATGAATTGTTTTATTAATTAACAAAAAGGAATGTCTCTTTTCAATGTACGTGGTGACAACGACCTTTCCATCACCTTGAATATTATTTGATCTTTGGCAACCTTAACAATCCATAGTGTTTTTTTAAAAGGAAAATAAATACCATATACTCTTTTTAGAAATTTTGGTATTGAAATTTGTTTTGATAAAGAATTTAATATTTCAATATCTAGAAATGATATATTATGATTGCAATGTGGAAATTTTATATTTCCTTTATGCTTGTGTGATGTGTTTTGACTATTTTATGGTTCTTGGGAATTATTTTTGTATACGGGCAGTTCAATGATAATCCTAGGCCTAGTGATCCTGAGATAGCACTCTAATGCATTGGGTAACATGATAGTGGTAAACGTTAATGT
The DNA here is from genome assembly GCA_963277665.1 of Viscum album. Classification (NCBI taxonomy): domain Eukaryota; kingdom Viridiplantae; phylum Streptophyta; class Magnoliopsida; order Santalales; family Viscaceae; genus Viscum; species Viscum album. The sequence goes on from OY728155.1 coordinate 959,931,857, forward strand.
TTCTCCTAAAATATTTAGGGAATATACTGTGATGGGTATTCCAACATAACTCCTTACGTAGCTATGATAACTACAATGAATGTATGATATAGATATCACAAGTTACCTTTATGAATTTTGATTTCTATGTGTTATTCATAAATCTTAATATTTCATGAGGTATGTTAATGACTTATGTTTTGATGGACTAATGTTCTCATTCCTTGTTTTATAAACCTTACATAGATTTTTATTCTCAACCCATGTTTTTTTGAAATTTTTTCACAATACTTTTTGATGAATAGGGTCAAGGATGGGATCATGGAAATGTCATGATATCTAAAACACAGAACTAGACATGACTCTTTTTTTGAAGAGTTTTTATTTTATGAAATAAGGAAACTGATTAAAAGTCTCTACTTTTTAATTTATGAGATGTAATGTAGTAGTTATGGCCTAATTCTCTAAAACTCTAAACCTGAAACGTTCCTTAACGTGAATTATTCCTTTTAATTCATGATTATGTAATGTTTTAAAGCAGGGAACTTATAATTAGTCTACCAATTGTTCTGGGTTTTAAATTTTTACACTTCCACAGTCAGGTACTGAATGAATCTTGCATGTCTCTTCATGATCATGATGTGAACAACATATCTTGATTGTATACAATCTTTGAGGGTACCTCATGATGGAAAATGATCTCGCATACATACCACTTTCCCAAAATCTCTACTGAACATTTCTCTATGATAGCAAGGAAGTTTTGAGACTTCATGAGTTGTTCCACTATCACCCAGATGACTTCATGGCCCTTTTTAGTGTAAAGAAGTTTTGTGGCGAAGTATATTGATATGTAGTCCAATTTCCACTATGGGATCTCAAGAGGCTGTAATAAACCCCCCATAACCTTATACGTAGATTTCACCTACTTATAGGGGAGGTATCATGAGTCAAACTCAATGATGTTTTGTATCTTTCCCAACCACCAAAACTACGTCTAACGATCATTTTACATCTTCCCCACAACAAGATGTACAACTTAGGGAGAATTATGATACTATCGCATCACCTCCTCCTGCATCGCAACTAGATCCAATATTCTCCTCTATTACATGATTTCATGATTCCCTTATTTATAATATCCAAATTGTGTGTCTCTAATGGATATCTAATCATGAATAACATTTTAGTTGATGTCCCTAGCTGGGACTCTTTCACAAGATCATGGAGAAAAGTGTCTGCACAATCGACTATAGAAAAAACTATATAAACCAACACCACCAGGGTCAGCTACATGTTTTCTTACTACCCTAAAGCATCCTGCACAAGGAAAAACCATGACATACTACTAAGGGAATATGCTGCAACATTACCATTTCCTTGTGTATTGTCTATATAGAAGTCATAGTCCTATAGAAAATCAAACCTACATCAGTTTCTCTGATTTAGTACTCTGTGTATAAAAATGAACCTATGGCTCTAGTGGTATGAATAAACCTAAAGGTGGTCTCCCAAAAGGTAGTGTCTTCATATTCTTAGACTTAAGACTACCATTTCTATACACATTTCATGAGTCGTATAGTTCTTCTCATGCACTCTCAACTTCCTTGAATCCTATGTGATTACAACCTATCATTGCATCAACACAAAAATGATCACTACTACTGGGGCATCTCAATACACTAAAAACACAATAGATTCCACTAGTAGTCTCAAAACTGGAGTGCTCATCAGCCTCTACCTCAATTCCTCAAAGGACTTTTGGCACTACTCATACCAGATAAATGGCTGAACGTTCCGAATCAGAGTGGTAAAAGTGAATGTTATCCTAGGGAATACTTCCATAAATCTTATGTAGTATCCTACCAATCTCAAAAAACATCACACCTTTCAGACATTCACGATTCGATCCAAATAAATCATGACATTGATCATTTCCTGATCCATGGTCAAACCTTATTCAGATATGGAATCCACTAAATGTGGACCTCATGTGTCAATAACTATAAATTCGATAGATTTCCATAAAGTTGGTTCTCTCAAATTAATTTAAGAACCATCCATAAGGGCTCTGTGCACTCATCCACTAATATATTGTAGATGAGTATGTCATCAAGGAGGAAAAAAACTAGTCCCAGTAATGATGGAAGATATTGATAATAAAGTCAATAAATACATCGAGGCATTTTTCCCACCAAAGGGATTTACTAGGAACATATAATATCCAAAGTGACACTGAAATGCCAAAATCAGAATGTTAGCCTCATAAACAAATAACTGGTGGTAGAAGAACATGAGATCAATTTTGTAGAACCATATCACACCACATTACTATTCAAACAAGTTGTTATTTCTTGGTAAGCGTTACTTGTTCCCAGAGCTAGACACATAAAGAACGTGGCATACCCCATGCATATTCCCCTCACCTGGAAGGAGAGTAACAAAAAACCAAATAGTTTATACTAATGTATGATATATATATATATATATATAGTTGAATAAACCCTAATTAGAGAGTGAGGGGATTTCAATCTCACAGCTCATCAAAAGATGAAGAGTCACAAATAGTTCTAGAAGTAACTACCAACAATGCCTAGCGTCCCTCACGTATGACCCAAATAGGAAATTCAATGGGAATGGAACACCACACCAAGATACTATCCACTTTGGGAAGCTCTGTCTCACCCACACAGCTTTAGGTCACCTTATATGGAAGATCTTGGTGGGGAAAGCATCCCTATTACTTGTAAGTCTCAAGTCACGAAAATGTACATCTTGTTGACTGATTTGTAGTGGGATGGTTTGATTCAAATTAGAGGACCCACACCCTAGTACATTAGGGGGGTCCACTCTGAAAGCCTTCGTAGAGGATCTATACCCTAGTGTGTCTGGTCAGTTCTACTAAAAATGTATTCGTAGAGGATCCATCCCTCGGTAACACATAGGGGTTCAAATCTAGGTCATCAGGGATCCACGCCCTATCCGGTAGGTGGATTCCACTCAGAAGTAACATTACAAGAACCATGGACATGTGGATGGGGGGGTCTACTTTGACGTATCTGATATCATTACCTAATCATTGCTGTTTTCGAACACCCCTAATGATTCATTGTTCTCAGAACACCTTGTGTTGTATCCTATAAGCTTCATCTGAGGTCACAATCATTTTCTATAATGAAAAAAGATTCATAATGGGCTATTTACTTGCCCAAAATGGATAAATAGTGAAAAGGGTGTTTTTATTGTAATAAGCCCGAATGGGACATCATGGGGCCCGCATCTTGACCCAAAACATTAAATATAAGATTTCGCTTCAAACAGTCCATATAAAAGAGGGGTGACGTTTAAATAGAAGGTGAATCAATTATAAGTTTTGTTTAGATTATATGGATGTTTTATGATGCCCCATGAAGATCAGTCGGGGCTCATGGTTGACCGGTCATGGACCAACAGCGTTGTTCAGTCAACAACCATAGTTGTTCAACCAGCTGCACTGGACAGTCTCTATAGTCAATCTCCATGGTCATCTATCTGGGATCGGTCGTGTATGTGATCTGCTCCGGCGGACTCGGGTCTGACATGGTTGGTTTGGCCAAGACAACATTGGCTCGACCCACTTCTGTCTACTTCATTAGCCCAATGTAATTCCCTCGCCCCCCTACCAACCACAACACCACTTGTTGTTGTCGTCACTCTAATGTGTTCGAACAACCCCTGCATTCCGTGGGGGAAGTCTCTACTTCTGGTCACCCAATGTGACCATACCTAGCCGGTCCAAGCAGCACAATCATGTTTTGGTGTCGCCGCTACCGCTCTCACAGCCCTCTACACTGAGGCCGGTGGTGGCGGCCCCCCTGGTGGTCCATTTCGCGGACAACCAGATCTCATCTGTTTTGCAGAAAAATATTCTGAAATATCATATGCAATCCCTAGACCTATATCTTCATAGACCTAAGATCCACTAAACCATTCTTTAATGATTCGATGTTTCAAAAAGTATGTGATGATTTCTATAAAGAATGAAAGTAGAATGGGGAAAACAAATTGATAATAATCATGGATTGATTGACGTGTCAGTATACCCATCGATGACGGTTTGAAAAAACTGACTATCAAATGATAATGAACTCAATTTAAATTAAGAAATGATATAATTGTGGAGAAACAAAAAGAATCTGACCTTGATGGATTTTTTATACATTGAACACATTCTCTATGCCTCTCTTATGATTTTTTGAAGGTTCATAGAATGATCTGTCCTTGATCCACTGAAGAACAAAGGGAGAGAGAGAAATCTTATTGGAAGGAGGATTACAATCTAACCCTAACTTCTCATCCTAAACACTGATTTATAATTTGTAATTTGGGTAAGGTATCTTCTTGAGCATACCCTCCAATTTTCACAAGACCCAAATACCCCGCACCCTCTCTTGTTATGTTATGCCTAAGTAAAACACTCCATTACAAACCAAATTTTTGTATCAGATTTACAATATGATACCCTATTCAAATGTTATTCGATAGCCCATCCAAGATAAAATAAAATAATTTAATTATTTTATTTATGATTATTCCCTCAGTGAATTTTTCCATGGAAGTCCCACACCGACTAATGTTATGTACTAGCTAATGTAAACACCTTGTTTTGGCCATAACCATTCCCTTGGATTTGTAATCCAGTCCGCTATTTAAGATTTATCTCGTTTCCATCATATGCATAGTAAGAAATATACCTACTAATTTTATAAAATTTATATAGGGAACACCATGCCTCGGAATTTCAGGCTGTCTCAGCACCTGACTATGAAAATATATATAGAAATATTTCAAAGTATTAGAAAGAATGAACTAGGTCTCTACAATCTTATAATATGAATATCCAAAAATATTATCACTCAAAACACCAAAACTAAATTTTCAACCAATAAATTATTCTCGACATCCTAATCACCAATTTTGTCTAAACCTTCACTTTGATACCGACGTTAAACCCTTAGACATGTGAATCTTAGTTTGGTACTAAAAACATTGAATATCTATTTTCCTAAATAAGATATTTATAATAATTGAAAATTATAAATTCCTTTTATTCCCAAGGATTAATTTGGTATAGAATTTTGGGGCATTAGGAAAAAAAATTAAAAAAATATAACTCAAATATATATTCTTTTAATCAAAATATTTTTAAGGAAACTCCTTTAATACACTAACTAAAACTCATAATCATGATCTGACTTAAAAATTTATTATAACCATCAAATTACCCAATGAAAATAATTTTATAATTTGTGTAGATAAAATTTATAGTATGGTTTTGGTTAGAAAACATTTGAGGAAACCCATTAGTCTTTGAAATACTAGAAAAATCCTCTAAGACATTTCATTCATGGTAAAAAATACATTAACTTCAAAAAAGTATAGTTTTTATAATAATTAGAATCTAATACTTTTGATGAAAATATTCAAATATATCTAGTCATTTTCAAAAAAAACTTCAAAAATTAGTAAACAAAACCATTAATAGACTTATAAAATAAAATGATATAGGGTGATAACCCATTATGGATAAAGGCCCTTAATTATTGGATTCACTCACCATTTCTCATCTGTTTACAATGTCTGAGTACCAATTTTATTTTAAAAAAAAAATTATAGATTTCCATTTTTCCATCGTGGTTTTTCATAAAATCCATATTTTTAATAAATTATTAACCATTGGAATATTTATTGAAATTATATATATATACAAATATATATATATATATATTGCACTATTTCAAAACTTGTGGTAAATAGTGGTACCATTTATCACCACAAGATAAAATAATATATGTAGAATGGCCTTTTTGAACACTTCATAAAAGAGGTGAAAATGTTGACTTTATCATCACTAAAAAATAAAGGATAATTGGTACCCTTTATCAGCACTATTATCTTTCATTGATGAAGACCACCTATTGCTAATTATTTTTTCTTACACTGATAATGGATACCCTTATCAGTGCTAAAATGAGACGATAATGGGTATATTTCAATGAAGAAAATCATATAATTTAAAATAAAAAATAAATATGTACGTTTATGTTGGTAAAAATATAAATTTTGTTCTTAAATTTGGTTTATATATGACTAAATGTACATTTTCATTTGAAATTAATGTTATATAGTAAAAAATGACCTATAATATTATATATATCTATATATATATTTCTAAAATATTTTCTATATAATACTACAACTGTATTATAAATCGTATAAATTTATATGTTATATATTTAGTTGAAAATGAATTATCAAATGAATTATTAATATTAAATATTAATTTAAAAAATATTCACTAATTATGAAATTCTATTTTATCAATGTTATATTTTTAAAGTTGACATATAAATAAAATAATAAATATATTATTTTTACATAAAAATGTATTAAATATGATACACTTTATATGCCATTCAATAATTTCACACATAATAAATATGAAATATATTCATTTTTATAGAGTAAAAATGCAAAAATAATATAAATTGTTAATAAAATTGTATTATAGTTTTATTTATTAGTCATTAATATTTAATATATAATATAGCACATTTTTAATTATTACATTTTATTCATTTTATATTAATGCATTTAAAATATACATTTGATTGTAAATAATATATATATATATATATATATATTAAATTTATTCACATTTATCATTAATTATTTCAATACAAAATATTATTTTTTAAATTTATTCAATATTTACTTTTATTTTTAAAATATTTTTATTTAGTTTTATAAATTCTTAATACATATTTATTTTTATTTGATAACATTTACTATTTTTAATATGGTTTTAATTTACATTGTTAATATATATTTATTTTAATTTATAGTTGTACTCATTTTTATGTTAATAAAATCCTATAATTAATCACTTATTCAATTTTTTGATACCATTTCAATATATTAAATTTTTAATTAATATTAACTCATTTTTATCATGGATTCATATAATAATATTAATTAATTAATAATGCTAATAATTTTTATTTTTTTTTAATACATAGATATTAAATATTAATTTTTTTAATATTTTAACAAATTACTCATTTTTTTAATTTTTTATAAATAATTATAATTTAACATTTATCCTATTATATATATATCTATATAAATATAGTCATATATATTTTCATATATCAAAATATGTAATTTTTCGTTAAATTTGATTTCTGTAATACCAAAATATATATATTTTTCATTTAAGAAATCAAATATTTAGTGATAAATAGTTTATGATGAAAAATAATATTAAAAAAATTGACTGATTTTATCATTTAATGTAAATTTTAAATAATGATGTTTTTTTCAATTTACCATATATCAGACTCATGTTACATTTATTTCACACGTACGTATAATAAAATTAAGTAATTACATACTGAATACACGAACTCATAAAATTACATAATTTATTTAGTTTTTAATATTAATTTAAGAATTTCGTTTAATATCAATTTATATAGAGTATTCATTATTTTTTTAAACTGGTTTTTTTATTCAAGTTTTATATTTTTATTTGATATATAATATTTATAAATTTTTAATATTTTATTATATTTATTTATTTATAATATTATTTATTCGTTGATAATATCATTTTTTTTGTTATTTCTATCATTTATTCATGTTCAATTTGTCATTCTTTAATTTTTTGTAATTTTATTCATTTTCAGTTTTTTGTAACATTTTATGGAATAAAATTTAATGGATTTAATATGGTTGTACATTATATAATTAATATGCATTCATCATTATTTTTTATGTAATTCACAACACATGTTTGTTTTCAGAATGTTTTTTCAAAGGAATGATTTTTTAAAAACTAAATTTCATTATTTTTTAACATTCAACCATTTAGTTTTATATATTATTATTTATTCACTAATAGTGATATTGAGTCTTTACTTTAAATTATAATTTATATAGTTTCAATATTTTTACTTTATTTATTTTAAAATTTCTTCGATTTTAATATTTTTTTGTACCTATTTATTCATTAGCATTTAATATTTTAATATGGTTGTAAAATATATATTTGAAATTTATTAATTAATTATTAATATGCATATATTTTTATCTCTTTTTTAATATTTTATATAAATAATAAAACATAATCATTTTTTATTTACTTTTAAATTCTATTAAATTTTTTATATTAAATTTCAATTACTTATAAAATTCATTAATCTAATAATATATATTCATTAATATTTTTCATTAATTTTTAACTATTTGATTTTTAATTATTTTAATATATATTCATTTTTATTATTTATTTTATTTTATATATTTTGTTACATTGACTTCCAAAAAACAATGACAAAACCCTCTCAATATCTTAAATAGAGTTCTATCACGAGACCTCATCACTCCTATCAGTAAAGCACTGATGCAACAGAAGCCTTGTCGTCATTCCCCCTTGACTGTTTTGGGAAAAAATGACATTTTAAACTCATATTATTTTACATGTGGTCTTCTGTTCAAACCCATGGATTAATTCAACATTTTGAATTCATTTTTTTGTGTTTGTAATTTTATTAAAGGTTTGGAGAGTGTAAGAGAACTTATTTTTCCATGTTCTGCCTCCCTAATTGTCTACCCAATGTCCCTTGAATCGATCCATTATCGCTACACATTCTCCCTTACCCCCATGTTTGTTTTTCATTGATTGATAAGAACCTCCCCTTTTTAGAGGTTCAAAATTGCATCCTCCTTTCTCTACAATCCCTCAAACCATCAATCCCCAGCCCACTACTCTATATGACCCCAATTTACCCTTTTACAGTTATTTCAAAATCCAAAAATGTTGAATAGTGAGAGATTATTCCAAATATTGTTTCAATTTTAGATTCTTCAATATCTTACTATATAGATTATCTATTGATATATTCTGTGAAATATTTTATAAAATACAAAAAAACATATATAATATTAATCATGTTTTTCAATATATAAAAATATAAAATTTATCATATTAATCTAATGTATACTTTTAAATATATTTATTGATTACACCATCAAATATTATAAAAAGTAACTTTAATTTTTGATTTTTAAAATATATAGATAGTGATACATTAAATAGGAAGAATACTATTTTTTTAAAATCATATTAACTAATCTTATACGAATTGTATATGGTATTATTTTCTAATTTATATAATTATTTTAATATCCAATACAAATAAAATATCTAGAGATATTATTTGTTTAATAATTTATCACATGTTATCCATTCTCATTTTACATATCCTTGTGGTACATTCTTAGGTGCACATCACCTCCCTCACACATACATGATTTTGAAACATCGTCACACACTACTTCCTAGAGTCTTGATAACATTCTCATCTTGGGTGGTTATCACCCGGTACACTACAAAACTCCCCTATATGTTGCTCTAGTTTATTCCTATCAACCTTACCATTTTTATTTAATTTCATGTTTGGGTAATTGATATTTGTTTTTGAAAAATTTTATCATATTATTTCAATTGTTATATTCTTTTTTTGAACTTGTATTTCCCTTTAAAAAGATGATATATATTTATCTTAATAATATTATACATTGGGCCACAAAAAAGTGTCGGTCACTAAGAACATTCCCACACTTTCAACACCCTAATGTAATTTTGGAGTATGGGGAGGGATCAAAATTCAAAATCTAGAGAGAGGAATACATGTTTTAGGCAACCTTCTTTCTACCATATATTAAAATCAATCATTTATTCCCATTTTATTCCACTAATATGTACAAAAATACCAATCCCTTTAATACTTAAATTTTCAAGGACATCCATGATAATAATTTCACAAAAAAATGACTAACATAATGATTATATAAATATAAATTATTTTGAAAATGATAGCTAATGTGAGTGTAAATAATGAAATTTTTTGTATTATTGTTATGTAGGTTAATTCACATTGCCTTCCATTCATAGTTCCACACTTCTATAATTTTTCACTCATAGTTGTTGATTCTCCAAGAAGACCCCATTGAGGATTTCATCCACATTCATTTAAAAGGTCCACATCCATTTCTATCTTGTTAAAATATCTCTCTCTAATTATAATCTAAAATTTTTCTATATTTGATTCACTATATTGGTTAAACTTAGGTGAATATATATTTTTATGTTATCTTAGGTAGTTGGTATTATAATCCAATCGTTAGTTTTAGATGAAGATCTATTCTTATCCCACATGGACGAGACATCAACTTGTGTGGAATTATAGTTTTTTATCCATCCCCAATAAGAATTTTCATTATTGTTATTCAAGGCATCATACTGTCCATTTTAATTGTTCATATTTAAATCATTTATAAAACCCAAATTAATTTGTTGTCTTTATTACCCATAGCTTGAGAACCCCATTCCTATATTTCTATTTTTTAGATTTAAATTAATGATTTTCTTATAATGTTGGGTTTTTAAAACCATGTAATTGGGCCCCATCAATGTTTTTATCATCTCAAAAAAGATCAAATTTTGATCTATATAATACTTTAATTAAACACCACATGAACTACCATATACCAAGTCTTGGTATGATTAAAAATTACTTCTTCTTATTTAATTCCAAGTATAAATGAAAAAAAACCATTTGAGAGTTATTGAATAAAAAATGGTATTATTTTTTAGATTACAATGATATTATTAAGGATCAGGAATACATACTATGGTATTAAAAAATAACAATCATGACTATAATTTGATTGATATGAGGGATTATAGAACTCTCTTGGTATCAACACTCATACATCCATCCACTCATTAAATAGGAATCATGATAATCTTTCAAAACATCCATATCTATTTCCATATTGCTTAATCTAGTCTCCAAATTTCTTCTCATGAAATTTTTTAAGAGTATATTCTCTCTATGGGTTACAATGAGGTTAATATTTGTTTTTAAATCCATCCCAGGTAGTTAGGAATAAATGCCAATAATTATGTTTTGATAATGCATTCCACTGATCACACTGGGACACTTCATCAACTTATGTTAAAGTTGATTGTTTCAATATTTGGTGGAATATCAACAATAACAGTTCTTAATAACCATGCTAATGAAACACCACTTATCTGACCATGTACCATGAAAATAAATAGAAAAATATAAAATCATCCTTATTGGACTCCAACCAAGTAAAAATATAGAAATCTTTCTCAAATTTCTATATTTTTTCCCAAAAAAACATGAAATAAATAACCAGGACTAATAACAACAAGTTTACTATATATTGATTCTAATCAAGTAACGCATATAAAAATTGATAACCTAATATAAATAATCACCCATAACATTCAAATGTTGGATTTTCCTTTTTTAAGATGTATCAATACTTTTCTTATTTTATTATTAATATATTATTTGGATTTATTTATTTTTTATACAAAATGATTTTTTTGCACCTAATAAGATGTATATGAGTCCAAAAATTGATGGACACTAATCCTAATAAAAAATATTATGTGGATGGTGCTAAATCATTCATCATGTATTCAATAGATCATGCAAATTACCCTTACCAAATCCTTTTTTTATGTTTATTTTTATGTTATTTTTATTCCAGAGAAATTTGTTCAGAAGTGTTGGAAGAAAATTTTATTTTCATGGAATAAATTAGAGCTATAAATTTTGAACTAAAAATAGTGATAAATATTATGTACACTCTAATTGTGATGATACTATGATAGTTGATTCATTTTATAATAATACCAGCTTAAATGATGATAATGATTTTATAGAATAAATGAATATTGTTGTTGAAGATGATTGTAATGATTCCCTATAGTTTTTTATAAGTTAAATAACTATGCTAAGAGACTATTGTATACTAGTTGAACTAAATATAAAAACATTCATCTGAATTGATGTTTTTTAATTTCAAATATAGTAATATATTGAGTGATAACTAGATTATAGAACTACATTTTCCCCAGAATGATATGATACCAAAAGAAAATGATCTTCCCTATCATTAATATGATGCTAAAACAATACCACGTTTAGTGAGAATGATCTATGAAAAGGCACATTTATGTCAAGATGATTTCATATTCTGCCATACGGAAAATTAAACTCGTAGAAAATGTCCTTTGTGTGGAATGAATCAATAAATAAAATTTTAATCAATTCATTTGAAAGAGGTATTTTATATTCCAATCATTCCATTTTTAAAGACAATATTAATGATAAGAAACCACTAGAAAATATACATGGAATGAAGACAAAATACTTGATGGGTAGAAACTATATCACCCTACAGACTCTCCTTTACGAAAGAAAATTAATTATGTGAATCACAAAATTTTAAATGAGAGAATAAATATTTTCATTTAGTTATATAAAAATAGAGAAAATCCTATTAGTTTACTAAGTATTACTTAGAGGACATAGAAAATTATGTTATCAAATAATAACATTATACCATGGTTATACATTAAATGAATGTACAATATATTATTTTCTCTAATATATGGACTAAAAACCCCTAATGATATTGACAAACTCTATGAATTTGGTCACATGTCACATGATCCATGAAGGACCCCCCCCCCCCCCCGCCGCCAATGTAGTTCTACTGTTTCTATGTAGAGTTAAATTTCACACACTATGTCACCTATGTCACATGCCTCATGATCTGTGTTGGGTTCATGAAAGGTATCTCAGATGATACATGAGAACATGCATCCCATGTACATGGAATGACACATGTTCTGTGAGTATGCACCACGTGGGAATTATATGGCTTGGAATGACATGTCGTGTACCCCACATACACACTATGTACCCCATTTTAAGGTGTTTTTAGCCCTTTGTTTCATCATTATAAAAAAATAATCCATTGAGTGTGTCATTGTGGCCCATTACCTCATGGGTAAAATGTGGAATTAAATCCAAATATCATGATTTTGATCCCCTATGGAGGATGAGTATTAAATAGATTTCATGGTTTCCCACTATGTGAATGGAGTGTAATCTACTATAATTTTAAATACAAGGTGGTGTTTGTGGAATCATTGTGGCCTCTTTGTTAAGTGTTTTTATCCTCCATCTAGAAAGATGTATTGGTAGGGTTTATGGTATTATTTTCATATGATCCCCTGTGTAGCAGGTTGATATAGATTTGTTTTGTGGTGTCCCCCAGTAGTCATGGGCATGACCCACTATATGAGTATCATAGAATTACATGACTAGAGATCTTTATTGGACAATTATAAATTGATCATGACATATTAGATGAGTGTATTTAGTGATATAATTTCTTAGGGATTATATTCTCTAGAAATTAGCATTTTTTTGAAGAAAAGTCATTTGGATGGAAGTTTGGTTATTCCCTATTGGAGGTGTGTTTTCCTTCATAAATATATCATGGTTTCCTTTTTGATAATATTTGATAACTATATCATTTTTATAATATTTTTATTCTTGATTCATAATGTTTAATCTTTTCTAGGTGTCATATTGGGTATTTTTATAATAAACACCACATGGTATATTCCATCATGAGGTATGTCTTACGTAGATGATGAATATTTTGAAGGTTTCTTATTTGTATAAGGATTTGTTATTACGTATCATGAGCATGATAGATAGAGGAGTTTTCATGGTGGTTTCATTTGATTGTAGTCCTTTCCATTACTATAGGTTGGACCCTATTCAATTTTTTTTAGTCTTCATATGGTCCTACATCTCGATTTCTTAACAAAAACTATCATACAATGATTGTGGGATTATAAATTTATGCATCAAAATGTTTCTTTTTTTTTACATTTTATAATTATATGTGCATGGAGATGTGTGTGTGTGTGTGTGAGTATATTTTGACAATGCCTCCCATTTTTCTGATATGCATACTCAGTGTATGTCTCTATCCTTTGGCTTCTTGGTGGTAGTCCTTGGGTAGTAAATCTTGAGGCCCAATTGTATAAGGTTGTGAAATAGTGGTATCAAAGGTGTCAATTATTCCTTAGGACCAGAGTTAGTGAGATTGGTTTGGGGAGTAATGTTAAGTATTTTGACATTAGAATTCAGGTCAAAGACTCCATTATTGGTATTATGGATAACATATATGTTACACCTTGAGATTTTTATTAAATATATATTATAATAACATGATTTTTTGATAGCTTGTGTTGCACGCAATAACATGATTCGTCATACATGAAAAATTATTAAAACATTATATGTCCGCTATAAACTAGATTTTAAATTGGATGGAATAAATAAAAATCACTAAATTATTAAATAAATGTCTAAATAAATTTGAATTTACTATTTTGGGGTAAGAAAATCATCACCTAATTGTTTTGGTAAGGTCATTTTATTCTTTAAAAATATTTCCTCTTCAAAAAATGAGTCTTTATTATTTTTTAGAGTGAATATTAATTTATAGCAGTTACAGAAAATTTATTTGAAAAAATATATTTCATTTTTAAATCAATATATCAATATTAACATAAAATGTTTTTTTGGAACTTTATGAAATCATTTAGTTATGAAGGAATGGTGAAACATATGGATTCTTATTGAAATTTTATTTTATTTTAATGTTTTTACAAAGTCAAATTATATTATTGATTATTTTTTTATTTTAATTAGTTCATTGTGGTTTAAAATCATCTAAATAGGGTTTCAAATAGATTTTATAATAGTATAAAAACATTTAATATTTAAATAGTTATTTTTTTTAGAAACTTATTTTTTGGTGTGTTGTTTTAGTTTCATTTTAATTTAAATTCTTAATTTTATAGGTATTGAAGTAGATAAAAATAATTATATATTTAAAAATCAGGAAGTTCAATTTTTTTAATTAGGATCCTTTTTTCAAATATAAATAGTAACTATTTTAATTTTTTTACGATGATAAAAAATAAATAGTGTAATTAATTATAAAAATAATTTGATATGGAATATAAAATAACTCTATCACTTGCTCCAATTCTATTTTATGAGTATATTTAGAAAAAAAATCATGGGATGAATTTATGACCACCTAGATCCACTTTGATGAAATTAATTCCCTTATAGTATTTTAGTTAATTTATAGTCAAATGAGTCATACTCATATTTTCAGCATTTATAACATTTTATTAAAGTGAAATACGGATGCTAAGATTGAATTTAGATATTATTTTGAATTAGAAAATATTTTTTAACATAATGGACTTTTATTTTTAAATTTTAGTGAAAATATTAATACCTTAAATAATTACACAATTATAATTCAATAATTATTCAATTAATGGAAAAAATCAAAAAATTGATATTTAAAATATTAAATGAAATATTATTTCAGATAATTAATGTTAGCCAAAAAATTATATATGACCTTGGAATTTTAGTAATATATTAAAATAGTTGGTCTGAATTTTATGTATGATATTCATATTATTATGTTCAATGTAATTAATAGTCCTCAATATTGAAATTATGAATATTTTATTGAAAATAATATATTATGAAATGATTCTAAGAACCTAATAATATGATATTCTATGAAATTAATTAGATATTGTCAAATAAATATATAATAGTCCATTTATGGGTCTTTTTGAATTATTATATAACATTACTGATATTTATAATATAGATAAATTTTAATAGTATGAAAAATAATGAAATAGTTAATGGGTTGTTAAAACAAAATGATAAGTGTATTACCATTCCCTAAAATTGTAAATGAAATACATTTTGAATAGTAGAATACCATTACCAACAATGTATCTAATTTTTTTTATTCAACTGGTAATTTTCCATAAAAAATAACTTATATTTTATTTAAATCCTTGAGAGTTACAAAATGTAACTCTCTTTTATTTAATATATTTTGTGTCCAAAATGGAAAAAATCATGGTATTAATGATACTAAATGATCTTTTAGATATTAATAAAATTATTTTCTAATTTAATTATTTTTATTTTGTTGAAATTATATAACTTCATTAATGTGTGTGAAATACTAATGCAATATTTCATTAATTAGAAGAAAAAATTAGAAATTTTAATTTTAACATAATTTGAATGTTTAAATTTTTGAAATTAATTTTATAGTTTTATATAACCTATTATAGAGGTTTTAAAGAACTAAATTTCAATTTACTCTTTTTCTTGATGTATTTTAATTCCAATTAAATAAATAGTATCAAATTTGAGAAAAATAATATTATATGGAATTAATATTTTATTAATTTTTATAAAAATCATAATAATCAAAAATAAATACAAATGGAAAAATATATTGTCTAAAATTTTAATCCCCTATTCATTTATAGAACATTTTAATGTCTTTGGATCTATAATAACCTTATAATATTATCATATATTGAGAAATTCTAAAAGTTCCACTTATCTCAATTATAAGAGGTTACCTCCAATATCACTTATTTACATATATTTTTTCCTTTTAACTCAACTATATTATGACTCTTTCTTTTCTAAATGTCTATAGGTAAATTCTAGAGGTTTTTGTCTCCTCAGAAGACCAACCCTATATCCCATTATAGGAGATTTAACGTAGTTTTTTCGAAGAAAATGAAATCTCTCAATCTGATCACTTTATTTTTAAAATATTCCATAACTTATCAAAATATAAGATGTTTGTCATAAAATAAAAACTTCATTATCCTCAATATGAGGGAATTTTATTATGATTATAAAAACACTATTATAAACCATCTTTCCCATCAAACAAGTTGTGATAGTATTGTATGTGCGTACGTGTGGCTTACCCTCTCCACATAGAGATAAAATTCATTTTTTATGAGGTTTTATTATGTATAGGTATTTTTATGGGATTAATTAAGATATTTTATATAAGAATAGTTATTTAAATATTTATTATCATTTACCTAACATTCATTTAAGTAATAGAAAAATGAAAATATTGTCCATACATATGTACGACCTACCGTCTCCATGAATGGTCAAATTCATTTTTATATTTATACATTCTATAAATTATTATAAATATGTAAATAATAATTTTATTATTTTTTTATACCATGAATCATATTATGGAAATGATGAGGCCAAGGTCAATTTATAAGAACCAAGACTACCGAATAGAAACATGCTTACAAATTAGTTATGACCAAGAACAGTCATATCAATAACAAATTATTAACAAAAAGGTGATATGACATTACAAATAAATAAAACTATATATAATAAAATTAATTTTGTGGAATATATTTATAAAAAATTCATATTTATTATAACATATTTTTTTACATGAACAATGGAGGTAAAGACTTTAGGTAAGGAAATTCTAAACTCAATTTTCATTCAATGAGTTAAACATCTTCTTTATTTATTATTTTATACAATTATAATGTGGAAGATTAATTTTGACTATATTATTATGGATTTACACTTATTTTAATTATATTTACATATGATCAACATAATCCTTTTTTGAATTCACTTTATTGTAAATTGGGAGGGACTTTCTTTTTAAAATTATCCTTTAATATTTGTTTTTACAAAAGTGAAAAAGGAATTTTTTTTTAATTTATACCCCATTAGTGGAATCTCCCTCTTTCATGATGCCTTAGTTTTTTAGGATTATAATACAATATTACCTGTTTATTTCATATTAAATGATTTACTTTTTAATTTTATGGATTTTTTTAAAACAATTCAAAATGGAAAGGATATTTTCCTCCTTAATCATTTTAAGAGATATTTCGAAATTATATTTCCATATATGAAAAAATAATTTATGTTATTTATGAAATACTAGGTATATGATCCATGTATTAAATAGTCATTCATTCACTCAAAGTGGGACATTTTATTAGGCATATTGAAAAATACATCATTGGTATAAGCCAAAGCGGCCTAAAATAATGGAGACCTTGGGTATCAGCTTGAAAAAAAGCAGAACACTCTATGGGAAAGGAACCAAGGTCTGAATTGGTAAGGGGAGGTCTATCATGGGTACCCATAGAAGCTAGATAATCTATAACATTATGTTATTAACACCACGTATGTGATATTTTTTTATTGAAAATTTAGGACTCGCATCAGTAAAAAATATAGATAATGGATCATGGATTGATGTATCTCTCATTAATAGTGTTGAGGAGGACCAAGGAGTCCATTTCAATCTTGGATGTGGTGATGTTGTAGGAATGAAAAACCTCCACTCCATTTATAAATTCTTTGGCCTCTGACTAAATATAGTCTCATTGTAATGGCCCGGACCTCTCCGGTCCATTACTTTGTGGAATTTTGGTATTGGAGGTGTTCCGGGAGGCCAAGGGGACTTATCCCCAACACTTTGCCAATTTTCCAGTTCTGTGAACAGTGTTTCCAGTTTTATGAACAGTAACAGATCGGTCTCATCGATCGGTCTGACAGATCGGTCTCTCCGTTCGGTCTGACAGATCGGTTTCACAGATCGGTGTGACAGATCAGTTTCACAGATCGGTTTCACAGATCGGTGTGACAGATCAGTTTCACAGATCGGTGTGACAGATCAGTTTCACAGATCGGTCTGACAGATCGGTTTCAAAGATCGGTGTGACAGATCAGTTTCACAGATCGGTCTGACAGATCGGTTTCACAGATCGGTTTCACAGATTGGTTTCATAGATCGGTTTCACAGATCGGTGTGATAGATCAGTTTCACAGATCGGTTTCACAGATCGGTTTCATGTACAGTAACGGTGGGTGAACAGTGTTTCCAGACTCCTACAGTTTTTCCCCTTTTTACGTTTCCTTTGACGTAAAATACATTTAAAGCCTTATTTTAAGGGCTCTTAAGGCCGATTCAAATGCCATAAATCCTTTATTAATTATTCCTAAGGCTTGGAATGTTTTACTTGGTCAAACCGCGTGGGTTAATGCGATCCATTTTTAATGGAGAATTAACCGGATCTTAAACCGTCGCCCCATTTAATCTTAAAAAGGGATGAGATATCATTCTCCCTTGTTCTTTCTCTTTGTTCTCGGCTAAGAGACGCTAGAACCTTTCAATCCTTTCCGTAGGAGTTGCACAATCAATCTTTACCCCAAGGATTGGTTCTGTTCTGTTTTGGATGCAACTGAGCCGTGTCGATCAATATTCAATATAAGGTATGTTGTATCGTTGTTCTTTTGGGGTTTATCTTCTCCTATCCTCCTTTCAATAATTATACCATGTATTCTCCAAGATTCTAATGGGTTTTCTTGGGGTTGGTTGGTACTGTCGTACCGCAGCATCCTCCGGTGGATGCAGTTGTCGCGAGGGGAGGATCGTGACCTATTGTGTGGATAAAGGACGTCAATAACTCTTCGAGGTAGGGGATTCATGGCTTCTCTAATTGTGTATGTGCAATCGTAGAATTATCATGATTTATTCCTTTGGATCACAATGAAATTGACCTAATTAAATACTTGAACCGGATTAAAAGAATTGGTTGATCGCATGTTGTTGCTTTATACCGTGATAACGGTTTGCCTCATGTTTTCCTAGATATAGTGATATCTATGTTCTCTTTGATTTGTTGTTCGTTCATGATTGAAATTTATAATGAACGTAAATCTGGAATTAATTGTTAATTAATTGGCTAAAGATAAAGAGGCATGTAAATTAATCGGGTTGTTGTCGTTGTTGTAGTTGTTCTAATTTGAGGATAATCAAATTAGGGAAGTAAGCATGGTTATTTAATTGTGATAGCTTACTGATTAGGTATCCATGATTGAAACCTACGAATAAAAAATCTGTTAATTCAATATGGATTAGAGAACAGATTATGTGCGAATTTCTAAAAGGGTTCTGAGTTACCCCCTTGTTTGTTAAAGGGCCGAGAGCCCATTTTGTGATGTTTGTTTTTCCTGCCGCTTGTGCTGTGATGTGAGCCTGGATGGATGTTGTGATATGTGGAGGCATGGAGACTTGTGGTTGTGGCAGCGGATGACGCCTAGTGTGGCGAGATGCATCGGTTTATGCATATGGGTGTCGGGGAGGACACCAAGGGTGATGGTATGAGATGAATGTGATGGTTTGATGTTGGTGGTTTGGTTTGGTTGTTTATCTGCTTTACTTTTCCCCACTGCTCAAGGCAGCTGGTCTTGCTTACCCTCTTTCCGAAGGAGGCGAAGACACGCGGGGTATGCCACGTGCTTTCCGTGTTTAGCCTCTCGATGGAGGATGGGTCTATGCTCTTTCTATAGGCGGCAAAGACTCGACGGGTAGTATATCTACTCACCGTGTTGAGCCTCCTTTGTGTTTAGAAGCATAGGATGTTTTTCTAGAATGCCTGGGAATGTGGAAAAGTAATTCTATAATGAATGTTTGATTAAATGGTGAAAATCCATGGGGATGGAGATGCTGGAATTTAAAGGTGATGTGAATCTTAAAAAGGAGCAGTTGTTTTTTAAAGTGATGCCATTTCAGTTTAATGTGGAATTGTTCATTCTTAATTAATGTTTAAAGAATTAATTAATGTACAGTGGAACTGATAAATGAGAATGGAGTAATCTAATAAAGCTCTTCAATTGGTTGTGTGCTTATAGGATACCTAGTCTTTGAAGTAGCAGCCTGGAGTCTGAGAGACGTTAGCTGCAGTTGTATCTAAGACTAGGTAATTCCCATAGTGTGGATGTGAGTTACTTATATATTCTGTACTTTTTGTGTTTCTATACGCTAATTTACCCTGTCGGTAAGGGCAACTGACACCCCGGGGATTCTGAGCCCTGGGGGGTGTTTTCCCCAACATTCTGATGGGAGGTTGAATGGCTGACTACCCCCTTTGGCCCCGCTCTCTTCTCTTGGTAGATACTTGTGCCATGAGGCACAGCGGTTAGTTACCCCATATATGTGTGTAGAGGGCTGTAATGGCTTGTGGTTATTCACACACATATATTCTGGATATAGTATCCTACGGACTACTATAGGTGTAACGTGTATAGGCTATGATGGCTTGAGGATCCTTACTCGGCGTATGGGCTGTAATGGCTTGAGGTATTATACCCGACGTATGATACATGTTATGCGAGCTGTGGTGGCTCCCGGAAAGTACCTGGTTACTTTTTTTGTGAGGATGGTGTGGTGCTTAGCCCAGGTGTCTGCGGTCAAGCCTATGTGGTGCACGAGGTGCAGATTGTGGAGCTTAGCCCAGGTGTCTGCGGGCAAGACTTGGAGAGAGATGCACAGGACGTATGTCGTTGGGGCAAAGCGGCAAACCAGTGGGGAAGTAGTAGCGGGGTACCCTTGATATTCATTACTACATGCTATATTCTTGTATGCGTTACTTGGTGAGAGTAGCCATGGTGAGGTTGGGAACATAGTATACCTGTTTAGGTGACGAGTTAGTTTCACTTGTTGTTCATTGGGCTTTAGCATGCTTTCTTTACTTTTGCACGAGAGTCTTGGGGAGGATCCTACTGAGTATACTGTTATACTCACCCTATGTACATATAAACTGTTTTTCAGGTCACTTGGAGCAGGTTGGAGATCAAGCTGGTTACTACTAGCTTGCGGTTGGAGGAGGAGCTGTTCGGGCTTGTGGTCGCTGTCGTTTTACTTTCTTTTGGGTACTTTTAGTTTTCCCTTTAGTTGTAGTACTTTTGCATGACATTTCATATATGTACTTGGTTTCCTTTTATATTTCAGTTCTGAGTTGGAGTTGATTGGAGTCTATTCTATCTCTCTCTTCTGCATGTGTTCTCTTAGAGGGTAATGCCTCCCATTTGTACGTTATTATACCCTCGGTGCTAGTCGCCAACCCGGGGCCTACTGGAGGCGGGACTCGGGGGGTCATTATCTCCCTTCTCAGATTTCCGGCCCAGGAGGGGTACACTTTGTGGGGGGGGTCGTGACAGAGTGGTATCAGAGGTCTGGTTGAGGGATAGGATGGAGTTTGGAGTTAGGCACAGGTGAGGATGCATGGGATGGTAGGGAAACGGTGTCATTCATGTTTATCAAGTGGGGTAAACACTGGAGACCGGCAGAGACATAGGCGTTCAGGGCCCCCTATGATCTGTTGCACGGACCTTTAAGTTTACGATGGCTACTAAACAAAGTGATACTAGTTGCAGGGTAGAGACCTAGGAAAGGATCATGCATCATTATTCTTTGCGCCTGTGTTTGAATGGGTAGACCTTGGGATAGGTAACCAAAAAAAATTAATAAAACAAAATAATTAATTAATAAATGTTGAGTCTTCCATATTCCAGGCTTAGGAGCTCTAACAGTTGTTATTTTATAGGTATGGCTCTAGGTCGACGTCCTCGTCAGGTTTGCGCAGAAGATGCCCAGCAGGCTGTTCCATCAGATCGCCGCCGGGTATAGGTTGACGACGACGACACTTGGAGGAAGACACTCCGAGAGTTCCAGTGCCAGAGTCTACAGAAGTACGAGGGCTCCATTTCAGATGCAGTCACAGAATACTGGTTGGAGGAGGTCGAGATAGGCTTCAGTTCGATTCATGCTCGGAAGGAACACTGGGTGTCCTTGGTTGTGACGATGCTGCGTGGAGCAGCGAGGCAGTGGTGGTTCTTGTTCCTCGGTGATCGTGAGGAGTCAGCGATCTCATGGGAGGAGTTTCGAGACAGGTTTAGAGTCGAGTTTCTTTCATCGACTGCGAAGGCGTCCAGTCGCCAGGAGCTACTCACCCTTCGACAGGGGAGCTCCAGTGTTCGAGAGTTTGGAATCCGTTTCAGGAACCTTCTACGATATGCTTCAGACCTGTTACCAGATGATGAGGCCAGGGCGAGGCATTTCGAGGAGGCTTTGCGTCCAGAGATCCAGCGCCAGGTCACCCCATTTATGCTGAAGACATATCTTGAGGTGCTGGCAAGGGCAGAGGTTGTTGAGAGGACTTTGACCAGGACCGGATCGTCACGAGAGGGGAATCGTCATGATTCCTCACGAAGCAGAGCTATGGTACGGGGTTCCCGGTTTTCAGGACAGAAGAGTTTCCGTTCACCTGGGGGTAGGTCCCAGCCCTTTCCATCTCGTTTCTCCGGAGGTAGAAACTCTCAGACCTATGCCAAGGGATCAGGTGCTTGTTTTTCTTGTGGTGGACGTGGTCATCAGCAGCAGGAGTGCCCAACTTTTCAGAGCAGTCATCGTGCACCAGGCGCTCCACTCCAGGTTCCTCCGTTGAGGCAGTTCCAGCCGAGGCAGCAACAGCAGGTTGCACCAGCTTTAGATCACCTGAGGGTAGATGGAGCAGGCATAGGACAGCCCCATGACGCTCCCCGTCCTCAGAGAGCAGAGCGCGGCCGTGGTGGTGGTCGTCATCAGGGTCAGAGAGGCCTTGGAGGTGGTCGTGGTCAGCTTCATGCTCTAGCGTTGCCAGCTCCAGGCGAGCCAGACGTCGTCCGAGGTACCCTTTGCTTGTTTTCTACCTTGGTGTATGCCTTGTTTGATTCAAGAGCGACACACTCCTTTATATCACCTACCCTTGTCCATGTTTTGGGACTTGAGGTAGAGAGGCTTCCAGTGCCCTTGGCGTTGACTATGCCAGTTGGAGGTCGAGCTGACTTGTTTGAAGTATGAAGAGACTGTGAGCTAGTATTGGGGCAACACCGCTCTTGGGGAGATTTCCTATGTTTGCGAATACAACCATATGATGTCATACTTGGCATGGATTGGTTGTATTCGGTGCAGGCTGTTGTGGATTGCTACAGGAAGAAGGCCGTTTTCTTTGATGAAGACGGAGAGGAAGTAGTGTTTGTTGGTGAGAGAGATCCTTGGATGAGTCATAGACGAGTTTCATCCTTATCATCCATGATGGCTGGGATGATGTTGAGTTCTTCAGAGGTTCAACAGTTGGCATTTCCTAGGGTCGTAGAGGAGTACCCTGACGTCTTTCCAGAAGAGGTTGTATCCTTACCCCCTCGACGAGAGATCGAGTTTGGGATCGAGCTACAGCCGGGAGCGTCTCCTATTTCTATGTCTCCGTATAGGATGGCCCCTTTTGAGTTACGAGAGCTACATATTCAGCTCTATGGTCTGTTGCAGTGTGGTTTTGTTCGGCCAAGTGTGTCACCTTGGGGTGCACCAGTTTTGTTTGTGAAAAAGGCTGACGGCAGTTTGCGGTTGTGTGTCGATTATCGTCGATTAAACAAAGTGACAATAAAGAACCGCTATCCTCTCCCGCGGATTGATGACCTATTCGATCAACTGAAGTGTGCAAGTTGGTTTTCAAAGATAGACTTTCGGTCAGGATATCATCAGATGCGTGTAAAGGATGAGGATATCCCGAAGACTACTTTCTGCTGTCGTCATGGGCATTATGAGTTTGTTGTAATGCCATTCGGCGTGACAAATTCTCCAGCTGTTTTCATGGGGTTGATGAATGCTGTGTTCCGTGAATTCCTGGACAAGTTTGTTGTGGTTTTCATCGACGACATCCTTGTGTACTCCACATCTGAAGAGGAGCATGCAGAGCATCTACGAGCCGTTTTGGGAGTTCTTCGCCAACATCGGTTGTTTGGGAAGTTGTCCAAGTGTGAGTTCTGGGCTCGAGAAGTTCGTTTCTTGGGACATGTTGTGTCCCAACAGGGAGTAGCTGTGGATCCTTCGAAGATAGAAGCAGTGGTGTCTTGGCCAGCCCCCAAGACCATGTCAGAGGTGCGAAGTTTCCTTGGTCTCGCAGGCTATTATAGGAGATTTGTAGCCAATTTCTCCCGATTTGCGACTCCTCTGACAGCTTTGACCAAGAAGGATCAAGCGTTCATATGGACTGATCAGTGTCAGGCAGATTTTGAATATCTAAAGGAGAAGTTGGTAAGTGCTCCAGTACTTTGTCTTCCAGAGGAGGGAGTCCAGTTCGATGTTTTCTGTGATGCTTCACATCTAGGGCTAGGCTGTGTTCTCATGCAGCAGAGGTCCATTGTTTCTTATGGGTCTTGGCAGTTGCGTCCCCATGAATGCAACTATGCCACCCATGATCTTGAGTTGGCATCCGTGGTGTTTGCTCTGAAGTTGTAGAGACATTACCTCGTTGGTGAGCACTTTGTGGTTTTCACCGATCATAAGAGTTTGAGGTATGTTTTCTCCCAACGTGACTTAAACTTGAGGCAGCGTCGGTGGATGGAGTTCTTGCAGGAATACGACTTTGAAATATCGTATACACCTGGAAAAGGGAACGTTGTAGCTGATGCACTAAGCTGAAAGTCGCGTAATGATGTTGTGCGTGAATCTGGTGATTCCTGGAGAGTGATGGAAGAGCTATCAGCTTTGCATCTTGATATGGGAGAAGTTGGGGGAAGAGGTTGTCTTTTCCAGATGACGGTGCAGTCATCCCTGATGTAGAAGGTGGAAGAGTCTCAGTTGGGTGATCTAGAGGTGGAAGTTTGGAGAGACAGAGTTGTATGTGGTGAGGCCCCTGATGGTTGGTCGGAGGATGAACAACACCGAGTGTTGTATCATGGCAGGATTTTTGTTCCCTTGGCGATGCGCGAGACGGTTCTACGAGAGTTCCATAGTTCACCCTTGGCGGTACATCCTGGTGTGACGAAGATGTACCAATCCTTGAGGAGTCAGTTTTGGTGGCCCGGGCTGAAGCGTACAGTTGCAGAATGTGTGTCTCGATGTTTAGTCTGCCAGAAGGTGAAGGCCGAACACCGTGTTACTGGTGGTCTTCTCCAGCACTTAGAGATTCCTCAGTGGAAGTGGGAGGACATCTCAATGGACTTTGTTACAGGTTTACCTCGAGCTCCGGGAGGACATGATGCTATATGGGTGGTAGTGGATCGTTTAACAAAATCATCCCACTTCATAGCGATCAAGGAGTCGAGCTCAGTGGAAGTTTTGTCGAGGCAGTATCTGGAGGAGGTGGTGAGGCTTCACGGAGTTCCTAAGACGATCATTTCTGATCGAGATCCTCGTTTAACCTCTAGGGTGTGGAGAGGTCTCCAGCATGCTTTTGGCTCTCAACTATGCCTTAGCACTACTTTTCATCCTCAAACGGATGGTCAGACAGAGCGAACCATCCAGACTCTTAAAGACATGTTGCGCTCATGTGTTCTTGATTTTGGAGGTTCATGGACGAAGCACTTACCCTTGGTAGAGTTCGCTTACAATAATAATTTTCAATCTACCATCGGCATGGCGCCGTTTGAAGCCTTGTATGGTCGGCCATGCCGTTCTCCGTTGTGCTGGACTGGGGTCGGAGAGTCCGCAATTCTCGGACCGGAACTAGTGCAGAATACAACAGAGATGGTTCAGGTGATTCGTGAGAGGATGAAGACAGCACAATATCGTCAGAAATATTATGCTGATCAAAGAAGGAGACCCTTAGAGTTTAATGTTGGGGATCATGTGTTTCTAAAGGTGACTCCCCGTCATGGGCAGTGAAGGTTTGGTCGCGGAAGTAAGCTTTCTCCCCGTTTTGTTGGGCCTTTCGAGGTGTTAGCTCGTGTTGGAGGTGTGGCGTATCGAGTAGCACTTCCCCCTCTGATGAGTCGGATACATGATGTTTTCCATGTATCGCAGCTCCGTCGTTACCTTCATGATGAATCTCATGTTATCGATTGGGGAGAGATCGATATTGATGATGATGCAACCTTCGAGGAGCGACCTGTGGAGATCCAAGACCACAAGGAGAAGGTGTTGCGTGGGCATTCTATCCCCTTAGTTCGTGTCTTGTGGCGACATGGTGGCATGGAGGAGAGTACCTGGGAGCGTGAGTCACAGATACGTGCTCAGTACCCAGAGTTGTTCAATGTTTAACTACTTTCATTTAATGATGTTTCCTCTCTGGTTAGACCTTTCATGTTTTATTTATGTACCTTTGATGTGATGTTATGTTTGAATTGTTTGGGTATGGATTGTTTGTTCCCATACTCCCGGATGTCGTAGTTTTGTTCCAACTTTCGAACAACTCATGGTGGTTTTCCCCTGAGAGGTATCTTATGGGGTGGTTGTTCGGACCCCTCTTTTCTTCTGGGTTGGTTTTTAATTCTCGAGGACGAGAATGTTTTGAGAGGTATCTAATGTAATGGCCCGGACCTCTCCGGTCCATTACTTTGTGGAATTTTGGTGTTGGAGGTGTTCCGGGAGGCCAAGGGGACTTATCCCCAACACTTTGCCAATTTTCCAGTTCTGTGAACAGTGTTTCCAGTTTTATGAACAGTAACAGATCGGTCTCACCGATCGGTCTGACAGATCGGTCTCTCCGATCGGTCTGACAGATCGGTATGACAGATCGATTTCACAGATCGGTCTGACAGATCGGTTTCACAGATCGGTCTGACAGATCGGTTTCACAGATCGGTGTGACAGATCAGTTTCACAGATCGGTTTCACAGATCGGTGTGACAGATCAGTTTCACAGATCGGTGTGACAGATCAGTTTCACAGATCGGTCTGACAGATCGGTTTCACAGATCGGTGTGACAGATCAGTTTCACAGATCGGTCTGACAGATCGGTTTCACAGATCGGTTTCACAGATCGGTTTCACAGATCGGTGTGACAGATCAGTTTCACAGATCGGTGTGACAGATCAGTTTCACAGATCGGTCTGACAGATCGGTTTCACAGATCGGTTTCACAGATCGGTTTCACAGATCGGTTTCACAGATCGGTGTGACAGATCAATTTCACAGATCGGTTTCACAGATCGGTTTCATGTACAGTAACGGTGGGTGAACAGTGTTTCCAGACTCCTACAGTTTTGCCCCTTTTTACGTTTCCTTTGACGTAAAATACATTTAAAGCCTTATTTTAAGGGCTCTTAAGGCCGATTCAAATGCCATAAATCCTTTATTAATTATTCCTAAGGCTTGGAATGTTTTACTTGGTCAAACCGTGTGGGTTAATGCGATCCATTTTTAATGGAGAATTAACCGGATCTTAAACCGTCGCCCCATTTAATCTTAAAAAGGGATGAGATATCATTCTCCCTTGTTCTTTCTCTTTGTTCTCAGCTAAGAGATGCTAGAACCTTTCAATCCTTTCCATAGGAGTTGCATAATCAATCTTTACCCCGAGGATTGGTTCTGTTCTGTTTTGGATGCAACTGAGCCGTGTCGATCAATCTTCGATATAAGGTATGTTGTATCGTCGTTCTTTTGGGGTTCATCTTCTCTCATCCTCCTTTCAATAATTATACCATGTATTCTCCAAGATTCTAATGGGTTTTCTTGGGGTTGGTTGGTACTGTCGTACCGCAGCATCCTCCGGTGGATCACTACTAGAAAAGGGGGCATTGGAGCCCCCCAGACTCGGGCGACCGCCATTGGCGGTCGCTATAGGTCAGCATTAGCGACCGCCAATGGCGGTCGCTAAGCTGAATAAAAAATTTCGGGGGGTTTCTGCGCCCCCCCCCCCCCCCCCCCCCCCGCGCACTCTCCTCTCCCTCGATCCCTCGCCCTAACCCTCCCTCGCCGCCCTCCCTCGCGCCGCCCTCCCCTCCCCCGCCGCCCGGCCTCCCCCGCCGCCCGGCCTCCCCCGCCGCCCGGCCTCCCCCGCCGCCCGGCCTCCCCCGCCGCCCGCCCTCCCCCGCCGCCCGCCCTCCCCCGCCGCCCGGCCTCCCCCGCCGCCCGGCTTCCCCCGCCGCCCGCCCTCCCCCGCCGCCCGCCCTCCCCGGCCGCCTGGCCTCCCCCGCCGCCTGCCATCCGCCCTCCGGCCGCCGCCCGCCGCCCTCGGGCCTCCGGCCGCCGCCCTCGGGCCTCCGGCCGCCGCCCTCCGGCCTCCGGCCGCCGCCCTCCGGCCTCTCGGCCCTCCCCCCCACCCCGGACGGCACCCGCACCCCGGACAGCCCCCGGCGCGCACTCCGGACCGCCCCCCGCACCCCGGACGCCTCCCCGCACCGCGGACAGCACCCCCCCGCGCACTCCGGACCGCCCCCCGCACCCCGGACGCCTCCCCGCACCCCGGACAGCACCCCCCCGCGCACTCCGGACCGCCCCCCGCACCCCGGACGCCTCCCCGCACCCCGGACAGCACCCCCCCCGCGCACTCCGGACCGCCCCCCGCACCCCGGACGCCTCCCCGCACCCCGGACAGCCCCCCCCCCTGCACTCGGACACCCCCCTCCGAACCCGGACAGCCCCCCCGCACCCCGGACAGCCCCCCCCCCCCCCCCCCCCCCCGCACTCGGACACCCCCCCTCCGAACCCGGACAGCCCCCCCGCACCCCGGACAGGCCCCCCGCACCCCGGACACCCCACCCCGCACCCCCGACAGCCCCCCTGCACCCCAGACAGCCCCCCCTCCCCCGCACCCCGGACACCCCCGCACCCCGAACACCCCTGCCCGCACCCCTGACAGGCCCCCGACACCCCAGACACCCCTCCCCGCACCTCGGAAGGCCCCCTCCGACCCCGGACACCCCCCCCCCCCCTCGCTGCGCGTCCCCCGTCCCCTCACCGCCTCCTCTCCTCCAGCTCCCCGCCGCCGCCGCCGCCCGTCCCCTCCCTTGCCGCACCGCCTTTGGCTCCGGCTCCCCTTCGCTGCCTCCTCTCCCTCGCAGCACAGCCTTCGGCTCCCCTCCCTTTCAGGTTTGTAGCTCAATCAGGTAACATGAGCTTTCAGTTAATTCAGTCATAAATATTTAGGTTGATTAACTTTCTGATTTTTTAAAATTCATTCACAACTAATTATTCAATCCATTTTTTGTTTGATTAACAGTTGTACAAGTTTGATTTATTAAGAACAATCCAATTTATCTTTTAAACACTTTGGACTCATTACTGATATTTTGTATGACTGCAGACATGTCAGGGGAAGAGGCAGAAAATCCACATCATCCATCTGAGGCATCTACGTCTCAGGGTCGAGGTATGTTTGAATGTCATTGTCTATATTTTTTATGTAATTGACATATATATATATATATATAACATTTGTCAATTTATATATAAAATTGTTTTCAACAGGATCAGACTCGGCTGCTTCTTCCTCTCGCAGGAGAGGCCCTGGTCGTGGCATATTATCATGGAATTCCGACACGACGATAGATGTTTCATTTGATGAGGTATTTCATCCCGTGGGACCGAATGCCCCGGCATTTATTCGTCAGCTGGGTCATATCATACGTGACCCACATCGATTTCCATTGACCACGCGTGATTGGGCTTCTATCCCTCAGGACACATTAGATCGTCTATGGAGGGAGGTTCAGGTAAGAAAATAATTTTACTTTATTTTCTATTTATAAATAATACTAATATGTTTGATTATTTTCATTATAGAAAAATTTGAAAGTATGCCCTGAAGAGTTTCGGCCGGTGTGTATGAGCAAATGCCGTAAGCTGTGGAAAGATTATAAAGGCAAAGTGAAGAGGGACCACTGGATACCAAATGTGGGTGCCCTTGACATTTTGGAAAAGGTCCCGAGAGGTGTCCTCCCAGCTCAGTGGCGTGACTTGGTTGCATATTGGTCTACTGAGGGTGTTGCGGTTAGTATATTAATTATTTTTCTGTATATATATTTTCAAGAATATGTGATTTGTTTGAAATTTGAATGAATTGAATGTAGGAGGTGTCAACACGCCATTCGGAGAATCGAGCGTTGCAGGGACCAGCTCACAGGCTCGGGACTCGTCACGTGTCTCAGATCCGACATGAGGTATATATTATTCATTTTTTAATTTATTAATTAATATGGTTTTGTGTTTATATTCTTTTAATATACAGTTGCGAGGGCAAGGTGCAGCAACTGATAAAATGTCGGTGTGGATAAGGACTCGTGATCGCAATGATCCAGAGGTTGCAGCATTGATAGTAAGTGTCTGTACTTACCAATAATTACATAAATCTATATATTAACATATATATATTTAAATATTTCACAGGTGAGTTAGAACAGCTGCCAGAGGACCAGCGACAGCTTCCCATGCGACGGGATGAGATCTTTCATCGCATTATTGGTCGGGACGGGCATGGCTATAGTTTGACCTATGGAGCAGGGATTCCTCGTTCTGTAGTGTCACGCGCTGCGGTTGTCGATCCTGCTGTTGCTCATATGACACAGCAGATGTCAGATTTTGAGGCACGGCTGCGCGCTTCCGAGGAGACAAATGCGCAATTGACAGCTGAGGTTAGAGCACTGCGGGAATATGTGCGTCGAGCTGATGGTACAGGGGATCATACGACGCAGGTATATACTGTATTTATTTATTTAATTTAAATTATTTTTGTTATTAAAATATTTATAATGTTTATTTGTTGTAGGCACCTGGCCCACCAGAAGGAGGTAGCAGTGATGGCAACACGTGACGCACCATATATTCACGAGATATGTTTTTTGTTTTTACTGGTAGGGTTGACATTGATGTACTGTATTTATTCATTTAAGTAATGCATTATTACCATCCATGGTGGTCTTTTAAATATTTTATAGATTATGTATTATTAATATATTTTTTATAAATTTCTGTATGGTATCGATAAAAGAAATATGTATTAATTAGATATTATCACTTTTATTTTTCACTTTTGTAATCAATGGGATGGCCTTTGCACCCCCAGAGAACCCCCCGCACCCCCGTACACCCCCCCGCCACCCCCGTACAGCCCCCCGCCACCCCCGTACAGCCCCCCGCCACCCCCGTACAGCCCCCCGCCACCCCCGTACAGCCCCCCGCCACCCCCGTACAGCCCCCCGCCACCCTCGTACAGCCCCCCGCCACCCCCGTACAGCCCCCCGCACCCCCGTACAGCCCCCCGCCACCCCCGTACAGCCCCCCGCCACCCCCGTACAGCCCCCCGCCACCCCCGTACAGCCCCCCGCCACCCCCGTACAGCCCCCCGCACCCCCGTACAGCCCCCCGCCACCCCCGTACAGCCCCCCGCACCCCCGTACAGCCCCCCGCACCCCCGTACAGCCCCCCGCCACCCCCGTACACCCCCCCGCCACCCCCGTACAGCCCCCCGCACCCCCGTACAGCCCCCCGCCACCCCCGTACAGCCCCCCGCCACCCCCGTACAGCCCCCTGCCACCCCCGTACAGCCCCCCGCCACCCCCGTACAGACGGCACCTCATTCGGAGGTGCCGTGTGACCGCGGCGGCCGGAAACGCGTTTCCGGCGCCATTAAACACCAAAACGGCGTGCGGCGGTCCGATTCGGAGCAAACGTGCTCCGAACGACCTGAAACCGCACGGGAACATCCGGGGCGTGAATTGTGAAATGGTCGGCCAGACGGCACCTCATTCGGAGGTGCCGTGTGACCGTGGCGGCCGGAAACGCGTTTCTGGCGCCATTAAACACCAAAACGGCGTGCGGCGGTCCGATTCGGAGCAAACGTGTTCCGAACGACCTGAAACCGCACGGGAACGATAGAAATATTATTCCTGAGATGCAGGAGGAGGCCGCACGTCCATCGGACGTGCGGTTCGCGCGGCACGTCCGATTGTGCCGTATTCAGCAGCGCGGCGCGCGCTGAAATGGCGCGTTGGGGGGTCAAAACCACCCGAACGACCTCCGAATGCCACGAAACCGTACGACAACATCCGGGGCATGAATTGTGAAATGGTCGGCCAGACGGCACCTCATTCGGAGGTGCCGTGTGACCGCGGCGGCCGGAAACGCGTTTCCGGCGCCATTAAACACCAAAACGGCGTGCGGCGGTCCGATTCGGAGCAAACGTGCTCCGAACGACCTGAAACCGCACGGGAACGATAGAAATATTATTCCTGAGATGCAGGAGGAGGCCGCACATCCATCGGACGTGCGGTTCGCGCGGCACGTCCGATTGTGCCGTTTTCAGCAGCGCGGCGCGCGCTGAAATGGCGCGTTGGGGGGTCAAAACCACCCGAACAACCTCCGAATGCCACGAAACCGTACGACAACATCCGGTGCGTGAATTGTGAAATGGTCGGCCAGACGGCACCTCATTCGGAGGTGCCGTGTGACCGCGGGGGCCGGAAACGCGTTTCCGGCGCCATTAAACACCAAAACGGCGTGCGGCGGTCCCGTTCGGAGCAAACGTGCTCCGAACGACCTGAAACCGGACGGGAACGATAGAAATATTATTCCTGAGATGCAGGAGGAGGCCGCACGTCCATCGGACGTGCGGTTCGCGCGGCACGTCCGATTGTGCCGTTTTCAGCAGCGCGGCGCGCGCTGAAATGGCGCGTTGGGGGGTCAAAACCACCCGAACGACCTCCGAATGCCACGAAACCGTACGACAACATCCGGGGCGTGAATTGTGAAATGGTCGGCCAGACGGAACCTCATTCGGAGGTGCCGTGTGACCGCGGCGGCCGGAAACGCGTTTCCGGCGCCATTAAACACCAAAACGGCGTGCGGCGGTCCGATTCGGAGCAAACGTGCTCCGAACGACCTGAAACCGCACGGGAACGATAGAAATATTATTCCTGAGATGCAGGAGGAGGCCGCACGTCCATCGGACGTGCGGTTCGCGCGGCACGTCCGATTGTGCCGTTTTCAGCAGCGCGGCGCGCGCTGAAATGGCGCGTTGGGGGGTCAAAACCACCCGAACGACCTCCGAATGCCACGAAACCGTACGACAACATCCGGTGCGTGAATTGTGAAATGGTCGGCCAGACGGCACCTCATTCGGAGGTGCCGTGTGACCGCGGCGGCCGGAAACGCGTTTCCGGCGCCATTAAACACCAAAACGGCGTGCGGCGGTCCCGTTCGGAGCAAACGTGCTCCGAACGACCTGAAACCGCACGGGAACGATAGAAATATTATTCCTGAGATGCAGGAGGAGGCCGCACGTCCATCGGACGTCCGGTTCGCGCGGCACGTCCGATTGTGCCGTTTTCAGCAGCGCGGCGCGCGCTGAAATGGCGCGTTGGGGGGTCAAAACCACCCGAACGACCTCCGAATGCCACGAAACCGTACGACAACATCCGGGGCGTGAATTGTGAAATGGTCGGCCAGACGGAACCTCATTCGGAGGTGCCGTGTGACCGCGGCGGCCGGAAACGCGTTTCCGGCGCCATTAAACACCAAAACGGCGTGCGGCGGTCCGATTCGGAGCAAACGTGCTCCGAACGACCTGAAACCGCACGGGAACGATAGAAATATTATTCCTGAGATGCAGGAGGAGGCCGCACGTCCATCGGACGTGCGGTTCGCGCGGCACGTCCGATTGTGCCGTTTTCAGCAGCGCGGCGCGCGCTGAAATGGCGCGTTGGGGGGGTCAAAACCACCCGAACGACCTCCGAATGCCACGAAACCGTACGACAACATCCGGTGCGTGAATTGTGAAATGGTCGGCCAGACGGCACCTCATTCGGAGGTGCCGTGTGACCGCGGCGGCCGGAAACGCGTTTCCGGCGCCATTAAACACCAAAACGGCGTGCGGCGGTCCCGTTCGGAGCAAACGTGCTCCGAACGACCTGAAACCGCACGGGAACGATAGAAATATTATTCCTGAGATGCAGGAGGAGGCCGCACGTCCATCGGACGTGCGGTTCGCGCGGCACGTCCGATTGTGCCGTTTTCAGCAGCGCGGCGCGCGCTGAAATGGCGCGTTGGGGGGTCAAAACCACCCGAACGACCTCCGAACGACCTGAAACCGCACGACAACATCCGGTGCGTGAATTGTGAAATGGTCGGCCAGACGGCACCTCATTCGGAGGTGCCGTGTGACCGCGGCGGCCGGAAACGCGTTTCCGGCGCCATTAAACACCAAAACGGCGTGCGGCGGTCCCGTTCGGAGCAAACGTGCTCCGAACGACCTGAAACCGCACGGGAACGATAGAAATATTATTCCTGAGATGCAGGAGGAAGCCGCACGTCCATCGGACGTGCGGTTCGCGCGGCACGTCCGATTGTGCCGTTTTCAGCAGCGCGGCGCGCGCTGAAATGGCGCGTTGGGGGGTCAAAACCACCCGAACGACCTCCGAATGCCACGAAACCGTACGACAACATCCGGTGCGTGAATTGTGAAATGGTCGGCCAGACGGCACCTCATTCGGAGGTGCCGTGTGACCGCGGCGGCCGGAAACGCGTTTCCGGCGCCATTAAACACCAAAACGGCGTGCGGCGGTCCCGTTCGGAGCAAACGTGCTCCGAACGACCTGAAACCGCACGGGAACGATAGAAATATTATTCCTGAGATGCAGGAGGAGGCCGCACGTCCATCGGACGTGCGGTTCGCGCGGCACGTCCGATTGTGCCGTTTTCAGCAGCGCGGCGCGCGCTGAAATGGCGCGTTGGGGGGTCAAAACCACCCGAACGACCTCCGAACGACCTGAAACCGCACGACAACATCCGGTGCGTGAATTGTGAAATGGTCGGCCAGACGGCACCTCATTCGGAGGTGCCGTGTGACCGCGGCGGCCGGAAACGCGTTTCCGGCGCCATTAAACACCAAAACGGCGTGCGGCGGTCCGATTCGGAGCAAACGTGCTCCGAACGACCTGAAACCGCACGGGAACGATATAAATATTATTCCTGAGATGCAGGAGGAGGCCGCACGTCCATCGGACGTGCGGTTCGCGCGGCACGTCCGATTGTGCCGTTTTCAGCAGCGCGGCGCGCGCTGAAATGGCGCGTTGGGGGGTCAAAACCACCCGAACGACCTCCGAATGCCACGAAACCGTACGACAACATCCGGTGCGTGAATTGTGAAATGGTCGGCCAGACGGCACCTCATTCGGAGGTGCCGTGTGACCGCGGCGGCCGGAAACGCGTTTCCGGCGCCATTAAACACCAAAACGGCGTGCGGCGGTCCGATTCGGAGCAAACGTGCTCCGAACGACCTGAAACCGCACGGGAACGATAGAAATATTATTCCTGAGATGCAGGAGGAGGCCGCACGTCCATCGGACGTGCGGTTCACGCGGCACGTCCGATTGTGCCGTTTTCAGCAGCGCGGCGCGCGCTGAAATGGCGCGTTGGGGGGTCAAAACCACCCGAACGACCTCCGAATGCCACGAAACCGTACGACAACATCCGGGGCGTGAATTGTGAAATGGTCGGCCAGACGGCACCTCATTCGGAGGTGCCGTGTGACCGCGGCGGCCGGAAACGCGTTTCCGGCGCCATTAAACACCAAAACGGCGTGCGGCGGTCCGATTCGGAGCAAACGTGCTCCGAACGACCTGAAACCGCACGGGAACGATAGAAATATTATTCCTGAGATGCAGGAGGAGGCCGCACGTCCATCGGACGTGCGGTTCGCGCGGCACGTCCGATTGTGCCGTTTTCAGCAGCGCGGCGCGCGCTGAAATGGCGCGTTGGGGGGTCAAAACCACCCGAACGACCTCCGAATGCCACGAAACCGTACGACAACATCCGGGGCGTGAATTGTGAAATGGTCGGCCAGACGGCACCTCATTCGGAGGTGCCGTGTGATCGTGTCGGCCGGAAACGCGTTTCCGGCGCCATTAAACACCAAAACGGCGTGCGGCGGTCCGATTCGGAGCAAACGTGTTCCGAACGACCTGAAACCGCACGGGAACGATAGAAATATTATTCCTGAGATGCAGGAGGAGGCCGCACGTCCATCGGACGTGCGGTTCGCGCGGCACGTCCGATTGTGCCGTTTTCAGCAGCGCGGCGCGCGCTGAAATGGCGCGTTGGGGGGTCAAAACCACCCGAACGACCTCCGAAGGCCACGAAACCGTACGACAACATCCGGGGCGTGAATTGTGAAATGGTCGGCCAGACGGCACCTCATTCGGAGGTGCCGTGTGACCGCGGCGGCCGGAAACGCGTTTCCGGCGCCATTAAACACCAAAACGGCGTGCGGCGGTCCGATTCGGAGCAAACGTGCTCCGAACGACCTGAAACCGCACGGGAACGATAGAAATATTATTCCTGAGATGCAGGAGGAGGCCGCACGTCCATCGGACGTGCGGTTCGCGCGGCACGTCCGATTGTGCCGTATTCAGCAGCGCGGCGCGCGCTGAAATGGCGCGTTGGGGGGTCAAAACCACCCGAACGACCTCCGAATGCCACGAAACCGGACGACAACATCCGGGGCGTGAATTGTGAAATGGTCGGCCAGACGGCACCTCATTCGGAGGTGCCGTGTGACCGCGGCGGCCGGAAACAAAACGGCGTGCGGCGGTCCGATTCGGAGCAAACGTGCTCCGAACGACCTGAAATATATTATATATATATAATATTTAAAATATATTATATATATATAATATTTAAAATATATTATATAGAGAATATTTAAATTATTATAACACAATGATTTGATATTATATATGTATTAAATATATATTAAAACATTTCAAATATAATATATATATATATATATATATATATATATATTTAAAATATTGTATTTAATAGTATATATATGAATATTTTTACATAAATATATATATATATTTATATTGAATTCAATAAAAAAAATTTTAAAAAATTTTTTTTTTTTGAATAGCGACCGCCATAGGCGGTCGCTATAGGGTGCCATGCCGGCCCACTATAGCGACCGCCATTGGCGGTCGCTATAGGGTGCCCGGCAGGGGGCCTTCAGCGACCGCCAAGCGGTCGCTGAAGGCCGATCTGACGGCCTTCTATAGCGACCGCCATTGGCGGTCGCTAAAGCCCTCTAGCGACGGGGCAACAGCGACCGCCAATGGCGGTCGCTGCGCGGCCGCTAAAGACCTTTAGCGACCGCCAATGGCGGTCGCTAATTGTCTTATTTTTAGTAGTGGATGCAGTTGTCGCGAGGGGAGGATCGTGACCTGTTGTGTGGATAAAGGACGTTAATAACTCTTCGAGGTAGGGGATTCATGGCTTCTCTAATTGTGTATGTACAATCGTAGAATTATCATGATTTATTCCTTTGGATCACAATGAAATTGACCTAATTAAATACTTGAACCGGATTAAAAGAATTGGTTGATCGCATGTTGTTGTTTTATACCGTGATAACGGTTTGCCTCATGTTTTCCTAGATATAGTGATATCTATGTTCTCTTTTATTTGTTGTTCGTTCATGATTGAAATTGATAATGAACGTAAATCTTGAATTAATTGTTAATTAATTGGCTAAAGATAAAGAGGCATGTAAATTAATCTAGTTGTTGTCGTTGTTGTAGTTGTTCTAATTTGAGGATAATCAAATTAGGGAAGTAAGCATGGTTATTTAATTGTGATAGCTTACTGATTAGGTATCCATGATTGGAACCTACGAATAACAAATCTATTAATTCAATATGGATTAGAGAACAGATTATGTGCGAATTTCTAAAAGGGTTCTGAGTTACCCCCTTGTTTGTTAAAGGGCCGAGAGCCCATTTTGTGATGTTTGTTTTTCCTGCCGCTTGTGCTGTGATGTGAGCCTGGATGGCTGTTGTGATATGTGGAGGCATGGAGACTTGTGGTTGTGGCAGCGGATGACGCCTAGTGTGGCGAGATGCATCGGTTTATGCATATGGGTGTCGGGGAGGACACCAAGGGTGATGGTATGAGATGAATGTGATGGTTTGATGTTGGTGGTTTGGTTTGGTTGTTTATCTGCTTTACTTTTCCCCACTGCTCAAGGCAGCTGGTCTTACTTACCCTCTTTCCGAAGGAGGCGAAGACACGCGGGGTATTCCACGTGCTTTCCGTGTTTAGCCTCTCGATGGAGGATGGGTCTATGCTCTTTCTATAGGCGGCAAAGACTCGACGGGTAGTATATCTACTCACCATGTTGATCCTCCTTTGTGTTTAGAAGCATAGGATGTTTTTCTAGAATTCCTGGGAATGTGGAAAAGTAATTTTGTA
Source organism: Viscum album (assembly GCA_963277665.1). Taxonomy (NCBI): domain Eukaryota; kingdom Viridiplantae; phylum Streptophyta; class Magnoliopsida; order Santalales; family Viscaceae; genus Viscum; species Viscum album. Next base: position 959,970,498 of record OY728155.1, read on the forward strand.
ATGAATGTTTGATTAAATGGTGAAAATCCACGGGGATGGAGATGCTGGAATTTAAAGGTGATGTGAATCTTAAAAAGGAGCAGTTGTTTTTGAAAGTGATGCCATTTCAGTTTAATGTGGAATTGTTCATTCTTAATTAATGTTTAAAGAATTAATTAATGTACAGTGGAACTGATAAATGAGAATGGAGTAATCTAATAAAGCTCTTCAATTGGTTGTGTGCTTATAGGATACCTAGTCTTTGAAGTAGCAGCCTGGAGTCTGAGAGACGTTAGCTGCAGTTGTATCTAAGACTAGGTAATGCCCATAGTGTGGATGTGAGTTACTTATATATTCTGTACTTTTTATGTTTCTATACGCTACTCCACCCTGTCGGTAAGGGCAACTGACACCCTGGGGATTCTGATCCCTGTGGGGGTGTTTTCCCCAACATTCTGATGGGAGGTTGAATGGATGACTACCCCCTTTGGCCCTGCTCTCTTATCTTGGTAGATACTTGTGCCATGAGGCACAGCGGTTAGTTACCCCATATATTTGTGTAGAGGGCTATAATGGCTTGTGGTTATTCACACACATATATTCTGGATATAGTATCCTACGGACTACTATAGGTGTAACGTGTATAGGCTATGATGGCTTGAGGATCCTTACTCGGCGTATGGGCTGTAATGGCTTGAGGTATTATACCCGACGTTTGATACACGTTATGCGAGCTGTGGTGGCTCCCGGAAACTACCTGGTTACTTTGGTTGTGAGGATGGTGTGGTGCTTAGCCCAGGTGTCTGCGGGCAAGCCTATGTGGTGCACGAGGTGCAGATTGTAGAGCTTAGCCCAGGTGTCTGCGGGCAAGCCTTGGAGAGAGATGCACAGGACGTATGTCATTGGGGCAAAGCGGCAAACCAGTGGGGAAGTAGTAGCGGGGTACCCTTGATATTCATTACTACATGCTATATTCTTGTATGTGTTACTTGGTGAGAGTATCCATGGTGAGGTTGGGAACATAGTATACCTGTTTAGGTGACGAGTTAGTTTCACTTGTTGTTCACTGGGCTTTAGCATGCTTTCTTTACTTTTTCACGAGAGTCTTGGGGAGGATCCTAATGAGTATACTTTTATACTCACCCTATGTACATATAAACTGTTTTTCAGGTCACTTGGAGTGGGTTGGAGATCAAGCTGGTTTCTACTAGCTTGCGGTTGGAGGAGGAGCTGTTCGGGCTTGTGGTCGCTGTCGTTTTACTTTCTTTTGGGTACTTTTAGTTTTACCTTAAGTTGTAGTACTTTTGCATGACATTTCATATATGTACTTGGTTTCCTTTTATATTTCAGTTCTGAGTTGGAGTTGATTGGAGTCTATTCTATCTCTCTCTTCTGCATGTGTTCTCTTAGAGGGTAATGCCTCCCATTTGTACGTTATTATACCCTCGGTGCTAGTCGCCAACCCGGGGCCTACTGGAGGCGGGACTCGGGGGTCATTATCTCCCTTCACACATTGCCGGCCCAGGAGGGGTACACTTTGTGGGGGGGGTCGTGACACTCATTCCTATAAAGACCACTAAAAGTAAGAAGCACTAACCAATTACAGTGATAAACTACTACTCCTCTTCTTCTTATGCCATGGCTACAAGCACCATCACTGTTGATCTTGTACCCATTGTTATAGGTATTCCACTAAACCCAACTTCTAGAAGGTTTCTCTCACCATTTCAAATAAACATAGCCCATATCACCCATGACCATCCTTAATGATTGATCATTTTTTAAATTGTTGAGGATTGGATCAAGCTCAGCATCCAAACAAATGGAAAGAGCATGCATGGATAATTATGGGCTCGAAAAACCTTCCACCCCAGACCTTTTAATGGATTTCCAAATATAAAAACTAGAATCTAAAATAGGGGATGATCTCACCTTTCATTCGGTGCTATTATCATCCACCCAATTAAACCATTATTCGAAAAAATTACCGCTATTACCTTTGAAAAATTGGACACATATTGGGCTCTCAAGTTCACACCATACATCTCAAGCCCAATAGATACTAAAAAACTGATGGTTCACTTTTTCATCCTTGTTACCACAACAACATAAGTTTTTTAATGCATCTTGGATCACATTATATTTCATTTAATCTTAATTAGGAAGAGATCGATGCCAGATGCTCTAGACTATGAAGTAATACTTAATCGGGTTGTCTTTACACCAAAGGATCTTGTATGTTCTATCTTCGGGGAGTATGTGGAGAGACATAAGATACTCCATAGCTAATAAATCCCCTGATGAGGTGTTATTTATGTAAAATTTACCATTTTCATGGGAGATCTATATGGTGTTGAATATATCATGTGGATCCATGATGAGCGTGGCCTATGAGAACACTATGTGAGATACAGCTAAAGGAAAAGTTATATCAGGTGGTGGGGAGGCTAAAAACCAAGGGGGAAACCCACCTAGTTATGATGACAATATCGTAAATAAATAAGAAATTTAATCTACCTTTACTATGAAGAAGCCTTGGTAAGTGTCTTGGTATAATTTTCTACAACAAGAAGATATGACCTTTTTGTTTGATGTAATCTTCCCCATATTTACATGAAATAAAACATGACCATAGAGTTGAAAAATCCATTACCTCCCATCAGAATTTTTCATGAAGTTTCTGCATGGTTTTCTCCACATTCCAAATTCCAATAGCTCCATATTCTACCATCTTGTCTATTTTGTCCTATGACACGCAGTGGAAATTCAATTCCATGTGCGAGTCCAAAATGAAAGCAGTCATATTTTTCTCAATTTTATAGACCACCAAATTTGGAACTTTAGTTATAATTATTTCATGAATCCAAAAGGATGTAAGAATACAATTAACTAATGTGATACGAAACCTAAAGAACAAAATTTGACTTTTCAGCTTAACTATCTGAGATATAATATTGGATATCAGGATCTCATAGTGATGAATGTGATGGTCCCCTGGAGAGATCAGGACTCCCAGGTAATTGAGAAGAATTTTTTTTCTATTTATAGCTAGAATGTCTTCAATATTTTTATCATAGGGCTTAGATCATGATTTTTATAAATAAATGATTCTCTTACAATAATTAATTCATTGACCACTCCACGTGAAATATTCTTCTAAAGAATTTATCATTCCATGAATATATCAACTATTAATGTCCTGGAAATGAAGTGTGCCGTCAACAAATTGGATGTGAGAAAAACCATTAAAATGACTTTTGGGACTATATAGAAGGACACGTCTATCATTGATGCATGAGGAAAGGAATCTGAAAAATGAATTTTATACCAGAATAAAATTCCTTGGGGAGAGGGGGCCAGACCACCTCAGGACCAAAACTAAATCAAAAAAATACCATCTGTAACCCATGATGTTTAAAATGAGGTAGGATTAAATGAAACACCTGATTAATAGATCATAAACACGTGAAAAAATCCCATACATGACATCACCTTTAAAATGATGCCCCATTCAAGATGGTCATAAGAATTTTCCGGGTCAATTTTGATTATAATATTTTTGCCTAATGACTTACTATTTATGTCACCAATCATCTACTCGGTGAGTCTGATGTAATATTTCATCAATCTCCCTCTAACAAAACATTTTTTCTCTTCTAAATCCACTCGGGTATTCGGACAAAAACCTCATATTATGTACACTTTCAATAAACTATTAAAAACTGTATCACATACTAGTGGGTATATAATGATTAATAAAAGCTTATACCACACCATAAGTGTAAGGAAAATATTCTAAGTGTTTGATATTTATAAATCCCGTTACTTTTCCATGGATTATGAAATACTGATTTATTTATGAAATCATTTCTATTAATGGGTTATTAAATGATCAATGTTTTTTATCTTATTGAAGAAATATGTATCATTTAATTATGCGACTTTTGGTACCTATATATCAATCAAATTCATTGGTTATAGATTTATATCTTATGATACAATAATGAGAAACAAGTAAATGAGATTATTCCACTATGGGAAACAATTGTTTCATGTGCCCTTATAGGAAATAGGTGCATCATGGTCCACTATGTTGATTTTATTAGTATTTAACCTTGACACATAAAATGGTTTACTATATTCATGATGTTTCCATACTTTTATAAAATGATATAATGGCTCATTATTGATTTATAAAGATTTTCCTCCCATGGAAAAGGTTTTCTAAAATGATATAGTTTTTATTACATTGGTCGTTTTTATGATCTGTGATGGTTTGGCTAAGAACTTCATATGTTTTGATAATTGTAATGAATAGTTATTCTTATATTATTCATTTATATGATCACAGGTTGATATTTCCTATGTTTACCCTTATTAAGAATCTTAGCTCACCCTTTATAAATTTTACTTCCCAGGTGATCAAGAAGCATTTTTGTAGGAGTATGCCTAAGTGGAGTACTATGTGTGATGACCTCTGTGGGAATATTTGATGAGATATAATAAAATATAATTATTGTACATATAATCTCTAAAGATAATAATAATATATGATTATGTGATAGAGCTTTTTGTTATGTATTGCATATTTTTCTAAATATATGTAATATTTGGGTATGAAAATATCGGGCAGTTATAGTTGGTGTTAGGGTAGATTTTGAACAATATTTGGAGACTATGGTTAAAAACATTTATGAAACCCCTAAGTATAAGACTATTTATTTGATAAAATCATAAATTTTTTAAAATTTTCATTAGTGACCTAAGTTAAACTGAATGTGTCATTTACTAAAAATAAGGTGTCATGATTTAGATATCATATATCATGATTATGTGATTTCCCACTATGTTTATTGTTTCCAAAACTATGTTTTTTTTGTTTTAGATAATGGTTGGAACAAGGAGGATTAATGTTAATGGTGAATGTGATGGAAAATGGAATGATCTTCCTCATGAACAACCAAATGGAATGTGAATCATAATGTAAAAAATTATTATTATGGTTAATTATATATCTCATAATATGATCTATAATCTCAACCTTAATGAGTTTTATAACCCATATTATAAGATAATAATCGATTTTTATAGTGACTACAAAGAAATTATTGTTCACTTTTCCTTATCTAATGTATATGGGAAGTGATATCATAGAGAATGTTTCATTGGAACTAAATAATGATTTGTTTGTGGAAAATAATGACACAAAGAATGTAATGACAATGGAAAAGTGAAATGATTATCTATCAAAATGGATTCGAATAATTGTATTGTTAATTCATAATCTATATAAAAATGTTATTAATGTGGATTGTATGGGAATTATGAAAATAGATTTCGTTGGAGGAAATCTCATGAAGAGAATGAAAAATGGTTTAATGAGTATTTGATTATATGGATTATGGTAAGGAGACTATTAATGACATATGAGAGGAAAGAAGTGTTAAGGAATAAAATGACAAATTATCATTAATGGATTTAGAAGGAAGTGGTAGGAGTTTCTATTTATGTATTGGAATTGAAGAATATATTTGAAAAATTACATTTGTGGTGTTATATAATTATATAAACCTATAAGTATTGGTCCACAATAGTTTTTACATAAGAATTTGAATGCATATGTTTAATGGTATTGGTAACTCTGATAAATGTATTGGTGTGGTAATTTAGTGTTTTTTAATAACACTTGATCAAGGGAAAGGTAACATTTAATATGTGCATGGTAATATAAAGAGATTTTTTATAGTGATAAATAAATTGGATATTATTGATAAACATTTAATAAAATAATACTATGATTACCTTATGGTGTATGATATCATGGATTGAGTTAAAAAGAATTTTGGGGTTTATGTTTTGAGTAAATACTTAATTTTTTAAATAATGGATGTTTTTAATATGGTTCTATGGTAATTCTGGTCAATACCATGTTTCCAATTAATACATTATATTGGTATTCACATGTTTTATGTGTTATAACTATAAACTAAATCATGTTTTTTTGTGGATTGATGATATGATTATTTTTAAAATTTAGAATTTATCTCTGGAAAAAAATTAATTTTAATAGCAATTACATTTTTATGACTGATTTGGTCTATTGTTTTGATGTCATTATACATATCATGATCGTGTTCTCTATCAATCAATTTTAGTTCATGGATATTTTTTTCCATTCCAAACTAATCTATTAATTTTCCTCCAATTTATATCCATATGTAAAAACCCATATATACATTACTTCATGATACATTTATGTTTCCAACTTCTTCTTCTGAAGGTATATTTTATTATTTATTTGTATGATGTTGGATTATATGAATGAATTATCAAATGGTTCGATTTTGATGACTGAGATGAATTACTATGATAAAATTAATATAAATGGGGTAAAATGAAACAAACCTAGATTTAATGAAATATATTTTTATAAAATATGATTTCTTGGGTAGAATGTGTTTCATGCAATAGAACATTTTGACTAACCATGAAATAATATTAAAATATTATATGTCTCTTCTAACTATTTCCTCCAAAATTGCACCTAAATACCCATATTTCCATATTTTGGAATGTTGAATCCATTTTTCTAATAAAATAATCATTTTATGAACACAAATGATGGTGCATGAATGTTTCAAAGATATAATGGAAGGCCAAAATATATGCACAATAATTATTTATTCCAAATAAAAAGAAATTTCTTTCCCCATTCCACGATGGAAACTCGAATGGAAAAGGAAATTGAATTCCATATATCAATGTTGTGCATAAGGAAATCCATTCCATGTGAAAACCTATTTAGTTCCAAATTTTATGTCAAATGATACATTTCACATATCACTACTACAGAAATGTATGATGATGTGTAGTAGACCTCTTCTGTGAACGCAATTTTTCACACCCATCACCAAAGAGTCCGACTATAAATATAATTCCTCTAATTAGGGTGACTCTCTCAAAGATGTAACATCTCTCTATTTGGTGTAATACCCATATTCTGTGACATCGAGAATCATGGAACCCTCAAAGTAGAAAATATTGCACGATAGGTTTCCTAAGGGTCCACCGTCGAGTATGCCCAAAATTGTTTATTTCTCGACAAAACATTTTCATAACATGTCAGGTGTTTACTAATCAACCAATTATATATACCCATAACCTAAGACGCTAACCACTAATATTTTGTGCACCTCAAATTTGAATTTCTTTGGGAGACCCTTATTTCAATTGACTATGTTTGAGAACCCCATGTGTGAAAAAAGACAATCCTTCATGCACCTATTTCACAGACCCTCCAAACATTCACACAACAATTTTGTGATCCCCTACATGAAGTCCCCTTATGACTTCATAACTCCTCCTTTTAAGTGTGGGTACTCTAACTTCAATTTTTACTAAGCATGATTACCCTAACGTGGACCTCATGACTAACCAAGCCTTAAAATCAATAATACCCTGAATTTCGTAATACATTCCCCAACCAAATGTGAAGTAGTGGATGTTATGTAATCCTAAGGGGTACGTAGTGAGTCCCTATGTCTGAGATACATGATATGAAACTTAATCATACTGAGTAATAGTTGTATGATGTGAAATTAAATAACAATTCCCTCATCCCAAGATTTAAAACTCTAGTCTTACCCCGTGAAATGTTCATGGGACACCCCGGGTAAGATTATAATGGGATTTCACATCCTCTAACCACGGTGTACAAGCCACACCCATAGGGAATATCAATGTGTAATGTCCACACACACTATTCCACAATCACATGATTCTACATGTATGAATCACAGGGAATGTTATCCACCCCACATGAAATGAGATCCTCCTCACATGGAATGAAATACTCTAAGGGAATCTCTATGTGTAATCCCCACACCATCTCACTTTTTCTCTTCTTCCATGACACAAGAATTAGGTGTATTGCATCCCCTTATTTCTCACACTGAGCATGACTCATGTAGGATTATATGTAGGAAGTGACATTGACATCCTCCCACTCACCCTATTTCCCACTATAATGTGTAATTAGTAATTATAATCACCCTATGGGACTCTCCTATGTGAAATTCAAAACCATACCCCCCCCTTTTGTGCCACTACTATGTGAAAGAAAAAACCATTCTCACCCAATGGGTCATTCCTACACATAATCCCTAACCATATGCTCCACATCCATGGACCCCCTTCATAGGTGTGGGCCACAATCATTATAAAATATGTGGGCAATGATACCAAATAAAATGGGATTTTTAGGAGTCCCCCATGAGGTCCAAACATAATATCCACATCAACAAAAATATCCCCTTGGTCACATCCCTGATAAGATCATGACACTCACCTAGGATACCACATCTCCTCTAGGTCCTTATGTAGCTTCCATTCATAATTTCCAAAACAAATACTTCCATGTGAAACCCTCTTGTGAATGGAAGATTAAATGAATATTCCAAAAATGATCCCTCATTGATGATCCCTTCATCACATAAGAATACTTACCATAAAACATTAAAATACATAGACCATCCCTATCACATGAACATAAACTACATCATCTTACTACTTGGATTTTGATCCATGTATTATAGATAGGGTACTAAGATCCCTCCCTTAGGTTCAATATTGGGAAATGGTAATGCTAAGGGCTCACTCTAAGGGATTAAACTCCTTGATCAACCTCTAGGGAAGTTCTAATTAACCTTCATAGTGTTACATCACCCCATTATGAGAAACACCTCATGGATATACCTCCACTAGAGTTATCATCCATCTATCCATGGATAATATCAATGAGGTTATCTCAACAACCCTCATGGTGTGACATCTTCACTTTATGTGAAACATCGCTCGGATCCTCTCCCATAGGGAATTATAATCTATCCAATAGTAATCTTCTAGGTGTGGAATCTTCCCCTATAGGGATGTTCTTTCTTGATATTCCTTGATATAGTATCATGATCAATCAACTTCTTCTACAAATTATGTTAATATTGATCCCCCATATACATATCTCATGCTAAGCATGTGATTAATGAGGTGAAATCATTAGAAGATACAAGAACATTGTGTTTGATACCTCAAGTTAAACATGGTTTTCTATAGTGGAATTCCTTGGATGATATATGACTTTGACATTTGATACCTCAAGATCAACCCATGATTCCTTGAGTTCCTGGCATAAGATTCCTCCATGCTATTCCTTCATTTGAGGAAGAATACAGGTGACCAATGTACCTATTTTATAAACATGCCCTTGATTCCCAAAATCACTACTCTCTTGATATAATTTTTTAATCTTTAAAGAACAAATTGAATGTCCAAATAGATGAAATGTAATTAACCAGTATCTACAAAGAGACGACACCAGTAATGAGTTCCAAGAACATGAATCAAATCTATAAGGGAGAACTGCTTCTGGGGAAATGTTATAAGGAGGAATCAATGGAAGGAGGAACCAACATTCCTTCATTCAATTTCAATCAAGGAGTAGACATCACCACTGAATATGATAAATTCCACCCATATTTTAAAATCCAAAATGTAGGGTAACAATGTGATATTGTGGAATGTTAATATGGATGGATCAGTTCCACAATGGAAGTGTTTGAAACAATTATGTAGATGTTAAATTGATGGTAATGAATATGAATAACTAATTTATGAAATAAGATTACTATTACATATGAATTGATTGGTATGTTCTTATAAAATGATCACAATATTTGTTTAGAAAAGTCATTTTAATGGTCAAAATTTTGTTTTGTAAAAAATGATCCTTTCTTCTATATATGATTGAATATTTATTTTTAGATGTTCAAGAAAATTTTCATGAAAATTTTAATTTCATTTTTAATTCATTATTCTAGAATTATCTTAAAAAAATTATTATAATTTTCAAAGAATAGTGAGAAATACTAATTTTTATTTAAAACTAAAGTTTTATTTTATGTTTTTACAAATAAACTTTTGATATAGACTAGTTTAGTATTTTAATTAGTTAATTTTTATTTAAAACAATACAATTATTATTTCTCAAATGTATTTCATGCATGAATTCAGTATAAAAACATTTTATATTTAAAAAGGCATTTTTGTAAAAAAATGTTATTTGTTGCATTTTTCAATTTCATTTTAAATTAAATACTGAATGTTTTGTGTTTTGAATTATATAAAATAAACTACATATTTATAAGTATGAGGTTCAAAATTTTTAATTACGACCTTTTATTGTATTCCTATATTAATTGTAACCGTGGTAAATTTTGTTACCACAGTAAAGGGAAAATTGTGTAATTAAATTTTAAAAAAAATATGATAAGTATTATAAAATGACACTAACACTTTCCAAAATTATATTGGATAATAATTTATTGACCAAAATAAACCATTGATCTGATTTATGACCAATTATATCCCTTTGGATAAAATTATGTTCCTTACAATATTTTAGTAAATGAAAAGTAAAACAGGTCATCATCATGTTTCTAATAACTAAAACATTTTTTTATGTTTGGTAATCTAAATGATAATTTCATATATAAGTGATATTTTTAAATATAAAAGTTTTTTATACATAATGGGAATTTATTTTTAATTATTAGTGAAGAAATAAATATCTTATATAATTAAACAATGACGATGCAGTAATTTTTGAATCAATTAAAAAATGATATAAAAAATATTAAAATAAGTTTTTTATGAAATAATTAATGACTTACAATAGTTTTAAAGATGACCATGAACATTTGGGGATGTAATAAAATGGATTTTTCCAATTTTATTTTTGATATTGAAAGTATTAAAGTCAATTTAAGGAATTATCCTTAAAATATACATTAGGAATATGATATAATAAAAAATATTTTATGAAATTATTAAGATATCCTAAAAATTATTAATTAATATATATTAATAAGATATTATTATTAAAATATTCTATATTCCAGTTATAGGTCTTTTGGAATTTTATAATTACATTATTCACCCTTAGATTGTATAAATTTTTAATAGTATGATAATTATCAAATGAGTCAACGTGGAGATAAAAACAATAAGGGTATAAGCAACAGATAAAAATTTCCCAATTTTCAAGATGTATATATATTGGCCATTATTACCTTAGGATATAATATTAGTCGTTTTATGGTCACTTTTCTATGAAAAATCACTAATATAATTTTTAAATAAAAGATAGTTTCAAAATTTTAGTTTATTTGAATTTTATATCATTTAGGTGTCTACATACAGATAAAATATAGATATCAACTAATATAAACTTCTATTTTGATATTTTTGAAATTAGGTTCAATATATATATTTGTTTTCAATTTTTAGAAATTATATAATTACCTTAAATTCTTTTGGAATGCTAATAGAGTAACAATTTAATTAACAAATTACTTAAATAAATTATTTTAAAAATATTAATTTTGATATTTTATGAATGTTTAAATGTGTGAAAAGAATTTTATATAATTATATAACATATTATATAGGGGTTAGATATCCATATTCGAATTATAACTTTTCATTGATGTATATGAAGTCAAATTAAATAAATTGTATAAAATTTTACAATAATGATACTATATAGAATTCATATTTTATTAAATTATTTAAAAACATAAAAATATTAAATAAAATAAATGGTGATAATATATGGTCTAAAATATTATTCCCTATTCATTTATAGTCCATTTTTAAATATTTTTTCAAGATTATCTTTATTATATTTTAATATTTTTTAAATTCCTTATGTGCCCCTCACCTCAATTACGAGAGGGCACCAACCTACCTCAATTTTTTACACTAAATTTTTCCTTATATATCATACATAATCTAAATATTTCTTTTATAAAACACACTAGAAACATTGTAGAGGTTCTAGTTTTCTCAATATACCCACCCTTGAGCCCTTTAGAGGAAATTGAAAGGATTCATTTCGAAGAAGAAGTAGTCACACTAACTAATCACATTACTTTTATACTTTTCCTTACCTCCAACAAATATAATATTTTTATCATAAAATAATCATATTATTATCCTCAATAATCTAAAATGATATTATGATAATGAAAAACCATTATACACAGTCTTTCACATCTAACAAAAAGTGAATGTATTGCACGTGCGTACTTATAACTAACCGTTTCCAAAAACAGATACAATTCATTTTCTATAAACATATATTTTTTATCGGTATTATGATGGATTTAATATATATATATATAATATATATTAAATAATAATAAATTTTTAAATATGAATTATTATTTTTCTTTTATTCATTCCATTAAACAAAAATATATATAGCTTTCATGAATACATACGACCTGTCATATCAATGTATGTTATAATTAATTTTTACATTTCTAAATTATATGAATGATTATAAATATTTAAATAATAATTACATTTTTTTTTACACCATGATTAAATTTAATGAAATTTTGATACCAAGATCAGTGTATAAGAAGCATGATTGTCGATCTGAGACATGCTTGGAAAGCAAAGCAGTTTTCACCAGAAACAATGATTTGAATATAAAATTATTAATTAAAGGGATATGTGAAGTTATAAATAAAAAATAAATGAAATGATAGAAATATTGTTATGTAATAAATGTATAATAAATCATTATTTGTTATACAAGATGGTTGAACATCAACTATTAAAGGAAATATATTAGGTAAGGGAATTCTTAACACAATTACCTTTCATTAAGTTAAACATCTGTGTCATTTATAATGTCATTATAATATTATTTATAAAATTTATTTTGACAATATAATAATTTATTTCCACTTATTTGTGTGGATTTACATTTGATATACATAATAAATTTTTAATTTTCACTTCAATTTTATTTTTAGGGGATTTTGTTTTAAAAAATCCTTCTTTAATGATTATTTTTACAAAATTAAAAAGGCATGTTTTTTTAACATATTCGCAATGAGATTATTTTTCTTCTTTAATAATTACTTCATAATTTTAATATCCCTATATATTATTAAGTGGTTATTTTAAAATAAAATTTTCTCTTTTTAGTTGTGAAACATTCCCAATAAAAAATTTCATAATGGAAAGTATAATTTCCTTAAAAATCATTTAAAGTGATATTTCAAAATTATATTTCCATAGAAGACAACATTATTTAATGTTATTTCAGATTTAATTAGGATATGAACCAAGGATACCATCCTTATTCATTGTGTGGATGGTTTTGGTTTTTGACGGAATTTTGCTTATGAATATCGTTACTTCCCCATGAGTTAATAAATGATGAAATGATTATCAAACCCATTTCATACAATGAATTATGAAATAGTGATTTTTTTATCTTTTAGAATTCATAATTATGATTTAATTATGAGATAGGTGTGACCAGTAAACCATTAAATTATTAAAGATTAATTTCTCATGGGATAAAAATTGGAATTCGGCCAATGGGATTAATCCACTATATTAATGGTAATAGTTGTCAACCATGACATATAAAATTTATTTCTATATTTATGATGCTTCCACACAGTTATGAAATTATCTTGTGGTTAATGATATATTTATAATGATTTCTAACTCTTATGGACCTTATTTTCATAAATGATAATGTTTTTATGCCATTACTAATGTTTATGATATATGATAGTGCTTGTTATGATCAATATCATTTACCATTATTTTTAACTATTTATTTTATATAATAATTGATTAATATTTTTTATGTTTACCCACAATGAGCTTCAAAGATCACCCGTTCACTTGTTTGCTTCCCTAGGTAAAAATGAAATGTATAGGTAGGGTATGCCTATGTGGATTACTATGTGAGAAGATCATTATGGGTGATGTTGATGATATTTCATAAAATATTAATATTTTATATCATGTTTTCAATGTTTCTAAAGCTTTATGATTATAGCATGGATTCTGTTGTTAGGAATTGAATATTTCTCAAAATACCTTAAATATTATAGTACGAACTGATTGTTACGTTATATAATATGTACACCAAAGAATATGATCACCTACCTTTCGACTCAATACATATTGAAATTAGTTTTAGGAAAAATATTATTACATTCATCATATAGTAATTGGATTTGTTTTCAATGTCCTTCATAAGTCAGATCCCTAGATATACACTTTCTCTATGGTTCACCTTTTTTACCTATAGATTCCTCCACAAAGACAGGCTTCCTAGATTCCATTGTGTGATCATGAGGATGATTCACCAATTGACTAGAATTCACTACAAGGGACCATACCATAGATAGTTCCACTTGGTTGTTTAGATTATATACCACCACCTATTAAGAAGCAGCTAGTACTACAAGAATTAGCTGAGGTTGCACACATGATGCATTTTTTATGAATGTTCTAGAGGTAGATACCTCCTATGTTATGAGGAGGTCCAAACCCTAATGTTTCTATGGAATTTCTAGAGGTAGTCACTTGAGTTTTTTCCCTTGTGAGGACATACAATGATCAAATGGAAGTCCCCACTATGAGTCTTTTTCCAGTATCTTTCTTGGTGATGTTTGAGTTTAGTAACTCAATAAAATGATGAGATAACTCTCTAATAGTAAAACATCAATTGTCTCTTCATTTATGAGTTTTATCCTTCTATGTTTTTATCATTATGCATACAAGAACCTTTGCATCTAATTTAGGGATGATTGACTATGGAAGAGTACTACATGGGTTTCTAATATCTTCAAATTCTAGTTTTTTATGGGGAATGATCAGTTCTTTAGAGAATACACATTTGATTGGGGATTCCACTGGGACATTAGGGATTTAGTGATGTCTCTCTTCTTTCCCACTTATGATTGAGTAATGGAGAGATTATTTGTATGGGAGAGTTTCCGGGTTGGCCAGCTTCCAATAATGGGTGATCGTAGTTCGAACTGTGGAGCTAAGACCTCAGTAGCAAGTAACTGATGGTAGTTTTAGGTATCCAATCATGTCAGATGCTTTTGGAGGTTGTCCTAGAACACATAATCTGTGGTGAAAGGTTATAAATCCATAACCAAAAATTATATTGAGAGGTAGTGTTTCTCATGTTATTGTCGGGGTCATTTAGTAGAGGATTGTTTGACCCATCGTACGACAAATATATGGACAATCGAGGGACATTGGGGTAGAAATAGTGGTCCAATAACTGTGTTTCATAGGGTGGTAGGTGTGGTAGAGGGACTGACAGGGTAGTATTAGGTGGTAAAAAGACTGAGATATTTCCACCACCACCACCATGTGGTCTAAGCTAGGCTTTGAGAGTAGGTGGTCAAGGATGAGGACAATAACATTCTATCATGACCTATGACCCAAAGGCTACATGAATGATTTGAGGTATGATATTTGTATTTTAGTCCTTGTTTTCTATATTGATAGAAATAGATGTGATTAATTTCATTCATTACACTTCAATGATTTTAGATATATAGATTCTAGTTGAGCCTTTAGTTCCACCTTTACGGTTGGAGACTCCAACAAACAGCGGGCCAGCGATTGGGAAATACCTCTGATGGTGCAATCTAACACTTTGTGGAAAGATCCTTGTATGGGATCTCTTTATAGCATAAATGAGGAATAATTATGTGATCCTAGTTATATGGGTACCTATCCAATGTTCATCTCGATATTTACTTTTTAGGAGGAGCATGTGGTGTGTCTGTAGTGATGGAACATGTTTTGGTTTTGTGGGTTAAAATGAAACAATGTCAGATAAGGATGGGATTAAGAATATGGGTGTTCATATGATTAATCAGTAGTTGGATAGTATGAATCTTATTATAGTGGATGATATGGTTTACCAATTTCCATTAGTGGTGGTGGAGTATAAGGACATCATTCCTGAGGACATACCTATCTCACCATCCCCATTATGAGATAGAATTTACTTTTACATACACCCCAAAATGGACCTAATACCTACACAATCATATCATATTGGACCCTTAAAGATAAGTATTATTATATTATAGTCATAGGATTCAAAATATAATGAATTTTTGATACCAATTGCTCCTTATATATAGCCCCTATTTTGTTCCCCAATAAGGTGAATGGGCTTTGTAAGTTATGTGTTGATTATAAACATTTTTTCTAGATGGTTTTGTTGAATAAGTGTCCACTACTAAGCATAAAATACCTAATAATCTAGTTGAGATTGTCATGCTAGTTCTAAATGATTTACCTTATATTTTAATATTAGTTTAAATGATTATAGGAAGTGGATATACCAGATATGACATTCATATGTCACTATGGTCCCAATGAGTTAATGGTGATTCCCTTTAGAAATATGAAACCCCAACAATTTTTGTGGGACACGTGAAATAAATATTTCAACCATTTAGGGACTAGTTTATTGAATTCTTCATCCAAAATATCCTAGAGTACTCATCTTCTGAGGAGGAGCACGTGAGACACTTTAGGATGGTCCTAGACACACTTTGAGAGATGTAGTTTATGGGATTATATCTAAGTGTCATCTTTTGATTCGAGAAGTCCACATCCAAGGACTTTTCATATTAGAGGCAAGAGTGGTAGTGGACCTATAAAATTTTGAGGCAGTTCATTCTTGGGGGTTGATCATATAGCGAATCGATATTCATTTTCACCCTTAAATCACTATGTGAATCATATATTTTATCATAAATTCCTAATTTAATTAAAAAAATTCACATTTTGTTTCATTCAATCGTTTTTTATTAATCAATGGTAAATAGGCTAATTTTACTTGTGTGGGTTATTTCATTATAGGAGGACGTTATTTGGAGGGCCCAAGATGAATTTGAATAAAAATAGGCCAAAATGTGAAAGATTCTAAGAAAAAATGTGAACTCAAACGAACACTACAGGTGATACTTGTGTTCAATTAAGATGAACTATGCTGCCCTGATCGAAACACTACTGGAAATGTGACCTTTCCCAACACTTCTATACCCCCTTTCCCAATGGTTTGGCCAAACCGTTGGGAAAGCCCACTTTGTGGCCACTTTTCCCAATGGTTTTCCAAAACCGTTGGGAAAGGGTAGGCTTTCCCAACGGTTTGGCCAAACCGTTGGGAAAAGTCCACTTTGTGGCCACTTTTCCCAACGGTTTGGAAAAACCGTTGGGAAAGGTCCAATTTGTGGCCTCTTTTCCCAACGGTTTGGCCAAACCATTGGGAAAGGTCCCCAATATTTCAACATCCCTTCTTAAATTCCAGGGACCTATACCAACGGTTTTGACAACCGTTGGTATAGGTCCTTTGATTTTTTATCGGATCCTCTTAACCAGAACATTCTATAAATCAAAATTTAAAATAATTATGATAATAAAAATATATATTTATGAAATTATGTTCATAAAAGTCATGTTAGGTTAGTGGTTAGGTCGTTCAATGATAAACCGGAGGTCCTGGGATCAAATCCCAGCGAATGTTTTTTTTTGGAAATACATATACCAACGGTTTTAAGGAACCGTTGGTATAGATTTTCATATTACTTATACCAACGGTTTTCAAAAACCGTTAGTATAGGTATATACCAACGGTTTTCCAAAAACCGTTGGTATAGACCTATCCCAACGGCTTACTTGCCTACGGTTCTCCAAACCTTTGGTATAGGCTATACCAACGGTTTAGAGGCCTATACCAATGGTTCCAAACCGTTGGTATAGGTTAGTTTTCTAGTAGTGAAAATTCATTGGGATACAACTCTTATGAAGAAACAAAATCCTAATTCACATGTTAAAGGGCCCGAATGAACTAATCATTCCAAGCCACCGAATCTACTTGATGTTAGATGTGGTGTGATGTATTTTCCCCATATCTCATGTTATTGACCACAAAATGATGAAAAATTAAATATAGAGATATTGAATATGTGTGGAAATAGCATTTTAATTTTATACCATGTTAGATAATACAGTCTAGATGTATAAAACCATGGGCCCAAAGGTTTTACAAAATCTATGTGTTCAAAACCACCTTCCACTTTTCCTATAAATTGGATCATTGGGAACCCCATTTGTATGTTCTAACCATAGGAAAAGATATGTTATTTTGGATACACAAAAGAGTACTCTTCTCATTGAATATGTTCTGGAAGCCCCTATATTCATAGGGGTATCGTGGAAGATAGTGAAGTTATATCTAATCCTCCTCCTCCTATCAATGGGGATAAAAAATATGGATGATTATTTTGAGGGATCTAAACACACGTGGGAGGGAGTTTTGAAACTTCTTCTTCTACTGGTTTTGTGTAATTAGTTTGTTAAAAATTTCAATTAATTTCTACCTTATCACCCTTCTCCTTTGAATTCATTTCATTGATATAACCAATAGAAACACTTTTCATTTGAACTACAATTGGATTGATAAATC
Organism: Viscum album; assembly: GCA_963277665.1. Taxonomy (NCBI): domain Eukaryota; kingdom Viridiplantae; phylum Streptophyta; class Magnoliopsida; order Santalales; family Viscaceae; genus Viscum; species Viscum album. Next base: position 959,988,853 of record OY728155.1, read on the forward strand.
TTTTGAAAATCATGGGTTGTTATATTTGGATAACACAAGAATCCATTTTTTTCACACATACATGATATTTCATTATGAATTGGTAGTTATATTTCTATTATTGAGGACCAAACCATGACATCATGATTATTGTGTCAAGGGTTGTTTCTTGGTGCATTATTTTAAGTTGAAAGAGTGGAATCAAGATCTTAACAACACAGAACTAAATAATTACATTAAGAAATATGAAATTTTTAAAAATAACAAACAATCTAAGATATTTAGAGAACTTTAATGGAAATACTACAAGTATAATTCTAAAAAATCAACCTTACTTTCTTATCTATTAAGTTTATAACATTATGATATCTTCTTAAAAATATTTTCCAAACAACCCCCTATTGTAATTTTTTTATAAATACACACTCTAATCCTATCAACGCTTCTTGACAAACAAACAGGGGCCTCCCAAGAATATAAAATCTTTATCAAATCATAATAAATTTGACATTTCATGAGAACACAGTCAAATTTTGGTGCCATATCTGGGGAGCTATTTGGTTTTTAGTGTATGATTTTGATAATATTTTTATATATTTTGTAAATATTTATTTTTTTTTTCTTTTATTTTTACATATATTTTTGTGTTCTGATTTTTTTTTGTAGGATCAATGCATGACGCATTTTACATTGAGAGATTTACCATATTATGAACATGAACTGGAGAGAATCCTACATACTCGACACCATGAAATAGAGGAGAACCCAATTAAGGAGGTCACACAACGCACTGAATTTCTTCTCGAACCATCTACGTCATCTTGAAACCACCTTAAAAAAATTTTAAAATTAATAATTTGGATGAAAATAACCATATATTAAAATAACTATCCTCAGATTATGTATATATCAATCCCATATACATTTAAATTCAACCAAAGAACCTAATTGTAAAATAAAATAGGGTCCAATTATCTTATTTTCAATATTTCATGGACATTCTAGGGAAAAACTGCACAATAATTTAAAATAATTTTATACTCTTTGTTTTACATTAAAACAGTGTAATGAAGATGAAGAAAAAGAAAAGATTAAGGGTTTGCTTTTTTAATTAAAAGGTACTACAAAATATTGGATATATTATAATAATTCCCCTATTAGAGGTAGGGATGACATGAATCAGCATTTTCTGGAAAAATATTTCAGAGGCTCTCGAACTGCAACAATAAGGAATAAAATTTGAGGGATAAAACAATCTCAAGAGGATATCCTCCATGAATAATGTGAATAACATAATAGGATCTGTTCATTTTTTTCACCCCAATAAATAAGTGATCATATTTTAAAATAATATTTTTTGTAATTATTAATTAGTGTTGACTGAATCATGATTGATGATGTTCTAGGTGGCTCTCTAGTAGAGAAGACCCTAGTTTCCACAAGAATCGTAATTGAGAACATTGAACAGAACACACAAAAATGTGGTTTATGGTCTAGGATACCCATTAAAATAGTATTTTAGGTGACAAGAAATAAATTTGAGAATAATTTGGACATAATGAATTAATTAGTAAGTAACCTTCTTCAACAAAATTGTATTTCCCAAGTGAAATCCTAATATCCTCCTCCCATCTATTGTGGTGTTAGTTCTTCTAACACTGATTATTCTAACCAAATCCCAAAACTATGAGAAATATCTTAGAGTTATCATGAAATCTTCCCAAGACACCCCTATAACATACCCATTAGTCATGAACATTACTATCCATCCAACCCTAGATAGAAGGGAAACCCAGCCTATAAGATATGGGGTATTCAAACCAATCACAACAATAATGGAACAAACAAGGGAAGAGTGGTAATCCACCCTCACCCAGAAATACCCAACCACCAAAAATACCTTTCTATTAATATCCTCTAAATCCTAATCCTACCCAAGAAGACATGATTAAATATGTATGAAAACATCTCCAATTCTATAAAACCACTCATGATTTCATAAGATACCTAAAAACCCAATTAGGCCAACATGCCAACTCTGTGGGCAGAATTACAAGTCATGGGTGATGTAAAATACCCTCTCAACCACTATTAAACCATATATATAAGGAAAATTTCAGTTCCATAACCATTCAGTTTGGAATTCAACTTAAAAACCAAATTACACCTCAAATGGAGTTATCCCCGCAATTGAAAACCATCATCCAAACCCTAGAAAATGATTTAAATAAACAAATCCTTGTCCTAAGCACACTGCCACAAAATAAATTTTTGGATTTTTCAATAACCCTCCTAGAACAACCATTCATAATCGATTTCAATATTTGGAAACCCTTCTAGGAAAAAAGAAATGGAACATTATAACTAAATCTTGTTTTTTTAAATGTGTATGTTAATATTCCATTGATTGATGTTGTAAATCAAATTCCATAATACTCCATATTTCTAATGGATATGTGTATAATCCAACGGTGAAATTGTGTTGATGAAAAGGTGTGCTTGGGAATGAATGTCTTAGTGTTGATAGATCCATACCTTCCAACCAAATGTAATGATTCAGGAATATTCTTGATTCCACGAACCATTGGGGAGTATTTATTTTCTAATTGTATACTTGATTTTGGTTTCTTTAAAAAATTTCTTCATCACTCTATTTTATCCACATTATAGGTAAGGGAATTGAACACCCTGATAATTTTTGTGAATCAAGGAATCCAGAGTACATCACACTCTACTGGTGTGTTAGAGGATGTTCTTGTGAGGATGGTAATTTAAATTTTACCTACTGTATTTTATGTGGATAAAATTGACGATGATAAGATGAATATACATGCCTGAATTATATTATGGGGACCTTAATTGAAAACATCCATAACCATAAATAATTTAAACATTGGTACCTTATATAGGGCGTTTCATGGTGACATTCTCCACTTCAACATCCTTGATTCCATGAAGCACCTCATGGTTGAAAATTCATCAATTTTAGTTAATTCTAATGATATACCCCCTTAACCTAAAACAGATATTCTCATTCCCCTAACCACCTTTCTAATTTTTCATCCATTATATAAATTCAAGGTAATGAGTCATTCATTATATTTTCTAATGGTCTAGAAAAATGAAATACATTTTTGTTAGTTGATAATTTCTTGAACACTGAGGATTCCAAGACCATCGATGATACTGCTTAATCTGGTAAATGATTATTTCTCATCTGAGGATGTTATTAATGAGAATTTATATGAGATCATTGACCTCCCATATACACATTCACTCTCATCAACCAAAATTTCACCTGAATTAGATCTTAAAAAACATCCTCAATATTTAAAATATTATTAAATTGAGAATTTAAACTTGATTTCATTCATCATTACTAGTTCCCTCCCTCCAGAGCATGAATTGAGACATCGTGAACCATTAAGGGGGTATAGATAAGCATTGGGATGGAAAATTTAGGACATTATTTGTATTAGCCCATTACTTTTTACACATCATATATTTTTAAAAGATGAGGATAATTCAGTGAGTCAAGAACAACATCGACCAAACCCCACCAATATGTTTTTAAAAAGGATTTAATAAAATTATTCATGGATAGAATCATTTAACACATATCTAATAGACAATGGGTCAATAAAGTGAAATTTATTCCTAAAAAAATTGGTCTTAATATAATTAAAATTTTAAAAAAAAATTGTTCAAACTCACGTGAAGAATAGTTGGCGTAATTCTATAGACTGTGACCGAATAAATCAGCACATTTTGAAGGACCATTTCCCATTTTCATTCATTGACCAAATGCCAAAGACTATAGTGGGGATGTCCCACTTCAATTTCCTTAATGTGTTTTTTGGATACATTTAGATCCATATTTACCTTGAGTATTGGGAAATAAAAACCTTCAGTTTCCCCTTTATCATGTTTCCATATAGGATGAAGCCATCTGTTCTGTGTAATGCTCCATGTACTTTCCATTGATGCATGGTTAGTATTTTTTTAGATTACTCAGTGAATTCCATGGAAGTATTAATGTATAATTTTACAATTTATGGATCTTCTTTTGATCAATGTTTAATGGGCCTTCGTTCATTCCTATGTCGCTGTATTGAGAAAATATCATATTAAATTATAAGAGATGACATTTCATAGTGTGACATGGTGTAGTACATAGAAATTTCATTTATAGAAATGGTAACCAAGTAGATAAATTGAAATCAGATGTCATTTCTTCCCTATAATTCCCAAAAAAATGTGTGTAATGTGGGGCTTTTCATAGGTCATGGTTTATTTTACCATTGTTTCATTCAGGACTTTTTTAAAATTTCACACCCCTGTCATAATATAACTACAATTTATATAATATTATTTATGATAAATAATTTGAAGAATCATTTGACAATTACAAAGAGAGTTACACTACACCCCTGTTAATCAATCCACATTGGTGGGATTTACCATTTGATCTCATGTGTGATGCCTCTATGTATGAAATTGGTATGTCTTATCACAACAGTTTGATCATTCTCCTCATGTCATAGCCTATGCATTATGCACACTAGACCCTCCCCAATAATGATATACTACAACTAAAAAATATTTTCATTCCATTGTGTTTTCTATAGATAAATTTACGTCATAGTTTTTATGATCCAAAGTTATTGTGTTCTCGGATCATGAATTCCTCCATATCAACATAAGAAACCCACATCAAAACCACAGCTATTTCCATGTATGATCCTACTTCAGGAATTTAAAATAGAAATTAGGGATAAAAAAAGAAGGGAATGTGGTTCCTAACCCTATGAATAGGATATTCACATCCTGAGACATCGAATCATGCCCCTATATTCCCATAAATGACATGTTTCCTAATGATCAATTGTACCGAGTGAAAGATTCTATTCATTAGTTTTCCACAATTGAAAATTATTTTGTAGAATCTTACATTAATTTAGATATCAACAGAAACTATAATGAAATACTAAAACACAAGTCTCAATTGTATGTTTTGGAAGACACCTACCTTTTGTGCACTTTTAGTGATTATCTCCATAGGTGTTGTATTCTCTATAGAGATTTTTCACCTGTCCATAGGTTCTACCACACTCTTGCTTGTGGGGGACACTTTGGTCCAGAACAGACTAATCACAAGGTCCTTGATTCAGGTCTCTTTTGGAAAAAATTATTTTGGGATGCCCATGATTTCTATAAACTTTTCCTATATTACAAATAATGGGGAATGTCTTCAATAGAATGGTAATTCAACGACAACCATTTATCTTCCATGAAATTTTTATGTTTAGGCCATTTAATTTATGGGTCCATTTGCCAATTCTTTTGTCAAAATTTACATTCCTTCCATAGTTTATTATGTGTAAAAATTGGTTGAAGAATGAGCCACAAGTACTATTGATTCCAATCCGGTTGTCAACTTTTGAGAACCCATGTTTTCTATAGGTTTGGATTACATAGGTTCATTATTAGTGACCATGGGTCTCATTTCTACAAACGAACACTGAAATCACTTCTGTGTTGGTATTGTGTCTCGTATCAAGTGTCTATTACATATCACACATAAAATAGTTGTCAATATGAGGTGTTTAACCATTAGGTCAAATAAATCCGTGAAAAAATAGTCAAACCAGAAATAAATTATTGGAGTCTTAGACTCTATGATGCATTATGGGATTCATGTTAAACCTTTAAGACTCCCATTGGAATATTACCATTTCGGCTTGTTTTCAGGTTGATTTTTCACCAACCATTTGAGATAAATCCCTAAGTCAACATGGACATTAAAAAAATGTAATTATAATCCTTATATTGTATGTGATCAAAGTAAGTTACATATTTATAAGCAAGAGGAGATGTGAAGAGATTCATATGAGAAGTCCTGAATCAAGAAGTAGAGACCCAAGGCAGCCCATGACCGCCCCATCCTTTATTGTCAATTCCACATAGGGAAGAAGGTCCTAATTTACTATGAGAGGATTAATTTGCATCCATGTAATCATTGTTACCACTATTTTTGACCATACATTGTTACTAATGATTATCCATTTGATTTTGTTCATGGTAAAAATGAGGAAACAAAAAAGACCATCACTATCAATGTGTAGTGGTTGAAGAACATTCTGGAATCCATTACAGATTCACTGATGGAGGAAATCCATGTTCTAGAGGAAAATTATAAACGAATCCCACCATGTCTTGCACATACATCCCACATCCACTTTTATTACAGTAAGGACACTTTATACTCTAGGTGTGGGCGATGGGTATATTCCTAGGTTAGTTGGTAATTTTAATCATCTTTTCTCTTTTCACTTTTTATTTTTTTGGATAGTATTGTTACCTTTACCCCCTTCCCCACAAGAATTTGTGTTGGAATGTTAATTTTTGATTTTAATGTTATCGTGTACTATTATGACCACATAATCATGGAAAATGGTCCACACATAATTAGATAATTTATTGAATATGCATGATGAATTTCCCTAATTTCATGTAGTTTTAAAATTAAAAAAATATTTTCAATGTTGAAATGTGTGTTTTAACATTAATATAACATTTCGGTGATCCTTTTTCTAAAAAAAATTCGTGTATATTTTATAATGGTTGTATAATTTTGAAATCATTATGAAGAATCTTCCCCTTTTACTGAGTAATTTATGGTAAAATTATGTCAATAAATATATTGACACAACATTCCACCAAAGAATGAAGTTTGATTTTTTCATACATAATAGAAGCATTATATATGTTAGGTTACTATTAAACTATATTCCAAAATGAATTTTTTATATAATCAGTCATTATCTGATCTATTTCATTAATATACCTGATTAACCTATGAGTGTGTACCCATTATCATACTGTTGTATGCCCTAAAAAATTAAATATTAAAAAAACATAAAAAAACATAAAAAACATAAAAACACATACACAAATATAGGTAGTGACTTGGGAACGTAAAAAACATCTCTACCTGGACCTGTTATCTTATTATAACTATTGCAATTAGTTTCGTGAGGAGATAAAAAAATGGTTGAGTGATGAGTGTGAAATTTGTCATATGTTCAACTTTTGAAAAAAAACATAAATAATAATAAATGATGATAGTTATTAAATGTACAACTTATGGGGATATATTAGATGGTATCTTAATTTTTGACTTCTTGGAATGATTAAATGAGTGTTTCTTCAAATTTGGTTTCAAAGGATGTAGAGAACATTCATTTAACATGATCATTTCACCCGAATTTTTTTAAATAACTTACATTTACTGTATTTGATGTGGATAGAATAAAAATAAATAGTTTTAATAAAAACATGTGAAGAATAAATGATATGGTTGTCTTTTGAATTATTTTCTCAGATTGGTACCATGCATCTCTTATAATTTTGATCTGATATAATCCTTGAGATATGTTTTTCCATGATCACTAAGAATAACTACTTGGTGTGATCTTTTCATTGATCTCGTTTCTATCATGAACTAAATTATCAAGGACAAATAATCATTAATAAGGAAATATATCCATGCATAATATATTTGAAATATTACTTTTCCCTTAATTTAAAATGTTAAGGTGTGGGGGTGTGATCATGTAGCAATACACTATTCATTTTCACCCTTAAATCAGTATGTCTAAATGCTTTTGAATCATAAATTTTAAATTTAATAAAAAAAATTAAAATCCATTTTTATTTAATTATTTTATATTAATTATTATTAAAAAATTAAATTACACATGTTTTGATTATTTCATTTTAAGAGGTAATTTTAAGGGGCGAAGATGATGTTGAAGAAAAATGGTCCAGAATGTGAATGATTCCAAGAACACCGGTGGACTAAAAAAGACACTTCATCTGATATATGTATTCCGTTTGGGTGAAATATGTTATTATGGTCCATAATTAATTGGGTGTCAGCTCTGATGAAGAGATAAATCCCAATTCATCTATTTAGTTTCCCAAAAGAACTGATTTTTCCAAGCTACTAAATCTACACGAATTCAATAGTGGTGTGTTGTGCTTCATCCATATCTCGATGTGTAGACCATTAAATGATGATAAATTATTAGTGGAGAGTGTAAAGTGGTTTGGAAACAACCTTTTAGTTTTCTACAAATCTATATGAGAATTTTTGGATGTTAAAATCCATAAGATAATTGGTTTTAAAAAATATTTTCCCAAAACTGCTTTCCACTATGCCTATAAATTAGCACCATGGCCAACCCATTTGTAAGATCGACCGAGATAAAAATTTCTGGTATTTTGGAGTCCTAAATGATTCCTATCATCATCCATGATGTTTTGGAGGCCCGTATCCTCATAGGGGTATCATGGACTTAGGTGAATTTCTACATGATCCTCATTCTGCTCTCGATGACAAGCTAAATGATGGACGATCATTTTCATGGAGGGAAACAATCATAGGATGGAGTTCTAACAAATTTTTTTCCACTGACTTTTTGGAATTTGTGTGATATTATTTCAATTATGTTTTATCTTAGAACACTTCTATTCTAAATGAATTTCTTTGGTATAACTAAGTGATAAAATTTTAAATTTAATATTGATTGGGTTGATAATTCTCATGGGAATCGTTGGTTTTTTCTTATTGGAAAAAAATACCATCCATTTTCTCTCACACATTAATTAGATTTCATTATTATTTGGTATCCCTTTTTCTATTCTTGAGTACCAAACCTTGACAACATGATTTTTGCATCGAGGTTAGCTTCTTTATGTATTGTTTTAAGAGGTAGGATGGGAATCAAGATCATGAGAACACACAACCATATAATTCCATTAAACCATATCTGATTTTCAAACCAATGAACTATCTATTATGTGTAATGAATTCAAAATTAACTCCTTATTTAATAATTTTAATAACATTACTTTCCTTTTTAAATTATTAAACACTTAAAATTGAGTTATTTTCTTAAAATAGTTTTTCGAACGATCCCTCTATATTAGTATTTTTTTTAAAAAAAATACATACTCTAAACCTATCAACACTCTTTCAGGGACATCATAGGGTCTTCTCAATACTATAAAATCGTATTTTAATCATAATCAATTTGACATGTCATGAAAAAATGATCAGTAGAAACAAATTATTGTTACCAAGGTGAGAAGTTTCCTTCGGTAGGCTAGGTTAAATTAAAGGTTTGTACCTGATTTGTACATAGTGGTAGAAAATTTTTTAGATATGATTCGAAATGGGTATCCATTCATGTGGATAGAAATGTGAAAACTGTTCATTAATGATTTGAGTCAGAGGATTATTAGCACTCTCATGTTGAGAATTATAGATGTGGGTGTCATGTACATAGTGTTCTGCGATGCATCGGGGATATGGATTGGCTATTTTCTAATAAAGATGAAGGCAGTGATTGTATATGGTTAATGTTAGTTTTGACCAAATAAGAATAACTATGAAACCCATTATCTTTTTATAGAAATTTTATTCTTCTCAATGAATATTTGGTGACACTACTTGATGGGTGAGAGGTTTATCATCTACTCGGACCACAAGATTCTCGAGTATATCCTTACCTAGAATGATCATAACGTCTGATAGAGGTGATTTCTAGTGTAAATTCATGTCTATGAATTTTAGATTACATAAAATCGTGGGAAGGTGAATGTGGTGGCTGATGCTATTAGTTATATGTCTTATTATTACTTATTGGCTGAGATTTCGGGGTGGTTAGCCTTGTAATAGTTGTCCTCGGTGGAGAAGGATAGTTCATCATATCTACAGTCAATGGTTGTTATCGAAAAAAATTTACAACATTTCACGGATTATCTATATAGAGATATTTAATATGAGGCATTACATATTCTGGAATTTTGGCCATTCATTCTGCTGTTCGGACTGCTAACTGTATCCAAACAGGGGCTATGAAAAATGATGTTGATGATTTTACACTGCTTAGAGCTCTTGGTGTTAACAACAGGGAGAAAAAGCCTCGAATGATGAAGCATGTCAGATGGATCCCTCCAATTTCACACTGGCTAAAAGTGAATGTTGATGGTGCAGCATCTGGGGCACCCAGCCCGGCTGGCTATGGAGGAGTATTCCGCACACATAGGGGGTTCGTTAAAGGATGTTTTTATCATTACATTGTGAATGTAGTTTCTATTGAAGCGAAGCTATGGGCGATCATTAAAGATATCAGGTACGTTGTCTTCCTGGATGGCATGATATTTGGATTGAATCAGATTCATCCACTATTGTGCAAATTCTTTGAGAGCGATTCCGAAATGTTCCATGGAGGATGCTCTCGGTGTGGGTGGAGTGCCTTCGGCTTGCGGACTCTATTTCTGTGGAAGTTCTTCATGTCTATCGTGAAGCAAACCAGGTTGCAGATGTTCTCTCCAAATGAGAGATTATAGAGGTAGGGTCAAGTTGGTCCTTCATTACGCCTTCTTTTTGCGACATCTTTGTTCAAGCTGATTTACGTGGTGATGTTTATACACGTCTTTGTAAATCACCTTCCTGAACTTGCCTGTACTCTTGCTTTTTATTTTTAATTTATTTTGAAGGAGCAGGATTTTTCGCCTGTCTTCGGATTTTCTTGGTATTCTGTAATCCATTGGCCATTTTCTTGATTGATATAATGATGGTGGTGAGCACGCTATCCTTTTTAGAGGGTTGATGATGGTTCCCTTGATGTTGTATGAGGAATCGATTAGAGAGTTTCAAACATCCCCATTAGCGGTACATAAAGGAGTTGAAGAAAAGTAATAGTAACTCCAAAATTAGTTTTCATGGTGTGACATGTAGATCTGTTCAATAGATTTCATCTCTTAATACCTCAGTTTTCAGCATGTGAAGGTTGAGCATGAGGTTCCAGCGGGTTTAGCTCAACCCCTTGAGGTTTAAGATTTGAAGTGGGATAGTATATTCATTTACTTCATGTAAAGGATAACATTTATATATATGGGACATGATTCAATATTGTTTATCATAGACTAAATAACCATGTCAGGACACTTCATATCCATTCAAGAGAATATTTCATTTTAGATAATGAGATGATTTTACATAAAATAGATAGTATAAATCCATAGATATCCCTTGATTGTCATATCAAAAAGTGATTCTTCTTCAATATAAGGATTATGGAGAGGATTAGAAAAGGCCATTTCAACTCAGTTGAATTTAAGGACAACGTTTCACCCCCAAATAGTGTGCCAGACTAAGCATGCCATTCAGGTCTTGGAGGATATAGTCCAGGATTAGATGATGGATTTTCGATGTAGTTGGTCAGATCACATAGGATTAGTTGAGTTTGTGTACAAAACAACTACAATTGTGAAATTCATATGGTACCAATCAAGGCCATTTATGAGAGACCCTACATGTTATTACATTCTCAGACTGATCTTGGAGAGTCTGCAGTCATGGGCCCAGTGTTGGTGTGATCTATTATAGAGAAGCCTCAGATCATCCCAGAGTAGATGAGAACTACCCATAGTTGTAAGATGTATTAGAAAGGCTTAAGATAGATACTATTTTTTTAATTAGGGAGACTGTGTGGTTTAGAAGGTCTCACCACGTTGTGGATTACATTGATTTGGATGATGTTGTAACCTATCTTGAAAATTCATTGGCACCTTCCAAAATGATATGTAGAGTTGAATAGGTGGAATAATTCATGGATCTACCATTGTAGTTGTACCAGGTACGTGATTTCATCCAAATGTAATAGCTAATAAGGCACATGCATGAATTATCACATGTTATCAACTAGTGTGAGCTAGACATCAAGTATATAACTTCCTTTGCTGAGTTCCCAATGCAAATCAAAGATTGGCATGAGAGAATCCTTCATGTGTGGTCGATTCCCCTTGTGTATGTCCAGTTGTAGCATAGGAATCATCATGAGAGAATCTTGGAATGGATGAATCATAGGCAATTCTAGTACCCTCATCATTTTGAGTAGGTTATTCACTTTTCTAGACAAAATCACTATGGTGGGTAGAATGTAACAACCCTGATTTTTTCATTTATTATTTTTGGATATTATATGGATTATATTCAGAGTTAGGAACTGAGATTTAATGTTATTTTAGGGTATATTGGGTGCAGAATTCATACATTATAAATATAAAAAAAATATATTATGTTCACGAAATTTTCCCGAATAAGTATAATAACATGCTAATGGGAGATTTGATCCATAATATGAGGGAACCATTGTGTTCTTTAAATTAGTTTTCCCATGTTGAGATATAAACTTAGTCTGCATTGTGTTTTTTTGAAAATAAATTCATTGGAATGGATTATGAAAATAAAAAAAATTATTTATTTTATTTAAAACAACAAAGAAACTCACCCACTTAAGAATTTAATGTCCAATTTTTAGGGCTAGAATCATTTCCCGAAAAATTTGAGAGAAATTTTTGGGGAGAATTTTTTATGATATCTTGGACGTTAACCACATCTCAAGATATAATTGAGGATCAATGCTCTATCTGAGTTCACAGATATCTCCAATGACATCAATGCATGACATTTCTTTACCAATGATCAATCCAAACACTATGTATGATGTTTTATTTCTACAATTAAACCCCTTCTATTATCCAACCTGAATACCGACCAATTCTAGAATAAAAAATGATTCAAAAAATCGATGGTATATTTAGTTGATGGATTTGTTTTCTGTTCATTGATTTTTATCCTACTTCATTCTTAAAAATCTACAAAAAATATAATTTCCAAACAAATAAATATTAAGGTTCGTTACTTACATCTTGTGGCTTTTATATTTCCCCTTAATTTATTAACACATTCATCGTAGGAAATATCATTAGGCCATGGATTGATTAATACCTAGTATTCAATCATTTTTTTTAACAGTATTCATTGAAATGGATATGTACTAAGGGTGTAGTTCATGATCAATTGTATGAACAAGGTGTGGTGACAGCTTATTATGACTGGAGGTTAATCAGAATAGATATTCCAGTTCCCATTCTTCTCGGTATTGATGTGTGATGGTGAAATGAGACTCGAATGAAGTGTCTCTCGAGTATATCTGAACCCGAATCCAAGTGATGGATGGTGTAAAGGGTCAAATAACCTCGATCGATGATTCCAGGATATGGATGGTGGCAATGTCGGTGTGAGAAGATGACATAAAGAAAAAAACAAGTGGATCTTATAATTCTTGTGTTACATAGTGTATAATCCTGAATTTCACACCATGTTGGACCCCCTGTGCAGTGCAAGGTTTTCTGTGTAGAGATAAATATCACACACTATGTAGCCAATATCACATGCATTGTGACCCATGTTAGAGGCTCAGTGTGTATCTTAGAGGATATATAAGAACATGTAGTCCAAGTACACACAAACACACCCATGACCCATGGTATAAGGGCATGGAAAGACAACAAATGAATGTTTATTGGATATATCAACATTCCATGTGCTCTTGATATATTCCATATATAGGAATATTTATATGTAATGTGAGGCGACATGATACCAGTTGATTAGGGGTTGGGTGGCACATTGTTTACCCTTAGTACATGCGGTGTACCCCCTTTTATGTTGTTTATAGCCCGTTATTTCATTAGTCTAGACCCGTATAGGTTGACTGTATTGCTTTTGGTACATTCCCCCAAGGATACGGTGGCGAATTAAATCTGCATCATAGGATTGTGATACCCTCAAGAGGATGAGTCCTAGGTAGTGTTCATGGTGTCCCTCCATGAGATTGGAGATTGACTGTCTTTCAATCTATACACCAGATAGGGTTTTTGAAAATGGTGTGAACTCTATGAGTCCGGTGTTAATCATCTATCTAGCAGGCACTAATGGTAGGTTTTGTAGTACCATTGGAATATGATCCACTGCATTTTTTATTGATCCAGATTGCATTATTGTTGTCCCCTATAAATCCTAGGTGTGGCCCCCTATCTGAGTATCGATGTTTTATGAAACTGTTATGATTTCATGGGAATTGCACAATTCACCATGACCTATAAGATGATTGTATCCTATGATATTATGGATTGTGCAGTAGATTCTCTTGGAAGAAGAATTACTATGAGCATAATATTATGGATGCCAGGTTTGTTGTGATAGCCTTGATGTAGAGTGTCCTTCTTGAGTATATATTAGTTTCCCATTTTGTGTATCGATTCTATGACTTTATTATGATGTAAATATTAGAGATGTTTTTTTCTATATTTTTTGAGGTTAGCTACTTGGTATTGATATAATAAACCCTATATGGGATCTTCATATATGTTTCTTTTCTTATGCACATGACGACACTTTTTATATCATTGTTGCGATTAACAGCGTTTTTTTAGCGTTGTTAGAAACCGATTTGTGCACTATTAAAGGGCATATGTGTAGTAGTGGATTGTCAGGTCCAGTGTTTGATTCATGTTGGTTGCAGGTTTTTGCCAAGTTAATTTCACCACTGTGCAATTTAACGCCTTGGCAGTGCATGATAGCTTGGGAGGCCAATTTTACGTAGTTGGGTTGCGGTCATCATTTGAGACTCGTGGCTTGGTACACCTGTAAGGGAATAAGCTATGCTGGGAAAGGAAAAGCATTAATTGCATATTCCGGCTAAGGTTTTTGTTCAAAACTAAGTAAATAAATAAATAAAAATCTAAAACGATAATATTAGTAATTTATTATTTGTGAATATGTTTGCCTATATAAAATTGAATTAATTTCATATATATATATATATATACGTGTAAAATTATTATTTGACAAATTGAGTGCAACATATTTAATCATTTTTTAATTAATAAATAAATATTTATTATTTGATGTATATGTCAAATTGAAAAAACAAATGTCATTGATAAAACAAAATGTTATTAAATGTCTATTAATATTAATTAGTCAATATTTTTAATTAATATTAATTTTTAATTAAATTATAAATCATTTGTCACTGAATATATGATATATAAATATGATTTAAATGTTCAAAAAACAATCATAACATACCGAAAATGCATTACTTGTCTTCCCTTCCCTTCAAAAAATAACATTGATTTTACCGGGTAGCTCATCTTAAACATCCAAAATATATCTATCAAACAAATTAAAACTCAAACTTTAAACTCCAAACATGTCACAAAACGTTTTCATCCAGTGTTTAACAAAACAAAACCCAACAATTCCCACATAAATATACATTTTTTTTTTAAATCGTAAAAAACCCATTATCTTCCCGGGCGATGAACAGACGTCGCAGCATTTTATCTGATGGTTCCGGACTGCACTACACCCCGCCCATGCCTTCCCACCGCGTCCGCCCTACCCGCTCGGAGCGGAATCAGTCTGGAGCAGAACCACCGCCCAACTCCCTTCCCGCCGCCGCCGCCGCCGCCCGTCACCGCCGCCACGGATCGGGTCGTGGCCAGCGCCGAGACCGAGCGGGGCCTCCGCTTGGGTTCTGTTCAGAAACAACTAGCACCTCCGCTTCCGTGTCCTGTGAATACATGAAGAAGAAGATGAAGAACGGAGGGTTCCGGGGAGTTTCGGTGTATCTTCAGGACAGATGTAAAAGAAGAATTCAAGGATGGTATTGTTTAGTTTTTTATTTTCCATTTTTAGACGGAGAGAATTTCGATGAAAGTCGGCAGACCAATCGCCCGACTCCACGTGGGAGCCACGGATTCGTCCCCGTCGCCTACACGTTCCCACGTCCGTGTCGGTCCGGCACGAGTTCTTTGTCCAAAAGTGAAATTATCGGATGCCCGGTTGTTTTTTAATGGATTTAAAAAAAAAATTACTCCATAAACGTGAACTCGTTCACTCTTTCTGCCATCCCCAGAAGCGTGAACCCGTTTATATTTCCCGGATCCATCATTGAACTGGTTCACGCTTCTTTCGTTCCTTTTGTTTTAAAAAATATATTATATTTTATATCTTTTGTTGTATGTATATACACACGTAGTATCAATGCAGAGGACTACCACAAATCGTGTTTTTACGGGTGATGGCATTTAATAACACTAGATAAAAAAGGGGGTATTTTTATTTGTGTTCCCAAAAAACGGTGATAAATGGAGGACTTTTAACATCCCTAAATTTTTATCATGGTTTCTTCTCTAAAGGTCATATTGAATAATTTAATTTATATATAAATTTTTATAAATTTTTAAATAAGATTTATATTAGAATGGGTATATATATGCGTGTGTGTATGTATATGTAAATATAATATATAAATATGATTTATATAAATTTTAATAAAAAATGAATCTTATTTTCATAATTTTATATATAAAAAATCATCAAATTTATATTAGTCAAAATGTTTTAGTAGTTTATTTATATACATTAATTACAAAATGTGTATATAATTAAAATAAATATAATATTTTAATATTTTATTTAAACAATTATATAATATATAAATGGATATATTTATTTAAATATATATTGATATTGATATTAAATAATTTAAAATATATGTACATTTATAACTGTATGCATTTATGTGTATGTGTGTATATGTGCACGCGTATGTGTGTAGATGTCTATGTGTATATTTGTATGTTTGTCATGTGTGCATGTATGTCTAAATGTTACGATTTCGCTTTTTAATATTTTTGAAATTTATTTAATATTATTTATTCATTTATTATTATATATTCATTAATAATTTTAAAAATATATTTATTTATTTTGTAATATTTATTTATACATATTTTACCAAGACGGCGCGAACCATGGGAACACATGGTTCTGAAATTTATTGAAAATAAAATTACCACAAAGTACAAAAGAAGATAAGGAGTGAAAACAAGGGACAATCCACTTCACAACAACCCAATTATTCATCTATGAGATCGGTCACCGCCCCGACCTCTCGAATGACGGTCATCCTTCATGTTTTAGGCTACTCTCATGTCTCATCATCCATATTATCATCTAGTGGAGTGAGATCCTCAAGAGGCGAAGGATCTTGTTCTCAGATGCAACCGGTTTATCCTCACTATTACACAAACCACTTTTAACATCACTAGAAAAAGTCATCAACACCGCTAAAAAACAATGTTAATCTAAGCGTTCTTAAAAAGGGGTTACTATTGTCAATGCTAACAAAAGCGCTGATAAGAACTCATTTTATCAACACTAAAAAAACACTGATAAAAATCAAAAAATATATTTTTTAAAATCTCAAAAAAAATAATCAGAGCTAGAGGACCACCGCTTTTATCAGTGCTCGAAGCCCCCTTTAACACCACTATGCTCCCCCCCCCAACATTGCTTCACCCACCAGCGCACCCCTACCTCCCTCTGGATTCAAACACAAGACCTCTCTCTTGCGTGTCTGAACCCTTACCACACCTCCATATTGCTTTGTTCTCCATTTTATAATTATATATATATACCTAGTTATATTTTTTATCCATATGTTTATTTGTATATCAATATATATATGTGTGTGATTATTTTTAAATACAATTATAAAATAAGTTTTGTGTGTGTGTGTATAAAAAAATAAAAAAAATACATACATATATATATAATATGCATAAATACAAATATATTATATATGTGTGTATCTATAAATATAATTATACATACTTTTATTTATTTACATATATTATATATTAATATTTATATACATATATTAGAATATATAGATAATATATATCGGTTTGTTAATACAAACACACAAACACACACACACATTATATATGTATATAAATAATCATATATTTTTAATTTAAATAAAATTAATATTATTTTTTATTTAAATATGGTTTATATATTTAAAAAGATATTTTATATGCAAATATGTTTACATATTTATTTATAAAATTTAATTTTTATGTGTAAATATATACAAATATGTATATATGTGTATATACTTAATTATAAATAACGATACATTATGAAAAATGACAAAATTTGAAAATCATAATATCCTTATGAGTATAAGCCTTGAAAATAAATTGAGTCGCCACTGAAAAAATGCAATAAAACCACCTTAAATAAGGCTGAAAATCCATCAAATGTTAAAAAATGGGGGTACCCCTACTAAAAACTCAGAGTCATAACAGTGTCATGAGCAACAATGGACTCTTTCATCTTATTCTGAGTGTTGCAAACTACCAGCATCGGTCACAACAGAGGGCCGCTGTCTCCGCCGCTCTACCTCCCTATCTTCGTCGCCGCTGTGCGTCATCTCCGTCGCTCTCCCTCCCTGCCACCGCAGGCCGTCTCCGCCTCTCTCCCTCCCTACCGCCATCATCGACCCTCTCCCTCTATGGTGTTGTGTGTCATCATTGTCGTGCGCCATCTCTGCCATCGTCGTCACATGCCATCTCTGCCACCGTCATCACGCGCCGTCGCTCTCCCTCCCTGCCGCTGTCTATGTCGCTCTCCCTCCCTGCTGCCGCCACCATCGTCCCTCCCTGCCGCTCTCCCTCCCTGAAGCCGTCGTTGTCACGCGCCGTCTCCGCCGGTGTCTCGCGCCGTCTCCGCCAGTGCCGCGCACCGTCTCCGCCGCTCTTACCTCACTATTATTGTTCCCACAACCCCCCCCCCCTGTCGTTGCCGCACGCCATCTCCACCACTCACCCTCCCTGTCGCCGTCGCCGCCACCCGCCTTCTTCGCTGCTCTCCCTCCTCACCGTTGTAGCACGTCGTCTTCGCCGCTGTCGCGCCCCGTCTCCGCCGCTGTCATACGCCGTCTCCGCTGCTCTTCCTCACTATTATTGTTGCCGCAACTCTCACCCCTGTCGTTGTCGTACACCATCTCCACCACTCACCCTCCCCGTTGCCGCCGCCGTTGCGGGACGTCTCCGCCGTTCTCCCTCCTTGCTGTCGTCGTCGCCGCTCTCCCTCCCTGCCGCCACCATCGCCGCACGCTGTCTCTGCCGCTTTCCTTCCCTGCCACTGCGGGCCGTCTCCACCACTCTCCCTCCCTGCCGCCGTCGCCGCCCCTCTCCCTCCCTGCCGCCGTATGCCGTTGATGTCGTGCGTTGTCTCTACCGTCATCGTCGTGCGCCATCTGTGCCGCCGCCGCTCTCCCTCCCTGCCACCGCTACCGTCGTCCCTCCCTTCTGCTCTCCCTCCGCGCCATTGCCGCCGCCGCGTGTCGTCTCCGCCACTCTCCCACCTTGTCGCCGTCACCGTTGTGTGCCATCTCCACCACTCACCCTCCCTGCCACTGTCGTCGTCGCGCATGCTGCCGCATTCACCGCCACAGGTCGTCTCCGCCGCTCTCCCACCCCACTGCCGTCACCGTTGTGCACCGTCTCCGCCGCTCTCCCTCCCCAACCGCCGTCACCGCCGCGGGCTATCTTCGCCGCTCTCCCTCCCTATCGTCGTTGCTCTCCCTCCATGCCGCCACCGCCACCGTGCGTTGTTGTCGTTGCTTTCCCTCCGTGTCGTTGTCGTCGCCGCTCTCCCTCCCTGCCACCGTCGCCAACTCTATCGCTCTCTCTCCGTACTGCTGTTGTCGTCGCTCTCCCACCCTGTCGCCATTGTCGTCATGCGCCGTCTCCGCCGCTCTCCCTCCCTATCGCCGCCACCGCCAAGCCTCTTCTTCTCTGCTCCCCCTCCCCACTGCTGCGTGTGGTGCGCTCTCTATCCGTCGCGCACTCGCCCTCACTATATATCTCTCTCTTTCGGACAAATTGACATCATCCGTTAAATGTTGATTTTTAGTTTTTATTTGGTTGTTTTTAATTTTCTCAAAGTATTTGAACGTCGCCTCATCTCCCTCGTACCTTTGGAAGGATTGTGAAAGTTTGGGTGACTGATACTTGTCATACGTGACATTTTATCATCAATAATTATCGGTCACCCGAACTTTCCAGCTCCTTCTACAACATTGATGTGAACATCTATCGTGACCTAGGTTTTTAATATACAATTATATGTATATTTTTTCATATGGTTTGAACGTTCGGCACACACAACAATCTTCATTATGGTGTAACTAGTATCCCACATCATAGTCGCTGGAGCATCCAAAACCCTTGTATCTGTTGATTTGATCAACTCCACTATGTAGCAATAGCCTACGCCACAAACCTAACTCCCATGGAAATCATTTTGCTCCTATGTTCTTCCATGGTACAGCCTAAACAGCTTCACCGCAACCTCTCCGCAAGCATCCAAGTCTTCTCCTCTAGCTACGGTGCAACCATATATTTTCATTTTTGATATATTTACATATGAAACATGATTTTATAATTGTTTTTGTTATAATTGTTTTATAATGATTATTTCTATAAGAATTTATTTATTAGTATACTTATATTACAACGATCATATATATATATATAATTCGTAATGTTCATAGCTAATACTCCTCCCAATCTCTTTCCTTTAGCCATTGTTGGTTCACCCTCTCCCCCACCTTCGCGTTCATTTTCACTCATTCATCATTATTTCTCACTCTAATTGCATGGAGGTCCTAGGTGTTCACCACAAAAACACTGCCCACTTATCATGTAAGGTGGTGACCGCAAATGATAAGTAGGCAGTGTTTTTGCAGTGCACAGATGGTGATTGGATCCAAGTTCTAAGTATACCTCTTGCTCCCATGAATTAAAATCAAACAATTTTGTCCATTTTCTTCCATTACGAGGCAGAAAAACCCCAATCATTTTAATATCTTCTGATTTGTTTGTATTTTTTTTAGGAATTGTGAAATGAGTATAATTTAGTTTGTATAATTTTCTCCAATTTTTTATATTTATAGCGCTTGATAAAAATTATTTCACGATACTTTCAATACTTGTACACATACTCTTTATTTATATGCATTATTTTTTGTTTTAAGTTTGTTCTTAATAATTTTATCTTGTTATGACATTAATAAGTTTTTATATTTTTTTAACATTTTTATTATATATATTTTTTATGGATACCGATTTGTTATATATTTTACACATGTGATATGACATAAACACATGAGTTATGCACATGGATTAGAAATGTAGAATGAATTATCACGTACGAAATAACTCGACGTTATGACATAACCAGAACAAGGGTGACGTCAATTGCTTACATGTCGTCACAAGTTTATATTACATCACAACCCAACACATCTTCCATGACCACCAACAGAGTACGACTATGTCGACACAAGATATGTCATTACTCCAACACCAACTTAGCTAACAAAATCAATCCAACACAATGAGCACTACGATGCTCGACTCCTCCACTGTTTTTGAACTCCAACCAGCTACACTACATGTTGAGTATTTAACACTAGTTTATCTTCTTGACATTGTTTTTCATTCTCTAACAATTAATGGTACTTGAAGTCGTTTAAAGGTGCTTGATGCTAGCCCAAAGGATATTGTAGTTCACGAAAATGATAGTTGGTTTATACAGTACTTTACCAAGTCAAAGAAGAGAAGTATTTTTTTTGCATTAATTATTAATGAAGGAATTAAATGAAGACTACATAGATATAAATATAGATACATTATTGCATATCTTGAACTTGGTTTTTAAATGTTGTTCTTAACAATGGGATTCTCCGAATGGTATTTTCAAAAGTTGGTCGTCCTTCCAAATTACAATGCCTCAGTTGACTTGTTTTACTTTCATGCCATGTTTTATAAAAGGTGATTTAATTATTTAAATCCTTGTTATGATGATAGTGATGGTTTTTAATGCCTCTCGGGTTGTTTAAAATTTTTTTACTTTGTTTTAATAAATGTAATGTTTTAAAGTGGCATGTGTCGTTTAATGAATTGAATTGCTTGGCATGGGTTGTTAAAAGCCCCCTTTGATAAAATGTGAACTGCCTGAAATGAGAATGGAACATGGGAACCCAAATCGAGACTTCTGGTTCATTTGATTTAAATTCAAGAGATTCTTTAAATGAATATTTATGAATGACCTTTTATGGGTTCCAAGCTCAAACTTTATGTGTATTTATTTATTTTGTTAAATATTAATATTACTGAATCAAATAGGATGGATATGAATAAAAAATGGATGGATGCCAATCGTATAACAAAAGAGTATGAGGATGAGGTGAAAGTGTTCATCAAGTTTGTAAAAGATCATGCATATGACCCTTCTCAAATCCTTTATCCGTGTTTATGTTGTTGTTATTCAAGACTAATTAGTCAAGAGGAGTTGGAAGAACACTTGATCCGTCACAGAATAGATTGAGGTTATAAATGTTGGACTAAACACAGGGAAAACTGAATGTAGCTAGTAACTAGGATAAGAATGTGTTTTATGGATCATCTGATATGATTACAAGTGTGAAAAAATGATGAAGGTCATATCGAGGACGTGATTACATGTGTGAACGATGATGAAGATCGTATTGAGGAAATGGAAGTGATAGTTGAAGATGAACTTTGTGATTTTTCAAAATTGTTTGAGAAGTTAAAGAGTTGTGCAAAGATGTCATTGTATGCTGGTTATACTAAATATACAACATTGTCATCCATATTGAAGATCTATAATTTAAAATCTGTCAACAGATGGAGTGACACCGGTTTTACTCAACTACTTTCTCTCTTGTATGATAAGATCCTAGAAGATAATAAGCTTCCCTGCTGAACATACGACACTAAACAAATGTTACGTTCAATGGGTACGATCTCTGAAAGAACACGTGCCTTTCCAAATGACTGTATACTTTTCGCAAGGACCAAAAATCACTTAAAAAATGACCAAAGTGTGGTGCTTCTTGATACAAGAAAGATGAGTCGGGTCCTACGAAAGTTGTATGTTACTTTCCAATCATTCCAAGGTTTAGACAGCTATATAGAAGTGAGGAGACTACAAGATAATTGATATGGCACACAGATACAATAAATAAAGACAGGAAACTTCATCACCTGGAAGACTCTCGTTAGTAAAAGAGAATTGATCACGAGTATCCTGAATTTAGAAACGAGTCGAGAAACCTTCTTCTTGTGCTATCTCCTAACTTCCCCTTCAGAACTGTAGCCCTTCCTAGGCAATAGAGTCTCACCCTTTTTCACCTTCGTGAGCTCTGAAGTCTAAGACTTCTTCTCCTTCATGTTAAATCCACATTGTTGAGTCTCCCCTGATGCGCCAACCTTTGGTGTCACCTTCGAATGAACAATCTATTCTCCTTGGAAAGCATCTTAAGCATCACCCACAATGCCACCCTTTAGAACATCCTTTTAGGATGCACCTTGCACTAAAGCGCCTTGTGAGGCAGAAATTCTAAAATGAATAAAAATTACCAATTAAAAACAAAATTCTAAAATGAATATTACAGATTGAATAAATTACAGAAATATTATGTCTGTATGTATTTTTATAGTAATTGTGTATATGTGTGAGTGAAATTAATGTAACGCAGGTTTGATGTATGTAAATCACAATTGTATTAAAAACATATTATATGCTAATCAATAAATATAAATAAATATTAAAAATGAATAAAAATACGAAAAAAATAAACAAATAAAAATTCAAAATGAATAAATTTAATATATATCCATAAACACATCTCAATTAAAAAAATAATAAATAGTATATATTAAGTATAAATATTAAAAATGAATAATAATTAAAAACATAATATATTAAATATTAAATATTAATAAATAAAATCTAAAATGATAATATTAGCAATTTATTATTTGTGTATGTGTTTGGCTCTATAAAATTGAATTAATTTTGTATATATACATGCAAAATTATTATTTGACATATTAAGTGTAACATATTTAATTATTTTTTAATTAATAATTAAATACTTATTATTTGACGTATATGTCAAACTAAAAAAACAAACGACATTGATAAAACAAAATGTTATTGAATGTCTATTAATATTAATTAGCCAATATTTTTAATTAATATTAATTTTAATCAAATTATAAACTCAGTCACTAAATATATGACACATAAATATGATTTATATTACATTCGTATTATATAAATAACATTTAAAAATATATATATTCCGACATAAATATACAGATTTTTTTTTAAACAAAATCGTAAAAAACCCATTATCTTCCCGGCCGATGAACAGACGTCGCAGCATTTTATCTGATGGTTCCGGACTGCACTGCACTCCGCCCATGCCTTCCCTCCGCCCTACCCGCTCGGAGCGGAATCAGTCTGGAGCAGAACCACCGCCCAACTCCCTTCCCGCCGCCGCCTCCGCCGTCCGTCGCCGCCGCCACGGATCGGGTCGTGGCCAGCGCCGAGACCGAGCGGGGCTTCCCAGTCCCTCCGGTGTTTGGGTAATAGCGGGCGCGTGGGGAGGCGCAGGAGGAGAGCGAGGAGGAATACGATGATGAAGAAGAAGAGGTGGAGGATGAAGAATCGCAGTAGGAGAGGGCGTGGTCCATGCGACGGCGGAAGGAGAGGGCGGCGGAAGCTCCTCCGGCAGAGGCTAGCTTGGCCAGGCGGTCCCGGAGGCAGAGGGAGCAGACGCCGGGGGATTGGCGGTGCTTGGGGTGCCTCCGACACGCCTCCGCTCCCACTCTGCCCGTCTTCCGGGATGATTTTCTCCGGCGGATCCCATAGTTTTCCATTTTCATGATGCTTGGGTTCTGTTCAGACCTCCGCGTCCGTGTCCTGTCAATATATGATCAAGAAGATGGAGAAAGGAGGGTTCCGGGGAGTTTCGGTGTATCTTCTTCTGGACAGATGTAAAAGAAGAATTCAAGGGATGGTATTGTTTAGTTTTTTATTTTTCATTTTTTGACGGAGAGAATTTCGATGAAAGTCGGCGGACCAATCGCCCGACTCCACGTGTGAGCCACGGATTCGTCCCGTCGCCTACACGTCCCCACGTCCGTGTCGGTCCGGCACCAGTACTTTGCCCAAAAGTAAAATTATCGGATGCCGGGTTGTTTTTAAATGGATTTTTTTTAAAAAAAATAGAAAATGGGTCTCCGTGAACGCGTTCACTCTTCAGCCTTCCCTCGGAACCGTGAACCCGTTTATATCTCCTGCATTCACCATTGAACCGGTTCACGCTTCTTCCGTACCTTTTGTTTAAAAAAAAAATGATTTCTTTTATATCTTTTGTTATATGTATGTGTCTACACGCACATAGTACCAATCAAGAGGACTATCACAAATCTAGTTTTAAGGAGTGGTGACATTTAACAACATTAGATAAAAATCACTCATAAAGGTTGTGATTTTATCAGTGATCCTAAAAAATACTGATAAATAGGAAACTTTTAACATCGTTGAAAAAACATTGATAAAAGTACTATTATTTATCAATGCTTTTTTTAGTGGTGATAAAAATTACATCTTTTATTTATGGTTTTTTTTTTTCTAGCACTGATAAAGGTAGTAGTGAGTAATTTAATTTATATATAAATATTTATATATTTTTAAATAAGATTTATATCACAATCATCACCACAAAATCAGGTTTATGTAGCGCCACGCTTTAACAGTCCTAAAAAAAAGTACTGGGAGTTACTTTTATCAGCGCTAAAAAAAACAGTGATAAATGGCACTTTTAACTGCGTTAAAAAAAAGCACTGTTAAAAATATTCATTTATCAGTGTTTTTTTAGCGCTAATAAAGGTGCCCCATTATCAGCGCTTTTTTAGCATTGTTAAATGAGCCCCCTTTATTAGCGTTTTTTTATTAGCGCCGATAAATGAGGTTCTTTATTTAACACTTTTGTTACTAGCGTTGTTAAAGGGTATATTTCGGAAAAAAATCATTAAAAATAATATTTTTTTTTTGAGAAAAGATAAGATATATTACTGATCAATCAAACCAGACCTACAAAGCCAATCAGGAAACGAGTCCACCCAACAATAATCACCCCAAGATTTCCCGAAACGAGTCAAACAATGAGCTTCTATATTCCCTCCTCGCTTGATAAAAGAAAATTTGCATGCAGTAAAGCCTTCAGTTAATGACCAGATCTTCCTCAAGATAAGTCCATACGGCTGAGATGCATCGTCCTTCGAAGCAAGAACGTTCACCACTTCGAGGCAGTCAGATTCCACCAAAACCTTGGGCCAATTTTTTGAACGGGCAAAAATGATCACATGGAGGATGGCAGAGGCCTCCGCCACCACAGGGCTCCATGAGAAAGGCACAGCCCGACACTGAGTTTCCACAATCTGGCCAAAACTATTATGAGCAATGAGTCCAATACCGACCCTGGAATAAACAGAGACAATAGCATCTGTATTAATCTTGAGAAAACCCTCAGAGGAGGGGGGGGGGGAGAGACCAACAAGGAGCCGACTGCCGAGTGTTGCTCAAAGGAGGCACTTAATCATTATTTTTTCAACCGTTCATCCATTCCTTAGCCCTATCCATCCAAAGACGATCATGGATCGCCTTCATTTGGAAAATGCGATCATTTTGTCGAGTCCACACCAACCAAGCAATTGTGCAGATCAACCCCACCACTCTCGGTTCAAGAGAAGCCACCCATTTAACCAAATTTTGGATCAGCCCAATCGAAAGATCAAAGAGCAAACCAAAATCCGGTTTCCATGCTTTCCACACCCCTTCCACCCCACGACAGGAAAGAATTGCAAGCAAAGGGGATTCCACCTCCTGGAGGCACAAAGGACAGGTGTCATCCTCTGCCAAATGTCGTCGCACAAAAAAGTCACGGGTTGGGAGAACCCCAGAGCATATCTGCTACCAAAAAATTTTCACCTTAGTGGGGGCAGTGAGCGCCCAGATAATCTTCCATTGAAAATCAGGAAAGGCCTGAGCCACTCCTTGGACCCACATTTTGTAACCCGAGCGGACATAATATCTGCCATGAGACTCCTCGGTCCAGTAAAGCTGGTCACTGCCCATCCCTGGTGTGAGAGGAATACTTAGGATGAGCTGACGGTCAACCTCATTAAACCAGCTGAAATGCTTCCCGCGATCCCAGTCCTCAAGCGAGTCATTGATCAGATCTCTTACCCTTGCATCTTTGAAACCAAGAACAATTATCAAAGAGACCTTATGGTTAATGTCATTTGCCAGCCAGAAGTCCTTCCAAACATGAACATTATGCCTATTAGCAATTCTCCAGACGCAACCCATGTCAAGGAGGGATTTTGCGCCCCAGATGCTTCTCCACAAAAAACTCGGTCTTGGCCCCAACTGGGCATGCAAGAAGTCAGAATGAGGGAAATATTTTGCTCGTAGAACCTTTGAGAACAGAGCATATGAATGGGAGAGGAGGTGCCATCCTTGCTTTGCCAGAAGAGCCTCGTTAAACCATTTGAGATTCCTAAAGCCAAGGCCCCCACAAAATTTTGAAACGCACAACTTCTCCCAAGACATCCAGTGTGAGTTATGTTTTCCTTCATAAAAGCCCCACCAAAAATTGGCCAACCGGGGGTGGATCTTATCGACGAGAGTTTCCGGGAATTTAAACAGCGACATAGCATAAGAAAGGATTGCTTGGGCCACTGACTTCACGAGAACTTCCTTTCCCGCCTTGGAAATCTTCTTACTAGACCAAAGGCAAATCAGATTATCCACCCTGTCCATAATTGAGGCGAACACTTGTTTCTTTGACCTACCAACAAGGGTCGGGAGACCAAGGTACTTAGGATGCTTCTCAAGCAGCGGAAAACCACACATTCTCTGCAGCTCCTCTCTCTTTACTTGTGAGATGCCTTTACTGAAAGATAACTCAGATTTCGAAGGATTAAGACGTTGCCCAGAAGCCCTTTCGTACAGATTGATGATATGCAACACTGAACTGCATTCTTGCAGGGTAGCACGAGCAAAAAGAAGGCTATCATCTGCAAAGAAGAGATGGAGATAGGGGGAATTTCTACATACCTTAGCACCATGGATAATTCCTTGATCTGTCTCCTTCAAAAGGAGGTGAGAAAAAACATCATCCACCAGAATGAAGAGATAAGGTGACAGGGGATCCCCTTGTCTCAAACCTCTCGACGGTTTAAAGCTCACTGAAGGGGCCTCATTAATATTAATTCTGTAGGAGACAGACGTAACACAATTCATGATATTAGAAACCCATCTCGTCCCAAAGCCCAACTTAGAGAGAACAAGTTCAAGAAAAGGTCATTCAACTCTGTCATAAGCTTTTATCATATCTAATTTCATTCCATGATGCCTCTCTTAGAAGAGGAACGAGTTTTCATAGAGTGAAAAACTTCAAAAGTGATGGAAGCATTATCAGTAATAGATCTCTTTGGAACAAAAGCACTTTGGTTATCAGAGACAATCAATGGGAGGAAGTCCCTAAGTCTGGTTACCAAGATTTTGGAGAAAATTTTGTAAACCACATTACACAGACTGATTGGCCGAAACTCTGAGACTTTCTGAGGGCACTGAGTTTTTGGGATAAGAGTAATCAGAGTTTCATTAAGGGATTCAAGAGATGCTCTACCTGCCCACACCTCCTTCAGCAGGGCCACCACATCAAGCCCAACGATATGCCAAAAGCGTTTAAAGAACAGAGCATGAAACCCATCAGGCCCCGGGGCCTTGGTAGAGTGAATATGATACAGAGCGCCAAACACTTCATCGTTAGAGATATCTCTTTCCAACTGACAATTCATATCTTCCGTAACCAACTTTGGGATGCAGCTAGTCAGACCTGTAGGAGTGATGATGCTTTCCGCTTCATAGAGTTTGTTGAAAAAATTCAGGATGATGGAGTGAATATCCTTGATATCATGAACAACTCTCCCGTTGGGATCCTCCAGATGCGCAATATGATTTTTCCTTCTCCGTGCAGACACTCTGTGGTGAAAGTAGTTGGTATTTTAATCGCCATCCCTGATGTGAGACTCTCTTGCCTGAAGAAACCAGAAACTCTCCTTCTCCCTCAACGATGCATTAAGATTCTTTTCCGCAACGGAGATATTTTCAAGAACAGAGGCATAACAAGGAGAAGAGTGGAGTCGCTTTAAGCGAGTCTCAGCCTCATTAAAGCGTTTATCAAAGTCTCCGAACCTCACTGAGCTCCACTTCTGTAAGCAAGACACAATATTGCGGATATTAGACACGATGCACCGATTCGGTCCCTCCCATGCCTCTTGGACCACCTTTTCACAGTTGTTGTCTTGGAGCCACATACTTTCAAATCAAAATGTCCTCACATGCCTCCTCTGTTTCCCTTGAGCGAGCGTCGACAAGATGATTGGACAATGGTCAGAAGAGACTGGGGGCAGGTGAACAATAGAGAAGGCATGAAAAAGAGAAGTCCAATCATCATTCCCAACAAATCTATCCAACCTTTGTAAGACGGTTCTCCATTGACCAACCCCGCTTCCAGGTGAACGGAGAGCCAGAAAACCCAAGGTCATGAAGAGAGTTCGACAAAAGGGAATTCCTAAACTCATCCATAGCAGCACCACTCCTCACGCATCCCCATTTTTTCATGATGAAAAAGGACCTCGTTGAAATCCCCCCCGATCAGAAGAGGGCCAGGTAAAAAGTTCCGCAGCTGATTCAAAAGGGCCCATGATTTGTGCTTATCATTCCCACCCGACCACCCATAGAAACCTACAAACGACCAAGTAGGAGACCCTGGGCCAGCAACTATAACCGCAATGTGATTGCTTGAAAAATTAGAAATCTGGACCCCAAGATCCTCCTTTCATAGGAGGTAGAGGCCACCCGAGTGTCCCTGTCTTCCAATTGGAATGACATTTTTAAAACCAATCTTCGAACCCAACATGCCAGCATCCTTTCAATCCAACATAGTTTCAGATACAAAAACTATGTCAGGGCGATATTTGGAACTCCAGTGACGGAGAAATCGAACCGTTCGGGGATTGCCAAGCCCCCGACAGTTCCAGCAAAGGATTTTCATGGCCCTAGGCGGGGCTGGGACACTCCCACCGCTGCCTCTGCAAATTCAACCAACTGTCTGTCATCTGCCACTTTCCACCTCTTTGGTAGGCTTTCAATCATCTAACAGGCCTCAGAACGCCGTTTATGCTCATTGGCCTATGTACCGAGATGCTCAACACCCCTGTCCCCTCAAAACACCATTTTCCACGTCCGTTGTTTTATAGTGGCATTCAACGTTATCCCAGTCATATCGTCCTTTCCCTAAGAGGTAGAACCGGGCGCAACACCATCTAAACTAGAAACCGGATTTGGTGGGTTATCACAAAGATGATGTACCCCTGGGCCTGGGTTTAGTGGTTCCTTGCAGTTTGAGTGTGGCCCAACAACTGGAAATGGAATGTCCTTTAAAACAGTTGGGACCCGGCTTGGGGTATCCACCAGATCTTGCCCCTGACTTATTTTCTTTTCCTCAGGAACGATCGAGGTCAGTGTTCTACACAAAGTCCTTTCTTTCACCCGTTGATCCCCTTGAATGCCAATGAAAATATTCGGTGGCCCAAGCATGATGATATTAGTATGAGTTGGTGCATCCTTCTTACTAAAATCCTTCGCAAGTTTGTCTCAGTCCTTTTGTTTTTCAAATTCGGAGATAAATGTCATTCCAGAGGTTTTGGCACGAAGCCATGGACCGTATTGAAAAATGACATTTCCTTGTCCATCCTTCTTCTTCGCATCACAGTCCATCTCTAAATGTCCAAGGCACCCACAAAAGAAACAGAAAATAGGAAGCTTTTCAAACTCAAAAGAAATCCAGACGTCAGAGTCCTCCCTTGCCAAAAACATGCCCCTCATAAGAGGATATTCAACATCAACCGAAACTCTGATTCGCACAAAAGGCCCCTAGTGAATTGGATCAGACCGGTCCCATTCCAGAAAAGTACCAATGCGCCCTCCAATCTCCCGCATAACACGTTCAGTTCTACCATGAAACAAGATTCCCTTAATTCGAATCCAGAAAGGTGAGCAAGACAAGTTAATTTTTTGAATATTTTCTTCGCCTTTAAGGTCCTCCATGAGAATGAGCTGGTTGTCAAAGGACCATGGTCTACTGTTGAGGACTTTTATTTTGTCTCTTTAATTAAAGAATTCAAAGTCTAGAAGTCCCGCTCCCACTTCCCTTATAGCAATACCGTCCTCCAATCTCCAGATATTTTGTAAAGTATTTTTCAGCGCTCCCTGATTGAAGGGTCTATTTGTCAAAAATTTCCCTACAATAAGTAGAGACATTCGCTGTGAGAGAAACGCGTCTTCACTCTTCCGTGTAGAAACAACCGATCTTTCTTTATCAGTTAAAGAGAGATTCTTCCAGTGATTCATTAAGTTCGACTCCATTTGACTTGTTAGGAAAAATCACACCACAAACACCTTCGTGCCCAGGATGCACGATCGACGCTTTCTCTTTATCAGTGAATGAAAGAGTCTTCCACCGATTCACCAGGTCTATTCCATGCCAAGAAACACGGTTAAAAGAGGGGGGATGTGTTGGCTCCCGAGCACAACCCTTCACAAACCCACCCCTAAGTGACCACTTCTACCGCGAACCACTCCTTTGCAAACCCAGCGGGAACCACGCCCTTGAAATCCCCCCAATCTCGGACCAGCCCCCACACAATTACTTTTACCACGGGAAAGCTCCGTCGCGTGCCTATTCCTTCGCGAACCAGCTCCTTCGCGCCCCTAAATCCCCACGTACCTCCCTTCGTGATCAGTACCTCTGCCGCCACAGAAGACAGAGGTACAAGGTCCTTCGTAAGCAGAATCTCCACAGACTCTCCAATCCGCCGATCTCGATCGATTGGAGGCCGTTCGCGGGCCATAGGCCGTGGGAGGATCGGAAGTCGTGGATCACGAACAAACAGAATCCATCGGGGATTGGAAGTCATCAGCCGTAGAAAATAGAAGTCATGCACAGAAGATCGTTGGCTTCAGGCCGTCATTTGGGAACCGTAGGTCGTCTCTGGGAAACCACAGATCTGGAGAACCGCAGGTCCTTTGCAAATGTGGAGATCCACATATTCGATTTGCACCGGCGACAAAGAATCGTTTCAGATATGAGGAACTGGATGTCCGGAAATCCGCAGCTCTGAAAATCCACAGATCTAGAAATCTGCAAATCTGGAAATCTGAAGAACTGGAAAACCGTTGCAGATTCGTTGCAGATTCGTTGCAGATCCGAGGGTGGAGGACGTCGTTGAAGCTTCATCACAGAAACCACAGATCCAGTCAAGATCCGTCGAACCGAGAAAACCCTGAGAGGAAAGGACACAAGTGAACCTCCTTCGTGAAGAGGAAGCCCGAAGAACTGAGACCTAGGAAAACCTCGGATCATTAAAAATAATATATAAATATATTTATATCGATATAAATATAATATATATGTTTTAGATAAGTATAAATAGACATTTACATTTAATATATAAGAAATTTAGTGAAAATGGATTCAAAATATTTTAAAAAATATTATTAATTAATAATTTGTTAATTATCAATAAATAATAATAATTTAATAACAATTTGAAGACACAAAAAATAAAAAAAAAATTAATAAAAGATCTAAAATAAGTTGAAAACGTAACTCAAATTTCAAACAGTCATAACTTTTGATTTGAGTTTCCGTTTGAGCTCTACAACATATCAAATCGAAGTCTGCGATGAGCTCTACGCATTGGCAACAAAAGGAGACCTTTTGTGTACATTTCTCGAGGCCAAGAAAGGTCCATAAGGCCTCAAAAACTGAGTTTTTAGTTGGAATACCAAATTTTTTTTTAACATTCACTCGAATTTCAACCCCGTTTCAGGGGGTCTTTTTCCCCCTTTTTAGTGGGGACTGATTTTATTCCAAAGAATTACATTCATATTGATATTATGACTTTGAAATTTTATCATTTTTCACAATGTAATGTTATTTATAATCAAATATATAACAATATATACATATTTTTTATATATTCACACATAAAAATTTAATTTTATAAATAAATAATTAAACATATTTACATATAAAGTAAATTTCTCAATATACACGCCTTATAATACCCATTTTATTTAAAATACAAATATATGTATATTTATATACCTATGTAATGTGTGTGTGCGTGTGTATATATATATATTAATATAAATCTGTATTAATATACAAATAATTATAAGTAAATATATAAATAAATAAATAGATATATCATTAAATAAAGAACAAAACAATATAGGGGAGTGGTAAAGGGTTGAGACATACAAGGGAGAGGTCTCGAGTTCAAATCTTGAGGTAGGCAGAGGTGCGCAAGCAAGTGCAGGTGGAGGACTAGCATTGTTAAAGGGGTGTAGCTGGGCCCCAGGTGGGTGTAGGTGGGGGCTAGCGTTATTAAGGTGGCTCAAATTCATTTTTTTATTTTTTTTTATTTGTTTTGACTTTTACCAGCGCTTTTAAAAAAGTGCTCATAAATGACCCTTTTATCAGCGCTGCTAAAAGGATCATTTATCGGCATTTTTTTAAAAGCGCTGGTAAAAGTCAAAAAAAATAAAAAAAAATAAAAAAATGAATTTGAGCCACCTTAATAACGCTAGCCCCCACCTACACCCACCCTTATCAGAGTTTTTTTGAGCGTTGCTAAAAGGGACTCCCTTTCTATCTTCGTTGAGATTAACAACACTTTTTTAGCACTAAAGGGGCGTAGCTGGGGCCCGAGTGGGTGTAGGTGGGGGATAGTGTTATTAAAAGGTGGCTCAGGTTCATTTTTAATTTTTTTTTTTAACTTTTACTAGTGCTTTTAAAAAAGTGCTCATAAATGACCCTTTTATCAGCGCTGCTAAAAGGGTCATTTATCAACATTTTTTTAAAAGCGCAGGAAAAAGTTAAAAAAAATTAAAAAAAAAATGAATCTGAGCCACCTTTTAACAATGCTTGACCCCCCTTTAACAATGATATCCCCCACCAGCACCTACCCTTATTAGCATTTTTTTGAGCGTTGCTAAAAGAGACTCCCTTTCTATCTTCGCTGAGATTAACAACACTTTTTTTAGCACAGTAAATGCCATTTTATAGCACTTTTAAAAGCCATATTTACAACAATGAATAAGTGTGTATATATATATATATATGTAAATATAATATATAAATATGATTTATATATATTTTAATAAAAAATGAATCTTATTTTCATAATTTTATATATAAAAAATCATCAAATTTATATTAGTCAAATTTTTTAATAGTTTATTTATATACATTAATTACAAAATGTGTATATAATTAAAATAAATATAATATTTTAATATTTTATTTATCAATTATATAATATATAAATGAATATATTTGTTTAAACATATATTTACATTGATATTAAATAATTTAAAATATATGTACATTTATAACTATATTTATGTATGTGTATGTGTGTATATATGTGTGTATATGTGTGTGTGGATGTGTATATGTACATATGTATGTCTGTCATGTGTACATGTATGTGTAAATGTTACAAATTCACTTTTTACTATTTTTGTAATTTATTTAATATTATTTATTCATTTATTATTATATATTCATTAATAATGTTAAAATATATATTTAATCATTTTGTAATATTTATTTATACACATATTTACCAAGATGACATGAACTACGAGCTGTAGCCCATGGTTCCAAAATTTATTAAAAATAAAATAATGACAAAGTAGGAAGGAAGATAAAAAGTGAAAACAAGCGACAATCCACTTCACAAAAAGCTAATTACTCATCTATGAGATCGATCACCACCCCTACCTCTCAGATGATGACCTCTCCTCCATATTTTGGACTAATTCCATGTCTCATCATCCATATTATCATCCAGTGGGATGGGATCCTCAAGAGGCCAAAGATCTTGTTCTCCAATCGGACTTGAGCCCTCCGATACTCCCTTCAGATCCTAATTGTTAATTGCATTGATAGTCTCAGTGCCTAAGGATTGTCCTTTAACATGGACACCTCCATTAGCATAGCCAAATTGGTCGCGAAAAACTACCCTCCTATTAAATTTGTTTAAGATTTCAAGCAAACTAAACCTATTTTTATCAGAGTCTGATGGAGTCATAATAGTGTCATGAGAAACAATGGAATCTTTCACCCTCTCCTGAGAGTGTTTCAAACTAATAGCATCAGCATGAAATAGGTCCGCTCCACACTCAGCACCATATGCCTTCCTTTTTTGATTTACCTTTACACCCTCTATATGCAACCAACTTATCCTCCTTTAATAGCTGCCGATCAACATCAGCTTGAACATCCAATTCCAAGACATCTTGCTCCTCCCCTTCATCATGAGGTGAGTAATCCACTGCGTCAACCCATTTACCTTGATCATTTTCAGTAGAGTTTGCAAGGGACCCTTACAGAACAAGTGCAACCTGAGTTGACACTTCTTGCTACTCATTTCTATGAGTAGGGACATTTGGATTGTTGGAGTTGGTGCCCTAGAACCAACTTCTGTGTACTTCATGATAAACATGTATTCATTGTTTTGAATATTAATAAACTACTCATCACATCATGATCGTTATTCTTCGTGACATAGTATGTGATAATGTGTTAAGAGTAGGTGTCACATTAAAATGTCATAGCAGTTCCCCGCTATGGTGAGAACCCGAAAGTGCTACGACACTATTCTTGAATAAATGTTCTATAACCATATGATAACATTTGAGGGGAACAAATGATACAGGATACCAGGGGTGGAGACTTATAGGACTTTCAGACACCTTCTCATGGTGTAAAACCATGGTAATATCCCGTAGGATATTATAAGAACAAGACTCATCAGTAGGAAATCCACATTCATATTTTTCATTGGATCCCGTTGCAGCTGAACACTAGGTCCAACAACACTCTCTCGACTTGTGACAAGTATGTTCTGAAAAGAAACACCAACAATTTCTTTTCCCTTCAAAAGATCAACCCCACTCACATCCTGAATATTGGCCGCCCCAATATACTTATGAGGTGAGCCTGTAGTTCCAGCAGATTGAATGACCAACTGTTTCTCCAAGGCCTGGAGAAATTTCCCATTACCTAGCTGAGAACCCTGCACCTCAGAAGCCACAAATCAAACCACTTGTGGACTAACACCCTTACCAGTAGAGGACATCAGACCTATTTTAAAGAACATACTCTCACCATGTCCGCAAACAAAACAAAAAGAGCATACAATGTCTCTTTTACAACCAAACTTATCATGTCATATAACCTTACATTCCGAGCAGAACCGAGGGGTTCTCTCATATTCAATCCTCACCTCAAATTCATAATTTTCAGTTGATAGGAAAACTTTTTCAACTAAAGGATCAAACAAATCAACTTCAACAAAAAAGCGAGCGTAATGGCCATACCTGGCAACCTCTATTTGCTTACCCATATTTTAATATATTTATTTATAAATATAAATATAAATAAATAAATAAATATTTAAATAATTATAAAATTATAATAAATATATTTCTTATATATATATATATATATATATATATATATATATAATTTGAAATGTTCATAGCTGATTCTCCACCCAATCTCCCTTTCCTTGAGCCATTGTTGGTTTACCCTTCCCCCCACCTTTATGTTCATTTTCACTCATTCATCATTATTTCTCACTATGATTGTATGAAGCTCTTAGCTATTCACCAAAAAAACATTTCCCACTTATCATATAAGGCGGTGACTGTAAATGACAAGCAGGCAGTGTTTTTGCAGTGCATAGATGTTAATCGACTCCAAGTTCTAAGTATCCCTCT